>UELW01000433.1:4300424-5500424 GCA_900490495.1 Danionella dracula | reverse complement strand
GTTTATTCTTTTTGACGTCAACACTGAAGCTGATACAAGGACCTAAGCTGCCCATTTTGCATGGATTTTATAACAGTTACTGGTTTATTAACAGTTACTTAAATAATAAGTTTTTTGTGTGTTGTCTGCATGATTTGCACATGTAAATCACAATATTTGAAGTTTTCCTGGATAACCAATTCACCTGTCAATCATCAGTGATGGGAAGGCCCGGTGGGGGAGGGCTGCTTCTGATGCCATAGCAAAACGGGAGCAGAATTCCTCTGAATTTTTGATGCTATTTTATTTTTAGTAAATATATAATTCAACTATTCTAACATCTGACTGTTCACATGTTCAGGCAATCATTTTTGTCTGAACACATAGGACCCTTTTAAAAGAACATTTGTTTAAAAGAGCAAGAATGTGACCATACAAGTGTTATAAAAAAGTGATTGGTATAAATGTTTTGTAAGTACATCATACATCGCAACCATGTTGTTGATTATTCATATAAAGCTGAAAATGATCTGGTTTAACAAATTTAAAGAATGTAAATGATGCCTGTTGACTCTGTTCTAAGTTTAACGCTTTACTTAACATAACTGAATGGTTTAAACATAACATAACTGAACTAAGCCTATTTTTGTTCCTCAATACATTTTATTTGCAGACTTGTAATCAGAGAAATGATTCAATTGTCCCTAGATGGACAAAGTTTATGAAATTATCATTACCTTACGAATAACTGTTATTAACTGTCATTAACGGGTTTGGATTCATTAAATAGTGTGTCTTGCATAACCTAGTTCAAGCTCACTTGATGGAGAGAGATAGTGCTAATTCTTGTGCTTGTTCACAAAGAGGGATTCCTAACCACAATGCTGTCATTATTTTTAAACATTTCTTATTGAGTTCACTTCCTGGATCCTCTTTTTCTTTCACTGAGCGCTGCATGAGCCGTTGGAACCAACCGTGGTCATTGTAGTTGTGAACTGAATGACAAAAACTATCAAGTGAAATGCTGTCAAGGTGCCTTTTTGTTTGTAGGGGTAACCTCTACTACGTGTCATTTTTTAATTAATAGCAAAATATTTTATTTATGTATACGATTTTTTGTTCAAATGTATATTTTCATTTGAATTTGTATACACAAAAAATGTATACATAAAGATGAGAGAATGCCATCACTTAGACTGGACAATTATTTAAAAATATTTTAGGGGGTATGGAATAAACAATTGATGTGTGTATTTATATATCCAGCCACCCAACCATCCATCTTCTTGTCAGCTTAGTCCCTTTTCAGCTCGAACTGTGATACGACCATGCTACCCACCGTGCTACCATATATATATATATATATATATATATATATATATATATATATATATATATATATATATATATTTCTGACTGACACATAACGAATTCTGAATGACGTGTTTTCACAAGTTGTATTTTAAAATCACTTTTTTTTTTGAATAACAAACCATATAATTTGATTCATTATTCTCTTACAAAGAGTGTTATGTTCAAAGATCTTCTTCTCCAGTTTTCCTGATAAAATATTTTACTTGAAGTGATTCAGACTTTCCAAATGGGTTAAACCCAACGTAAATGAGATCTGACAGTTATTGTTTATCATTCGGCCTAGTACTTGGACTCAGAGTACCAATTGATTTTTTTTTCTTAATTCAGTTAAAGCATCACTGCTATGTTTTGGCAGTCATTATTACAAGTCAATATAAACACTGGATAACAAAACATTAATGCACTCCACATATGATGTACATGAACTGCAGCTACTCCTAAACCGTTCAAGAATGCAGGTGAACTGAAAGGGTTTGACAGGGATGAATCATCCTGTATGCAGCGCTATATCCCCCTCTTCTTGTTTAGGAGATCTATTTGCAATCCACGGTTGGCCACCACTTGAGTGCTTGCTTATATTTTGTTCAATTTCTTTCACTTGTAGGTTATAAGAGCACGGTCGGTAAACCTGACTTCTCGCTTGTCTCCTTGACTTCACTGCAGCTGCTTCACTCAATGTATTCAACACTGTCACATCCTGCACATCAGACTGCAGCCTTTGTGTGCAGTTGCCTAGTGATGGCATGAGGCACAACACAATGCCAGTGTGTGCATACGTTTGACTTGCTCCGCTTGTGCAGAGTAGGCAAGCAAATCATGGATTAATTCAAACTATTATTTCATTAACATAAAAGTAGTGTGTGGATAAATACGCAGATGAAAAGTCATTTGCAATTACTCATTCAGATAGCAAACACATTACTGTTTTGAGTGTTGGCGTTGACGTAGCATTTGATGCTGTGTATTTTTCCTAGAAACAAGGATGTTTTAGTGCTTCTAATAGAAAAGCAGTGGAAGGGATTGTGCCTTGTGGAGGTTCAGGAACATTGAACAATTGATCGTGTGTGTTTGCCCTATAGCGAGCGAGCGAGTGGGTGGACAGGGTACTCATGGGAGACTAAGGGATCAGACCGCTGTCTGCCGCTTACAGGATGATTAAAGGAGCACATGTGTTAGAGGACAAATTGCTTGGGTAGACAATGTTGCAAATTGCAAACCTAAATTTGCAACTGAGATTTATTGATTAATGTAGTCCTTATGTGCAACTACACTGTAAAAAATCTTATGTGATATCTACATGAAAAATTATGGTAACAATAGTTCACAATTAATTATGAAGAAAATTTTAAGGTTTGATTTTTTTACTTGAATTTATTGTGTTAACAAAATCCCAAATTATTTTACTAGAAACATATTATTTTTAATTTACGTTTTACTTTTTTTTACATATACATTTTTATTTTTAAAAGGCTTGATTTATTTTAATCTACTTAAATAAATCATGTAATAAATCCAGGGACTTCATTTTTTTATCATTGTTAGTAAAATCCATTATTTAGTTATAGCATGTAATACTGTGTTTTCATTTATGATTTAAGGAAATTTACCAGAATATATTTAAAGATGAACTTTTTATGCTTGTTATATAGTTCATGTATCAAAGCAGCAAGAGTTGTGAAATAGTGCTTAACTCAGAGAGACTAAAAGATCTTTCTATCAGATGAGTTCTCATCCATAAGTTCTCTAACCAGACACTAACACCATCCATCAGGGCAATGTTTTATTTTAGGTTACACATACTGCTCAACAGCAATTTTCATTATGTGCACCTTTAATGACCTGCAACTCAACAATAGTAGCTAAAATAAGTTCACACAATAACCTAATTAACACACATACTAGTTCTTCAACAAATGCACCACACTAAACCACACAACAACACAAGCACAACAATATACACCCACAATGCACCTGGTCTGACCATAAAGCAACCTCAATCCAAACCGGAAAATTTTGCCAATTTCCTTACAATAAATAAGCAGCATTTTTCCCTCAATCTTTTTGCGTAATTGGTTCTTCAAATTAAGCCTAAGAAGTACACAAATTTTCTTAAAGTAATAGGTGATATAGTTTCTCTTTATTTTATTTGGTGAAATATTTATATAAGAAACTTTTTAAAATAAAACATGCACATTATTTTTAATGATGACATACATATTTTTGTGAAAAATACAAGCCTCATGATTGATTTTTTACAGTGTAATAACAAACACAATACAATACGAAAAATCAGTAAATTGTGATTAGAATCATTATAAACATTAAACACATCCAAATGTAAATTGTGTTTTTTGGACCAAAATGTTTGAGTGACCAAAAAAAATACATTTTAACAAATCATATGATTTTCTTTCTGACTTCATGCAGGTAAAAAGATTTTCTCAGTTTTTTTCTTTTGTATGTTTCTTTTAAAAGGAAGTCCATAGTTCTCATAAAACATATAACAAATGTAATATAATTAATACACAGTAAAATTAAATCTTTAAATAAAGTGCTTTCATAAAATTGTATGTTTATTTAAACAGTTGTTGCTTCAAAGCTCCTTCAAAGAATGTGAAGCGTGAATGTAAAAAAGTATTTATAATTTTACAAAAAAAAATAGGACAGAATGAAATTTGGTGTTTTTATTTAAATATATAATTAGCCAACTTAAATAGCATGAAGTTTGTTCATTTGATTTTTATACCTACATTTGTTTTTTATATCTAGCTTTTTATAGATGTGTTTTGTTTTTTGTATATGTATGTTTTTTGGGTTCAGTTTATGCCTTTATTTGATTGGAACATCTTAGATATGGGACGTAGCATTTTTGTAGTTTACAGTAATGTACTGTGAAAATCTTCTGCGTCTGCTTAAGGATCTTTTATCAGCACCATAGCAATGCTGTTTCCCCCTTTGACTTACTTAAGTGGCTTATTAGTGTTCATACACATCCCTGCTAGAACAATCAAAAAGCAATCCCAAGGTTTGTATGTTTGTGACATCACAAATTTTTGCATTCCATTCATGACTCAAGACAGAGACATAAGTCGAGGTGGTTGAGTCTGTAGGTTTTCTCACCTGGAGTAAGGCAGTTTTAAATTTAATTTGAGGAGGATGCTATCCATGAACAACTCAATGAGAGTCCAAGACAGATTTCGAATACAGATTCAACATTTTAATAAAGTTAATTGGAGGCTTTTCATAGATACTGTAAAGAATCATATCAACTTGTGAAAAATGGATGTCCGATGGAGGTAGAATGCTGGCTTTAATAAGGGAAAGAAGTTAGATGAAATATGCTGTGGTAATGGGATTTAAAAAATTTAAATATTGTTTACTAATCGACAATATATTGCAAGCCAAGTTAAGTTTCCTACAACTATGCAATTACTTGTCTTTTAGGAGCTTTAGGGAGTTAGGCTCAATTACATAAGTAAGAGTTGGCGGGGCTGGAGCTTGGTGGAATAATTTGCAGGTTTTTCTGGGCTATTTGATCACTTATTAAATAAAGCTAGTTTTCTTCTGTATTGTAAGATTAAGTTTGATTTGTTTGTTGTCTCTCTGTGGGTAATCGTCACTCTGTGGGATTCATTCAGACTCATTTTGGTTACTGGGTTAAAGGGAGGGCACATGTTCTGCTCTGAGCTCTGTCTGCCTCATTAGTCGGCCCTGAGCACACAGACGTTATGGAGCTTCACAAACGATGTGCCGGATCAAATGTGTCACATTAGTCTTGCATGACAAATTCGATATTTGCATACACTATTGAGTGTTGAAGTTTAAAACACGGGTGAGACTGGGGTGCTGTGGTGTTCGATGAGCTGCTTGGCCTGCACTGCGGCAGAGGCTGTGTGTTTGAGGAGAGAGAGAGAGAGCGAGAGAGCGAGAGAGAAGAGAGAAAGTGAGAAAGTGAGAAAGTGAGAGAGAGAAGAGAGTGAGAGAGAGAGAAGAGAGTGAGAGAGAGAGAAGAAAGAGAGAGAGAGAAGAGAGTGAGAGAGAGAGAAGAGAGAGTGAGAGAGAGAAGAGAGACAGAGAGAGAGAGAGAAGCTGCAAGTATCTGTGGGTTTGCTGCAGAGGCAGACAGCTCATCAGTAATCAGAGAGACATGCACTCGTTGTCTCCCCTCTCTCTTTTTCTTCATCTGTAGTTGAAATCTGGTTAGAAGAGCTGCTGATATCTTTTGTTTCAGGCTGAAAGGTTTGAAAGACTCACTTTTTAGAACGGCAGAGGAGACCAAGAATCCTTTCAGCTGAAAACATACTTGTACTATAATGTGAAATCCTGACTCATTCTTTTAAAATAGTTTGTACAGGTACAATCAATTAGTAGGATTTGATATTCTTCAAAACTTTTAGAAAATCATAAGAAATTAATACAGACAAAAAGGTTACATACAGAGTTAAAGACAGAAAATGTGATTTAAATGTATGGTGTTCAAAGATTTGAAAAATCTTGTTAAGGCTAAAAAAGATCAATTATTATTATGAATATTATTGTTGTTGTTATTATTATTATGATAATTTGATAATGTTCAAAGATTTGAAAAATCTTGTTAAGGCTAAAAAAAATCAATTATTATTATTATTATGAATATTATTGTGGTTGTTATTATTATTATGATAATTTGATAATTATTATTTTCATTTTGTTTTGATCATATGAAATCTATAAATGTATTATGTCTTGCTTTTTATGTCTTGTTTTTGAGAAACATAATACAGTCAACACACATCCTTTTGTTATTAATAATAATTTTTAATGAAACATTTTAAATATACCAACAATTACTTTTTCAATTTATAAAATTCTGACACACATTTCAATTTATTGGGTTAAGTCTCAACTAATCTTGTTTGACCCAATTCGGCGTATTCTAATACCTACATGATGACATAACATGGAATATGTGTCAGAATATAATGTTTAGTCACACAAATGTTTCTGTGTAACCAACAAGGTTTAGGTTCACCATCTCCTTATCATTTTATGCAAACAAACTATTTAGAGTAAGTGAAGCTGCTCTGAAACGAACACAAACATATACAAAGATTGTCTGGTTCTGGAACTGTACCATGGCCGTAAACCATATCTCTTCATAGCCGGGTGAGCAATTGCTCTTTCTGTGACTGTCCAGATGTTGGCCTAATTTATCTTGACTATCAGCGTATGTGCACTAACGTCTCCGTGGATGAGCACTAAATGCCCCTGTGTACTTGTTGGTGAGTGGGTTTTGTGCCAGGGGACAGTGGGGCAATGTGAGGTGAGACTCTTGACTGCTTGTTACTACTGTGTGTGTGTGTGTGCGTGCGTGTGCGTGTGTGTGTGCGTGTGCGTGCGTGCGTGTGTGTGCGTGCGTGTGTGTGTGTTTGTGTGTGTGCGTGCGTGCGTGCGTGCTCGTGCGCGTGTGTATGTGGCTCACTTGGCTTTTACAGATCTGTGCTGAGACTTTTTGATGGGCAGGTGCTCAAATTCAAGTAGTGGTAGTTGTTTATTTATAAAGCAGCTTTCACAGAGGAAGATCAAGATGTGTTTCATGATATAATTAAATATAACCACCACAGACTGTACACAGTGTAAAATTAAATAGAAACTAAACAATAGTTCACAAAATTTAAATATTTGTATGAAATTAAATAACTAGCAGAAATATAAATACATTTCAACTGTACTAAAACAAAGCTTGAACAATTTGCTTTTAGGGGGTTTTAAATGTCCAGTGATAAGAAAGGTGCACATTAAATATTCTTGTCATTTCTTGTTTTAACAATAATCTAAATACTCTGTAAATCAGAATGTTGTAACTAGTTAATCAATTCCGTTTACTTAAAATATGTATATCAATTAACATTGTTAAGTAGTTAGAAGTTTTTTGATGCTAATGGGTTTGTGAAAAAAAATGTTGAAATCACAATTTAAGCTGAGCAATATTTCTGTTATAAATTATGAAACAAATCTCATTTATGTTGATGTTACCATTGTTGAGAGTGAGGTGTAGGGAAATGGCTCTAAGGGGAAATCTATGCTACATTTAATTACTCTGGTAATGGTTTATGACTTTATTGGGAAATCATGTTCACTTAGAGAATAAAATGATTAGTAAGAATTTGATTAATTCTTTCTTTCAGAATATCTAACTCTGGAGGCTATGTCTTTGCTTTTACTATGAATTATGATAAGGTTGGCTTAATATCACTTCTGCTTAACAACACCCTACTTGGTGGGACAAATCTTTGATTAGTAGAAGTTTTAAATTAATTTCTAGCAGATTTAATTGTGGATAATACATTTGAGATGAATAAATGTAGATTTTTACCATTTAAGTTCATTTTTATGAAAATGCTAGTCTGTATTTACATTAAGGACATAAACACATTTACCACATAAACATAAAACAAACACAAATTTTCATAAAATGTAGCATTTTTTCTGTAATGTTATTTTTATACATTATTATAATTGTTCAATTAAAAGCCATTTTATTACAATAAAATGGTGTAAATTGACCAAAAGATTCCGTTTTTCATGGTTTATGTATTTATAACACCTAAAGATGGTTGAACATTTTTGTGTTATCACTTTTTTCATCTATGCATGCAAATGATGCTATGTAACAAACAGTGTATTTTCAATCTGTGGCTATTTCTACCATGTAGCTTTTTAAGGCACTTATTATCATCCAGCAAGGCTTGCCTTTACATCTCTCCAGGGTTTGCTTTAAGGGAAGAAATGGTTTATTATATAATACTTGGCAGGTTGAACAATGGTTTAAATGCCTGCAAATAACTTAAATATAAACCAACTTATGCTGCTCTTTGCTGCATGAGTGTGTTAATAAAATTTTGTAATTTCAATGAAATATTCATTACCATGCACAGATTGTATAACCTCCATTATGTTGTCTGTATATTAAAACAAACATTATGTTCTGTTTCCCCTGAGGACGGAAGGCATGCTATTTAGAAGTCATCTCTGGCGATCTGTGAGCCAATTACAGTCCACTTCTGGACACGAACAGCATCAGGTGCCCAACACTTTTAACAGATGTTCAGCTCAGCTAAATATCCAAGGAATCCAGATAAGTGTGTAGTAAAAGCTGGAGATGTGAAATTGGCTAATAGAAGAAAGAAAGGTGCCAAGTGAAAGCCCACAAACTCATGGCGAATAGTAAATCTTTGCAAAAAAGGAATATTTGTACAACACTCAGTCACACAAAGGCAAGCTTTATTACTGCAAAGACAAGAAGTCATCAAGCTCTGAAACAAAACACACAACAGAAATGTATTTTTTCAAATGATGAATCCAAATAAATAAGACAAAGCAACTTTACATCAAGCACTTCTTTGTCAGCTAACAATATAAACATGATTTACTTAACATTCTGTTTAATGTCTTACAAAGATTATAAAAACAGCTTATTTACAGCCGAAGGGCATGCAGCAAGTGTTGTTTTACCCAACAGCGAGCACTGGTAGCATACTGATCAAACTCCCATCTTCATCCGAACACAAACACACTGAATCAGAACAAACCAATACAATGTCTGTTCAGTTTTGTGCGCATCATGGCTCCAGCATCCGAAATTCATTTTTATCTTATGTACACAGTCTTCAGACAAAGGAATATAAATGTGGTGCATTTTCACAGTGGATTAATATGTAAACAGCTGTCGCCCATCAAAGATGAAAAAAAAAACTACAGACGAACAATGTTTAAACAAGAAAAAAAAAAAAGTTTTGTAGGAATAGGTCCGCCTGTGTTCATGTTTGATCCAAAGTTCGTTTCCAGTTCTAGTCTAACTACTTAGATACACTGCCGTGAAAGTTGGTATACTTCCGCTCATAAACAACTTTACTCATATTTTCTGAAAATGAGGTGGAACCTTCTCATCAGACTCAAACAATGCTCTGTGGAGTCACAAAATATTATCTCGTTTTCACAGCAGCACTGACGTATATTCATAGAACTATTTGCACGGCCACAAAGCATTAGCGAAAATTCATAAAAGCCATTTCTTTTAGAATTGCCACAGTACAGAATTAGCATTTGAACCATAATTATTGCTTTGTGGTAGAAAGCAGTAATGTAAAGAAAGTTTTCCTTTTGTTAGTAATGTTCACACTTTGGAGTATCCACAAAAATGACGACTACTAGCGCTGCAAATGAGAGTGGAGACAATGAAAGGTGATCCTGAATGAATGCAACTTAAAGTTACATAAAGAATGATAAACAATGCAACATAAACGGTCTCAAAAGCCAGGCGATTAAAACACTGCACACATTTGAAATCTGTTGGTTTCTGAAAACATCAATAGTGCTACGACATCCCACTGGATGCCACTTTCAAGATTTATCGTGCCGCATTAGATCCCAGCAAAGAGTTCACTTCTTACAAACAAGTTTGCTACACATAAGAGCAGCGGGACACATCAAGATACAGATCCTCTCTGTAATATATTCACACACTCTCTAGCTCTCAGATATGTGTGCTTCTAAAAATAGAAGCGTGGATATTTAATCAGAGAGCATTTGTTAAGGAAATAAGGAAAATTGACTTTGGTAGCATAATTAATCGTCTTCACACATATTTTTGGCCCCATCTTAAAACGGTTCTCATACTGTAGCCAACTGAACCAGCATGACTTGGCCAGACTTCTCCTCTCGCTGATCCAGGATGAACCCTGCCTCCTTGGTTCCTTGCCCTCAGATTTAATTATGGTGAGTACAGTGAGTTTCCTTTGATTCTAACGTTAGATATCTAATTGTTTTACATTGAATAGTGTACAGTGAACCTTCTTGCATACATCTGCTTCCTATTTACAGTTGAATGATTCCCTGGCATAACTGCATTTTGTTGATACCTAGAGAACAGATGAATGCTGATGTTGGACTCTTATTTTAAAGAGAATGATATGGCTGTGGAAATACATATGCACTGTTGTAAAGCTCAGGACAAGAGCGACAGCGAGGCGTCCACCTGTTCTGGACGACATATTTTCTGGGGGTGAGGAAGGATTCCACAGGTCTGCAATGTGGCAATCGGAACCCACCCCCCTTCCCGAGACCAAAGCTTAGGGAAGGGTTTTGCCTGTGTGATGATGGTGAACTTCACCGCTCACATGATGGAGCAGCTCTTGGCCTTTTCCTTCTTGAAGGTGGATGAGAGGAGGTCTGACCTACTGGGCAGCTGGAGCAGGCGTTTGGACAGACGGCGGTTTGGGCTGGATTTGGTTAGTGGTTGAAGTTTGTTGATGCAGGCCATCGCAGATGTGCGGAACACACTGTGGATGCTCTTCTCTGAGGTGAAGGCTGAACACTCCAGATAAGCCTCAGCTCCCAGTTGTTTGGCCATGGAAGAACCCTGGAAATGGAACAAAACAAATTGTAATTTTTTACTTGGAAACGCCAAACATGTTTTTTTCCCCATGATTAGGATATTTTAAGACAATAAGGTTTTTACTGGCAATGAGCAGAGCAAATTTGCACAGCCAAGAAATTGAACACCAATTTTAGAATACTCATGGTGAGACTACAACTTTACTCAGACAAAGATAAAAAAGTGAGTAAACTATTGACAATTAATTTATTATTGAAGCAGTGTTTGTCAGTGGATTAACAGAACAGACTGCAAAAAAATTGAAAATCCCAGTCATTTTAGAATCCCAGTCAGTAAGTTTAAAGTACTACTGTAAGTCGAGACAAAAATGCAATTTCAACATATAACTTTTAAAAATAATGGTGACATGATTAAAATAAATTTCAGATATTTTGACCTTCATTACAAAATTTGTTACTGAGCGTTGTTCTGCTACTTGTGAATAAAACACCAGCATTTGCAAAGAGCCAACCCTAAAACTCCACTGACACCAAATCAATATCACAACAAAATAATTTTTTGACCAATAATAAAACAATTATTGTGGGGTGAAAGAGAGAGGAGGGGTGGTGGTGGCGGTTAGAGTCAAGGGTCAATATTAACTGCCCCTACTCCCCGGAACCTGTTAACCTGAGGAAACACAGGACGTGCATCACAGACATTCAACCTGGACTTGATGGCTTTTGATTTTACCTGCTCATGCGTAATGGGTGTCTGCTTCTGATTGGACAGTTCCATTAGGGTGCAGACATCTGTCCGAAGGTCTGTCTTGCAGCCAACGAGGAGAATTCGTGTGCTCGGGCAGAAGTCCAGGATTTCAGCCTTCCACTGTGAATGAACAGAAAGAGTAACTTAAATTGGATAATGAGGATATTAAGCTTGAGAATAAGCATATTTCTGGCCTGAATAACATCTGGTAATTGTTTTTATTACATTTTAGTTAGTATCTTCACATTCAGGACGACTAATGTTGATTGGAGTTATACAAAGGAATTAAAACCAGTTAATAGCACTAAAAATGAGAGTCAAACCAATTCCTGATTAAACCCCAAATTAAGCTAATGGTGGAAAATCGTTTCCAATAACGTGGAGATGGTTGATAAAACATACAAATTCAATGTGTTTGTAATACACAAGAATGTGAACATTTATTACAGTGAAGACAGCATACCGGTGGTTCAAGTATTAAGGTCAGTGCTTGCATGAAATATTAATGGGAACATCCAGATACCTTCTTAAGCCCACTGTCGAAGATATCCGGGCGACTGATGTCAAAGCAGAGAAGCACTGCATCAGAGTCACTGTAGCAGAGTGGTCTCACGTTATCATAGTATGGAGATCCTGAAAAAAAAAACAAAGAAAAAACAAACATGCACGGATGAGCCTTTGAATAGTTCACTACAGATTAATAATAAAGAGGAAATCGCCTTTCTTAGATCGAGACATGCAACCAGCGGCGCAATGCAAACTTCTTTTTGAAGTTTGAACAAAATGTTCCTTCTACTGAGCTTTGTGTGCAGTTTGAATCTCCTTGACATTTTCTTCTAATTTAATATGTCCTTATATCACAAGTCTCTTGTACTCCACGGAATTCCAGAAATGAACAGACGGACCATTTTGCCAAAGGCACTATACTAAGAACAAACAAAATGGTAGATCTCAGTCACAGATCTGAAACCAGCCTTGACATCTTACATGGAATACAAAGGGCAGTATAAGAATAGGATCAATAGGTGAAGAACAATTTCAGAGATCTTCCACTTAAATGTCTATCAATTAAAGAAATATTTTAATAGACTGATGTTTATCCTTTTTATTCGGTTTTAACTTGTAAGTATGTGCAAATATAGGTTTAATTATTTTTTTTAAGAGATAGTCATGATAATGCCATGAGATGTCAATTACAACCAACTATCTGTGTGGACTTTTGTCTTCTGAGAAGGCTTGAATCAGATTTTATACAAAATATGACTTGAATGACATGCAAATCACTTATACAAATCACTTAAACGGTACTAAGGGAAATCAGTATTTGGCAAAAAATTTTAACCAGAATTTTTTTTCAAGGGAATTTGCAGGTTAAAAGGTTTTCATTTGCAACAGTTTCAACACAAAAGCATACATTTGGCACATTTAAAGAGTAGGGCATAAAAATAAATTGCATTGAAACCTGAGATTCTCAGGTTAAATGCTAAAATGTTGTGTATTTTAATGTAAATACACTTGAATGCATTACATTTAAATTTTGTGTATGTGCTAAACGTGTGGCAGCATTTATAAAGCTGGCGAAGGAACTAAAGAAATTAATGTAGTAAATACCAAGCAATTTAATTTGTTTGTTCAGCTGTTCAGTTCAAATGTGCAATTCAAGGGATGAGTGGTAGTGGTCACCTACCTGTACAGTCTATTTACCAATAGTCTTGTGTTATTTCTATATATTGTTATATTGTAAAACATAACTTCCATTCTTATAAAATAGTCAAAGAGTCTTTAAGCCAGAAATACAAAAAAAATCATATTGCATATTTCTGTAGACAGAAATCAAAGAAAGACCAGAAGTTCATGTTTTCATTTCCCGTCAAAGACCAACTTCTCTCCATGAAGCCATAAAGTATGCGAAAATGACCAATGAGCTCTAAATCCTCATTGATCTATGAGACACGCTCTCTCCCACAAGTCCCCCAGTAGATTATGCAACTAGAGAGATGGGGCTGGGGAAGGCATTTCCTCCAGCTCTCACTCAGAATCCTTCAGTGAGACCCCCCTCCTCCATTACATCCAATATCTCCAGTCCCCCTGTTTCCACGGCAACAGCCTTGGAGTCAACCATCTGCAAAGCACTGTCTTCCTAAGGTGTCCCTTAACTGGCTATCAATCATTTGATGGAGAGCATTGCACACCCACTTGGCACTGCCAGGGTGGTGTATATGCGCACATCACTATTTCAAAGTCTCCTTTTTGTACAAAACAGTCTCTCTCTTTCTCTCTCTCTCTGATCTTATACAAGGCACAAGTGTCTGAGTAATGTATTTTAAAGAATGTATTTTAAGTTAAGGTAATGGGAAATTGAAAACATGAAATACACTTTAAAAAAAAAACTCAATTTCCAGAGCAGCTGATCCTTTGAGGTGAATTCTTTTCACATTGCGAATTACATAACTGGTTTTAGACCAATGCTTAAGAGTTCTTTTTGGCACCACAGTAAAACTCCATTAATCATTCATTTACACAACTTTCAGTTCTTTCTGTGACTCACTCAAGAATATGTGAGATGTCATCTAGGATAAATGTGAAACATTTCAATGAAAATAATTGATTTTGATTCAGAAGTGTAGTCAAAGGAAGTCATCAGATTGACTCAGTCCAACAACTGACTTCTGTTAATCACACAAAATGATTAAAAAAATGAACTTCGTACACATTTGAAGCTAATCTAGAGGAATACATTGTGGAAGGACTACATGGCCTTTAAAAAATCGTCCAATTCCACAAATTTACTCCCCATTTACTTTTTCTCTAGGCAAAAGAGTATAGGCACAAGGACTCAAGACTGCATTCACTTGTTACTGATCTAAATGCGGCATTCAATAGGTGTACATCAAAGGACACAGCAGCCATTTTAATTAAACTTAGACAATAAGATACAATACCATAAACTCATTATAAATTCAATAATAAATCAAAAAGCCACACTACACTGAACAGCACTACTCAACATAGTGAACAGTGAACTGTAGATTGCCTCTTGGCCCACAAACACTTTGCCAGACAAGAGTTATAAAGCATGAAAAGAGCAGCTACAAATGCACTTTGTTTGTGATGCCATGCCTAAAGCTATCCAAAACTAAAGCATCACTAAAATCTGGGCCAACTTATGCATGTGATTGATAGGACATGGCCTTTTCCTTGTGCGCAGGATGAGTCTGAAGAGAGCAGATGGAGTTGGAGTGACTGGCTTTTGTGTTCCACACAAACAAGAGCAGCACCGCATTCCATCTGCTCGACCTTTTATTCCTTGAAAAACATTCAAGCAACAAACTACAAACGTTGGATATGACACAAAAAATGACTTAAATTCAGTTTATGGACTTTTGTACCCCTATAATAGTTTAACGTCACAGTTTATAAATATGTCATCTGAAAAGTGGATATAAATCATTTTAGTCTTCATTAAAGAGATTCTGTTCACTGTTCTCAGTCATAATGACTAAGCCGTTTCTCACCATCTCAAAGAGGCAGCTACGCTATAACACAGTGAAGTATTCATTCTTTGTTACATTTCTTTGAATTTAGTTATGTCAAACTCCAAATAAATTAAGATGTCTGAAAGTGTGACTGACATCATACATGACCAAGCATCAGATAACAGTACGGTTAGATATTGTTTGATATCTCTCCCCTAATGTAAGTCACTATGGATAAAAGCGTCTGCCAAATCCATAAATGTAAATGTTTGCATTTTATTTGATACTGCTGACACAAAGTGTCCCTGAACCAATACTGTGAAAAGGCTGCAGAATCATATGCATACTGTAAAGTAAATTTAAAAAAAATATGAAGGAAGTACAAAAAAATAAAACGAAAACCAAAAAGAAAGCTGTCAGAATTACCTGCATTAATAATGGACACCTGATTTCACTCCTAAGGTAAGGCCACATTGGGGCGCATTATTTTTGTCTGTGCCTTAATGTTCCTAAACTGTGAGGGCCGTGCGCCCAGATCGAGTGAAAATGAGATGTATTGATGCTCCTTGCAGTGTAATGCCACAGTGAAAGACACAAAGCTACAGGACCTTTGGCTCTTACTTTTTACCACGGAGGAAGACAGTGTTGGCAAATGCCAATATGTTTTGTTGTTTTTGTGCATCTGGCAAACAAACCATCTGTTTTTTTATTCTTAGTCTGCCCTATCTAATAGCACTTGGTGCTCGGCCACCAAAGAAAGACAATTCTCATCTCAAAGAAGACAATCATTGAATTTTTTTTTTCTCCATCATCTCTTCCTGGATCATCATCTTCTCTTCCTGGCTTGTCTTCTCTTCCTAGTTCATCGAGCTCTACCCTACTGCATTTGGGAAGCTCGTCGAGACTGTGTGAAGAGAGTCATCACAGTGCATTTATGGAACACAACCACCCTATCGTACATCAACAAAAGATAATTTCATTGGTCGAGCGTAGAGCTTCGCCTCTCCAAAGACCAGTGTGAAATGGAAGAGGCCATTTTTCTTGCTTTTCTTCCAGATCTGTGCAACCACATCAACCATTATTTGGGAATAAGAAATTGTTGCGCAGGCCCAAAAAATATTTGCGTCAAAATTCACCCCAATGTTGACCCAATGTTTCACTTTTGTTGACTCTGTTCACCTGTGTTTCTCTTGGACATATAAAATGCCCTATACTACACCCTTCAAGTAGCTACACATTTTCAGAAGAAAATGTACATACGTTTAAGTAAGTGTGCATGGTCTGAGACACATTAAAACATCACGCAACACAAGTGGTTCATTATGCAAACTGTGTGCGAGAACTTAAGAGAAAACTACTCCCAACCAATAAGTGTGGAGTTGAATCAGGTGGTTGAACGTCACGCACTTAAAAGGATGGATAACATGCTGATTGGGACGATAGTGTACTCTAATTAGTGTTATTTTGTGTGTGATTCTCATTCTGTGTGTATGCTAAATTTGATTGTACTGTCTCTCTCACAGCAATGTAAAACACTTTAACAACACATTTTAGCAATAATAGAAATATAAACATATTGTCATCTCTGGCAGCTATTACACTCACAGAAACTATGATATATTGATGTTTTGCAAATATTTACATGCATACAAAATTGCCTTTTTGAAAATATCACTAGAATATTTTATTAGCCTGCAGAAAGGCAATCAAAATCACTCTCGTACAGGAAATATGGAGATGTGTCTGGCAGGAGGCAGTAAGCCATACAAATGTGGTTAAAGAAACTGATTTAAAGCTATTGTTGATACATTATTTATGTTTAGAGTTTGTTATCTGATCCTGCTATGAAAAATCGTAGGCAAATACATGTCTTATACTTAAATAACACCTAATGTTAATTTAGTTACCTACAAACACTTCTGAAGTTTGATCTAAAATTTGACTGCAATGTAAGCAAATTCTTAAGTCAACATCTTTTGAAGAAAGAAAACCTGTGCTAATAAACAAGAAGTCTTGTACATTTAACATTATTTCATATAACAGGCATTTTAAGTGGCATAAAATTAAGAACATTTTTGAGTAGAAATAAATAATTAAAATAACCTGTTTAACATTATTATAAATAAATATTGCAATGTACATTGGGTTCTAAATTTTGTAAATTATTTTTTTAGATCACATTGACCTCCATTAATGCATATACTTGTTTTAAATCAAGTGATTATGCATGTGGATGAATTTAATGTCATAATATGTTTACTTTATGTTCTGATTTGGTCTGGTACGTACATTTACTCAACCCTAAATAGTAGGGAAACTGAGTATTTTTTTAATTTTATCTTGTATTATAGTCTTGTTTAGTTTCATTCACGATTAAATATTAAATTGGCTGACAACAAGTTAATCACACTATTAGCCAATGATTTATTGTACTCTTACAATGTAACTTTTCTCAAACAACGTTGCTTCCTAGTTTACAAGGCAAGGGGGCAGGGCCAAAAATTGCATCATCAGCAAAAGACTGGAAAAATAACTTTTTAAATATGTATACACAGCTAAACAAGATCCATACGTTGCAAGAAGATTTTATATAATGAATGTACAGCATAGAGATGAGTGAGATATGATATTACTTTGTCAGCTTCATATTTAGGGGCTTTATTCCATCAGATTGACTAAAGAGCAAACCTAGGAATGTGTGGGAATTAGTCAGCATTCTCAAATGCATGTAAATGTGAGCTGAGGGTTGAGAGAGGTCATTGTTCACAAAGGAGCAAAAAACAAGTGAAAGCCCCTGTCCGTCTTCCCACTAGACACTATAAGAACAAAACCAGGGGCGCTCTCCATATCCCCAACCCCCCTTTTCTTAAGATCCCAGAGATTCCACCACAGGACATGATGGAAGTGCAACAAAGAGCCCCCCGCCTCTCTCACGATGAGGGCTGGCCATGACCCCCTCAGGGAATACCATCTCAAAGCTGCACTAGGGTTTCCTCATCGCTGCCTGTCATCAACTGCCAGTGGTCGCTGGAGAGCCCATTAATCTACAGGCGCTTTTAATGTGCTAATGGAGAGCTATTTTTATGCTCAATCTTGTGTAGTCATGCCATATTGAAGCAGTAGAATTCCTTTTCTCCGGGATACATCCATCAGTGTTGAAGCAAATGTTACCTGATTCCATGTCCAACTTAATATAGGCTTCACGACCTTCAGAATATCTTCTGAAGTCAGGACCTGAGAATGTAGTCCATCAGGCTTTTCTCAAGATAAAATGCTGATTTTCATTGGAATATTCTTGTATGAATGTTACGAGGGAAAAAAACTAAAGGGGAATTATTTGTTTTAGAAAACAAGTCTCCCCAAAACTTTATATTACCTTATAAATGTTACCAAAAATGTATGCATGTAATAGAAAAATCTGAAAAGATGAGTTTAATAAAGTACTTGCTTTTAAAAAGGGATGTCTTTAGATAAAATTATTTAACGCAGAATCACAAATTGCATTTTTAAAATAAACATTACCTCTGATGCAATTACTGCTTTGATCATAATTTTAATAAATTTAAAGTTGCTAAAATGTATTGTGGCTTAACTTCAGTAACACTTTGATTTACATTTCAAGTGACGAAGAGGCATGACCTTTGTCATTTTGAGAGTAGAGGGGTCATCTCTGACAAGAGAGAAAGTAACTGTTGGTAACTTCACACAAGCAACACTTTCAATTAATGCAAATGAGAAGCGACTTTAATGCGGGATATCAATAATGCAACACGCCTTGTTGTTTTAGCACTTCAGGCTGGCTATTACACCAACTTGTGACTGATGTACGAACCACTGGAGGTGGACAGAAATATGTTGCTGATAGTTATATTTAAAATGGACAATTTGATAAAATATGAAAATGGTGCAACATATTAAAGTGGTTTTATAAAATAATTCTAAAAGAAGCTAATTTTTGCCAACATTCAAACTGCAGGCAAATCGCGGTGTATTTGTTTAATGACTAACTCTAGAGAGAAGCTACTGATAAAGAGATACATCAGTGTTTTCAAATTCCCCCCAAAAAAAAACTCATTGGGAACTAAATTGTTCATTCAATTGAATGTAGCAGTCCATCCTTCTGCCCCAGCCCTGAACCTGTAATTTCATGCATTTAGTAGGTATAGGTTCCAGCAGTCAATGTTTTCATAAGCTTAGCGCATAATTCAGTTTTCATCTGAGTTGAAAAAAAATTTGGTCGGTGCATTCCTGGCATGTAACACATTTTCTGTCTGATGTAGCAATGTCAGAGATAGAAATACTGGTGCATTTTCTAGTCACAACCATGATTAACAGCTAAAACTGCATCAAACTTTGACGTGTCCTCTTATCCTCACACAAGCCCTGGCTCATCCCCTCAAATGCATTCGGCCTTTTAACAAACTAAATCAGATCAACAGGGCAAAAGTTAAACCAGGACATATTAACAGCACATATCAAACCTCAGCCGCACTGCTATGATTGTCAAGCCCAGCACATACAAAAACAAATGCAGAAGCATCACAAAAACCTTGTCTCATCACCCACACTTCAGTCAGAAGACAGCTAAACTGCTAATTACGACATTTCAATTGGTGTGTATGTGACTACAATACGCATTCAAAGAGATGCGAGATGATCGTGTGTCATTTAGTAGAGCTGCAGAAATGAGCAGTGCAAAGCAGGAAAACAGCACGTTTATAATCAGGTCAATGGGTTACAAAAGATAGCCGTAGGGATCTGATCTGCCTCAGTTACTCTGTATTCGCTCGTTAAGCTGCAGACTGTGTATGAAGGCGGATGGAGAGGCAGACTTTGGTGTAGTCATCCCTTGTATTATAATTAGAGCTGCTCACTGGCTGACAATAGCTTTAGCCGTTAACCTCCAAACTTATGTTTATCAGTTAAAGGAAACTGGAGACAACATATCGACTAATATAATGCTGTTTGAATTGAATACCATGCTGTTTTCCTATTTTGCAAGTGTTTTTAAATAAACTCAAAAGTTTAAAACAAGTAATTGTTCACCAATCCTTCAATCTTAAACAACCCTATCTATGTACCTCATAATTTCCTACCAAATATATAGGGTTCTTTGGAAAAATGTATAAAAGTGCAAATATGTATAAAAATGAAGTTGCTGTTTGGTGGTGGTGTTATTGATGCTGCCAAAAATGTATTTAATGTATAGAAGTTATTTTTGTAGTCAGATGTATTTCCAAACTGGCACAAATTCTGACTGTTCTCTCACCCCTAAATTGTTTCAAATTCACAGAAATTCATCCAACAAATTTGTCCAACTTTTAAATAATTAAGTGAAGCAAATACATGGCGGCACCTTCAACTAGAGCAGACAGAAGTTTCAATATTTGTCACACCCTCTTTGGACCACTGGGCACCGGTTTGGTAATATGTTGTTATAGTTATGTTATAGTATATTTGAAAAACATGTTAACGCTGTTCCAAACCGACCATCTGTTATACGCATTACCATTTGCATTCTGGTGCACTGCTTCAGCATTTGCATCAAAAATATTTATATTCAAATTAAATATTCTAATCAGATCCCTCTTTAAAAATCTGCATAACTGGATTAGTCAAAACAATTAAAACCAAGTCAGTTTGTAAGAAGAGCAAGGAGAGGCACATTTTATGATATGCAACACAGCTGTTTGGGACTCAGAAGTGCTCTCCAGAAAGTGAATTTAACTGTAGAAGTTCTAAATAATTTATAACAAATTTACAAATCCAAAGTCACAATTGACCATTTTGTCAATTATGTACTCGGTCAGTACTCAAACGTTGCTCCTGCATGATCTGTTCAATCCTTTCATTTCATTCCCGAAATACATTTTATTTCTTGTTTGTCCATAGAAAATAATAGTTTAGAGTTACAACATTTGGGTTAGAATGAATCTCTTTGAAATAAAAAATGTGCTATTCCAAACCAATTACAAAAACATCTAGAAAATAAAGATTGTGTAGTGGTAGTTTAAACTCATGTCACTGGATTTTAACTGCTTAAAACATTCAACATTAACTCAAACCATGTACTTAAATCTCAGAGCATTAAAATATGAACAAAGAATGCAAGAGAAACGGACGTTGTGCAGACTTACACTGAAATATTGATGAATTTTTATTCTGTATTATTTTAGAAATTCCTTTTATATAATTTACATACTTTTGAACTGTATTCCCTAACAAGCAGAAAAGTGACTTGCATGAAATTAAAGTTAAATTTCATTGGACATCACATGTTAAGAACACACACATCAGATTTTGTATAAGCTGTTAACCAGCAGTGTGTATACATATATATATATATATATATATATATATATATATATATATATATATATATATATATATATATATATATACACAGCTCCTTCTTTTATTTCTAGAGAAGGTGCAGAATTGGTCGGGAATAATGGGATCTATAAACAATACAACAATAAACCTGAAAGTATGTTCATCATCTAGTTTCTATTATGTCGATTATGTTTCATTTAGAAGTTTATAATTGGATTCCCCGACTCCACCTGGCTTAATGTTGTAGTTTCTTGCCAGTCATATCCTCCACCGGATATTAAAGGCCCAATATAGCTCAAATCATTGAACCAGATTTCTTAAGAAAAAGTCAGCAAGAAATCAAGGTCTGACAGAATGTTCAAAAGGTGGTATGGTCGTTTTGTGTTGTGTTCTACCAATCTCTTAATTCCAACATTCTTTTTTTTGTCACATTTACTATCCAGAGCAGATTATGATGTGAAAATAACAAAAAAATCCCAAAGTTATGCATAAAATTTTTTCTAAAGTTTTTAGAAAATCTTGTCAGGATGTGGTGGTGCATGTTGTGTATTTCTAAATATAACATACTACAGTTATTATGCATCATCTTGACACAAATTCTGAAAAGCACACTATTAGAGTTCCATGGCAAGAAGCAACTGTTAAAGTTCTGAGGCAGATGTTTCAGTAAGCTGCTGGAAACGACTGAACACGTTTTTTAATAATTAAAGCACTGAATCTTCATAGAGACTTACCTGATGTGTCCCACAAGCTGAGTTCTACTCGCTGGTCTTCGAGCTCCAGGCAGGCGGTGTAGTTCTCAAACACGGTCGGTACATAGGTCTGAGGAAAAGATGCCATACTAACGTTACATGTGTTTAATTATACTTCTTGTTTGCGCTCACATTTTTCATGTCTACGTCTCATAAACATTATGTAACGCTTGTATTTTCAACATTTGTTAAACATTCTATGAGATAAACAACTGTTAATCTAGTCTGTTAGACAACAAAATAGTGTGCTCACCTCCGGATAGCAATCTTTTGCTAAAACCTGTAACATCGCGGTCTTCCCGCATTGAACATCTCCAACCAACACCAGCTTACATCTGACCACCAGCGGCTGCGCGCTTCTTCGTTCCTTCATAGTTTACGGCTTTGACGAGCAGAAATAAAGTAATCCAGGCACTGAACTAGCTTTAGACACAGGTGCAAGTTTGTAGTTTCGGCAGTGCTCGAATGTTTTACCGCGTGTCTTCAGCAGCAGACTGATGGAGCTCAGCTGGAGTCCGTGAGGAGGACTGAAGGGTTATATACGCCTCTCGACAGCCAATCAGCTTTCAGGATGTTTGTGACGTGGTATTGTTTCCTCTATCGCAGCCGTATTTTCCCATAGACTCATGCTTTTGAGTAATATTTGATCTGGTCTACGATTAAAAGTTCCGTGATTGGAAATTACTCCCAAAATTCCTGTAAAGCAGGTGAAAAAGGTGAAAGTAGGGAATTTTTACATCATGTTAAATCAGCTTATTAATAAACAGCTCAATTCATAACAATTTCATTATGTTTTTTAGTATTTGTGCCTTATCAAAAGCACTTGATTAACAAAGTCACCCTATCCCTATCTATTTCTCCAACCACATTGATTTCATAAATGTTGAATTGAATTTTAAATCTTAAAAAATATATGTATGGGATTAGCTTGGCAAATAATCAAGTTTGATCAAGTTTGGTTAGGTGACAAGCTACCATATTTCTGAACTTGCTCTAAAAACTGGTTGTTTTCTCACCTGACAACTTTTAAATGGTACATTTAGGTTTAATGGATATAGTGACTTTGTTTCAGAGCAACTAGAAAAAAAACACATAGTTTCACTTCATGTTGATTCTTATTTGTGCAGTCTTTTTAATGCTGTGTAAGTCCCCAAACCTCCCAACCTATGATTCAACAAATGTTTTTTAACATCACTTTCAGTTTAGGTCTCCCATTACAGTAAAGCCTTGCATGGCTTCACTCAAAAATCCCTAAATCCCTTGAAGCTGGTTTGTTTGCATTGCTAACTGACTTGATTATTGGATAAATTGCTCTTTGATCCCTGTCTGTGTTTATTTTGGACACACTGTAGTTTGAATAGTGACGGGTGAGAGGCATTAGGTTTATTGGCCTCAGCATTTAATAGTTTCCACCCTCTGGGAGTCTCAGAAGGTAAGTGGTCTGATAGACACCAGACTCAATGGCCCTGACTCTTTCAAGGTTATATTTGCATGTTAAACACCTATGAGACTGCAGACTGGAGAATAAACCTTAGGCAAACACTTCTCCCGTCTCCTCCTCTTCCTTCATTAATTGAATTACAGTACTTCACAAAATGTACTTAGATTGTCAAACAAGAGCATCAGTTTCATTTCCTTTTCCAAGATGTTTGACATTTCTGTTACTTTGTTGTCTTCTTTGGTCCCAGTACTTACATCTCACGCTTCAGATTATAGGAGTTACCAGTTAGTGGTTTTCAATCCATATTTGGAGGGAAAACCTTTGGCATTAGTTTTCAGTTGTTAGCCACATTGTGCTGGTGTTATGGTTTATAATAACCACCGCAAAGGTGAGAGTTCATGAAGTATGTATGAGAGTAGAATTCCCCAGATTTGCCATCAATGCACAAGACTCAGGAGAGCAGGTGGAGCTGAATAATGAACAGCCCTGTGTGTCACAACACAATCTGCTGTAGGAATCGGACGAAGGATGTGTCAGGAGGGGACAGCTGGCTTTTTACCGCTGTTTAACCTCCAAGATGAGCATGATCTCATAGTATCTTCTGCAGGCATTTAACTCGGGTATGCAGTGACCCAAGCTAGAAATATAAGCCATGGATTTCAGCCAGATAAGTGAACGCATGCAGCAGTGAAAAAGCACATTGTGAACACATTCCCGATGCAGTGAGCAGTCAGAAAACTGGTGTCTGAGACTGTGTAAGGTGGCAGAAGACAAGGTTTAATGTTAGGAATTTGGAACATATTATGGCCTATTATAAATGATATAATGTTAAACTTATTTATCTCCAGGACATGGCAAGTTAAGTTTGAGAAATTGAGGATCTTTGCAGATGAGAACTGGATTTTTCACCATTAATGCATATTCATGAAATTTCAACATAAAATATTGTAAATGAAATTTATTAAAATAACAGCAGCAAAGAATCACATTGTATACATACATGAATACATAATTGTAATACTTACTGTTATATCCTTGTCTTAATGTAATTTTCTATACTTTGATGCAGTTAAGTCCATTAAGACCTTTTGTGGCTTTAAAAATGCACAAAACAGTGTTGATTCAAGCAGTTTTTATGAAATCTTCATAAAAATAATAATAATATGCATTCTCATGTATTTTAAACCAACTTAATGTTTTATAGTACAGGAAATGCAATTTGTTTCCCATGACTCCCTCGTACAAGGGCCTGAGCTGCCCATTTTCTTGTTAAAAAGGGGCATTTAATGATTTTTGCAATTCAATTTTTAGAAATAAAACACTACATTTGAATAGTTTTCTCCATTAACTCCATTCCAAAGTAATTAATTAAATATTTAACATTAAGAATCAATCACGAGAACAAAAGAGCTGTACACATACCTGCTCCAACAACATAATCTTTTAATAATCTGCGGATCTCCAGATTTTCATTTTTAAAGAACATTTTTGTCCACTTCCATTGGTTGTTTAGAGACAAACAAGTGTAAAAAGTTTTCAATAGAAATATTAGTCAATGTTAAAAAAGATAGCAACACAATAGTTTTAAAACACCAATGTGTCATTACAGCACTGTTAGTCTTTCAATTTGTCAGCAAAACTTTTTAAGCGTTTTAAATAGAACTGAAAATAACTTCCTCTAACAAAATTATTGAGCACACAGTACTTCCACACAGGTTAGAATAAACATGTTTTTTGGCGGCTGACAATCCCTCACTGTGTACAATCGACATGCTTTCTAAGGACAGAGTCTCTTTTGTAAAAACTCAAAAGCTGCATCAGCTGTGCAGGAGGATGTACGTGCATGTAAAGTGGTCTATTTTTGCCGCTTTATGCATCTAACCTCAGTGGATATGTGTGTAGTGTTTGTTGACAGTGCCAGAGATAAATCTAAACCCTTGTGTGACAGATGGCTGTGTCATTTGGAGATAAAAATGAACGTGATTTCAGAATCAGGCTCTCAGGAGGGAAATGGAGCATACAGAAATGAACAGAAGCAGCATATGGAAACAGCGAATCCCATTTGTTCTGGGGCATGTGTGACTGTGGTTAGAGGGTGATGGGGTTAAGATGATCATTTAAACTGCTCTCTGGCAAATTTTTATTTTCTAGTTGTCAGTCTGGACTAGCACCAGCTTTGCAAGCATTATTTTTCTGCAGAAATCTCTTCAGCCAAATAACTGAGCAGCAGTTGTGAGGAAAGTGTATCAGTCCACATTCCTTCATCAACTGAGCGAGAAGGGGTTTTAGCATCGGCCACTGACCCATGGTTGCCCACTCGCTGCAGACAGAGGCCCAGCAGGCAGCTAATTAGCACGTGTTAATGAGTTCCTGTGTCAGGGTGAGGCACTCAGCAGTGCAGGACATTCAGAGGTGTGCTCCGCATCCGCTTCAGGGTGCTTGTCCACACAATCACAAGCATGTCTGGTGTCTTTAGGTACCAATTATATTTGTAAACATCATGCTATTTCGCAGAAATATGTAAAAATAATACATTCACTCAGTTCAATAGTATTGTTTGAAATGTTTTTTTAACGTTTAAATGGTTGTGCTTAGATCCCAATAAATAACAAAATGTCATTCAGCCTAAAAACCTCATTTCAACACTTACCGTAAACGTGGCAACCATTTTTGTGTATGATTTATAACACTTACATTTGTAGCTTTTAACTTTTTAAATGTTGTTATTTTAACAGAAAACTTCCACAATCAATGCTAGATTTCATTGTTGTGTTCACAGACTATTTTGAATCATTCCATAAAGATGTTTTGTATATAAATACAAAAACATGTAAACACATGTTAATGACCATGGTTATGTGCATGCAAATTTAGTTGATGTTTGTTTTAAACAAAAAACAATTATAAAACTGTTACTGTAAATTATTTACATTTTAAATCTTTATCTTGCAATAAATCCTTTAAGATCTATTATAGATAAAACGATAAGTCATCTTTAAATGTTGTTTCTGATTATTCTGTGTTATAACCCGCCTACAGACTGTGTCTAAGTTTTTCTAAAATGATCGAATACTTGAATAAAATAAACATTCAATCTATAGTGAAAATGAAACATTTTCTGATTGACTTTTGTTCAGTCAAAGGATCTAAGAAAACACATTCACCTGTACTGACCTCTAGTGGACAACTTGATTTCAAGCTTACTCATTTAAAGTGCTTCCCTAAACTGTTTGCGTTTTAATTTGAAGACAACTTTAACATCAATAAATTGTATACACTTTTTTTTCATTAATTAGTTTTTATTCTAGAATATTTTCACTTTTTCAGATCACAAAACAATCTTGCTCAGTATCAGGCAGTACACATTTAAAATAGTTTTCTTCTAATCCTTTTACTTGGGCTCTGTTTGAATCACAATAGTTCTATCGTATAAATATTCTGGAAGAGGGATAAACCTGAACATAGTGCACTTATTGCATTGTAAACAAAAAGAAAACCTCAACAAAATAGTGCAATCTCACTGATTTCCTTTTAATCCGTCAAAAAGAACCAAGTTAATGTTCCCTTCCCTCCAACATTCCATACAGTGCAGCAACTTTTATTAGCAGAGAACACAATATCCTAAAAAACAAAGCGTTAGCCTTGAAAATATACTTTGTAGGCTCAAGAATATTTTTATTATGTACAAATAATCTGGAAGTATACCTATAGCACATTTTAGATAGGCCTAGATAACAGTTAATTGTGCTTTAAAGCCTCTGTGTATTGTTTTTAGAATGTAAAACAAAAGAAAAGAAAAACTGATTCATCCAGGCCGCAGATAGTAGTGTGCTCAATATATGCAAGCAGATATGTACACGTAGATCTAACAGAAAATAGTGCATTAATTCACTGACAGTGCAGGCTGTATACCCAAGCAGATGTTTTGAGATGATATATGTTCTGTCCTTCAAATGCCTTGCTATTGTCATGCATAGTCGCAATGTACAACAAATCAGTAAATCAGTATGTGCATGTAACATTTGTGATCATTTAGGCCTAGTTTAGAGATTGTCTTGCAAATAAGACATACTTCATTCTGTTAGGCAAGAATGCTTTTGTATTTGCATGAGGACACAACAGCAAGCAAAACTTAAGAGCATCTCAGCAAGATATTTTACCATGCAAATAAGTGCTGAGAGTATAGTTTGAAACTACAAATATGTGTTTTGAGATGTAAAAATAACCTAATTTAAAAAAGACATATTGAGCTGAATTGTAGTTGTGATGTTATGTACAGAGGTGCTTTTAATTCCAGATATAGTCACTAGAAGTCACTAAAATGTTAGCAGTTCTCCACTGAACTGGGTTTAGAAGAGCCTTGCTAGCACTGCTACAGTCATTTGAATTCACAAAAATAATAATTGTGAGGTTATTTAATTGATAACATTGAACTGTGATTTGTTTTTATTACTGAATGACAATTAAGTAATAACTTAATTGTTTTAATTGTTAATAGCTTTTTTAAGCTATAAAGTAAATGTACAAAATTATGCAGGCCATTACAATACCAGAAACTCCAACTAGACTGAAATTATGATTTTTGATTTACTATTTCTATTATATTTTTAATAAAATAACATATTAATAACATACTGATAGATTTTCAATTAGACAAGTCTGAATAATTTTGAAAGCCAGTATTAAAAAAATCTATTTGGCGAAGTGGCCTTTGGATATGATGTTATTGTACTGTTGAAAATGCTGATTATAAAAAAATAATAAAAAAAATTTATATCACCATTTCTGATTTCAATGTTTGAAAGAAATCTTATTAGTGTTGCTACATCAAGCATACTGGGTTATTAAGCACAAATAAAACATAGTAAATTATTGGGAAAAAGTAATATTAAGGTCAGAGTATTCTTACTAAAGTACACATGTGAATGCATCATATGTAGATTTAAAAGTCTATCATAATCTTTTCTGTCAATGATTTTGATGAGATCAAACGGCACCTTAATTTGGTTCATTGTAGACAACCTGTTGGTAAATGTAAAATAAATTCAGTGGACAAGTGAGTTATTGGCTAGTAAAGTCAAGCAGCTGGAATATTTGATTTAAAAACAATATTTTCTAATATTCTAAATAATCTCTCTCTAAGCTCTTGGAGTAGTTAGAACTCAAACCCTAACCCTAATCCTAATGGAAATAAACTGAGACACTGGAAAACAACTGATTTATGTGCACATGTTCAATGGTAGATAACTTTTCACTGTACTTATGTGTAAAAACAAATAGTCACTGTAATATTAGGACTGTGAGATTGTTGGTCTGTCAGCCGAGGACAAGTGTGGCTTGAGGCAACCTCTCTAAGAGGGCAAGCATTGGATGTTCTGATATCAGTGCCAGGTTCAGATGGCCCCACTAAGATCTTGTAGGAGAACCCCTCTTGAGCTCGGGCGGTGAGGTTCAGACCAGTTGAATGAATGTGTTTGGGAGGCCTGCAGCAGCGTGGTCCTGAGTTGGGACGGAGGACACATGTGGTAATGCAGGGAAGTGTGTTTCCAGTGTCAGTGAGAATTCCTCTGTCTTCCACATCTCTCTCTCTCTATCTTCAGGAATTACTGCTCTGAGCCCGGGTGAGTGCTCTGGGGCAGTGGGTGGCTGGGCTTTTGGGAATATTTCAAGGTCTGGAATGTTCTGTATCACTCTGAAACAGCCAGAAAGCAGAGGTGGAAATTTATTCTTGTTGTCTTTTGGGCCTTTATATTTAAATATAAATGGTGACATAAAAACCGATATTGTAGCAACACAACAAAAGTATAAGGAATCAGGGTTTTTTTTTACTGTAGATTTTTTTTCCCACTAAACCATTTCAAGTCACTAGAGCCTCTGTGGTACTCTTGATAAATCATAAACAGAACACAAGATTATTACAAGCTTCTGCAAAAATGTAAACTTGTATTTCTGTAATGAGTTCTAACGTGTTCCTTAATATCTTCAGAAATCCACACAATTTTACAGAAGTCACCATACTCCTGCCAAATAAAGCACTGAAATGCAAAATGTAAGAATTTTGTTATGGTTCTGAATGCACATTGCGTTTTGCAAAGAGACTCAAAAGTCAACCATATTTCAACCATAATACAACAAAGACAACCATAAACTCTTCCGCAACATGAAACTCAGAGAACACTATATCTCTGGGAACCAAATTGCCAAAAAATGTGATTTCCAAAATAACAGTAGATGTAATACCATGGTGAACATAACTCAATTTAAACAGTTTTGAGACCTGTTGCTTGTATTAGCTTAAATTATATATCATTACAATCAATGAAGTATAATCATCACAACGACAGAAACTCACCTTTACTTGTGTAAGTGCTTATTCGATGAGCTCCTGCGTCTCTGAGAACTGGAGAGTGAGGAAGTTGTTTTAACTCAGTTCAGTCTAGTTAATGGAAATGAAGTTAATGTGGTTGCTAATTAAACACAAACCTGTTGGCTGGAGTTGCCTGAGGTGGGCGTGACCACGTTCTGCTCCGCCGTAGGGTTGATAGGGGCGGAGCCTGGAAGATGAGTGGCGCGCCAGTATATATCTAAATACTCAGCCAGGTGTTCACAGGCGTCTTCAAGCTGATTTTCATCCAGTATGATGTCAAACATTTCCTAAACAACAAGAGTGAATGCATTGGTGATGTTCTTGAAAAGTGTATCAAATTAGCCACATTTTTGTACGTGCTGGGATTCACCGGTGGACATTGAGATAGTTTATCCCCAGCCATCATCTGCACATTTAGATGTTTGCTTTGAGATTTTCCTCTGGATTTAATGAGCCTTTGCAGCACCTAGGATTAGAATTATATATGAGAAAAGGCCCATAAATTATACTACTTTATACCTAAAAATGGTAGTAATGAAAATGTTGTTTTGACCTTTGGAGAAGACACTTTTACATAGACAACAATTGGGGCGAGGGACGTCTTGAGGAGTTGTGTGGGGTGATTAATGGTATCTGCATCCAGAACTACTAACTGCAGGCTTTTGGCCAGTTCAAATATTCTCTCGATCTCACTCTGCACTTCCGCTGACACACAGACATAACAGGGGAAAAAGAACAAGACACAGATAAAGATATAAGAGCCGGCTGTTGTTTCTCCTTTAAGAGCACTAGGAGAAATTTCTCGCTTAAGGGACTTATGCTAAATTGAAATTTCATTAAATATTAAAAGGTTTAGCTAGCTCACTCATCCATCTATTATCTAAACCTGTGTATTCCTATTTTAGATTACAGAGATCTATTTTAGTTAATGCAAAGCAGGGGTAAGTTCACTCACAACACCAATCACACTCTCTGCTGAGTGACACTGTTACCTTTCAATTTTTTTCCAACATCTAAGCTCAAGCCAACCATTTGTTTTCAAATGAATAAAAAATTGTTCAGTGCACTCACCCAGACTGGAGCGTGTGTTGGATCTCTCCATGATAGCTTTCTTATTGAGGATAGATCTTTTGGCCAGAGACAGATCTGCAGTTACCCGTGTGATTGAAATCCTGACATGAATATACAATGAATGAGTAATTAGGTTCATTATTTAAATTCCATACTATTTTGTAGATCTAGTTGGATAAAAAAAGATTATTATAAAATAACATAAAAACCAACAATATTAAGGAGACAATGTATTATTTGATAATAAAGGTAACTTAAAAAAATTATTCCATTCAGGTGCTTGTGTCATCCTCCAAAGACTACTGTTATTAATGCTATAAAATACATCACACTTCACATGACTACAGCTTAAATGTATACTACCATAAAATTACAGGACAAATGCCTTGTTAATATTACAGAATCTGAAAATCTTCAAGATTCAAAGGGTTTTATCTGTATTTTGAAACTTCACTTCTTCTATAGTCTGCTGATTGAACAAAGCTGATTTCTATAGGTGCTGTTATATCCGGAACATATGCCGGCTATTGTAAAATTTTTTCAGTTGGTCAGTGGAAAAGGTGAGTTCACTAAAATACATGGTTAAATGACACGTCTTTGTCTAGTGAGACTGATGCTTTGTAATCCATTGATTTAATGTTAAAACCGAGTGCTGACAGCCAATAGCCTCATGGTATAGGGAGCAGTGAGAATGACTAAAAAAACCCAGGTGTTCCTTGGATCAGAGTTGGTATCCCACCCATGTTTCTCTTCTTTCTGATTTTTACCATTATGCACAGACATTGAGAGAATGAACAAAAGGCCTCCTGAACTTCAGTTATTAGTGTATAGTACAAGCACTAACCTCCACAAAGCTCAGACAAATCCACAAGGGCCTTTTGTGTTTAAGTCAGTTTGATTTTATGAACAAGACATGCATCAGTTATAGTTTTCTAACTGTGTTTTATGACAGTCAAAACAACTGGTTACTCTACGACCTATTCACACTCGTGGAGGCGCTGCATATTAACATACTGTAACATAGAGGGTTCAAGTGACCATTCTCCAGTTATTTTCAACAAATGCAGGTGGCTTGTTTATGAATTTACTGCCCATTGAGTGAAATTGCTGTGAATGTTTCCTTTGTTTCTGACCGAGGCTGCTTGTTTTCATTAATTGTGCAGTAAATGCTCCCTTAAGCTGGAAGCAGATCAAACAACCAACGAAGAAGAGTCCATTTGCACTATTCTACGCTTAAAGAGTTCATAAAATTTTGGATAAGATTGACAAACTTAAAAAGCTGTTTCCATGAATTTTCTCTGTTCACCTTTTAGATGGATACTTTTAATTCAACTATAGTGTATTTTCACTAAAGTAGCAGTTCTTTAACTTAAGTTCTCTTTTCAACCATTTCAATTTAAAATGGAAAAGTAATCTCAGTAATTCTTGTCCTTGAAACTCTAGAATTTTTTTACATTTTACAGTGTAGCTTATGTGTCGTCAGCTAACGGTGTTATTGTTGTTGCACAGTTACTTTGTATTTCACATATCCTTGTATGCATCTATAAAATAGCATTCAAATTGACACTTTAATCATTTAAACTGAATAGTCTGTGATTTTCCAAAACGTTGTAAGTATTTAAAACTTCTTCAGATCCCAAACTCAGTTTGAGTGGATTACCAAATAAAAAACTAATCTTACACTGTTAAGTCTACAATATGTATTTAGTGACACATCAATTAAAGGAGGTAATTGTACTGTTTTCATTTCACATTAAACACTCATTGTGTTTAAGTGGGAATAAGAGTACTCCTCAGTGTTACTCCAAACAGTTAGCCTTGTTCTGTTTTAACAGTTCCATTAAAATAGAAAATATGGTCTTTAATGATCATAAACAAAGATGAAAAATACTAACCTCCCATCAAACCTGTGCTTCAGGAAGTCAAACAAGGCTTTCTGCATCATATCAGTCACCTCGATAACAGAAGGCCATGAGAAAACAAACACACCCTAGAAGTTAGTTCTCATATATAATTAATCCATCAATCTGAAGTGCTTTAAGTCCTGAGCTATTAATAGTGTAAACATCTAACCAGTGATTTTGTTGTCTGAAGAATCTAGTGCGAGAAAGAGCTAGAGCATTCGCTAGAAGAGCAGAAGGCGGTTATAGTTTGGATGAGGTGATGTGGTTTTATTTAGACAAGCGGTGAAAAATGGATGAGTACAGGAATAGAGAGGAGAGATTCGGTGGGTCCCTGGCGTCTCTGTTAAAGAGCTGACTGACGAACGTGCAATGCTTGAGTTAAATATTTCACATTCATGAGCAGAGAAACGGAGAGAAAATAAAAGTGAAATGATAAAATGACTGCAGAGTTTTCATGTTGCCTTTGTCTATTTTAATTAAATGATTCAAATGATTTTATGCTAATTGTAAATGTGGGGGCGGAGCCTATCCAGCAGCCTTGTTAGTGCCCAGCGAAGCCAATCAAACACAATACCTCATAGCCTTTCAACGAGGGGCCAACCAGAACCACAGGCCTCATGGAAGGAACTACATCATAGGGTGGAACGTGCTCGGTCTGCAACATACACAAAGAGCACACAATAAATGCCTCACACTTTCATTTCTCAGCAGGTAACGAGTCCCCTCGTGGAGCGCAGTTTCAATTGCCCCATATTAAGTCTCTTGTTGAGAACCATGAGGGAGGTAAGCTCCTAGTTGTGGTTGTAATATAACTATACAGTGTTGAAAAGAAGGTTTTGAACCCTTTGAACTTATTAGAGTCATGTCATCTTGTCATACCACCATGATATTCATTATCTCTACCAGTGAATAAATTCTACAGGTTTATTTAGAGGTATTGTTGTAAATTCAGCATGAACATTTTTTACTGTGCAAAAGTAGGCGAAGGGCCACTTTCTGAGAAATTTAATTCATGAATAGATTGCATATGGATATGCAATTGTTATGTTAAGTAGACCACAGAAAAAATCCTCCTCCTTTAGAAAAAGAGTTGCTTGAAAAAGAGAGGAAACTAAAACAATTTTCACATATTTCTGCTCATGTTAAATGAAAATTTGTCTTTTTTTGTTTGTTTCTATCCATCCTTTGGAAGCATGCCTCTAAATGTTCATTTTCGGATGTTTTTAGAGAAAACTTGTCTGCAGTTTCACAAACATTCCAGCAGAGTATTTTGCTCGATCTGTGGACGCAAGGAAGCCACCTACCTGCTTCTGCTTCTGTTTGGCTTGTTGAAAAAACAGAACAAAACAAAGCTCTTTAATAAAACTTGTCAGGCAAATAGCAAAATATATTCTAAAATTGTTGTTGAGAAAGAAATGTTAAAATGTAATGTTATGAATCATGATGAAAAGGAAGGGAAATTGTTGTTGTCTCTTAAAATCTGTATTGAAATACCTCTCACCTGCAGATGGGGGAGTAGATCTCCAGCCCCCCGATGATGCATTCCCCATTTTCCTGTCAGCAACACAAAGAATGTTTAGGATTTTTTTGTCCCAGCAGCAGATGTGATCATAACTTTTGAAATATCAGAATAAGAATCAGAATCAGACAGATAAAAAAAGAATGTTTGTTTCTGCAGTTTTCAAATCAGAGCATTATGGGTTATTTTTATTCCAGGATGTGTAGTGTAATACTGCTTTTGGTGAGGCAAAAAGATGCATATCTAAAGAGTGTACGGTACCATTCCAAGAACATTCTTGTGAATTGGAAATTCCATATGTTTGAACTTATTTATTTGAGCTAATCCTGTGTACTGAATATTTTTTAATTAATGAGGATTAGCTGATGTAATTAAAATCTGTGCAAAATGTGTCAAAATTAAATGTTGAGTCCTGCATAAAATGTGTTAATGACAGCAAAGATATGAAAACATGCTATGCTCCTACTAGACAAAAAATAAAAAAAAATTTATATCGTTATAAATCTAAACATCCTCATGGATTATCATTTAGGAAGCAGTCCTTGGGAATGGTTGTTCGGGTATTAAAAATCTGCCAAGTTTGAATCACAAATGTTTTAGGGATATTTATTATGTGTTTCTGACCTCTGAGCTGCTTTCTTCTCCTGCTCGATCCGCATGGCCTCCAGTTTCACAGGGCTGGGGATGAAGGTGATATCGGCCCCCTCCTTCACTAGCCTCCCGATCCACCAGTCATTGCTAAACTTCTGCAAAAATGTGAAACTGAGTGTTAGTGAAAACATATAATTGTAATGTTGTGTTTCTGATTGCTTTTCACCTCTTTTATATGTAGAAAATCTTTGGTTTCAAAGTTGATGGCAGCACCTTGAACCGGACAGTGTTCATCGATAGCCCCACAGTAGCTGACATTGGTTCTTACTGCAAACGCCACTGGCTTGGTCTAAAAAAACATAAATAAATGAACAATTTTTGTTAATGTTGCATTTTTACAAACCTTCAAAATGGCTTGAACCAACATGAGATAATAGAAATGTGTTAAAAATTTGTCAATAGAAAAAAAACACTTTTCTAAATTTCAGTTTTCGTTCAACCTTGATTTTTTTTCATGAATAAAATTCTACAGAATGAATCCAACAAGATTAGAAATTCTGAATGCTTTATGGATAAACAAGGGACATTCCCATTGACATTATATAACACGGCAAAGTGAGTCCGATCACAGTAATGAGGCTCGGAGTTGGGTGAATCAGCCACTTCCTCTGTAAAAAGCATCACTGCCAGAGAGTCAAAAATGGGTTAAAACATGCCATTTGGTGGATTGGGAATGACTCTCACTAGAACATGTAGTTATGCAAAACTTTAAATCTTAATACAACTTAAACAGTGATAAAAAAAATGTTAGGATGGTTCATTCAAGCAATCTGTAGAACCTGCTCACTTTTGGACTCAGCTTCTTGTAGCTGGAGGTTGCCCCTCGGTCGTATCTGGTCAAGAAGTTACTAATCCTTCTAGAACATATTGAAGCAGTGCTTGTCTTTTCAACTTGGAAAAATTAGCATTTTATTTTTCTAATGTTTTAATGTTCTGCTCTTAGTCTCTTGGGCAATGGCTTTGTTGACTTCTAGTTAAGCTAGAAATGCATTAGTTGGCCTCTAATGCAAACATTTAAATCCAGGTGGAGACGCAAGGAAAATACCTGCAGTTTTTAAACACTCTTTATAAACAGTTAATACTTTTCCTAAATGATATTTGCCTAAAATCTTGAAAGCAAAACATTTATAGCTAAGATTTATATATTTAGCATACATTTTCTGAAGAAGACAGAGGTGTACCTTGGCTCTTTCGAGCTGGAGCAGTGCCTGGCGCTCGGCCTCACGCCGAGACGCCTCCTTGTCCTCCTCCAGGGACAGGTCGGAATCCGATGGTCTACCCGTGTAGGAATCAGCTGAGCTCTAAAAAAACAAAAAATAAAAGGCCAATATAAGATTATGTCTATTTTTCTTTGTTTTTTTATTATATGCAAATAGATATAAATACATTGTATCTTATTAATAAATGATAGTAGATATTATATTATATTATTCATGCTTCAAAAAAAATCTGTGGTATTTCATGAAAAATGTAATAATCCCATAAACACATGCTTCCTCTGTTTCCAGATTGAGATAACTTTTTCACTTTCTGCTGTTCTTTCCTAAATCTAGCACACATTGAAAAACTGATTTAAATATCAAAGGCAGCTGCAGGGCCTAGATGTTTGCATCACCTACCAACCACAATGACGAAACATAATTTGGTACACAATAACATTATTATGGTTCATTTCAAATGAACTCGATCAGTAATTAAATTAAACAGCAAAACCAACAACCAAGCCAATTCCAACAACATTCATTCATGTGTTTAGTTTCTGATTAGATATAAAGGTCACTTTTAAGTCCAACAAACACAATCAAACTTTAGTGATGCTCATGTTGTTTTTCATACACATCAACCCTGAGTTGCTTTCAGATGACGTGACAGCCAGAGCAGGGTTTAGTAGTGTCTCAATCAATAGAACTGTAATGTAATACTTTAAAATACACAGCAACTAGAGAACAGAGGAGCTTAGCTAACTCATCTGTTTCTCTGTTTCCACAACACCGCATCCTATATTCCATTTGCAACAGGCATTTAAATCATTAAACATTCCCAGAAACAGCTGGACGCTTAATGTGTGTCATAATGCTGTTATGTTTAGTTATGTGTAAGATCTAGTTCTTAGCTTGATCCCTTGGTTCCTAACTAGGTTAGAAATGTAGAGCTTTCGAAACACTTCAGCTACAGATTTGATTAAAGCATTAAGTTTGTGTATGTATGCAGTTAAAATTTGGTAAAATATTTAATTCAATATTTCAGATGACTAATTTTATACATGTTCTTGAGCATGCTCAATGAAGCACAGCTCCCCTCCCCCATACACCCAAACATTGTTAAAACACAATGGTTTTAACTTGTTTCTTAATTATTATCTTAGTTAGAGACATAATCAATGTGCTTCTGATCTGATGCTTACACAAACACAACAAATAATTATTTAATGATAATATTCTGTTTCTTTTACGAAAAAAGTGATCTCACTGTTTTATAAAAATGTAATTTGATGGCAGGAGGATTTTTTGAACTTGTATTGAACTTTTAGTGGCAAGGTCTTCATGTGGTTTTAATTGAAGAATAATGTGAATGTTATTGTTGTAGTTGTATTGCATGATTTAAAAAAATCTTGTCTGATTTTGTCTGAGTTTAATTTTTCATGTTTAGTGTCTAATCTGCCAGCAGTACTGTCATCAATAGGTTTAGTTTACTTTTTAAAAATGTTGGAAACAGATTTTTAGGTTATCATTTTATTAAATTTAATATTAAGCTACATTAACTTGGTTTGTAACTTTTTTTGACTTATCAACATAAGAATTACTAAGAATGAAAGTACATGCCATTTAATTTACATATTTACTTACTTAATTAAATTATTAACATTACACCTTTTTTAAGTTAACTGAACTTTTTCAGGTTTACTTTTGCTGCTATTTGTAGTTACTTGATGGAAATGTTCTTTAATTTTAATGCCTTTGTATAAGTTCATAACAAGCGGCGACCTCCTAGTTTACCTCATGATACATAATAGAAAGTGACTGAAATGCAGTTCCTTGACATGCCTGGCTCCAGAATTGAGCAACTTCTCATTCACTCCAATGATAAAACTGACCAACTTTGCAGCTGAAAAAAAAAAACATGTTTACACTCCTGGCTTCATCATGTTTGCTAATTCAAATCACTAGATTTGACCTTCATGAACAGTCTGTGGGGGGAATTATTTTGAAATTAGTTTCTTTAAGATATATTAAGATTTAAACCTTAGATGTCTCCGCTAAGCATATGGCCCACTTCTTTGACCCCTTTTCGGACGCAAAGTCCTTGTTTTATACAGCCAATAGTTCATAATTATGTAACAGCAGCATCACAAAAACAATCAATAAACAATTGAATGCAAAATCAGGTACAACAAAAGAAAGAAAGAAAATTGTCCAATTATTCACCAAATAATTATTTCCTGGGGTGTCCCACAGGGGACAGTATTGGGTTCACTCTTCTCACTCATTTACCTCAGTCAAATACCTTTAGTAAACCTTATTTTCTCTTGCTGACATACTGAACAAAACCTTAATATCTGTCAACTTCAAATTGACTCACAACAAAACAAAACCAAAAACACATAATTTACACATACATCTTTTACCAAACTTTATCCCTTAATGACAATGTCCCACGTAATGTCTTTTTTCACATCAAAGGCTTTTTCTTTTTTCACCTTTTTCCTCTAAGAATACTCATTTGGTTCATGACAATGTAACACATGGACTAAATGAACCATTTGAAATAGAAAAATTGGGGAAATTACAGGTATTTTACTTGAAAACACATGAAACCAACAACTGCTACTACAAGTATAAGCATTTATAAAACTAAAGATTGTTTTTTAGGTGCAATTTGAGGCAGGATGTGAAATGATCATGCATGCATATTCTTTTGTGCAACATCACATTTAACTGAGCACATGGTTTGTGGAGCACTTGTTGTACAAGCAATAACATTGAAGTACCAACAGGGGGTTGAGGGAAGCTCTCCTCGTCCACAATGCTTGTTAGATAACAGCTATTCATTCTAGCAGACTTCAAACAGCCCCATGTCCTATTTTTATTCATGTTGTTAGAATGTGTTTCCTCGTTTCCTGTATGCCTGCTTTAATACATTTCAAAGAGACACAATTAGAGCCTTCCTAAAGTGTCAACTAACAGGAATTTAGATGTTGCTGCATGTGAATGCATTGCAAGGTTGAGTATATTCACTGCAATTAGTCTTACAACAATTATTACTACTACTACTATTACTACAGATTGCTCATTTAAATAAATTTTTTATACCTGAAACGGGTTTGGCTTTATCAACAGCTGTTTTCATCTTGATTGTGTCCATAACTTTACATCTAAAGACCCAGAACTAAACAGAAAAAGCAGCTGTAAATGTTCTAAAGGCAAAAACACGTCACATTTGTCAGAATTTAAATCTATTTAAAAACAAATCTGCACATGTTTGGTAAATGGTACATTTTATTTTACAAATCTCAGTCCGAGTCTAACTGTAACTGGATTAAATATTTAATTTTTCATAGACAGCAATTTGCTATGTTAAGCACTGTGAAAATGTACCCACATTCCAGTGAAGCTTGCAATCTTGATTGGTTAATATGTGTCCTCATTAAAACAAATGATGGATCAGAGATCGTTTAGATCTTAAACTGTTAGAGTAGAAAACTAGAATAACATTTTCATAAAAATTTTCATTAAAACATTTGCAAGAGGATATTAATAGACTGTGACCCAGGCAGAATACATGCAAAATTCATTCACTTCACCAAAGCAGCACTGATTGATTATAGCATCACAGGGAGGGAAATGTGAGAGAGTCCAAGTTAATGGGAGAGCGAGTAAAGTGTCCATACCTTGCCGCTGAGCAGCGCAGCACTAGAGTCTGACATGCCTACAGAGAGCACAGGAAACTCCAGACTGCATCTCTCCAAGCATCACGCGCTCTGTTCTTCATGCTGAGAGATGTAGAGAACGAAGGGAAGACTCTGCCTCTGCCTTTGCTTAGCTCAGAATCTGCTGCTGTTGTACCAACGCTTATACAAAATTGATGTTCTGACTGCAGCAGCAGAGCTGAGCGAGCGCCCGCCCTCCTCTGCCAGTTTTTCTCCTCTTGCTCACACTCACTCTGGTTCCATTTTCTCGCGCTCCAGAACACGGGAGATGCTGTTGCTGTTCTGCGGTCAGTGCAGCGGGGGAGGACTGAGGAGATGTTTACAGTTCTCGAGACTGTCTCTCTCTCTCTCTCTCTCTCTCTCTCTCTCCTCTCTCTCTCTCTGTCTCTCTCTCTCTCTCTCTCTCTGTCTCTCTCTCTCTCTCTCTGTCTCTCTCTCCTCTCTCTCTCTGTCTCTCTCTGTCTCTCTCTCTCTCTCTCTCTCTCTCTCTCTCTCTCTCTCTCTCTCTCTCTCTCTCTCTCTAACACACTCCAACAGCAGTGAGATAAAAGCCTCTGTGAAAATGGGACAGTTGAAGTGAAACCATTTTATTTTGATGCCCGAATTCACATGATTCTAGATTCAGACATAAGCAATGAATAGAAGCAGTTTTAAGTTACAAGAACTTTTAGAAGAGCTTTTCTTCTACAGTATTCTTGTGTTGTTTGTGGAACTATCAATGGCAATAATTCAAGGAAGTGTTTTGTCAAAGTTCTGGTAAAATCAGTTGACTGTCTTTTATTGTGAAGAGCCATGTTTAAGGGTTTACCCTTATAAACTACTTTTCCCCAAATCGTATTAATTGCCTGTTAAAATTAAGTTTGCAAAAACCTTTGTTTTCTTTTCTTTTCTTTTTTTTTACAAAAAGCTTTGAGACAACACCACTTCCTTGAAAATGAGTTAAAAGTGTTTTTCATGAGTTCCCTCTTGCTTATAATTGCCTGGTATCAGAAGCGGGATTGGCAAGCAAAATAGAAGCGTAATAGGCGAACTGTTATTACAGATGGGACCAATGGATGGTCAATTATCAGCCAAGCTCTTCCCGAACTTATGTTAAGTGACTGATTACCTCTTTTTTTCGATTGAACTGTGCCACAGTGGTAATGCAGTAAGGCCTTTGTTATAGCTTTTCTCGCTGTCCCTTCATGTCCGTGGGTTTCTATCTCAACCCTGAAACATTTCTCATAGTCTTAATCTTGATAACTTCTCTCCATCTCCAGATGTCTTTAGACAAGACCCCAATGAGTCAAAATCTGTTGTGTTCTCCGAGCTCAAAGAAGGATGCTATCACTGCAGAATTATACTCCTGACAGTATGGACATGAACACAAGGTGAGTCAGCATGCACAGCTCCTAATGGGATAGTACCAAAACATAATGAGTGTAACATGAATGCCAAGTCGTTTGCTCTTCAGGTTGTGTTAAATCAGTACGTTAGCAGAGACCAGAGGCTGCCTTGGGTCGTTTGGACCTCTCTCTGAACTCCATTATACTGGAAGCCAGTGCTCTTTCCTCATTCATTTCTCTCCGCTGTGGCTTTTAAAGCTGCATATCTTAAGGCTCTCTGTCCACTACTTTCTATCATGCATTTTAAGCTTCACTCACATCAGCTTACTTATAGTAAAACAGCTTTACAATGAAATGTACAACAGAGATATTTTTGCATCATTGCTTGCACATTAGTCCATTCAGGTTTATACATGTGAGTTTGGTTCAGATGAGGAGATCCAAGTGCAGCTGTTTTTTTTTTGATCAGCCTTAGAGATCCAAAGACGGATTATACAAAGTCTTAATCAGGCGTTGACCAGAACAAGAGGCTAGCCAAAGACTATTCAAGAAGATGTGAGCATACAACGATTGACAAAGAAGTGTAGTTGATGAGATAATGAGATTATTCGTGTCACTGGATAGGAAGTGTTTGTGGAAGGAAGTGACTGTCGAGGAATGTAGGATGTGAAGCTCACATATTAGCGCAAGCTTCAGTTGCTAGAACTGAATTTATAATTCAGGATTTTATAAGTGGTTGTGTCTATTTTTAAATAATTATTTTAGTCTACATATTAAATAATACTTTCTTTAAATGCAAAAAAGCCTTTTCCATCATCTGTTAATTTCTAGTATAAGTAAAAAGGACAATACCTACAACTACAAACTAACCATAGCAATCTACAACAAAAGTAATTTGATAAAAAACTAAATGTTAACTGAATTTAAAATGAAGTCAAGTAGCTGTCTCCTGCTGTTGCTAGGGAGGCTCACACGAAAGTGACCACTTGAGGCTAGTGCCAGAAGTGAACAGAATTCTGTTGACAGCCAATGTAAAACATTCCAACTATACAGCAGGAAAAAAAAAACATTTTTACAGTCTGGTGCTGTCAGGTTTAGGTTAATTTTGTTATATTTGAGATTTAAAATAGGTGAAATTACTTTTACTCTTGCGTTTAGGTTAAATTAATTCTCAAAATTCTGGATAATTAAGGACAGAAGTAGTTGAGTGACTGCCATTCTCGAGAGCTAAAGATGGCAGTTCTAGGTTTTGCACTCCATTAAAATTCTGCTTTTTCGCCTATGTTTGAATCCTCCGTCAGTGACACAATGCCAACAAAGAAAAATTGAGCCATGTCAATCAAGAATTATGGTAGACAAAAAAATGCTACAAAAAATGTTTTTTAAATAGTTAAAATTAGGAATAGAGCTATCCAAACAGAACAAAAACACAAAATGGCAATTATATGAGAAATATAAGGGAGGCTAATAAGTGAACAATATGAAACAAAAGTATAAACAGGTAGTTTTCTTTTCTGATGGAAAATTAAACAGAAATCAACTTGTCACTTGATGCAACTAAAACAACCAGATTGGAGAGTTGAGAGCCTGAGCGTACTGAAATCTAATTTTAGTTAAGAATTTAATTTGGTAGGACTTCAGTGTTGATATAAGAAAGAATAGACTACACTGAGCATTCAAGTCGATTTATGTTTAGAGTTTAGTATTTTTTTTAAAACATATTGCCTCGTGGGTGTGGTCTTAACTTCCACATCCCATGCAGAGTCTGTCGAATCTCAAAAAACAGGAGTGTCCGACCCATACAATAGCAAGATACACTTAACATCATTGATTAGGTTAACAAGAAACTGAAACGGGATTGTTGGAAATGAAGTTTGAATTCAGTTAGATCTGCAACCTATAACAAAAATAATGTAAATGTCACTCAGAAATCCACAGTTTTCATTTGAAGGATTTTGTAGCGTAAAGGGGTAGTAGTCAGCAGATTTACTAAGACACGCTGAATTGTCCACTCTAGCTTAAATCATCCACTACATCTTAAATAAAACAAAGTTTTAATATGTAGCCAGTAAAAGGGTCACTGTTGTCACAAAGGAGTGGAATAAAACAATATGCTGATTCAACCTTTGACTTTAAGGTTGAGGAGATTAACATTAGATTCTATCTCTTTGTGACCTTCACAACTTGAGATGTACATGTTGTTTTTTAAAATCACAAAATAACTTGCATCCAAGTATAAAAACTGATCATCAAAGAAATGTAACCATGAGTTCAGATGACGTTTCGTTGACCAGAATCAAATTCGGGATTGGATGGACAGAAGTCCAGAGGGAGACAGAAGTGAGAGAAAGAAAGCTTGAGGTGAAGAAAATCATGAGGGTGACTGGAGGGACAGAAAGGGAGGATGTCACTCGATCTCAGTCCAAGCAACAGAGAAAAGCTGAACACGGGTTTTTGTGTTGTTGATCTAAATATAGCTTTTCTTCCACTCTACTTCCTCTCCTCTGCTGGGTGGACAGGGACACTAGCTGCCTGGTGTACACCGGTGACCTATGAAATCCCGAAGGGTGGCTGAGGTGAGGTAGAAGAGCTCAGGGACTAAACTATGCAAATGTTGGGAATCATAAGGAGCCACATTGTTCTCAGCTTTTTTCACTGAATAACGGGACTCGATTGTACACACCTAAGCTAAAAACTAATTAGATTGTATTCGATTCACTAGTAAAGTACACAAATCGGTGATTTCATACCTGTTTTTTAATTAACCATTTGATTTGATAGTACACATTTTTGAGAAATTACAAAAAGTTTGTTTTCATGTTTATAATATAATTTGTAATATACCTATTTTGTTGTTTGAATTAAAACTAGTCTGATCACTGCTGAACTCTGAGACATTATCATCAACAAGGACTTTTTTCTCCTAAAAAGCTTCTTGTTTCTATTCCAGATAAGAGCAGGATCGATATTCGCAGTACATAGACTGATACCTCATCTTATCTGTGTGAATTTCCTGCTCGCGTTATCTACCAAAGTTTCATCTTTCTTTCTCCGTGCCTTAAGTAACAGCTCAGTCTTTAATTAACACGTCTCTCTTAAGTAAACATTCTGAATTCCCAGACGTCTTGTTACTGTGCAAGGACACAATTCCTATCAAAGATGACTTCCCACTGATACAAGCGCAAGCTGATAAAAATAGAACAACATCTTAAATTTCAACCGCAAGCAGCAAAAAAGGAATATGGACACCACAATGACGCAGGCTTCTCAAAAGAGATGAGGGCAATATATGAGACGCATATACATAACACACAGTATTGAAGCTCTATGACACTGACACAAAGTAATCAAACATCTTCCCTGATCTGCTCTATATGGAGACTGGAAGAGAGGAATAAAATGCAACTTGATACTTAGATTCATTTTTTTTTCTTTTAGACGATGCCTTGGTAATCCATGCCAAAGTCTGTCGAGTGTTAAAGTTGCACAGCAGAGAAGATGAAATGTCTTACTGAAGCATGTTAAAAGGTTTTGAATTCAATGTTTGTAGAGGGCGAAATGGCCAAAAAATATCCAGGCGACAAAGCTCTGAATTGTATGAGAATAACAGATTAGTATTATTAAGATATAATCAGTGTTGTGTAAGTAGTATATACCAGACTACATATTATTAGCAATAAAAGGAAATCCCTTGCACTACATTATTACTTTCTTAGAAATGTAATGAGCTTCTTGGCTATACATTACATTTACGTTACTTTCAACAAATCAATACATATGAAGTAGCATAATGACTGTAGCAGAGTCTACGTACTATAAAATATTAACATTAATAATAATAATTATAATATTGCAGCATGAAAATGAATGACACAAAATGAATGAGCAACTCTCGATTTGAAGCAGAAAGTTTTTACAACTCTGGCATAGAATGTCCAATCGGGCCCAAATGTATATCTTGTGAATTATTCGTATGACTTCATACTGTAATTCCCTTAGAAAACGGGAATGTCTTTACAAAGACCCTGACATTTGAAATTCAGTAGCCTTTATTGTGGATCACCGCCCCAACAGCACGTACTGATAGACACTGTAGGCTTACAGAACAATGAGAATTGTAAGAAACCCACTTCTTGCAACAGCAATCTCGTAGACGGTTAGTTGTGGAAGCCCTAATAATGTGTCCCGCCCCTGTGATGTCACTGCACCAATCCAGAGAATAGAGGTTCAACCAGCCGCTACAATACTTTATCAGTCATAGCGCCTCCTGGTGGCAATCATTTACTATGTGTGTTTTTTTACACCTCTATTTTGGGGAGGGTATGATGTACACAAATAAAATTCATCACACATATGTCTGAGACCAAGACCAAAAAAGTTTTGGGTCGAGTTTTGAAACTCTAATGAACTCCTCCTAGAGAATTTACCTGTTCATCACTAAACTCAGCCAGAATAAAGTTATGGATGTACAATGTTAAATTGTGAAGCTTTTTGGAGTCAGATTCTCTTCAGAGTCCAAGTCCATATAACAAAGCACACAATCAGTCATATCACCACCTAAATCTCTCTTAAAAAGAAACGGTTCTTGTAATGGTTCTATGATCAAAGATTCTCTGAAACCATGAGTAGTCATGGTGTTTAGCGCAACAAATTGGTCCCGAGGATTAGAGCACTGATTTAATCATTGCTTGCAGCTTTCCTTTTTCTTTTATTGTATTGTACCCAGAATTATTTACAATACTTTTATTAAAATGTTTTACATTTTTGCCAAAAATGCATTATAAATGGTTATATACATAGTTATTGATTATCTAGTTAAGATTACACAAAGTACAGTTCTTCTTATAGTTTATGTGAGTCAATTTAATTTTACACTTAGTTTGTAGTCAAATAATTATAAAATTGTGAATAATTTGGGGTATAACATGCAATTTAGGACAGTAACAAGTAAAACTGCAGGTGTATGAATCCCGGAATAATGTGATTTGTTCAAAAGAATCAAATCCTTGATTCTTTTAGTAAACCTTTAGGCAAACCTGATGTTTAATTTAAATATACTAGATATCAATAGTATGGGGATGAATAATATAAAAACTGGAACTCTATGACTGTTCAAAATTTGTTCCCCAATGTCTACTTATACAGAGATCAGAGAAACTTGTTTTCAGCGACAAAGATTGCTGTTAAGTTAATCAAAATCCAATAAATAAATTAAATTATAATAAATTAACCCATGAAAAGTTCTTTACAATATTTGCTGTTACATTACATCATGAAACCATTTTTTTATGAAACCAGTACATGGTGCAGAAAAGTGCAAAGATTCTTGGTCAATGTGAAGGGGAAGAGAAAAGAGAGTGCGCAAGGCAGCACTTGCGCTTCTTCGTCACATAGTTTAATTAAATTGAAAAGTAGCACATGCCACAAGACGGGCGATGGGTGCTAAAGATGCCTTCCGCATTACAAAAGGGGGATCAGCAGTAGCTCAGGAATATTTAAAAAGGCAGGCTCCAAAAAGGGGTTGTTATAAACAGAACTGTTAAAAATGTATTTTTACAATCGAGTTGACACGTTTAACTTTAGTATGCCCCTGACTTGTGGAACAAACTCCCTGATCCAGTCAGGAAAGCAGCAACACTAACAGCTTTCAAAAAGCAACTGAAAATTCTTCTCTTCAGAGAACTCTTTCTATGACAAAAATCTCTCTCTATTTTCTTCCTGCTATGGTTGATCGATCCGTTGATACAACTTCTACTATGATTTGACTGTGTAACAAAATGTCTCTCCCCTACTGTAAGTTGATTTGGACAAAGGTGTCTGCTAAATGCATACATGTAATATAAATGGAATGTTACAGATTTATATCACAAAAATTGACAACATCTTGTGAGAAAGAGCCATTTAATGTCACCTTTACAATAATAATTTACTGCTTTAAATCACCTATCAAAAATCTAGCTTCCTCTTCAGAAAACTGACTGAAGGAAATGACTTCGCCTTTAAAAACTTTGCCGCTTTATCAAATGTAATCAAGGCTCTGCACACTGATGTTCCATTGAGCGTGCACACACACGCACACACTCTAAGCACTCCTCTCCTCACGGGACAGGCTTTTAGTGCTCTAGTCTCATGCAGTATTTAATTGACCCCACACAGGAAGCCCAGCGGTTCCAAATGCACTCCTTCCCCCACACAAAAGAAACAGCACGAGTGCCTGCCAGAATGCCAACAGCCTCACAGACCTGCAACATCTAACTATTTTAAATAAACTTACCATACCCAATGAATTCTCTTTTTCATTCTCTTTTTAAAGGGTTGAAAGTAGCAAAATGATATGTGTGAAAAATGCTTTTCTACAGTGGTTGTTGAAATGCAACTTGCGCCACACACGTGAAAAAAGGAAATATTTCAAAATTACATTTTTTTTGCATGTGCAATATGACTAATATATAAATGGATGGGTTTATGAGATTCTGTTTTTCTTAGAGCTTTGTGAAGAACACTGAGTTGCAACATTCTCTTCATGACAGTAAATTATGCACTAAGCGATAGTCTTTTAAACGTAATGCATTGGACGAGAAGTAGAAGTGTTTGTACTCACTTAGTTGTAGGTGTGTAGAGAGAGCGTTCACTCTCACCGGTCGCAGCTCATGCTGTGTGTCCTCCCTCTCCAGGGCCGAAGTCAAGTGCGCTGCAGCCTCAAACTGCACTTCCCCTCTCTCTTACACTCTCTCCTTTCTCCTCCCCTTCACATCAGCCAGAATCAGTCTCATATTCTAATCCAATTCTCAAACTCCTCCCTCCAGCGCTTTCTCTCTCTCTCTCTCTCTCTCCCCCTTCCTTTTTTCTCTCTCTCTCTCTTTTCTCTGTCTTTTTTTCTCTCACTCTCTTTGCCTCCATCTCCTTTCTCTATTCAATGAATCTCATTCATCTTACTACTCACAGTCTCACCATCAGTTCATTCATCACAAATTATTCTGGAAGTCAGTTGGTCACCATAGTTAAATGTGATGAAAAAATGTAGCAACTCATGTTTTAGGCTTACTTCTACTACTAGCATCATTTTCAGCCCATAAAACATGTTTTTATTCCGTTTATAAGTTGAATGTTTTATTTACCTGTAGCTTTTATTACATTAATAAAAAAGTTTAACAATACAGGACTGTGTATTATACTTATGAAATTATCACATGATTACACTAGACAATAAGAAAATACATTTGGCCCAGGTTTGGCATTTGTCTGGCACATCTGGCAGCCATTGACTCTTGCATATGGTATATGGGCCAATCATTGTCTGAGTCTGGCAGCAGTGCTATCATTTTTAACGAAGAAGAGATGTGCCAGACAGTACATGGAATGCTAGCTTGGCTGAGATTTGGGCCAGTAACGGCTCTTTGCTGGAATCCAGCCTTGGTGTGTTCATATCTCTCTTTTAAGAATATTAAGCCAGGTTTTGTGGCCTGGGCTGGTGCAAATAAACCTGATAAGGAGATAATCTGATTCAGCGTTGATTGCAAGCCAGACTTATTTTAAAATGCTTATCGTTTTAGCCTTTTTTAATAAAGAAAAACAGCTTTAGTGACATTTCACATAATCATATCATTTTATCTTCCTACACCTTTTGCCTTAATATGAAAAACTTTTGAAATTGGATTAAACTTGAAATGAATGAATTCAGTAGAAAAAAGACTTCACGATAAGTCTAAATGTTTTTCTTTCTTCAACAATACCCATTCAAAAGAAAGGGGTTTACCCGAATGTTAAAAAAGTGTGGAACATTTCTGATACAGAGAGACTTGTGTGGTTTGGGAGACACTGTTGAGCTGTCAGGGATTTTTTTTTTCTGTGTTTGCGTCAGACATTGAACACATCCCATGTGAAGCATGTTGTAGTCAAACTTTCCGTTAGATTCTGTTTTCTCTGCTGCTACGCATCAAAAACCTGTAAAAAAATCTGATCAGATTCATCCTAAAGTGTAGCTGCAAACTACTGAAGTAAAGAAACTTTCAGCTAATATGTAAATTAATGCATTGCTTAGTGAAAAGATCCTTGACAAGAAAGCAACATACAGCTTAAAGTAATAATAAGTGTTGGAATTAAATTTTTAACAAACAATTTGTAAACCTTTTTTTAACACACTTTAATCTTATTTTAATCTACATTTGCACTCAAAGTTTCTTTTGAATCAGTTAATAGCAAACGAGTATGGAATGCTGATATTCAGTTTATGTGATGCAAATGCTTTACTGTATATAATTGTCCAACTTATTAGTTAAAACTTAGCCTTAGAATTTAGCCTTGTATAGTGAGTATGCTAAGCGCATTAGCTGAGCTGGCTGAGGAGGGGCACAAGAACCTGGAAGAGCCTCAGGGCCTGGAGAGGGTGTGCGGTGACTGGAAGGTTAATTAGTTAATTAGGTTAATTGGACGCACATGAGATGATTTAGGTTAATCAATTATCATTGTGAACCATGTTTATTGAAAAGAAGAAATCAAACAAAAAAATTGGATCAATGGATATTTTTTACACTACCGGGCATTTATCCTTGGGGTGTATACAACTTTTACAAAAGCTTCAGAAATAGTAAACCATTTATTCAATCCTCTATTGTATGAGAGTGGAAAGCAGTTGGGGGTTCTCATTTCACTTTTAATTTCCACTGTCCAGTAGATCTAAGATATATAATAGATGAGGACATGTTGCTCTGAACAGTCAGGCATGGAGAGCAGTCTGACTTCCATATGAGTGCTGCATGTGAATAAAACATGAATGGAGGCTGCAAATCCACAATGTTATCAGAGCAGAACCAGAGAGAAAGAGAGAGAGAGCCCATGTCTGTCAGTCTGTCCCCTGGTCTCGTTCACTGGCTGGAACCCTCGGATGTGCATTATGCATGAAAGCTTTTAAATTGAGGGCTGTCACAACTTTCTGCTTTAGTTGTGGTAAACGCACCATCAAGATCATTTTAAGTACACCAAACTGTGTTCCTTTAAATCCACCATGAATTCAATAAAAAAAGTAAAAAGGAATGAATGAACAATTAATGAAAGAGCTATAGTTTGGACCATAATTCTACTGTGGGGGAAAAAAAATTCTGAGCATGGGATAAAATGTGTAATATAACATTGTTACGTTGTTATGTTTGCATTGTTATATCTGGTTCTGAATTACTCTACTTTCGTTGATTCAAATTGGTTACTTCATTGTTGACAACACAATACATTTAGCATTTATATTATTTATAAACACAGGCGTCACGGTGGCGCAGTGGGTAGCACGGTCGTCTCACAGCTCAGCTGGGGCAGGTGGCATTTCTGTGTGGAGTTTGCATGTTCTCCCCATGATCGCGTGGGTTTTCTCTGGTTTCCCCACAAGTCCAAAGACATGCGGAATAAGTGAATTGAGTAAGAACGATTGCCCATAGTGTTAAAAAAAGAGTGAATGTGTGTGTGAATGTTTCCCAGCGATGGGTTGCGGCTGGAAGGGCATCCGCCGCGTAAAACATATGCCAGAGAGTTGGCGGTTCATTCCGCTGTGGCGACCCCGAAAGGGAAGAAAGCCGACATGAAGATGAATGAATTATTTATAAACACAAAGTAGGTATTTTGATGTTTTGATTAGGAAACCCTGTCTGCATTTCAACCATTGAAGAGCAGAAGGACTGAAGAATAGAGTTATCAAGTTAACTATATTAACAAATTCTCCATAGGTTGCAAACAACAATTTTAAAATAATCTAGTTTTTTAAATTGACTCATTTCAAATCATTCATGCAACATTTGTTATCAGATATTGAGTCAGCTAAGATTTGGTTGGTACAATGCACATCCTAACAGCTTAACTTATACAGCATCTTCAAAATCAATATGCATCTTACACTTACTTGTTTGCTATTTGACATAGGGACCAGCTTTGTGGTTTCTCACTGTAGTTCACTCTAAGTGTCTCACTGTTAAAATAAAAATGGTCTTGCTGAGAAATTAACAGTTTGGACTGTTCTTTGCAAACATAAGCAGTGTTTTGAAATTGACAAAAGATGCAAGGAGAAACCAGTGAAGAGATATGAAGAAAGAAGTGACATGGACTTCATTAAGTTTCTTACAATTCAGGCAAGCTGTGGAGTCCACCTTAAAGAGCAACATATTAATCATGTCTGAATATGACCAACATCTGAACTAGGATCTGCATTCTTTACTAGAAAGAGTTTTATCTCTTCTCTTTAAAACACTGACTATTGATCTCCATGTTGTAAATGTCAAGAGGCATAAAGGCACTAATTTAGTTTAGAATTTAGCTGCTGGCATTTACTCTTCTGAGTATTTAGAAGATAGGAGTACAGCTGAATTGCAGTTCACCAGTTCGCTCTAGCTCATAATTGTCTAGTATCACAAGCATGGTTGGTGAGAAGTGAATAAGTGTACTAGGCGAGCTGTCTGGGATCATTGAGCAACCTGGGCCCGGAGAATACTACTCCTAGGTTTTCAACTACTACAGAAGTTTAAACAAGGAGTAGACCATCTTACGCAAAGTTAGAAGAGGTGAAACATGCACGGTGAGTGGGATGGGGTGGAAGGAGGGATAGCTTGCACGATGTAGATGTTAGCTCTTTGGTCGTGTCTTATATATTGGAGATGATATGGGTAGGTGGGACATATGACTGGTGATTAGTCATTTATAAGCCAAGCTCCTCCCAAATTTATGTTAATCAGATTATTAACCTCATACAAAAAAAGCTTTCAGTCTTGAATTATTTTCTACTTCTCAAAAAACACAAAACCAAACAAGCCAAGGCTTATTATTAATTACATTGTCAAACCCTTTAGTTCAATGTTTGTTTATTTCTGTGAAGATTAGTTATAAACATCTGTAATTTTATGTAAATAAACAAAGCTATGTTCCTAAAGCAAAAAACAACTGATGAAATATCCACTGGACTGAAGCTGTTAAAGAACTCAAATTCTTCCACTAGAATCACTAGGACTGAGTAAAAAAAGTTCAAAATGTTTGACAAAAATGTCAAAGCTGAGACTGAAATCTCTGAGGTTTTATACAGTTTTGAAGTGTATGGTTAACAACTTTTAACAAAAACAATGGCCGTGAAAGGGGTCAGTGATTCACATCTACTGTACTACTGAGTGAATTTTCTACATATTTCAATATTTGACTTGACCCAATTCAGACATCTCCCATTTCCACTGGATACCAAAGAGCTGTGTTGGCTTCTAAAAATACACCCTACAATGATGCAGACGGCGATGTGAACTGAGTCAGGACTTGCGTAACATTTATTTGCGTTCTTGTGCTGTGTCACAAGGTAGCCAACAACCTGTAAACAGCAGGAACTGAATAGGTGACACCTATGTGCTATGACCTTGTCATTGGACCGCTCTGATTATTTTGGGCAGGTGTATCATGATATCTGAGGTCTTGGTCCTCTATGAAGGGTTTGATTTCATAATTGTAGTGTTCTCGCTGGTGTGAACCTGCAAGGAACTGAGCTTTTTCTATGTCAGAGGATTGGATTAGAGTCAAATAATTTGACCCTTCACAGCATAAACGATGCTCAGGTGAAAGTAAGGATTGTATTACCCTATTCCTCTTCAATAATTGAGTAGCACATCACTTGTGCTTTAAAAGAGAAACAACAACACAGCGACTGTTCAACAGACATTTATGATTTCATTAAATCAACATATTCATTCATTCTGAACAGTCATCTATCTATATGACGTATGACAGTAATGCAAGTATGATCTTGAATGCAGAATGAGGAATTACTCCGAAACTGTAAACAGTATCTGCATGTTGTCCTTGTTAGAAAAGTGCTGCTGTCAGAGAAAAATGTCCAGCCTGATTCCCATGATGCCGCTATAAGACAATGAGTCGGCCTGCAAGGCTATGTGGGCACTTTGATGCAGCAGCAGCAGCAGCACCTCTCGTTTTTCACTGATCTGGCACTTTGGATCAGAACAGCTTGCTCCAATGCTTATTTTAGAGGGAACTATTGACTTTGAAGCAGGTGAGATCAATGTCAAAAAGACAAGACTTTTATAAGTCATCAACTAGCCACCCCTCCCTCCCTCCCAAACACACACACAAACACACGCACAAAGTAACAGTAATGCTTTAAGTGGAAAAAAACATACCTCATTAAAGTGCAATAACAGCAATAATATCTAACACAAAATAAATAAATATACGGAAACTTATACAATAGATTAAAAATGCATAGAAAAGTGCAATATAATGTATATAAAATGTATAAAGAATGATAGGTAAATGAAAAGCACAATGGGCACACAGATTAATCTAATCGTGCACTTATAATATTTTTGATAATAATCCTTTATATTTTATTGTAAAATGCACATGTAAAGTGAGTGAAAACAAAAAAAATGTGAAATGAATGAGAAAAAGTGTTTTCATTGGAAATGACTGGTTCTTTTGGCATTTCCTTCTTTGCAGTTCAGGTGCAGCAAGTTAAGGGCCCCGTTTTAACCGCTTCCTTTTTTTCAAGCGTTTTCATGAACGTCTTTTAGATGTTTTACTGACGCAGATGCAGTTGACTCGAACTTCCAAGGAGTGCCTGTTAAAATGCATTTTATTTTTCTTTACACGAGGACCATTCGCGAACCAGATGCAGCTTTCCCACGACTTCGCAATGGCTGCCACACACAAGGCACGTGTTGAAGATACGGAAGGTAAGAAGGAACTTACAAGCTTTTGTAGAAAGCGCTTTTTATGGTTACATGTCGAGAATGACACGTGGGCTTAAAGAACTAAACGTTTTCTTAAGCTTAAAATGAACGTTTCCTGAAAAGGTCTCGTTTCGTTTCCTCCGGTAAAGGATTGTATATTTATACACTTTATTTGTTTGTTCTGACGGCGTTTTCAACATTATTTTAACAAAACTTTGAGGCGACTGCACAAAATGGTAGTGGGCGTTTGTTTAGATCCCAGCATGCACTGCGCCAATGCGTCCGTTTCCAAGCTCTATGAAGAAAAGCTGATCACTAAAGTCACTAAGTCACTAAAATGAAGATTAGTAAATGTTAAAAAGTAAATAAAAATAAAAGTGGTAACCGTCTTTGTGTAGCAATGCTCGTTTAACAATATAAATATAACTCGATGGACACTGAATAGATGAGGTAGGTAATTCGGGACAAATATTAGTATTTGACGCATAGATGACTTTGAGATTCAATGACGTGCTTTGTTAACAGTGTGTGATGGAAGATCATGCAACCAAAGAGGTTCCTGTCTCTGATACCGGTGAACCTCAGCAGCAGTGAATGGAAATCATCCAGCTGATTGAATGAATGTATGTGTGAATGAATAAACAATAAAAAAAATTTTCCTTCTCTGAACGCAGGCTTCTGGAGGGCATGTAAGAGTGTATGAGCTCATGGAGGTAGTCAGGGGCTGATCTGGAGATAGTTTTGTATGCCAGCGTTAGGAATTTGAATTTAACCCGAGCTGCAATGGGGAGACAATGAAGAGTGATGAAGAGGGGAGTAACATGAGCTCGTTTTGGTTCCTTGAAGATAAGATGAGCTGGAGAGTTCTGGATCATCTGCAGAGGTTTGAGCGCATTTGCTGGAAGTCCTGCTAGGAGAACGTTGCAGTAGTCCAGACGTGAGAGGACCAGAGCCTGAACCAGGAGTTGAGTTGCATGTTAAGAAGGGCCTGATCTTTCGAATGTTGTGCAGTGCAAATCTACACACACAAGTTATGATGTGGTCTTTGAAGGACAGCTGTTCATCCAAAATCACTCCAAGATTCCTGACTGAAGGAGAAGGGGTGACTGTAGAGGATTGCAGCTGGATGGTGAGGTCGTGATGCACAGAGGGATGGACCGGTGGTTACCAGAAGTTCTGTCTTGGCCATGTTGAGCTGTAGGTGATGGTTCTTCATCCAAGTAGAGATGTCGTTCAGGCATGCGGGTAGTTACTGACAGGTCATCAGGGGGGAACGACAGAGAGAGTTGAGTGTCGTCAGCGTAGCAGTGGTAGGAGAATCCATGTCTGTGGATGATAGGGCCCAGGGAGGTGGTGTAGATGGAGAAGAGAAGGGGACCAAGGACTGAACCCTAGGAAACCCTGGTGAGTAGTTTGAGTGTTTGAGACCTCACCCTTGCACCCGACTCAGAAAGATCTACCAGTGAGATTCACAGAGAGAGTGGAGAGAAGGATCTGATGGTTGACTGTATCAAATGCTGCAGAGAGGTCTAGTAGGATGAGGACAGATGATCTGTAGTTAGCCCAGGCCCCTCGCAGCGCTTCCGTTACAGACAACAAAGCCGTTTCAGTTGAGTGTCCGTTCTTGAAGCCTAATTTGTTGTCATCAAGCTTGTTGTTCTGAGTCAGGAAAGAAGAGAGTTGATTGAAGACGACCCGCTCAATGAGTTTTGCAGTGTAAGGCAGCAAAGAGACAAGTCTGTAATTTTCCACCAGTGATGTGTTGAGTGTGGGTTTCTTGATGAGGTGTTAGGGAAAATGATCGAGTGATCGAGGTGTTGATGATGTGAGTGGTAGGTGTGATGGTAGGTGAGATGGTTTGTAGAAGATGAGAGGGGATGGGATCAAGAGGGCAGGTGGTTGGATGCACTGAGTGAAGGTGTTTGGACACCTGATCTTCTGTGAGTGGAGTGAATGCAAGGTGTCAAGGATTGTGGATGAATTTGGGTGCAAGGTGGTGCAAACTGTCGGCTGATGGTGAGGGTTTTGTCTGTGAAGTGATCAGCGAAGTCATCTGCAGTGAGAGAGGTCGCTGGGGAAGGTTGGGGTGGACAGAGGAGTGAGTTGAAATTCCTGAAGAGCTTTCGGCTGTCCTTGGCATGTTTAATCTTGTCGTGGTAGTATGTTGTCTTCGCGTCTTGTACCTTGCTTGAGAAGGTTGAGAGTGCAGTTTGGTACGCTCCGAGGTCTACCATGCTCTTTGATTTCTTCCATTTCTGCTATACTGATCTGAGATGGACCTCTGTTCCCGGAGAGCGTGCGATAGCCAAGGGTTTGATGGTGTTATTCTAGCTGGCCTGGAAGAGAGAGGGCATAGTTGATCAAGGCATGTAGCGAGTATGGAGCAGAAACGGTTAGTTGCATCGTGAGTGTTTAAAGAGGAAAAGTTTCCAGGTGTTAAAAGAGAAGAGGACACAGCGGAAGAAAAGAGAGAGGAATCAAGGGATTTAAGGTTACGTCGGAAGGTGACAGGGGGTGGTGTGGAGTGTGAACAGGTAGGCAGTGTGAGTTTGAACCTGATGAAGAAGTGATCAGATGTGTGCAGAGGAGTAACTGTAAGATGATTAGGAGAGCAGCTGCGTGTGTAAATGAGATCTAGCTGATTTCCTGATTTATGTGTGGCTGTGGTAGGGACAAGAGTCATGTCAAAGGAGGACATGAGTGAGTGGAAGTCAGTAGCATTTGGTTTATGAAGATGTATATTGAAGTTATCATGATGATATCATCTTCTGGAAAAGAGGAGAGCAGACCATCAAGCAACCTCCAGGAATGTGGAGAGCTGTTCTCCAGGTGGGCGGTATATGGTGAGGATGCGCATTACAAGAGGGGAAGTGATAGTGACAGCATGATATTCAAATGAGCATGTCTTACCAAAAGAAGTGAAGGTAGAGAATCTGAAGGTCTGAGAGATGAGAAGTCCAGCACCCCCACCTCGTCCCTCCTCATGAGAAGTGTGGTAGAGGAGTTGTTGGAGAGGGCCGCAGGCGTCGCGGTGTCCTCTGGGCGGATCCATGTCTCAGTTAGGCCGACAATGACCAGTGAAGACTGAAGAGCAAAAGCAGGGATGAAGTCTGCTTTGTTGACAGCAGACTGACAGTTCCAAAGTCCCACAGAGAGAGAGCATGGTTTTGGTGAGGCAAAATGAAGTGAGCGAAAGTTTGAAGGGTTGGAGTGTGTTCCATGAGGACGGTAGGAGCAACGTGCAGGTGAGAGAATGACTGGAATGTACTGGAAGCACATGTTAGCAGATGTGTGAGGAAAGTACCAGTGAAAACACAGTATAGGAATAAAAGAGAAACAGATACATGAATATAGCTTACTGGACATCGACTCGATGGAGTCGCGCAGGTAGGGTTGAACATCTTCACGTGAGGAGGCTGAACGCTCCCGCTAACGCTTCTGCGACAGCAACACTGCACTACTTTATAGGTCCCAGACTATGAGCAGCAGCTGAGCGATCGTTATCGTCTAGTCCCAGCACACCCTAAACCGAAACCTGTCTAAATCACTCTGGCTAACGGCCCGGAGATAATCGCTCGACGACGCGGCTCGACTGCAAACTTTAACTTTTATCTTTAGACATCGCGGCTGGCTGATGTTTGCCTTGAACAATCTTTCTTGAGAGACTTCCCGTGATGTTAACTCCTTGCACAACTCTCATATATATATATATGTGTGTCTAAATATTTAGTTTTTTTTTGTTTATTTTGGCTTTATGATCATCGTGTGATTCTTTACATATGATCGAACAGTACTACTCTCACGTGTCAGATATTTTAAATGATTAAGCTTATTTTCTATTGTAAAGATCAGTAGACACAAAAGATACATTTTTTCAGTTTGAAAAACAGTAAAAGGTTCTAGAGCTGCACAACACACTGTGCAAGCTGACTACAGTTACTACTACTTGAATGAGGCCCAATTCTGGTGAAATAAGGTAGTAAAAACATAACACATTAAATGTGAAGCAGTGTATTTACACTGAGATATTCCACTGATTCTAATATAGCTTTTGTTGAAGATGACAACATCTTCACATTTAATGAAACTAAATAATGGTGATCCACAACATGCTTATGGAGACTGAAAGACAGTAATTAGATAGTAATTGCCTGTCGTTAGTGAACAGCCAGCATATCTGCCTTCGGAGAACATAAACAGCAGCTTCTCACTTGACTATCTTTGCTTTGAGTAAAAGCTTGCTGGAAGCTCCTCCCCCAGCAAGGCATCGTTGATCGGGTGCATTATCTTGTTCCAACACACGATTGAATTCATGTTTTATAGCATGGATTCAGCTAATAGTTGCACGTTTATCAATTCTCGATTTTATCCCGGCATAAGAATGGAGCAAAAGTGATCAAATTGCCAATCTGTAACAAAACATGTGATGCGTCCCGGTGGCCAATCAGACACAATCTCACCGCTCAAGTGTTCTCAGAAACCAATGGCGATAGAGTTTGGGGCCGCAGCGTCATAGCTACATCTAGATATGGCAAAACGAGGCTTTATGAAGCTTAGAACCCTATTGAAGCACAGGTTCGAAAAAAGGTTGAGTACTCGAAGGTTCATTCAGTTCACTCACTGGCGACATCTAGTGGATTTTCTGATCGATGCGTAGCCAAGTGCCTGTGAAAGTAAATCTGTTGAAACTGTGCATTTTTGTATTAACTGTGCTTACATACACACGAACGCACACACCTTGCTTGAAATGCAATGTTTTGCTCATTATATTCTCATAACATTATCGAGTATAGAATTCTGAGTTAGAATGGAATGTTGTTGGTTAAACATCAGGTGTTTAAAAGCCTTCTTTAGGTGCAGTTATGTCGCTTATGCTGCCACCTAGTGGAGTCAACGGGGAATTATTAAATAAGTTGTGTCATTTAAATTCAATTTGAGCAGGATGGAACACTATTGCTATTTGATATAATCTTTATTTCTATTTTTTAATCAATACAAATTCAGATTTTCTTTCTTAGTAACAAATAATGAGATTTGGAATTAAGAATAAGAAATGGAGAGTTTAAACATGTTTACAGTACATTAACTCATGAGTCGAGGTTGATCTTTGCTATAACAGAAAACAATTAGGACCTTTTGGTCATATGGTGCAAATAATAATAACTTCTTTCTGTAAATGAGAAAATGACATCTTGGCTTGAAAAATGCTAATAAAGTGATGGTGCCTTTCTTGACATAAAGAATTTGTGAGGAATGTAAGTTCAATGCACTGTTCTTTTGACAGAAAATTAGGTGTGACACCCTGTGAAAATTGTAAAAATGGAGCACTTGTCCATTCCACTTTGATTGGCCCACACTCATAACTAAACCTGTTTAACACTCATTTACTCATTTTTAACAAATACTGCATTAATGAAAGCAAAAAGCAAAAAAAAAAAACAACGACCAAAATCTTCATGGGAAAATGCATTTTTATTCATTTCTGTTTTGGATGCTGAAAAAAAAAATCTCACATATTGTACATCTAGTATGATAAGTGAGGAAAGCTTTGCAGTCTAAATAAAAACCCAAGATGGCAGCAGTGAGCAAGCAAATGAGATAGAACCATGAGAAAAGATTTAATTGCTCTAACCTTACAGATAAAAAGTACAAAATATACTTATCTTAAACGTCTTATGCTAATATCCTGCCAAACGGTATTACTCATGCTGTAAATGATTACTGACATGTTTAAAAACTATCTTCTATCACAATGTGAAATAATAATAATATAATCGGAAATAAAAAGGGAAACATAACATACACATTGCTAAGTTTACTTTATCAGGGTACAAAGTACATATCACAAAAGCTAAGTTAGACTGAGACTGTTATAACCTTATTTAGAACTGGTGGGTAGACAAGTGTAGTTTTGCCCTTGACCTCCGATTTCATGCTTTGCTTGTGGCTCCTGCAGATTTGAGACAGGAAATTAAAGCTTCTGACAGAACCGAGGTAAACGTGCAAGGAAACATCGAGCAAGATTATGTAAGACGGTGCAGAAACTCAAAGTTCAGATCCAAAAATATTTTCTTCTTCTTGTTGTAAAAGTGGGGCAAGAGTTTATTTGCCAGTTAATGAGTGTGTTTGTGTAGTCAGATATTGATCTGCTCTGCACTTTGATGTTTTGGGACCGAGCGTTTATTTTAAGTAGGTTCATGTTTTGTTTTTGTTTTTTTTAATACCTATTTGGAAAACACTGCTCTAGTTTTTTCTAGTTAAACAAATATTATTATGTATTACCATCAACAGTTATTTGTAAAACATTATCAAATCAAATTGTATAGTTGTTATTATTGCTATTGTTATTATTATTATTACTATTAATCATTAATAATCATTGCAAACTTTTTCTTTTTGTCCATTCAACTACAAAAAACGAATTTGTAAAATGTTTTTCCCATTACACAATATATTACATCTGTACAGAAAATTTTAACCTTGAAAAATCTTGAATTTTACATTTTAAAACCAGTTAAATTGTTTTAAAATGGTATATAATGTTTTCCCAGCGATGGGTTGCGGCTGGAAGGGCATCCGCTGCGTAAAACAAATGCCAGAGAGTTGGTGGTTCATTCCGCTGTGGCGACCCCGAAAGGGAAAAAAGCCGACATGAAGATGAATGAAAAAGGTATATAATGTAAAATGATAATACTTCTATATAAAAAGAAAATATTTCACAGTGTCTCAGTTTTTCTACAACATGTTAGTAAATATACATTTCCTGCTATAATACAATATAATACCGTATGTGATCAAATCATACTGTGACTTTTACAGTAATAACAGTTTTTTTATTACTGTATGCACGTTTTCCCACTTTTCAATGCTTTTCTGCTCATTTAAAAAGTTGCCCATTCACATTGTTAGTCTAATTTTTAAAAGAATCAGATCTTAGCTGTAAAATTGAACAAAAATAACATCTGAGTGATATTTGTGTGATAATAACAGATACAAGCCCTGCAGCAGCAGCATCAGCAGCAGCAGCGCAGGAGAGCAAACACAGATCACACTGCACTCAAAGCCTGTGTGTTCTGTACGCAGAACAAATAAATCTTTATTTGCATTGTGAGGCCACTAACCAGCACCACACATCCACACACAAACACAGCAGCACATATTGTTTTTATCAGCAAAAAACCCTTAGTCGAGCCTCACAATGGAGCTCCAAAAGGCAAAACAGAAAGAAAACACTGTCCCAGGCAAGCAATGTAAACCGGTGAAGCCTCAAGGCTGCTTGTGAGGCACTCTGGATAATAAGCCTGATGAACAACATGCTGCATAAACAGTTTGGACACTCCTAAACAAAAAACATGATAGTTGTGTAAATAAGGGAATTATGTCCTCAAAGTAACAAATGAATTTTACATGATGTCATCCTAGCTTTTCTAACATTATGCTATATTAAATAAGTCTCGGTTTCATAATACATTTTCAGAAAGGATAGATGATAATGGGTGAAAGTCAGCCCTAGACTTGTCATCAGCATTGCAGATCTTACTCATTCACCAATAAAATTACTGTATATTTTTGGAATGCGGGAGAAACTTGTAATTTCCTGAAGAAGAGAGGAGAATCATAAATAATATCAGAAAAGACGCAAACCAAGAACCACTTGTCCACTATGCTAACCCTAAAGGAGTTTGTACAGACATGTTACCCACTCCCCTCTCTCTCCATCTTTAAAGTTTTTCACTTTCTATATAAATTTCATTAAAGTATTTTTTCTTGTAGGAATTTGACCTGACAATTCAGTCAAGCGTGTCTAAACTGGTGGCGGGTGTTTACACAACACGGAACAATTACAGCATCAGCGGAATAAAATAGTGCCATGTTTTATGTATAGAGTGTGATATCTCAGCAGTATCAGACTGATTATATAATCAGACAGTATATAGATAATCCCTTTTTATCTTTATTTTTAATTCTTCACCAAAGACTTGGCAATCCATCAATTGCACCTGATTTTAGAGTTTAGGAGCATCTGAGCTGACCTCACAAGCTGGACACATTTAATGGACATTACATCAGCTCGTCTTTAATGCAAAACTAAAATAATCAGAGGTCTTATTTTCAGTTCTATCATACTGTGACAATACCATGCTGTAAAGGTCTGCTAAAGGTAAACCTTTAAAATTGAATATAAGTTGGATATAAAAACTAATAGGGGAATTGTAAATCAACAAATAGGTTAGGATCACTCCAAACAACTGAGATAATGGCATTACAATCAATCAATCAATTAATCAGTCAATCAATCAAGTTTTTAAATAGGAGTTCTTTCTGTGAGGTCCCTGGGAGCCTCACTGACTGAGGCAGGTGCTAATCACCTTCTTCTTCTTCTTCTTCTTTCGGCTGTTCCCAGTTTAGGGGTCGCCACAGCAAATCACCTCCTCAGCATAAAGAATATACAAACTTAAGATAAATCTATGAAAAGTTCGCCAGACAGCACTTGAGAAGTACTCTTCAAAGGTCAATAAATATTTCTATCCATTATTTACAGTGCAAACATTTTGTAGTATACCTTGATTGAAGATTGACAAATTATATAATACACTGGATGGCATCAAAATAATGACTGTGATAAAATGTGATAAAACGATTATTTGGCACACAGTCGTTTCGCCGAGAGTTTCTGTCGGCATCAATGGGACGAGCTGAAGCCACTAGAAAAAACAACCACTTAAGGAGCTCTTTTGAGGATTTTATGACACATGAACGGATTATAGTGGCTAGAATTGCTTGTTTTTCAACATCGCCTTTAATGAATTGAACATTTGCCTGAACTCTGAAGCAGGTTAAGCATTTGGCCTGTTTTGATCGGCCCCTTCTGGCTGATCTTGAGTGAGCTGCAATGTCAACATACCAGCTTTTTGGAGATATTTTTTCTGGAGCATCAGAATCAGCAGATTCAAATCAGACACAAATCCAATTTTTTTCATTCGCCTGGTGCTACATCTGACACCACGCAAACAAATTCACCTCTTTACCAGATGCAAATGACATCACATGTAACAATGATCACATGATCATGACACCATCCAAAGTAGCCTGGTGGGATTAGGTGAGGGTTAGGGTTACAACTCTTAGATTGAATTTTTTTTATGCAAACTAGTAAAAACCAATAAAAGATGTTCCTGAATGTACACTGTGCGACAATATATTCATATATGATATAGACAGAGGTTGAGCATTATCTTGTTACATTTGTTCCAACTAAAAGCAGGCAAATAAAAACCATTTTCAGGGGCGTCGCCTTCCTGGGTATTCGGGGCTTTATCCCTGAACATTTTTCTTTCAGTGGTGGTTCTTTCAGTCCCAAGAAACACACCTGCCGTTCACCTTTTAAGGTGCTTACTCACAAAGCATGAATGATCCCATGCACAAGGCATGGTAGCATGGACAGTTTGCCCAAGTTGGAAAATTTTAAATCAGACGGACTTCACGTCCGCGACAACCAACCAGGGGCTCTTATAGAGACATTATATTTATCAAGCGGGAACATTTACAACAAAGGAGGAGGAAAATGTTCTCTCAGGTTGTGGCCACCCAGAACTGTATTACTGGACGTCGTATTATTATCCACATAGAAACAAAAAGTGCCTTACTTGAAATAAAGTGGGCAAGGAGGTTGCTGAATCTGTTATACATACATGCATAGATACATATATAGTTGCAATGTTAGCTAAAGCTAAGCTTACTGGTTAATTTGTTTATCAGAAGAAGTGTGCAAGAAAAAATGGAAAGGGTTGAGGGACAAGTGTTTGAAGAAGAGGGGAAAAGAATTGGAGAGGAATAGTGGGACAACAGCAGGGTCAGGAAAACTGTGGATGTATGCTCCTGTCCTGTCATTTCTTCCTCCCCTGACAAGCTCACACCTAGGTCCCCATCGTTCTTGTAAGAAGAGGGAGCTCTCTTCATGTGAGTGACGCAAGTGAAACCCAGGGTTGAAAGTGTTCAGATAGGTGCAGAAGATGCATTCTGTTCGCTTGGTGTAAAAGCCTGGTTAGACCATAGGATCAGAAACATAATTTGCACTCCATTACTGCAGCAAATAACTACATCCATCATTTTATTTCAAGGTTAATGCGTCATAGCTTTAAAGAAATACAATTACATTATAGAAGAAAAGAATACAGAAGAATTCCATTACAGAAGATTATCAAAAACCAACAGAAAATGAGTCTGCTCACAAAAACCAAACGAAACAATTGACATTCTGAAGTCTTTTTCAAACCACATATGTGAATATAGAAAGGCTTGTATTTGTTAAAATATTTAAAAGACATGTCCTTTAAGACTTGACCTTTGACATTTGAGAGAGAGAGAGAGAGAGAGAGAGAGAGAGAGAGAGAGAGAGCGAGATAGAGAGAGAGAGAGAGAGAGAGAGAGAGAGAGAGAGCGATAGCGAGCTTAGATATCGAGCTACGCATCTCTCTCTGTCTCGTGGTCTCTTTCTCTTCTCTCTTTCTTTCTTGTCTTTCTTTTGTCTTTTTCTCCCCCTATCTATAAGACAAGGACTTCAGTGGTTTGCAGCGGCTGGAGCGAAGCGTTAAGGGAGAGCGTGCTTGTTTGATCGGCGTGCGCGTGAACGCAACCCTCGCCCAGTCATTCGCTGTACTGTACACACAGCCAGGAGCCAGGAGCTAGTCACAAACAGACACGAGCTCGCGACGCAGCAGGATTTCGCTAAAGAAGCGCAATATATGCTGATTCATGAGGGCTTTCGGTGAGTACGCTCGCGTTTCGCTCACTGTTGTACCGTGTTTGTTTTGCAGTGTGTTTGTGGGGCTTGTTAGCGGCGGAAGACCCTCGCGGCAGCGTGGTACAGTTGCAGCAAGCGTTAACGACAGCTTAATAACGACACGTCCAGGAGTTTACTCGTCTTGATTGTTTACTTTGCATGGAAAGTAGAGACCCGTCCCCAAAGGACTCATAATTCAGTGTACTGGAAAAGAAACGAGCTTTTCTCATTGAACGTTTAGGACGATTACTTCAGTTTGAGTGACTGGTGTCCAAATCTCTCATTTATCTCTGCACACAACTTTAGATGTGGATCAAACGTTTCTCTCCTGCTTTTGCTTCTGAGGCAATCAAAGAGTGGGTTATGATTTATGATCTCCTCATATTTCTATGTTTTATGCATTTTTAAGCAGGCTGTCTGGTTTGGCAAATGATCTTCAACTTTAAGTCATTTAAGTCATATTGGTGCAAAGTAAAAGCTGTCAGGTTTTTAACATCCCTCACATTATTTTCTCATGTCAGTGCTGAATGGATAGTTCTATCTTCCTGCCAAGGGAAATTAGTGCTTGCAATAGAATGTGAAGCCACAGTGTCTCTAGAGTGGATCCATGAAGGGGAAAACCAGCCCAAGCTTCCCACAGACCACCGAACTTTATTTAGATAGCTGTGCTTGATTTTGATCTTTAATATACATTTTGGCTTTCAAGCTCAAGCATCAAAGGGAAGATGCATTCAACATTAGTTCTTTGGACATGTATGTGTTGGAATTGACCTATAGTGCGCTTGATGGTTTATTTCTGAACTGGCCGCTATCTCTTTGAATAAAAATGTGATTATTTGAGAACATTTTTAAAAAGCACAATATGTAGTACTACATATCTGTGATCAATTAAATTTCCATTTAGTCTCAAACCTTGGTTGCCATTTTCCAGTTTCGGATGATTTATAATAACGAGTAATTTGTAGCATTTTGCTTCTTTCTGGGAGTCACCATGAACTTGTGATGTACATTGTATTTTAAATCATGTATAGAACCAGTCTTGGGTGATGGCGCATGCATTTTTATGTAGCATAACTTGAACAACCGCACCGAAAACAGATACAATGTACAACTATTGTAAAACTATAGTTAACACTATAGGGACACCAAGTGTATATCCTTTAAATACCAGTTCTTTAGTGCAGTGAATTTACAATGAAATTAAACCGTTTTGCAAACTGTTGTATAGTTTAGGAAGTAAGACGTTGAAACAAGTGTCATAAATTGATTAAAGTGGAAGCTTAGAAAGGTTATGAGCGTTGGAGGGTAAACATAGTACGGTTTGTCATCTTTGGATGTCAAACAAATCAAATGCAACTTGAACCTATTAGCTTTGCTAAGCTTTTGACGTTAAGAGAGTTTAATTAAAAGTGTGAGATGTTTGAGGGACAGATCTGGAATGCATTTACCATAAGCATCATAAGCTTAAGTTGTCTATAAAAAATATCATAAAAAAAAAAAAAAAAAAATATATATATATATATATATATATATATATATATATTTTTTTTTTTTTTTTTTTTTTTGAAGATTAATTATTTTATTGAAGATTTTTTTCAAAGCCCCAGAACAGAAGCGTGTCTCTGTGGCCTGAACAACTGAGGGCTGCAGGGAGGCCATTATAGTAAAACATAGCTATCCTGATGGTGAAAACAGAAAGACAGTGGTGAGTAAAGTTGTAGTTTTTGCTTAATGTGTGCCTGCCAACTCTTTATAATGTAACAGAGTCAGACATGTTGCATTGAAAGCGTAGATTTTTTGTTTGCTTGCAGTGTACTAGATCCAGCTTTCTTATTAGTTTAGTAGTGTTACTGTAGCTGGCTTAACTGACAACTTTTTTATGCTGCACAAGAAGTTGTGGAGAAAAAAACACAGACACATAATTAGTCCCATAAATGAGCTTCTGTTCAAAATAATGAACTTTCTCTAAAATCTCATAAGATTTAGTTCCGTGTTGTCACCCATAGGCTTTAGCAGAAAGCATTTTGGTTAAATCAGCGACCTCCTCCTTGACAAAATAAAGTACTACCGGAGTAGTACAAAAATGAGCAAAAAGATTTTCGTGGATTGGAAATGACCAGAACAAAAACCTCAGCATTTAGTGTGCGGCTCTCTTTTGAGTAGTAATGATTAATAAAAAAGCACCCTCTCAGAGGTGCCATGAAGGTCAATTCAAACAATCTGCGTCTAAAAACCTAAAAAATCTTTACATTTACATTTTTAACATTGCTGTCAATGGAAACGTGCTCATCTCTGGCTTCAGCCTCGAGCAGTCTTACGATGAACTGCAGTTCAGTCGCTGTTGTGCATTGAGAGCGAAAGCCGGAGGTTGACCCTCAATATATGATTATAGTTTTAGCACTTCTGTAGTAAACAGTGTATTTTAAGATTCACATAAAACAATCTTGTTTGGGAAGAGTGCAAAGAATTTAACCTTGCACACAGTGAACGTGTTTTAGAGATAACATTCATGATTATCACCAAATCTAGCACCGGTGTGTATAGGAACAAACATGTAACCGATTGTTATTTAACAGTCAGTAAGGACCATTGGTTTTGGGGACCTAAAACATAAACATTAACATTGGATCACAGAGATCACATAAAACATTTTTGATGAAGTTTGACTTATTAAAAATTAAATATCTCCTGTGAAAACTCTGTCAATGTCCACAAAATGTTTTAAATATGTTAATCTTGAAATGTATAATATACTTTTGGTGTGTAAATTGTTATATTGTATTCTACAAAATGCATTACATTTGAAATCAAACTTAAAATCCATATAAAAATATTGAAGAAACATGAGTTAAACGAAAAGTGCATCTTTAAGTACATCTGCACTCAAGGATACGTCAGTGTTCTCAGTGAAGGATACAGGAATGTTATTCGTTGTTTTATTGGTCAAAAGAAAATGGAAAAACAGATAGTGGTGAACAATGAACTTTAGAAGATTTTATGGTTTTCTAAAAATAAAACATTTATAGCTTAAAGTACGCCCTGTGTTTACTACTGTTTTTATTTGTGTGTTGCATCAGAGTTGGTTATCTATATTTATGGACCATTTGTCAAAAAAAGAAAAGAAAACGTTTGAAGTCGCTAATGCCCCTGACGTGAGGTGAAGCGGTGACTCATCTGAGTAAAGCATAGCCGATTTAATCTGACTTATGATGACACGTGGGCTGTCTGACATTTGTTGTCAGACTGCAAGCTAGAAACTGGCCTCTGTTTATGTTTTGGGAATCGCTCCCTGTCTTAAGGCACACTGTTTTATGGTTTGTTTTGAATCCTCACAAATTATAGTAATGGTAGTTACTTTAACCTAAATCTTCTCTATTGCTTGAACACTTTTTATTCTCTTCTTTTAATTCATTGCTTTTTATTTTACTTTCAACAGAAAGGACATTTCTGTGAAATCAGAAAAGCTGGCTTGAAATCCACACTCTTTACCAACCTACTGTGACTTTAACATGCACGAAGACGGAGCAATGTTGGAAGCGATGGCTGTTGAATGTTATTTGCAGTAATCGGACACTGGTAATCTGCGAGAGTTTTGTTGTGCTTTTGTTTCATACACATGCTTCTCTCATGCTGCATCTGCTTTATTTGTGTTGTGCCAACAGACTCAGGTGGCTGAGAAATGCAGAGATCTTAAAAGGTTTTTTTTTCACCCTGTTCTTAAGTGGGTGTCCCGAAACTTCTATGTTGAAAAAATGCTGATAATATTGTCACTGAAGACGACAGTAAATGCAGAGCTTTGCTGAAGAGAGCAGTGCCGCTTCGGAGGTAAGCTGACCTCATTCAACTACTTGGAAATGTTCACTATATAAACATAGTACAGTTGGCTGAGTTGCATTTGCTTTAACAGTTTAAGGCAGGGGTGTCAAACTCAATTCCTGGAGGGCTGTAGCCCTTGCTGGTTTCTTGTTCCAGCCCCGTTTCATGAGACACAAAGGTAGCTTCAAACAAGCCAAGCGGAGCATAACTAGTGGAATCAGGTGTGTTCAGTTAAGGTTGGCCCAAAACTATGCAGGGCTGAAGCCCTCCAGGAATTGAGTTCGACACACCTAGTTTAAAGGTTATTCTTTTATATTTGAAATGCATTTGTACCACATTGAAAATACTACAATTAAATATTACATTAAATATTACACTGGAATTTATTTAGTGCCTGTTTTAATTTGGTCCAACTCTCTAAGAGCTCTTAATAAGGATTTTTGTTAATTATCTTTTATGCTTAATTTTTTTGAAAATGCTCCATTTGTGATTTAAATGTAAAAGTCCTTCAGGTGTCTAAAGTTTAAATTAAGTAATTTATAATAACTTTCCCCAGACAGTAGCTGTGTGCACAGATCAGGAAAAACTTACACCGTTGCCCTCAAACACTGTAGTGTGTTTTGTTTTTTATCGTGTTGCATCTGCTCACTGAACTTATGTCATCAGTTGAACTTGTTCTGAACCTAAATACGTCACATAAACATGATTTTAACGGTGAGAAATGTCCTGTTCTAATTGCTTTTGATTTGGAGTGTCATGAGCAAGTGAGGCCTCTTCTGTTTCCACACAAGCAAAATTGTGGTAATGTTGAATTTTCAAGCACTTTATGATGGACACAGTTATGATAAACAGTTGTGGTTTAATGGTGTGGAAATGTGTGTTACATTTCTGTAAAGCACTGCACTAGTTTAGAACAGAGTTCACTATAACAACAGACCAGATCTAACTACCAATCTCTGCAGACTGTCATCAGGAGTCACCAGATACATTAAAGGTTCTCTTTAAATTTTGATAGTTGTTAATCAAGTCCAATTCTGGTCTTGAATAGAATTTACACAGAGGTATCTGAAGACTTTCTTAATGTGTAAACTTAAATTACACAGATTTTTATTAAATTCAATTTACATTACTGTCTATCTGTAAAGCCAGAAAAGTTAAAAATCTAAAAAATAAAAATCCTTGGGATTTGTAAGAATAAGTCACTACATATAGTATACATATAGGATACTATATCTTTGTAGTACACGGTCTCTTGACTCCACCACTCTGCTTGAGAAAACAATAAGCATGTTTGTTACTCCCGTGTACTTAAAGTTGTCTATCATGGCATTTTGGTCTTTTTATACAAAGACTGTGTTATTAGTTAACCAACAAAGCAAATATAAAGCCAAATATAAAGCAAATATAAAAACACACAAAACTGAAAAACGAACCTCTGTCAATCTGATTAGTTTTTAAGTGAGGAGTTAATTAACTGCTAAAAAACCCAAAGTGACAAAGTTGTCACATTGTAGATCTTCTAGATCACAATGGGAGATGTCAACAAAAATTACATAGTTGTGTTCAGGATTGTCAGTCTGGTCTGTTTTATTTCCCACTAAAATGGAAATAGGTCATGGTACTTATGGGTAAAGTAAAAAATGAAATGTTTTAGGAATAGTAAAAGAATCCTGATTGATCTTTTTCCCCCCAGCAGAATGTCTTGGGTCAATGGCTTTAAAGCAGCAAGAGTGGACAACTGTAAGACAGCATGGGGTGAGCGCAACGGAAGGAAGTCAAGACATAAAAGGGGCTCATCCTTGTGCAACCCTCACTACATGAGTTGCCTACGGGACCCGGAGTCCATGGACCCCCCTTCACAACCCTACTCCCGAGCAGCAGGAGGTGCCACCAGCAGTAACTTCAGCACACGCTGTGTTTGGCAGGAAGACCATTACGGCAGAAAGGGAGATGTGGGTCTCAGAGCTGTGGACCTGGCATTTGAAGATGGTGAGAAGAGGCAAACTAAAGATCCAGATGAACCTGATGAAGCTGGGGAAGAGAGAAAGGCACCTGACAGATGTTTGAGTTGCTTAGTTCATTTGGCTCATGTTTTTCAGTCCAAAAAGTTCAAATCAGCCAAACTGGAGAGGCTCTACCAGCGGTACTTCTTCAGGCTCAACCAGAGTTCTCTTACCATGTTGATGGGGGTGCTTGTTGTGGTTTGCGGGGTCATGTTGACGTTCCACTGCCTCCAGGGGCCACCAGACGTAGCCTACACCTCTGTGCTCTCTGTTGCCATGAGCCTGTTCCTGGCTTTGATGGTGGTGTGCAACAGAAATGGTTTCCATCAGGACTATATGTGGATTGTCAGCTACTTGGTCATGGCGGTGTTAGTGGTGGTGCAGGTTTTTGGCTTGTTGATGGTGGATCCTCCCAGTGTGTCTGATGGGATATGGTGGACGATTTTCTTCATCTACATCATCTACACTCTGCTCCCTGTGCGAATGAGAGCAGCTGTGATCACTGGGGCTGTGCTGTCCATCATTCATGTTGTCATGACATGGAGACTCAACCTTGAGGATTACTACCTTTCCAAACAGGTATTTGGCAAGTTTTCCACCATTTAATTTAAAACACATAAATATACCAATTCTTGTTCTTATTTCATATGAATTATATTACTTATACCTGTTCGTAAGTTTGACCGTTGTATAAGAAATGTATACGTTCAATAACATGATGTCATTAAGGATCTAGAGCGCATTAGAAGGACCTCAAATGAGCTCTGTCTAATGAGGACTTTCTTTCTTTCTTTGATACTTCCTTTCATTCATTCCTTTTTTCTTTCTTTCTTTTTTATTCTTTCTTTCATCCATCCATCATCCATTTATTTTTTTATTCACTCTTTCTTTCATTCATTTGTTTCTTTCTTGCTTTCTCTTTCTTTAATTCATTCTTTTTCTTTCATTATTTTATTCATTCTTTTTCTCTTTCATTAATTCTTTCTCTATTTTTTTCATTCATTCTTTCTTTCTGTTTGTTTATATAGTAAGTATAGCTAATAAAGCAATACAAATATTGGTTCTTGTGTGAATATTTAGCTAATAAAGGGAAGAATTCCTAGATTGAAAGACAAGGTGCTTTGTGGGTCTTGGCACCAGAGAGTTTTGAAAGAAAGAATTGCATATTATTCACACCACATGTTGTAGCTTCACATTACTTGCCAAGTAACATATCTATTGAAGGCACAATCAGTCATATCTACAGATTAAAAAAAAAAGTTTCTAAGTTTATTGGATAACTGGATATTTTGTTAAAGCTTTTGTTGTTTTGGTATTTTTAGAGGAATGTTCGACTTTTCTTTCTTTCCAGACTTATCTGTGTTCTTCACTGCACTTAATACAAATCATTTAACCTGCAATGTTTCCATGCAAGGTCTAAAATGTGTTATCGGCTAATGTTCGATGTGAACTAGCGCTGACATTGTTAATGCTGGTTCGTTGAGCTGGGGCTTTTGTGTATTTGCTCCTTAGACAGCTGTGACTCTCTACTTGGCACTCTGCAACATGGAAATGGATTGGGATAATGGCTGCTGATTGACTTCGGCCATGCCTCCGAGCATATATTTCTAGATTGTCGTCATAGACATTTGGGGGAGGTTCCAGGCCTGTGGGTGATCAATGCTGGACAAAAGTCCAGTAGTTATGTGGCTACTCAGAGCGTTACATAAATGCTCTCTCACACTCAGCACACAGGGCTTGCTGCTGTTGGTTGCACTGTTATCTTTAGTTTAAAAGTTCACCGTGATGAATGTAAAGTCTCGAAATTCAAAGCTAATGCTCTACAGATTAGTTAGATGCTTTAAATGTATGCATAATGTGTGTTATGAAGGATGTGTTTTAAATAAAAAAAACTGATTCAATATCTATATAGAGCCATGAACATAAAAAGCATATCTCATACACTTAATGTGATTTCAAATGGTCTGGTTATGTAGTTGACCTGTAAATGTCTTCAAATGCATAATTAAATGTGCAAAATCTTTTTTGGTCTGATAAGAGCACAGCAATTACATGCTAAAAATCTCCTGCAGAAGTTTCTTTTTCATTCATTAATTCTAATAGCATTTCAATGTTAGAGCAAATCAAGATTGGTTAGTTGCGTAAAGGTGGCAGGACCAAGCTAGAAACCAGTGGGATCAGCTATTTTTTTTCTTCTTGTTTAAAATGTGCTAAACTGAATAGTCCAAATACACATCAGACAGCTCATCTACTGTATAACCTTTCATCTCAATGGATTTCTCCAATCTGCCAGTCGCTAACCATCCCTCTCTCAGCCTGTCCCTCCGACATGACCAGTAGGGCAGTGCAGATAGAGCGGGTCAGTGGGCGATCAGGACTGGAACAATAGTTGTCTTTGTGAAGATCCACACTGATGGGCTGCTGTGGGCCGGAATGCGGTGACAGGAATGGCTGGGGATCGACAGTGTGAAATAGCACCAGCCTGACGTGCAGGGCTGAAAAAAGACAGCCAGAGCAAAGCTTTCTATCTCTCTCTTGTAGTCACGAAGGCTCTTTTCACAGCAGGGCTCGTGGAATGGCCCTCAGTAGTGAAAGTGGCTGAGACTTTGTGTACATGGCATGCCACTGAGTGGCTGAGAACCTGCATACTGCTGCTCTCTTACAGCTCTTGGCTGCTAGTTGGCAGGGAAGAATGTCGCTGATTATACTCTGTAGATCTGTACAAATTACATGAAATACTATCAGAGATTTTCCTTGTCAGATTCTGCACTTGTGATTTATCCGAATCTTTTAAATAGCCTTTTCACTTCTTGTGCAAAGCGTCTTGCATTCAATTCAACAACATTTTATTGGTAAAATGCTATTGTATCAAAGAAACAATTTCAGATAATTGTTAAGGTTGTAGAAATGTAAATTATTTTAAAACACATTTTGAAATAGTTACTATATAGTAATAGTATAATAGTACTTATTTCCAGTGATTAGCATAACTTTTGCTTTGAAAGCTATTTGAATTTCTTACTTTGTGACAAAAAATTGATTCTCTTTCATTTCACAGTTACTTTGTATAAAGTGTCTGCTAAATACTCATAAAAGAAAGTATAGGAGTAGTATAAAACCAACAAACTTGAATTAGATATTAAACAGTTTTGCCATTCCCAAACAAATAATTCTGCTCTAGTTGGGACTTTTTTGTATGTCTAAAAGTTGTTAATACAGGTAAGGAGGACCTCACGCAACATTCTACTAATTAAGCTCTTTTTGGTTTGGATAAAAATACCCCTGTGTCTCTTAAAAGGGTTTTCCTGCCCCTGCTTTAAAACATAGTCTTTCATGATGGCATTAGTTATGGTTGATTTACAATTTTATAGATCCTTAGACCATATTGAATCATAGATGTTGTTTTGTCGACCTTTAAGTTTGGTGAGGGTTTGTCACTATCCTGGCAGTGCAAAAACTAGGAATAACAGTGGTCTTTGGCTGACCACACCTTTAATAATTCAGAATTTTGAAAGTCTTAAGGTAATAAAGTCTTTTAAAGTAAAAAAGTTAAATTAAAGTAAAAAAGCAAAACAGCTATTTTCTCAGGATTATTTACTGTTTTTACAGCTGAAAAGCTCTAGATGCGGATTTCATGGAATCGACTCCTTCCTTGGACTAGTCCCAAGTGGTCAATCGATGAATTGCACTTTCTTTTTATCCTTGTTGCAGGATGGTCTAATAGTAACAGCTACTTTAAAGAGAATAAATACAGGATGTCTTACAAAATACAGAATAAAACAGTTGATCTAAATCAAAGTAGTGCCTGAAAATATTTTGTTGACAGCTATGTCCTGAGATTTAGATTATTTTATTGTTTCTTTGGAGGGCCGGCAGTCACAGGCTCTGTTTGAGTCCAGACTATGCCAACACCTTGCACCTGTTCCCTGGCTTTTGTTCCAACATTGTCCGGTGGGGTTAAAGTGAGCTTACAAAACCACCAGCAAATTAGAGACATAAATGTAATGCCTTTTTCCAAGTCAACACTCTATTTTAGCTCAACAACCGGTTGCACTCCATATAGTAACCAAAACATTGTCAAATTCACTGGAATTAAATAGCTAACATTACTGAAAACAATGCAGGCAGAAGTCTAGAAAAAAATTTCATGGCTGCAATGGATCTCAAAATGTTTGGAATGTTTGTCCTGATTCACTTCTGTCTCTCAGCAAAAACAGCACAACTTTAACTTGTCGTCTGTATCTGGTTAGTCCCCTGCTCAGAAGGGGAAAACCGGTTTTTAACAATACCACAAGTTGTTTTGTGATGAGTTACAGATGCACTGATGATCATTCCATCACAGTTGAAGAAAGTTGCAGCTGGGTTGCCAGATACGTTTGTTTCACTTTATAAGTGATGAAAAAGCATTTGATTAGAGAAATTTTTGTAAACATTCCACCTGGTATATTTCAAAACGGATCATGATCTAAAGCTAGTTAAAAGTGTATCAGCATTTTAGACCAATGAATACTTTCAATATAAGCTTAATCTTTATAAAGTGGCAACATTTCCAGGTTAGTTTTAATGAATCAATTCTTCACAAAAATGAAATTATCCACATAAGGTAGGCAGAAATGTAAGCTGATGCGTGAAGAGACTTTAAGGAGTTATTTTCAGTTCAGGTACCGATGTTACTGGAAGTATTGGTATAAATATTTGCATTTAAAAATATTTGTTCCGTGTTTGTGTTTGTGTTCTGACATGCTGTATTTCATCTCTCGAGTTCTTATATCACATCACCTCTCTGTTATATATCTGGTTGCCAGGTCATGTTGATAGCATGTGCTGTGGACAGCTATGTCTGAAACTAACAGTTACTAACAGGCACTAAAGCTAAAAAAAGAGTAGCGTAACATCGATCTGGTAACCTTTCGTCTTGGGGGAGGAGGAGGCGTATACCATGGTCTACAGTATTTTTATGTTTTTGCTATAGTTCCTGTTCTGACCACAAGCTTATATGCTGCACATTAAAGTTGAAACAATATCATATCATTATTTGATTTATTTTTTGTTAGACATATGTCTGTTTGTTCATTCTTACAGGAGACAAAAAATGGTTCTTGTTGGTGAAATAGCTCTTAAAGTAACAGGAGTTTAGCTAACTTCAGAACTCTGTTCTGTTTATATCAGAATCAAATTTTTAAATCAGAAATTTTCTTAGAAATTAGATTGAATCTCAAAGCCAACACCCTCAAGTCTGCAATAGTGATGCCAGCAGCTGTTCTTCCTGCTGAGTGATCAATTTCCGGCTGAGTTCCGGTCAACATCTAGATTAGTGCTTGCTTCACTCTGAGCTGTGTGATGCTCACTGTGCCTGATTAAAGTATGCTGCGCAGAAAGTCTTAAAGACAGGATTTAGTACATTTGTTCTGTGTAGGTTTGTGATAAATGTGTTAATTAATTTCTGGAATGTTTGTTACACATTCCATGGCTCTGTCACTCAAAATAGCCATATCATGATTTAGAAGTCCAGTATTGTGGCATCTATTCATTTAAGCGGGGATGGGGGTGAAGTGTTTTTTTTTTACTTGTTAAAAAACTCCAAATACTTTAAAAAAATGGGATGCAACTGTATTAATGGTGGTATTTTTTCATCGTAATTAAACAAATAACTTTCTGTTTTGGCTATAGTCCATGATTTGGGAGCATGACTGTTTACAGTTATATTTCATAACTCTGCCCGATGTGGCGAATTGAGACCACTTTCACCACATTGAGTAAACAAGCTGATTTTTAGCAGTTAAGAAATGATATCAGATAAACTCTGGGAGTCAATATGAGCTTGAGTATTGTTTGTTATGAGAAGGGCTGTTTCCTAGATGCTGACTGAATATCAAAGCGAGCTCTGGACATAAGCTGTCTCTCATGACCTGACTAGAACTCTTTATGGATTTGCTATGTGCCCTGCTTTGACTGTAGACAGCTCTGTGCTTTGTTTGGAACAGAGACCACAATGTTTACTCCTCCTCCGAATTGTTCCATGTTTTTGTCGCGGCAGGAACTGACCATCTCTTGGGCACTAAGAGGGAGATCCTCCCAGATGTTTAATATCACTGTTTTGAATATTTTGAACGGGGTGCTTCAGCAGGCCACAATGGAAAGATGTAGTTCAATCTGACATGTTTCTGAATATTTCTGATGGTTTGGGGCTACTCTAGCAATCGAATCTCTGTAGAGACTCTTATGTTTGTGGTCTTCAGAGCACACAAAGGCTCACTCAGGGTTAGTGATTTAAGTTGTTATAAAGGGAGTTTTACTGCATTATCTCTGAATTTCATGATTTTGAGTATGTTCTGAGGTAGTCCAGATATTGACTGTATTTTCAGAGTTCTCATCGTCTAATGCAGTACAGGTTTGCTTCGTTTGCTGCTGCCAATGGTAAGGGAGTGGAGTTACTCACTTAGGGAGAGTTACTCACTGGTCTTTATTATTTCGTCATCATTCATAAGAGAATAAATGAATATTTAAACATTAAGCGTCTATCTGTTGTAGCATCAAACTCATTTAATTGTGAAATTATCTAAACCATTATGAGTTTAGAAAAGCTTTCAGCAACCATAGTATTTACTTGTGTATGAAATAATTCATAGTGACATTGGAACATTGGAATATTTGGGTTTAGCTTGCAACTCCCGCAATATCACCTGTTTAAAATGAAACAAAATATTAGCACACTTTGTTGCCTCATTTGTTAGGCTTTTAAGCCTTTTCTACTACGCCACCTTTAGTTTTTGAGATTTGTGGACCACTGTTATTGAAGTGCTCATATCTAAAACCGCTCCTGGTCACTTAACCCTGTTTCAATAGCTTGTAACTCTTAATCACTGGCTGTGAGTAAAGCTTTATTTAAAAACCAAGCCATTTTGAGCTCTGAAATGTTCAGTGATGTTTTATTGTTGCCCACGCTCTTGTACGTCAAAATGTAAGTTGTTTCCTTTTTCCCCTTGAAGTAAAATTAAAACATGACCCACTAGCCATTGATTATATTTGTGTTCCTCATACAGTGTGCATATTAAAAAAAAAAAAAAGTCATTTCACATCCAAGAATTACTGTAGGTTGAGATATTTAATCAGCTGTCCATTCTCCCCCCAGTCTGTTTTCTAAATCTAATCATCTTGATGGTCTTTTTAAACATTCTCTCTCCATTTTTGTCTCTGAATACCATTGATTTGTGTGTGTGTCATCTCTGCTCTCTGCTCGTCTCTCCACCTTTGTACCTCTGGGTCTCTCTCTTTCTCTCTCTTCCTCTCTTTCTCTCTCTCTCTCTCTCTTAAAATGAATTGAGTACTCAGGTAGTTGGTTGTTGTTTTTTATTGTGGCCATGGGTGACCTACGAGTTTTTGCCCTGTATTGTGAAATTGAAGACTCTGAAGGACATGGGTTTGATTTGAAGTGCTTTCTCATTCCAACCCTTCCATCTCGCTCCAAATCAAATTCTGACTATCTGGTGTCATTAGCGGTAAAGAGGTTACCTTCATACTTGAAGTACTTGTCTTCTGAAGGAATGCTTAACTTTCTTTCAGGATCTGCCATCTTTGCATTTCCTAAGTGATTAAGAAAAAGCTCCTGACTATGGGCTTTGCAGACTCTCAGGAACATTTCATCTAGCTGTGAGAACCTTCTCATGAGCCAGTTTCTCTGTGTGTGTATACATGTAAACAGTGAAAGATATCTTTGCTGGAGAGGAAACAGCACTGGACATCACATGTCTGTCACGTGTTTGTCACCGGTCTCATCTGACCTTGTATAATCGTGACAGACAGGCTCAGCTCAATTGAGTCTCAGCTCACATTAGCACAAGGATACCAAATAGAGTAAAAATTAGCCTTGAAATGCCTTTTTAAATCTAATTTTGATCAGATTTGAAAGTTAATATAATTGTTATTATAAACAAGGCTGCTATATATAGTATTTTTATCAGGACTTATTTGAAAATAAGTATTTTAATATTTATTTATTATAATGTTTTGTGATTATTGATGCAGATTATTGATGAAGGGGTACTTTGAAAGTATGACTTTTCACATTGCATGAAAATAATTGTTTTTATTTGGTTCAAGGCTGTTTTCAAAGTATTAATTAAAAATTTGCAAGAAAATAGTTGTATGTTTTATCCTGGTAATATGTTCTAAATACAATATTTAGATATACATGTCTGACCTCTGCAGTTGTTTTATCCAATTTATTTCTCAGTCTTTTGACATTTGTTTTCCTCAGAATTGATATGATAAAGAATCACATACTTCTAACTTTAATTTCAGAATTCAGATTTTTTTCTTGGAAGTCAGAACTCCTTTTTTTCTACAATGGAAGCATTTTTTCATTCAAAACATCATCTACTATCACAATCAGATTTTTTTTGTTGTATCATTAAGATCAGCAAAAAACTACTTCTGAAGCAAATACGCTTTTTCAGCATTGATTGACTTGGCTGCCAATGTTTATTTCAAATCCAGAAAGAATATAATTTTTTAAAGAATAGAACCAGTATTTGTGCCTTATTAAAGCCACTTAGTTGCATTCTTAAATGCACCTCACGAGTTTGCTCTTGCCCATAATTGCCTAGCATTGCTAGCGTGAACGTAGATGTTGTCCCGTAGGTCATGTCTTATATACTGGAAATATTGACATGCTCCTCCTGAACTTATGTTAATTGATGATTAAACTCCTTTAATGTTTTTACAAACCAAGCCTTGCCACATTGAATGTTCATGCTTATCAACAGAATCCCCCCAAAGAGAGTTGGAGCTGTAGGAATCATTTTTTGTGGACTCCAGCTTTTCAGTTCCAGGTGTTTCTTGTCCCCTTGAAATAAAAAATTTCTCTCTGACATTTTGGTTAAAATTGAGTTATTCATATATTTCAGATTTACATTAGGTGATGTGTCTTGCAATGTTATTTGCAAAGTTTGACTTTTTTTAACAAAAAGGTTCTATCTGCATTTGCTACATGAAATATAAAACATTTGAATCTCAAAATCCCTCTCAAAACAGATAGAACCTCAATTCCAAGGGGACTGTTTTTGCTTCCATTGAATTGTCTCGACCCACAATGCTAATTTACCTCTGTATCTACTCTTTCGTTGGCTGCAATTGTTTGCAAGGTTGCACTTGCATTTAGTTTTTCAGTTTGCCAGTACCTCACCTCCATTTGTTGTTTCAATTTATACTGAACATGGATTCCTAGAGTTCTGAGATTCCATTACAAATATATTGTAATTTACTTTTGTTTGGCAGGCTAATCATTAAGCGGTGTCATATTACAAATCTGCAAAGCAATTCTTCATTGTGTCGCTTTGAAAAGCAGAATGAGGGTGTACATAGAGAAGATATGATTGTGTGGGTTCTAGAAACTACAACCATTAGAAGAAATGTACACTTGTGGATTTCTTTTCTATGCTGCATTTATTTTCTTGTGACTTTCTGATTATTTGATACAGCTTTCACAGGAGCTGACCCCAAAGGCATCATAGCCATTGTACTTATCGCAGAACATGTCTAAATCACGTCTGTTTGTTCTAATGAGCTAATTATTGGGTCCAGAAAAGGGAATGCATCTTTTGGGCTGCTGAGGGCATTATTTTCGTAGTCTGCAATCAGATGATTGAGTGTCCTTTTCGTAGATTTGCTCTGTTTTTGCAGATGGCATGGTCATTTATCAAGGGCCCGGGGCCTCAGTTTAAATCATAAATCTCCTTCTGAAACGTGAACCGTTTATATTCTTGGCTATATTCTTAATTCAAGAAAACTTTAACCTCATTTCGCCTACACATCGAACCCTTTTTCTCATGTTTATGAGTGAACTTTAAATCCTCATAAAGGACTATGTATCTGCCACATTAAAATGCACAGTAGTAAAGTGATGTTTCATGATCTGCAGTTTGTGATGTATAAGGATGATCCTTAAGGAGATATGACAAGCTCATTCAAGGTCAAATATATTTTTATGAGGGTCCTTCCAGGAATCTTCTTGTTAAAGCAGCGCATAGATCAGCCTTAAAAGTTAAAAGCTTTCGCTTATTGTGCCGATACTCCACCTCCATTCAACATTAGCTTCAAATAAATGTCTAGATTAAATTCTCACTACAGTCCTCTGTGGACTTTTAACTAAAGCTGAGTGTAAGTTTCTATGTTTGTGTATATAATGTTACGTTTCTGGGCCAAGTTCCAGTGTGAGCTGGCTTTCTTATATAACAGTCCTGTGAAACCAGAGCTTTCATTCAACAGGGACTTCTTAGAAACAAAATATTTTGCCCTCTTGTCTATTAGATGTTTCACCTTCTTGTAGGTTACCATCCTTCGTGGTCCTACAGTAATTCCATATAAATGTTGGTTTGTTCTTAGGAATTTCTCTTGAGCAGAGGTGGGTATAGTATCCAAAAAATGTACTCAACTACTGTGCCTGCATGACATAAATACACAAAACAGTCTGCAGCGAGGACAGTCTCGATCTGCCACCGTTGACTTGAGTAGCTGGCAAACTTTCGTACATCAGCTCAAAACTAGCTTGTGTTTAGATTTATTTCTATGATATTATTAATGTGAGAACCCAGTTAAAATGTAACAAAAATATAACCCATATGAAACTAAGTAAAAGTACAGATATTTCACAAAATAATTACTTCTGTAAAAGTAAAGATACTTTTTTTAAAGTACTCAAAAAGTACTAGTTATCTAAAAATGTACACAAGTAAATGTAACTAAGTAAATGTAACTTGTTATTACCCACCTCTGCTCTTGAGATGATTATTGAAGAATGAAGAGTTGATCTTAGTGTAGAGTTTAGATTTAGAAACTAAGTTGGTTTTAGAAACATTGTAAATGTTTCTACCCCAAATGTTTCTACATCTACACTCTGGAGTTTCAAAAGCAACTTTAGTGAAAATTACAAGTAAGCGAAGTTCTTCATATATATTTAGTTCCTTAATTCTCTGCTATTTTTCTGAGGTGTGCTTGTTTGAATTTATTTACTTTTTATGCTAACCAGTCAAGGACATTATGAAATCTGCTAGTAGCAGAAAACATAGATTTTCATACTGCATACTTAATAGGAAAAAAAATCAGTGATTATGACAAGCCTATATCACTAACATGGACAATTCAAGCTGGAGAATTACATTTTAAAATAAAAAGATCAGAAGTCTTTATATAGTCAACACAGACAGTGTTTCTGATCTGAACCTGGCGAGAGTGAAGCATTTAGGTCATCCCATTTGTCTTTGAGGAAACTAGAATATTGTGCCAGGACCAAGAGTCTGGAGGGTGGTATTTTTGTTTGAAAACAGTAAATTGTTCTAATGATTCAAATGATAGATGGCATGGAGGTTCATTATTGGTTTCCAGTCTTGTTTTGAAAATCCCTCTTTCTCTCTTGGAGAAACACATTACGTGTTCAATGCAGAAACACTCGTGTGATTTTATCTGTTTGCATGGCCTTGGTCCAGTTCTGCTGAGCCCATTGTGTTTGGTGCCATAATTCTTAAAGATCCCTCTCTAGCTTGACTGCTCAGTTGAAACCAATTTTTGACTTTAGCACTCTGCCAAAACATTTCTCCCCTCCTATTCTATCCTCTCTTCACCTCTCCTTGCTTTTACCGTTCCCTTCTTTTCTCTCCTCTTGTCTCTTTGCTATCCTCTCCCTTCTCTCCTCCTTTCTCTTCTTCACACTCTCCTCTTCCCTTCACCCCTGTCCTGTCCTTTCTTCTCTTCTCATTTCATCTCCTCTCCCCTTCCTTCTCTCTTCTCTCTGCTCTCCTCTCTTCTCCCCTCTCTCCTCTCCTCTCCACTCCTTTCTTCTCCTCTTATCCCCTTATATTTTTATCCAACTATTTCTGTTTTGCTCTATAGTTTTGAATGTAAACATTGTATAAAATATTTAAAGCAAAACTAATTCACATCCATAAATAAAAGTCTTTTTGTTTCTCGGTCCACCCTAGCACAAGCTATGCTTGAGTTAATTTTCTGAAAGAGACACCACTCCCAAAATAACATGATGTTTTGAACGCATGGCTGCCAATACAGCAACAACATCTGGATGAATTTCAGCTTTAGAATCACGTGAACCTCTTTGTCACATTTGAATCCTCAATTTTATCATCATTTCATAATTTCAGAGTCTCTGACTTTCTGTGCATCCTCATTACTCTAAGACACTAGAGCTTGTGTTGGGACAACATGGATCATTACTGGGAACTTCTTTGCAGTGGTATTTCATTCATTTACATTTTTTACATGTTTACTTAATTAACTTTTTACATGTTATTTTGATTAGGAATAGCTAAACGTTCTTCTATTCAATACTGTTCTTCTTCCATATATGAAAGTTCCAAACCCACAATTAAAAATAGTTTTCTTCAAAAGTCTGGTTACTTTGTACTCCTTAACATAAAGAGACTGTTACATATGTGCTTGAAGTTTCTAAAGTTTTACGTTGTGAAGTTTTGGTTTGAGTTTTCTGAGAATCACATTGTCGAAGTTGGTATCAAAGGTTCTTCTGGTGTGAATGTAGGTGCAGGTCAGTCTTTATATGAAGATAAATGTGTATCTTCTTTTTCCCTGACATTTTGAGGACCGGCAGGCAGATTGTTAGCTGTGTGTTTTCATTGTCTCCATCCACACACACCGAGAGAGATCTGACAGCCTCATTTAATCAATCTTGCTGTGAGGTTTAAAGCATGTGACATTCCTTCTGTCTGATCTGTCCCTTCAAATGTCAGCAGTTTTTTTATCACTGATTTGACCGTCTCAGTCACTGTGAAGTAGGTGAATCAATTTTGGGTACATGGGGCATGAGTAAAGCTGGTTTTGATACAAAATGCTAATGATACAGCATGCTAATGTTAGCACTGATAGGGATCTGTATCAAATGTGTATGTCAATTATGAGGATCTGGATACTTCACGGGACATTTAAGCTACGTTGAAAGAAACATCATAATTCGCCTAATTGCATCATTAGGCTTACTTTCACAAAAACATCAATAATAAAAAGAGTAACCTCTTTCTATAATAAAGTCAGAACAGGGCAGTAGTTTGTAACAGGTCGGATATGATGATAATGTGTACTTCAGAATGCAACATAGGCTAGAGGACATAGACAATGAATTTTACAAAAATAAAAATAGCAGATAGCAGTGGTCCAAAATTTATATTTTATCTATTGAATATTCTAAAAAAGCTTAAACTCAACCAGTGTTTATACTGAATATTATTCTGAAAAAAATATGAACTTAATGTTGTAAAGTTGATTTGATTTCAGAACGAAATGGTTTATCATCTTATGCTGGTGCTGTTTGTCAAGCATGCACCATTTACCAAAGGCATTTGTTAAACCCCAATTATGAATTGAGGTAAAACTGCAATTCTTCGACTGAACACTTGAGGCTTGTCAAAGAAGGGAGCATGTCTCATAGACACCCTATGTTAAAATGTCTAACTTTATAGCTTAAAAGCATGTTTACAGCCCACTACCAGTTTACACTGTAGCTCATTGTTGACTATGTGGCATAAGCGAGGAGGAAATGTGTTTTATTATTTTACTATATTGTACATAATTAACTGTAAGCACAGGATGGTCTTATGTTTGGTTTCATTACATCTCTGACCATTCCCCACTTTTGTATTTTTCTCCATAATCTCCATATCTGGCATGGCATTTTGTGTCTGTTTTAAGCTTAAAAATCCCTCTTCAGGAACCTTGCGGGTGACATCAGGGACACTGCATCAATAATCTGTCCTTCAACACTTATTGTTTAATTCCCAAATGTGCCTCAAAACAGTATGGATTTAATTAAAAAGACTGGTGGAGATTGCTCACAGGGAGCTTTCACACAATACCTTTCTGAAATCAAACTGCCTTAGTTTAATCAATACAATCTCTGTTGGTACCTGATTTTTCTGATTCAGAAAACAAGAGTTGATGGTTGTGACCTGTAATAACTGCACACAATTGTATCCTCATTAAACAAAATGTTGCAAAATTAGTGGAATTTTCAAAGCTGGAAACTTCCTGTGGGAATTAACGATAATATAAAGGAATTTGTGTGAATTAACAGGAATTAATAGGAATAAACTGTGACTTTCCTCAAAATTCTACACTACCATGATAATAAAAAAAACGTAAATAAAAAATGTCATCATACACAATTCCTTGTTTCCCTTGACACTCTTCTCCCAGTCCTTGAGCACAGAGAGCATTGTGTATTGGCGAACACAGAGGAAGAAGGCATATTTCGACTCAAACATCAGCCTACATCACACAATTAAAATTAGCTCCTATTTGTTTAATCAGGGTATTTCAATGATAAGATATTGAGGGAATCTTTGAACCTGTGTCCGACTTGTCTGGCGTTATACTTCCTCTTTTGGATTGATTGGTTTGAGGAAGTGTTGTCAGAGCGGCTGGACCAATCCGGTGACACTAGAGGCCGACTTCGATTACATTAAACTAGAATTGCAAGAAATGGAAACGCAAGTGCAGAAGGATAAATTTAATGTCCAGGGTCAAAAAACACAGGTGCACACAAGCTAAGATGCTTTGGCATTTTTTGTCTGAATTCTTTTTTTTTGAGCAATAAATGTTAAGTATAACTTTTTTATATTCAACATTTTTCTTGTGGGTTGTTCAATTAAATATGTCGTTCTACAAAAAATTAAATCACTCAAAAATGTAATTTTGTTATGTTTTAGTTTGTATATAGTATATAATTGAAATAAATCACTGTAAGGTTTTCATTTTTTAATATTTAATTTTTTTTAATATTTTTCAAAATTGCCAAGCAAAGCTTGCATGTAGTGTAAGACGCGACACATTTTTGAAACAGAATGCTCACTCAGTACATTATCTCATCGTCTCTACATCAATCCATTGTTTTTATAACATTTTCTGATACCTTCTCCATGGCTCCACAACTGTTTTAATTTAGGAGTTCTGTCACATTTGAATTAAGACTGCATGTCGTTAATTAGGAGCCACTTTACTTCTTCGCATCTTGTTGCAAACTACACCAATAGAGAATGCTTAATCTGTTGCGTCTGTCGCCCCATACTCTCATAGTCCTGGTTAAATCAGCTTCGTAGGTTAAACTTTCATCTTTGTGGGGTTTCTTTTTGGAAAGAAATGGTCCGTGCAGGCCACCTCGTAGCTAAAACTATGCAAACGTCATCTGTGCAAATGGAGGCCTGATGGTTCTGGCGCTATTACTAGAACTTGAGAAATCAAAAGTGTGTGCATGGACTCTATGGGGTTTGCTTGACATGGAGTTTTCAAATGAAGGAATAAATATATTACCTCTTGTTACAGAGAAATGTTCAACGAGTCTCAAACAAACTGCCTCTGTGTGAAGGAGAATGAGGATTTGGTGTGTTTGCTTGGGTTGTTGATGGTCGAGGACTGCTCTCACACTTGCTAATCACTTACTGACCTTGTGTGTCCATCGGCAGTTTTGAAACTCTTGTTATGACCATGTCAACCTGATAAAGTGTCTATGCAAGGATACCAAAAAGGAACTGCCTGCATGGATGAGACTAATTTGGCAGGAATAGTTTTTGAATACTCAATAGTCAGAAGAACTGGCATATTATATTTGGTAAAGTAAAAAAAAGTGCTCGGGAAATCTACCTTGGCCTTTTGTTGATAGAACACTAAAATGTAAAATAATGTTCCGATACAGACAATTGCAATAATATATAAAATTGCACTTTATAATATGTATACAACATATTTTCATTTTAATTATTTCTTTATTGTATTGACCTATAACAATTTGATCTTTTTAAGGAAATCTTTTTAACCTAAAAATTCCCTCTAGAAAAAAGTTTCAAGATCCACAATGTTTCCAAAGTGTAAACATTTTATTTAATTTTCTCATACACCAAAAGTAATTGTTACATAAATATAGTTTAATCAAGTAATTGATTTTAAAGCAATAATAAGGACCTTTCTTGATTTCTTTCCTTTGAGCCATAAATGACAAAGTCTGCCACTGAGTAGGACCAGAAACAAAGAACTGTAACACAAAATCTCTTAAAGAACATGTCATTTGAAGGGAATAAATACTTGCTTTTTATTTGAAGAATTCTGATTAAGACTTCCATTTGATCTCCATTGGCTTTCACTGGATTGTGTGTTTTATCTGTAATTATTTTGCGGTAAAAATATTCAGCACACAGGTTGAACTGCATGCCACATGGAGCTCAGATACTTCGTCTGATGTGAAGATAAGAGTTGAAACTTAAAACTTACAGCACATTATAGTGCAGGAAGCACCTCCAGTTTAGAACTTTATTACGGTTATGGATCTATGCTAAATTTGGAAAGTTTTCATGTGTTTATAAACTGCTAATGAGACTGAAGTACAAGTGCTGTTTGAAGGTAAAATAGCGCTAGTGAACCCCTTTAAGAATCTGTGTTTCTCTCTCATAAACACACTGAGATCTGATAGTAGTTGAAGGACAAACTACGTTTACTAGGACGCTTTCATGTCAGTATTCTCTTTTATGACATACCATTAAAATGAGTTGCAAGGCATTTCAAAAGTAGTTAAACCTAATACTGTACATCCTCTTGAGCATTGCATTCCTTCATTTTAGTTAATTTCTTAACACTCATATCTGGAGTGTTTTTGTGTCTGTCACAAACACACACTCGCCTACCCGGCCAAGAGTGGACTGCTCTACATTTACTAAAAGTTGTATTACTTTTGCGAAAGAAAAGCTTATTTTGGTTGCCTTTTTCATATTGACATTTTCATATTTGTATTTGTATTTGTAGATTTGTCAGTTTTTATTATAGGTAGGCACACACCCATTAGTAAGAAAATGTTTACTCTTTAAAATCTGTAAAATCTTTAGTTCGACCTAAAGATTATTTTAATACTGTTGAGTACACTTCAGTAAGTGATTTATTCAACAATTTTCACACAAAGAAAAGTGTTTGTATCCACCACTTTAGAATTTTTAAATAATGGCATTATTTTGACAATTTCCAAAAAAGGCAGAAAATCTGGTGTAAAAACACCTGCAGAGCTCATCTGCTGCCATCGTAATTTCAGTGCATTGCTGTTTACTTGGTGTCTGTTTCCTGTTGTGTTCACAATGTTGCTCAGTCAAATCAATGTGTGGAAAAACTTCCAAACTAAGCATCAGACATTTACTTAGTTTTAAATCTAAAAGGGACAATATAAAAGAAGACGTTTTTTGAGGTTTCAGTGGCGTCTTACAGAGCTGTCAGGTGAGGCAGGTTGATATCATCAGTCTATCAGATGTTACTTGGTGATGGCTTTTTAGATTTTATCCATGCAGGAATTTCTCCTTCTCCAAAACTTGAAAATAGCAAGGAGTTATGCAATCCATAAATACAAACAAACACTCACTTTTAGCTTTTTGCAAGTTATTTGTTGTCTTATAAAACAACTGTTAGTAATGGGTACTGTTGGGCAAAAGTTCCCGTCTGTCCTTTGAGTAGACAGGAGAAAACATCTGAGACTTCTATTTCAGCATTCATGAAAAAGTATTACAGAATTCTGTTTCAATGTAGGCGTATAATGACTCTCGTGAATTCAGCTTTTAAATACAATCCTAAATGTGACCATAATAATTGATAATGACTAAAAAAAGAAATAAAGAGTTACTCAATAAATAGTATTTTTGCTATTTTTACAGGCTACAAATACTATAGTTCAAAACTTCATTTAATGGTGAGGCTCTTACAATTGTCACTCCACTGCAAAAACCTACTTTTATTTGTACCAGAAATAAAGATATGACAATATTGTGATAGTTATCAATATTGACATTATTGTGATATATGTTTTGGCCATATCACCTAACTCTTCCCAACTGAACAAAATTTCTCACACAGTTCTACAATATATTAGAACACTCAAATGACAAGACAACAACTATAATGGACTCACCAAATGTATTAAAACTGTGTTGTCATCAGTAGATAAGTAGTTTAACCCTTAAATTCTGTGTTCTGTGAATATAGCAGTGCATTCCCTTTTACAAATTTCCATTTCATAATCTCTTGAACAAACAAAATTGCATAATTGCACTTTTTTAGTGTTTTGCGTTGCAAATTTGGGTTATGATTTAAATTCATGTTGGTCTTTTTTGATAAAAAATGTCATTTGATACAAATGAAGTGAACTAAGCATTATATTTGGATAGTAAACAGAAAATTTTTTGCCCTCTCTTTCTTTCCAGCTCTTTGCCAATGCACTAATTTTCCTGTGCACAAACATGATTGGCATCTGCACGCACTACCCTGCAGAGGTGTCTCAGAGACAGGCCTTCAAGGAAACCAGAGGATACATACAGGCCAGGATCCACCTCCAGAGAGAGAACCAGCAGCAGGTCAGCCCACACTGACGCAATTACTGCATCCGCATGACTCTCACTGCTTACATCAGAAATGAGTATGAAGAGTTTTACAATAAACATCAAAAGGATACTTACATAAGAAAAGTGCAAGATCGCGTCACTTGAATCTATTTATTTTTCCACATCATAGACATACTGAGATTGTGTCTCTCTGGATAGTGGGATAGTGACCTTGAGCATGTGCAAGTTCTTTGAACCTTGTGGCAAATTAAAGTGACTGATGCTAGCTTACAAAACCGTTTCTAGATCTGCCCCAGTCTACCTTCACAAGTTTGAACAATATTATATGTCCTCTAGAAACTGCTCTGTAGAGAAAAAACTGGTTATTTTGGTGCCACTGACCTCTTTCAAAAGAGCTTTCTCTTTCTCTGTCCCCATCTGGTGAATCAAGCAGCAACCTTGGCTTTTATCTGGTTATTTCCTTCCTCTTATAACTTCTGTGTTTGGCTGATTAGCTGTGAAAATCACTATTGTGAGCTACCTGAGTTAGACTCTACCTTTGTAACAAATGTATATGTAAAGGACGCAGAGAGCAGTTCCTAGAAGAAGAGTGATGCTGACAGCGAGGTAAAAAGCTGCATTTCATCTAAGCTTCTAAAAGTCTGCAAGTTGTCCAAAAAAGTCCCAAGATCGTTGGTAGCTTTTTAAAAAGTATCTAAATCGAGCCATCAACATAAGGTGGCAAATTCATGTTATTAATGAAGTTTGTATTTCACACTCAAAAAGAAGATTCACAACATCAGAAAAGCAGGTGTACTTCACAGCACTTGAGAAAACATAGAACGGTCTTGTGAGTGAGGGTCGGTGCTCTAGTGATTCCTCTCTACTTGCTCGCTCAATGTCTCCATGCTATTCTGTTCGTGCAAATCTTCTTATTGCACATGTGAATATCATTTTATGTGCTAGATTGTTGGCACAAGCTTGCCTTCATGCAATACTGTCTAGAGCTTACGAAGTAGAACAAATAAGTGAACTAAGGTAAATAAAGTGAAGATTTGATGATTTTGGTTTAATCAGATTTGGTGATGTGACATTGCATATAGCGTTACATCTTGATTTAAGATTAAACTAAATTACCTTGCAACATAAATTTGAATGAATAAAGCAAAGCAAAAAAAAAAAAACAGACTAGCACTACATTATTAAGCATATAAGAAATAATATTTAAGAAGTTAAGTTTAACTTTATTGTGTTCATTTGTTCTGAAACAAACTGTTTTCTCTGAAATTTTTCCAATACTCATTTGTGATTTGTGTAAGTGCATGAGATGCACTTCCTCTCTCTGTCTATCTTTTGTTGTACAAGTCTATTCAATGTGTAAAATGTCTCAAATTATACAATGTTTAGTTTATCAAGGGGTGTCACAGTAGGCACAGTGGGTAGCACGATTGTCTCACAGCAAGAGGGTCGCTGATCCGAGCCTTGGCTGGGTCGGTTGGCATTTCTGTGTGGGGTTTGCATGTTCTCCCCGTGATCGCGTGGGTTTACTCCGGGGGCTCCGGTTTCCCCCACCAGTCCAAAGACATGCGGTATAAGTCAATTGGGTAAAAACGATTGTCCTTAGCGTTTGAGTGTGAATGAAATAAAATATATGCTAGTAGAGTTGGCGGTTCATTGTACTGTGGCGATCCCGAAAGGGAAGAAAGCCGACAAGATAATGGGTGGATGGATGGATAGTTTAATAAGAAACTAGATTGTGAGATGGTTGGCTATAACTTATGACCTGGAGTGCAGAGGAAGCAACAAATTCAACAACTTTTTTTATTAGATTTTGATTAAAAGTTGTCACAACAGGTTGGGTTTGAATTCTAGATCAGCTGATGTAAAACCCTGACTATATCTACCTTTTTTACCTAGCATTTTTATTTAAATTCAACATAAAAAAGTCTCGTAAATGAACACTTCTTCAACTAAGCATTTATTTAGAGGCGGTATTTTGTGAAGTGCTTCTCTACATTCCACAATCTGACTGGTGTCCCCTCAAACCTGATCCAGGAGCGTTTGCTGCTCTCTGTGTTACCAAGGCACGTTGCCATGGAGATGAAGGCAGATATCAACGCCAAGAAAGAGGATATGATGTTCCACAAGATCTACATCCAGAAGCACGACAACGTCAGGTACACACACGCCAAGCGCAGCACATGGTGTGAGAGAGTGTTGTCCTCACACCTCCGAATGAGAAATGACACTCTTCTAACACTCAGCAGGCCACAAGTCTGGAGAAAACACAGACACATTAGACACTGATAGCGTTTAAGGTTATCTTCCCCAAGGCTGAAGCTATGTTGAATGCTTAAATGTAGATTAGCGCGCTCTCAGTCCTTGAGACGTGACTTTTCTCTCATTTTTTATTTATTTTCCCATGGGGTCAAGTTGGGCTAGGTTTTTATGAGAAGTTACACAATGATTTAGCAGGAAGCTGCATGAAATGACAGCAGACTGCTTTAGTGATGCTGTTACAAAATTTATTTTGTGACTATTGTCACAATTTTGTGTTGCTTTGTATAATCCAAGGCATCTGAGCAAGGAAGTGTGAAAGTGATAAATGTCATTAACTAAGCAGGAATCTGGAATTTTCACAATTTATCAATGTTTATGAAGGCAATAGCACCATCTGTTGTCTCAGGGTCCTCCCTCCCATGTGTCCATTCTGTCATGACTTAAATTGAGGTTGATGAGCATTTTTCCTTCGCATTGCTACAAGGGCTTTTAGGACACCTGAAGAGTCCCGCTTTTTCTAAATGAAGGATAGAGTGAAGTATTGATAGTGGCTGTCCTGTATTTAGAAAGTGAACTGCTCATCAGACCAACTTCAGTGACCCAGATGAGCTGCTCTGTTGATCTCATATTTTCTGGCTGTCTCTTTCTTCTCGACAGTATCTTGTTTGCAGACATCGAGGGCTTCACCAGTCTGGCCTCGCAGTGCACGGCTCAGGAGCTTGTGATGACCCTTAATGAGCTTTTCGCTCGCTTTGATAAACTGGCTTGGGTAGGTACAGAATGGCTACAAAATCTACTTGTACGTAACAATTTAGTTTTCATTACAATTTTTCAATGATCTGTAGATTTGTTTATTTGACTTATTGCATTATGATATTTAAGTGGAATTCAATTTGCTCTATACACAGTATTAAAACCAAATCTTTCCTTAAACTATTACATATGCATAAATATAAGAGGCAAAACATGTTGTAGTGTAGTGTAGCAGCTTTTTAAAGTTTTGTAACAGCTCCAACTGTTTCAATTGTATGAATCTATTACATACAGCCTGTCAAATTGTAGGCTAGAGCAATAACAACTTTTAATAATAATAAAGGAATTAATAATCATTTTAAAAATTGTGTGTAACCATTTCACACACAAAAACAACATTCACTAAATCTAAACTTCTAAAACAAATAAAACCCCCAAAAATTAATATGTATGAGGATATAATTTTTTTTTTTATTATTTCTTTGACGCTAACCTACTTTCAAAACAAATAGTACATGAGCTTTATTCTCAACAGATGTTTCAATTCTGAAAGTCATTTAAAATATGAACGTGAAAAACTACAAATATTTTAAAACCCATTGAGAGCCAACCACCCACTGGGCCAAATACCTCCTAGTGTCCAATTAGTGTGGATTTCCTCAATAATATTTTAACAAATATGTGTCTTATGTCTGATTTCCCAGGAAAACCACTGTCTGCGGATCAAGATCCTGGGAGATTGTTATTACTGTGTGTCTGGGCTTCCGGAGCCGAGGGCCGATCACGCACACTGCTGTGTGGAGATGGGAGTGGACATGATCGAAGCAATCTCGTACACTTCTCTCATACTTTTTCTCTATTGTCATATATTCTTGGTTCACACAGGAGGTTAACACGAGTTTATGTGTGAAGGTTGGTTCGAGAGGTGACCGGAGTGAACGTAAACATGCGTGTGGGCATTCACAGCGGCCGCGTGCACTGTGGAGTCCTTGGCTTGCGCAAGTGGCAGTTTGATGTGTGGTCCAACGATGTCACACTGGCCAATCAGATGGAGGCTGGAGGCAAAGCAGGGTAAAAGTCAAAAACACAGAATCTAATCAGATCGTGTGATCTATGCTATTACAAACAACTCCCAGGATTTATTCTCCCTCTGTATTTTAATATGGTTATTCTCTATACTCACAGGCGGATTCACATCACTAAGGCCACTTTACAGTATTTAAATGGCGACTACGAAGTGGAACCGGGTTTTGGAGGAGAAAGAAATGCTTACTTGAGCAATAACAACATCGAGACATTTTTTGTGTTGGGCTGCAGTCAGAAAAGGGTTAGTCAGCCTCTTTCGTATGCACCCAATTTTTGTCATTTACTTTTTTCAACATAGAAGTTGCTTTTAACCCTGCAAAAGTCATCTTTTAAAGTGGTCCTATAATGATTTTGAATGGTTCACTTTCATAAGGACTTGTTTCAACCACTCGAAAAGGCACTTTGACATTTAAAAATCTGACTGAGTGTTCCTCAAACTTTAAACTTTTACACCCCACACGATACCCCAAAAAACACGAATAATACTCCAGATAATATATTTTCTGTTTTACATATTCAGGTAGAGGTCCTATTACAAAAACAATTAGGTAGAACAATAATCGTTATACTTTTTATTTGCCAAAGTTGCAAAGGAATTACTATAAATTTTAGACAATTAAATCATGTGTCATCTTTCATTTAGGAGGCAAACACTTTTATTTATTCTGCTGGGAACACTTTTTTTGGAATCACATATAACTACAGTACAGTAGACCAATTTTAACCCATGATCCCTGCAATTTCTCAAAACATTGGATTTCAATTGCACAGCATTAGTTTGTGGGGGACTGTGCTTTGCTATATCCCGATACAAATGACTGAATGCCCCTCTGGGGATCAATAATGCCTCTATTTATCTGCGGTTGCTGTAGAATGGTTTAATTTCCTGTGTGTGTCTCTGTGCCAAATTTCTCCCCGCAGAAAGAGGAGAAAGCTATGATGGCCAAGATGCAGCGTGCGCGAGCCAATTCTTCCGAAGGTCTGATGCCGCGCTGGGTTCCTGACAGGTCTTTTTCCAGGACCAAAGATTCGAAAGTCTTCAGGCAGATGGTGAGAAGAGTCAGGACTCCTAATAATGTCTAATATACTATCTAATATACTACTAACTTATTTTCTAATTTTAAAACATTGTATCTGGTCTGTTAGAACTGTCAACAGACTGTCAATATTTCTCAATGGACTATTGCATGTCTTTATTCGCAAACTTGGCCTTCAAACATAAAAAGAAAGTCATTCTATGAGGCAATCAAAGAGTCACAACCAAGATAAATGGTATAGTAGCTGCTAAGGATCTGAAATGAACGGCAAATATACACTCAGTGGTTGCAAGGGTCTATAAAAGATGAAGTGAAAGAAGTCAAGGTTGTTATTCAATTAAGTTGAAGCAATCCCTAGGAAGAAGAATGTGAACAATGCATACATGCTATCCAATGGGATCAGGGAAAATTTCAGAACAATCTCCAGAAGAGACCAACATTCTCTGTCACACTTGAATTAAATTCTCAACACTGAATATGTCCTCAACTGCCCTGTAGATTAACCCTCTCCCCTTAAGTATCAAAATTTTTGGACCTGAACATAAGCTGCACTGACAAAATGTCAAGAGGTAGGAGAGGAGTAAGGAGGATGACCAACGAACCATGTTTAATGACCTTGGTAAGCATAGGTCATCCAAATTAAAGGCTAACATTATCAGTTACTCTGTTCCACTTTTATTGTCATGATTGCATTTGTTGAAAGCCAAATCAGTTATCTTTAACTGAAAAACTACATCAGATGAAATTTCTTTGTGTTTTCCATTATGATTGTTGAAGTGCAAGTTATGCTGAACGACTGTTCAGAACTCAAAACTGCATCTTCCTCTGTGATTTCCCTCTCATCCTCTTGCTCTTAAAGATAGCTGCTAGCCTGAAAACAATTCTGAAATAAGCTGGTTCAATGAGAAAAAAGTAGCAGGTTATAGTCTGGAAAATACTGTGTGTACCTTCTCTCCTTGTGTGTTCCATGGAAGTTCTCCCTTGCCCTGGTTTGAAATTATACTCTTCTCAACATAAGGATCACTTTGGAGAAAGCTTGATAAAGACAAAGAAAAAGTGTTATAAGCAAGGCAAAACTTCAGTTCTCCCTGCCAGTGCACAGTAGGAATTGACTTAATTGTAGATCCTCGACCAGGTGGGGTCAGAAGTGAGATGGTTCTCTTTCACTTCCATGTTAAAACAGCCCAAATTTGGAGCTGGAAAAAAACATGTTTACACCCCTGCTGCTGCAATGTCTTTTGAATGAGTTTGCTAGTAGAGAGGGGTGATTACTTTTAAATTGGTTTGTTTACGATATATTAAGATTAAACTTTCAGCCTCAATGGACCCATTTTTGGTTAATACACTTGAAGGAGACAATGGCTAGCTACACCCATTCTGAGCCTCCTTTAGCATTCGTATGAAAGATGTCACGCATCCTTCATCCATGTTATATACAGTCAATTGTTAGAAGTAGATATAAATAGGTCTGTGATGAGGCAGACAGGCGAAGGTGATAATCAGAGGAGTGCAGGAATGAGTATAGATGGTTGGGGAAGTGAATTTTATCGTTGGGAAAAGTGAACCTTAAAAATATTAATTTGATAAAAATATTTATTTTTCTTTGCTTTGGATGTTTGAAAGGAGGTATCTGAGAGAAAAGCCAATCTGCTTTAACGTTTAATCTCTGATTTTTCTGCTAAAGTGCAACTAATCTAACTCTCTTTTTTCAAGGGAATTGACGAAGCTTCCAGCAAAGATAAGTGAGTTCCGCTTCTATTTGGAGACAACTATATTCTATATAAAAAGGATAAAATAACATACAACAAAAAAAAAAATCAGGTTTCAAGACTTCATTTCACTATTTATACACTATTTATAACAGCTAAATATGAAGCCTTTTAATTTAAATGTATTTTCAAAAATCCTTTTCACTTTCAATTGATTTAATGGACATTATTTTATTACTCCTAGCCGCTGTGCTCAAGAGGCCCTGAATCCTGAAGACGAGGTGGATGAGTTTTTAGGCCGTGCTATCGATGCTCGCAGCATCGACCAACTCAGGAAAGACCACGTCAAGAAGTTCTTGCTCACATTCCAAACACCTTTTTTGGAGAAAAAGGTCAAATTAAATCCTGCTTAACTAGTGTAACACGGCTCCACAGGCTTTACAAAGACAATATAATATCTGATAGCTTCTAACACTGCCTTGTTTTTGTATGTTTAGTATTCCAAAAAGGTGGACGATCGTTTTGGTGGTTATGTGGCCTGCACCCTCCTCGTCTTTTGCTTCATTGCTTTTATTCAAATCATCGTTTTTCCAAAGTGAGTGATCCTGAAATTGTGAAAGTGTCAAATATGTAATAAAAAAAGTATATGGTGTTGAGGTTCTTAATGTCAGGTCCATATATGATCCAGAATAATATTTAACACTTTGTGCCTACAGCAAAGAGGATCAAAATGTTTTAGACAAGCTTGTTATGAGCCAGAAACATGTCAGACATCTTTTATTATAAATGTCTATTAATTTTGTCTTGCAGTACATCATTAATGCTGGGCATGTTCATTGCAATCTTTATTGTTCTTGCCCATGTGCTCTTCATATGTGCCATCTACTCCTGCTTTAAGGTGAGTCAACAACTTCCCTATTTTCTTGTCTTTAAATGCTTCGAAATCCTTTAAGCATATTCATTCAGATAGTTATTGTTTTTTTTAAGGAACTTACTTTTTTGCTTGGGAAATAAAAGCTCGATTTCGATCTCCCCAGAGTGTTTTACAGTTTCAGAACTGGTTCAGCTGTTCTCCTAATTTGATGAAAGTGTCAGTTTATGAATTATTTTACACATTTTTGTTATGTATTTGTGATAAATGGGACTTGAATTAAGGTCTTTGAGTTTAATTGTCCAATCACAGGATATTCTGTAAATGTGATGAAAATGACCGTCTATTTTTGTCTGCTATATTCATGCATCACTGGTGCTGCAGAGCTGTCATGATTGGTTTGAAAAGGGTTGTGTTGGTATAGCTGTTATAGACTGACTTTCTTCCAACTCTTCCTTAGCTGTTCCCAGTTGCCCTGCAGACTGTGTCAAAAAGGATTGTTGAATCCCGTCTCAACAGCACACTCGTCGGAATTTCCACCATTGTGTTTCTCTTCATCTCTGCCTCTGTTAATATGGTAGGAATCTGATCCGAATCTGCTGCTGTGCTTCAAAATCCCTTGTCAGTTTTCTTTTTTCTTTGTGAGTGTAATTTGATGCAAGTATTATAGTCATTTCCTCATCAGCGTTTCTACCATGATTCCAAATTTTTGTCCAGTCTTCAGATTCACACATTCTGCGTAGATGAACTAAATCGGTTGCCAGTTCCTCCCCAAATTTAAATAATATATTTTTAAAAAATATTTTCATGAAATTTTGCTAAGATCTATTAACAAAAAAACTACTATAATTACAGGATTATAAACTACAACAAGTCAAATTGGAATGAAAAACCTGACAATATTGTGCGTGAAAAATATGTTTATATGTAAAATGAGTTACAGTGACTATGTTCTGAGTTGAATTGGTTCTGCGCTAAATAGAGTTAAAGTAACACTGAGCCCATCAGCTTGACCCATAAAAGGAATTTAAGTTTGGAAGTTAAGGTTAAGTTAAACTCTAACTTTAGGTTAATGTTTTGGGTGAAGAATCAATGGTTCAGAACAGGGGTTTTAAAATCCAGTCCTGGAGGACCGGACCCCTGTACATTTTTGGTTCAACCATCATCAAACGCACCTTTTGCACTAATTTGGGTCCTCTTAGGGTCCTCTCTGATTATCTGAAGCTAGAGTAGCATGCATACTAGAGCACGGCTCCAACTAAAATGTGCAGGGCTGCGGCCCTCCAGGACCAGATTTGGGGAACCCTGGTTTAGATTATAACCTAGTAGATAATTCAACTCAGTTTGAGTGTCATTTTTTATTCTATTAAGAGTTTTTTGGGTTCTACTCTGGGTAGAAATCATTTTACTCCCAGGATTTTATTGTGTACTTATGGCTCTTTATAGTCAGAAAAATACTGTGATGAGAAGATTTAAAGCTTGTTTTGCATTAAACTCAGTACTTCTCACCCTCCCCTCAATCATCCTCAGTTTACCTGTGAGAGGACAGATCTGTTAGAGTGTGTGGCCAGACAGCTGAATAGCTCAGAATCCGTCACACTGTGCCTGGTGTATAACCTGACTGGACTAGCAGAGGATCCCTTCTTCCTGTGTCTGGATCAGCCTTCAGCTTGTCCTTTACCCGAGGTCAGTGCCTGTCTGACCTTCCATTTCCATACACTACAATGTGTGCCTGTGTGTTTATATATATAGTGTTTAGATGTTGACAGATTGTGTGTGTGTGTTTGTGTGTGTGGTAGTATTTCACATACAGTGTGTTGCTGACTCTGCTGTGCTGCTCCGTCTTCCTGCACATCAGCAGTATAGGCAAGCTGTTCCTCATGCTCTTCATCCAGATCTGCTTCCTTGTGCTGGTGGAATGGCCTCTGGTCGGTCTGCTGGACAACGCTGACCTGCTTTACACTGCTGATGCACTGTGAGTCTGCTATAAAGATATTTTTTATTCCCAAATCTCTGTTTCAGAGACCGATTTCATGTCTGCTAGAAATAAGTTATATTGTAGTATCAGCTTTATCAAGTAAGCTTGTAAAATAATTTAAAGAATGTTTAATCTTTATTAAAATGTCATCTTAAAGCAACTTGCTGTTTCATTCCTGCTTCTGGTGTCCGGAGTCCAAAATGTATTACTACTATATGTAGTTAATACTTTTTAAAAATCTAAACTCATTGCTGGTTGGAGTGTTGGAATGCTTCCGTGTGTTTACCTTCTGTACCTAGTTTGGAGCATTTGTCTCGCCAGGCCAAAAAGTTGCTTTGGGTGAAATTAAGAAGCTAAATTCCCATTAGCAGTGACATTGAGAGTGGATGATAAGTAACTTTGTCCTACGATGGTTTGGTGACTGGTGAAGAGTCTACCCTGTCACATGAACTGTACACCATCAGCGCCCTGTGACCCTTACCAGAAAAGAGTGGGTGGACGAATTAAGTTTGGACAAAGCAATGTGAAGCATTTTTCAATATTCGCATTAATGTTGCAACTCTACCATCTTATTACAATACTGTCCCACGTTCTCAATGGAAGTTTGTTGTGTATAATATAATACTTTTCCATTTGACATTTTAACGCATTTGTGCGCTACTGTTCTAAATTAATCTACTGAATATAAATTGTATCACTATTTATGCTGCTTCACCTTTATATTTTTGTCTCTAATGAAAATGTGTTTTTATTCAGGTATACTTTCAACAACACAAATTATTGGTGAGTAAAATGTATTGTTTATTGCAAAATGTTACAATGTTATTAACAAACTATATTGATGACAAAATTTTTTTAGTTGTCAACTGTTGAAAATGTTAAATCAGGCCAGGTGTGTACGTATATATTTTATACTGTAAATATGATGATGAGAATGAATTGACTATGCCAATTTTATTAGCAGCGCCCTCGTAACATTGTGCCTTCTAAATGAACACTCAAAGTCTGTAGTAAACATCCTTTCTGCCCCTGAATAAATTATTAATAAAAAATAATGATGAAAAAGAAATAAACATAACCATCAACAGCATGCTTCATTTTAAATAAATATACCCTGACAACCTTATGTTCATAGTTTTTCTTTCCAAATTTTAAAAACCACAAACGTTCTAAAAATGTTTTAAACAAACAGCATTATAAGGTTTTACTTGAGTTTGTATATATTCATTTAAAGTAAAACATGTGTATTACTTTCAGAAGCTATTTTCTAAATTAATTTGTTCACACTGTGTTTATTGCTCTTTTCAGCTAAGCTGGATTTGACATAATCTTAAGTCATTTAATCAAAAGTGGGCATACACAATCAATAGCACTTAAATCAACTGGATACAAATAAAAAGAATAGAATACTACTATAGGGTGGAAACTTTCAAATATGTTGGAAAAATGCATTAAAGCAGAGGTCCAGCTGAAAGTAAGCGTCAGCGTTTAACCTGCAAGCTAGAAAAAAGTACAAAACAGACATCCTTAAAAAGTTTATTTGCAAAAGGGAACGCAGTCTCTAACCTCGTGTGTTCATGTGTTGTGTTTTTCCCTCACAGCCAAGAAACAGTTTCTAAAGTGTCTCTGAGGGTGTCGATTCCAGTCATCCTCACAGTCTTCGTACTAGCTCTTTATCTGCATGCACAGCAGGTGGAATCCACCGCTCGGCTTGACTTCTTGTGGAAGTTACAGGTAATATTTCCAAATTTAGCTCTGAAATTGATCAGATTTATACTGGCTGCAACAGTGCTAAACCTAATGTCCATCGTCACCAGGCCACGGAAGAGAAAGAGGAGATGGAGGAGCTGCAGGCTTATAACCGCCGGCTCCTTCATAACATCCTGCCTAAAGATGTGGCTGCCCACTTCCTCGCACGGGAACGCCGCAATGATGAGCTCTACTATCAATCCTGTGAATGTGTGGCCGTCATGTTTGCATCCATAAGCAACTTCTCTGAGTTTTACACTGAACTCGAGGCCAACAATGAGGGTGTGGAATGCTTGAGGCTGCTCAACGAGATCATCGCTGATTTCGATGAGGTGAGCAGGTTACGTTGCTGGCGGTTGAAGCCTAAATATGTGTTTGTACTGCCAGAAAACTATTTGATTTGACAGTAAGTGAAAATAATTTACTGACATGGACTGGAGACACTTTCATTGTTATTGGGTTGTCATGAACACAAGGGTGACACATTGCCACCGTTTGGGGCCCCACTTTCAAAGCAATTGCATTTCATGCAAGTTCGTGTGTTAAACCATTTAGTCTTGAACCTTGTACTAAATGTGACATTACACTCCATGGGTCTAAAACGCATTGTCTATAAAAGTTTTAATAATATGTAAATATTTTGACTATTCAGTTAAAATCTGTGTCGTAAAGTACATAACTTAAAAAAAAGTCTAAAATTCCACATGAAAGTTTTTACTTTTAAGTTTTTATTTTAAAGTTTGATGTATCCCTGGCTTGAAAATGTGTCCCGGCAGACTACTGACTATAAAATATATGCATGTGTCACCACCTCCTGGCACTGGACCATTTTGATGTTAAAATTGGGGCACTGACAGGACAGGCAGAAGTGTGTTCCACATACTCAAAAGTAATAACCGAGGAGCAGGTGAAGGTGCACTGTAAAAACTTTCTCCACACAATGCTGTAATTTAGCTGTAAATCATATGGGAATGCCAGCTGTGTCAAACCTTTCAAAATGTATTATAGTATACCTTGACTGAATTTAAAAAAATCTTTTAAAAAATAAAATTTTTGCCAAAATAAATAGCAAATTAACCATATTTAAGTACTTACTTTGACTGTTACAACTGCATGCCAGTTTACATAATAATAAGGAAATACAGTTAAGTTCTGAAAGTAACGGTAGGATACAGCCAAAGCAACTGTAAAGTACTCAAGATACAGTTAAACATAACATACTTAAGATAAGGAAAAGCTAACGAGTACTTGGAAGACCGCTTACTTGGAAAAACAGTAAATCACTCAAAATATGTTATAGTTAAATAACAATATAAATGTAAGAATTGAAGTGAAACACTTACAGGGCCATGATATCCTTGATGTAAAATGAAAAATATGAATATTTGCATGTGTTGATCATTAGTTTTTTTCAGTTTTTTTTTTGTGCAGAAGAAACTGGTCATTTTTTTTTTTCTTTTTCTATTTCTGTCTACCAGATTGAAAATAACTTTCTCCGGATGTGACATACATCTGTACTGTAGCATGAACATTATTATTCATGAGCATGAACTGGCTTATCCTATGGGAGGACCCGGTACATTAATTACTAATGTATTTTTCTCATGGCTCTCTCCCTGGCCACACCCATGCCCTTGCCTACCATGCACAGCTGTACATTTTGGTTGCATTTTTTAAAAGATAATTTTTGTGGCTTTTTAGTAACTCCATTAGATAGGCCGGTTCAGAGGAGACAGGAAGAATATTTGGGAAAGATCTGGGAAGAAGGATCGGCAAAGGACTGGGGCTGGATTCGAACCCCTGTGGTCGGATGCAACTCTGCACCATATGTCAGCGCACTGACCGTTATGTCAGTGCTGACTTGGTTGCATTTTTTTTACTTTTCCCTTTAAGTAAAACGATTAAATATATTAATATATCATTTGTAACAAATACAATATTCCATCTGAAACCATATTTATCCACTATAAGAAAAAACATTAAGAGGATCCCTATTCAAAGTCAAACCATTGTGTGAAGCTGTGAGACAGCATTTATTAACCCAAACCTCTATCTTTCCATCATTAATAGATCATTTCCGAAGACAAATACAAGCAACTGGAGAAGATCAAAACTATTGGTAGTACTTACATGGCAGCTTCCGGGTTGAATGATTCGACGTACGACAAAGAGGGCCGCACACACATTCTGGCTCTGGCGGACTATTCCATGAGACTCCGAGAACAGATGAAATACATCAACGAACACTCATTCAACAACTTTCAAATGAAAATAGGTGAGAATCCTCTTTAATTTCATCTAACTTTTTCTTTAGAAGAGTAGAACATTAGAATGTTTTTTTCTGCAGGTCTGAACATAGGGCCAGTTGTTGCTGGTGTGATTGGAGCCAGGAAGCCTCAGTATGATATATGGGGCAACACCGTCAATGTGGCCAGTCGTATGGACAGCACAGGAGTTTCTGATTGTATCCAGGTATCTACCAAACATTTTGTCTTTGCTCTTTCTTTGTTTACAACTAAAGGAGACAGATTTTTTATATTTAAGGTTTTGCTGCCATCTGTCGCCATTATACTGTCATTGCAGTTCAGCTGTAATAGCAGTTTCAATTCTAAATCATACACTAGTTCTACATATATTATATACTTTTTTATTTCTTAAAGCAAAAGTGAGGTGTTTGTTAGTCACTTTTAATGCTGGTATAGTATTAATGCAGCTTTATGATATCTTAAAATCAAAGATTTATGAGGAATACAATTGTTAAAATTGTTATCATGTTATTCTTTTGCATTCTTTGGTGCTTATTGAATGATGTATTTTACATTTTCCTGCTGAGTTTGTCCAACATTCAGTCAGATGTGTAAAAATCTGAAAACTCTACATGAACAAAAGTATAGATCGCTTCCTGAGAAATCAACTACAAATTCTCAATTTTCAAAAAGAGTTCAGTAAGTCTTTAGGTAACCGATTTTAAAAGAACTTAAGTATTTTATTCATACTGAATGTACACATCAAGACATTAGAAGAAAAAAATTACAATCAAAATAAACAAATAAAATGGCAAAATAAGGTGATAATGATAATAATTTTTTGTTGCAAAAATGTGCGGTTTTTTTGCAATCAGAAAAAAAACGGAAAAAATCTAAACTGTCTTTGGTGATGTTCTTCTCTATTTTCTATCTAAATAAATTCTATTTATTTCTGGAACATCAATTAAAAGATAGTCATCATATATTCAGACTTTTATAGAATTTTGTTTGTTCCTACCATGGTAATTGAGAAGTTGTTTTGTGTACTACTTTTAAGACATTTTTAATTGCTGACCAAGTGTAGATTTTTATAAAAGTACAGTAATTTAGAATCAGACTCTATGACTCTATTAGTTAAAAATATGAATAGTCCTGTAAAAAAGACACAAAAAAACACAAGAGTCTTGAGCTTATGAAATTTAAAGCTGAAATGCTCACCAGTAAAAGTGCACAACTAGATCTTGCAGTAAAACTGCTTTACTGTATCTAAACTAGGTGCTTTTGACAAAACCTGCCGTTACTCCGCATAAGGGTGTTTAGTTAAGCCAATGTTTAGTTAAGCTAATATCTTATAGCTCCTGAGCTGCTCTCAAGCAAGTTGTGGCAAACTTTGTCATATGAAACATGTTAAATACTTAAAAATATGACTGAAAAACATTATATATAACTCAGTTTCCCCCACATTAGACAATAGTACACTTTTTATGTGTCAACCCTCCAAAATGTATTATAGTATAACTTGACTGAATTAAAAAAAATCTTACAGAATTATTAACAAATAATTGTCAAGTTTGCCAAAATAAATAGCAAATTAACCATATTTAAGTACTTACTTTGACTGTTACTACTGCATGCCAGTTTGCATAATAATAAAGAAATACAGTTAAGTTCTGAAAGTAACGGTAGGATACAGCCAAAGCAACTGTAAAGTACTTTGTTTAACTCAGTTTCCTCCACATTAGACAATAGTACACTTTTTATGAATGATGACTAGTATCACTGCTTTTAATAAACATTACTAACCCTTCAGACAAAATGAGAGGGCAGAGATGACTGACTCCGAATTCATTTTTAATGAGCTACTTTTTCCTTTTTTCTGAGTAGGAGTATTCTTCCTGTGTAGACAGGTAACTAATGGACTTTCACACGAGTACAATATTTGTGCACTCTCACAAATTTATGTAACAAGAACATTCTGGGAACGCTACGGCCAATGTTGCATGTTAGTTTGTGCAGCTTTTTTAACATTCCGTGAACATTCTCTCAAAGTTATTCAAACTTTTTTTGAGCATTTATCCTTCACAAAGAAACTAATGTTCTGAGAACGTTGTTTAGAAAAAATTTTTAGTTTACTGTTATCAAAAGGTTACTAGATCGTTCTTTTGGAAACGTTAAGGGCTAACATTTAGACAACCTTTAAAGAACGTTTGCGAATGTTACGAGAATGTTCCTTGTTAGTTGGGTTGCAGCATTTTTTGCACTGTAGAATCTTTATGGAACATTGTGCTCAGAATAACGTTGAATAGTCAGACATAATCAAGATTAATTTGACTACATTCACAATGAATTGACAAGTACCTAAATGTTTTGGGATAAATTTGGAATTCTTAAGCAGTTGTTGTCAAAATAATGAGTATTCTTAGTTTTCACTTTTTACACACGAGTAAAAAGTACATGCTGTATATTCAATAAAAAATGTAGTCAAGCAGACATATAGTAAAAGTTGCTCATATTCTTAATACTCAATACCTGTATTTAAGACAAAATAGTCAAACAATACTTAAGGAGAGCAATGAACTACAAATACACTACACCACTGCATTCCATGTGATGAAATGTTGACTTTTGCAGGTGACCACTGACTTGTACCATGTGCTGGCCGGTAAAGGCTACCAGCTGGAGTGCCGTGGATTGGTCAAAGTCAAGGGCAAGGGAGAAATGACCACTTACTTCCTCAACAGTGCTCCCGTATGCAGTTAACACAACGCTAGCTTCTCACTGCACTGAAATATGGGAAGAACAACACAAGACTTTGAGCAGATCTAAATATATAACCACTCGTGGACATTAGTGGACATCTCTATTAATGCACCCAGAGGGAACAATGCAGGAAGCTCTATCTAAGAGATTGAACTGTTGCCTTAGAGAGAGAGAGAGAGAGAGAGAGAGAGAGAGAGAGAGAGAGAGAGAGAGAGAGAGAGAGAGAGAGAGAGAGAGAGAGAGAGAGAGAGAGAGAGAGAGAGAGAGAGAGAGAGAGAGAGAGAGAGAGAGAGAGAGAGAGAGCAAGAACCGTTTCTAGAAAGTGCTGTGTACTTTTTTATTTGTGAGAGATTTCTTCCATGCCAAAATTGGAATTCTTTATTTATTTTGACAGGTTTTTAACAGTGACTGTTGTAAATAAACACAACTATATATGCAAGCATCAAAATGTAAGAAACTGACCAAAGAACAAAGTATTTGAAATAGGAACGCTACACATGACTGCTAAACTGTTTGAAAATTGTTTATAATTGTCTCATAGTCTCTTTTCATTCTGTTTTAGACACTAAAGCAAAAAACAACCGTATTTAAAGAAAGCCTTAGAAACGGGAATTTTAATCCTTTGTTTTTACCGTTGTGTGATTTATGTGCACAATCAATGTGTATTTCCTTTTAGTGTTTGTGTACAAATGAAGGAACTGATTGGGATTTTACTGTACGGGTTATTTGTTAATGGATGTGTGTGAATGAGTATAAGGTATTTTAATGGGCATAAGTGCTCACTGTGAGGTTTATAAAATAAGCTGAAATTGTTTTACAAGATTAATTACAACTCTTATTTTTTGTTAGCAGTGTCATTTAACTTTCCTTACAAGTTCATATAATCCACACTATTGAACGCATTTGATTTCTTCCTGTGGAAGAGAATATAGTGTAAAATCTTTGACTGAAACCTCACGTAATTTTAGCAGAAAGTAGTCCACAATGAGAAAGATTTCATAACACTCATGTAAATGTGATGAAAAGCCTGTTGGGTTTAACAGCTGCTGAAAACTGTGCATTTCAGCATTTGTTTCAGCATTTCTTCAATAACACTGAGGCTTGCACTGTTGCACATTTCTAAACTTTAAGAAATGATAGGAAACTAATCAGTCAAACTCATTCATTATGCATATGAGCATTGATTCTGTATGGATGTATCATTGAAGTTATAATTTTGTGAAATAAAACATCTTTTGTTCCCTTTATCTTGCATTTGCAGTTTTAATATACACATATAACACAGAGAGTAGTAACACAGAGAGTTAACGCTTGTGAGGTGTGTTACTGGAATCCCTTAGGTGCTTTTTACTTCGATCTTAAAAGCACACATTTGTGCACTATATCCTTGATAGTGGAAATTGACAGTGTTGTATAAAATGATATATATTGATTGTATTATCCTCACATATTGGGAGGAGAGAGGGATTGGTGTTTTTATCCCCCACAGCTCTGTGCAGCATCCTTACTGGCTTTCAGATGAAAAGGACACTTAGTTCAGCCAATATTATTCAGGGGTTTAGGAGACCATGATTTTATACTACTCTACTCTTATTTTTTAAGCAACATCATGCCATTTTTAACAACCCCAGAGAGGCAGGACCCCAGTTTAGTGGCTCCTTTGAAGGATGGTGTTTGAGAGCGGTGAATCCCATGGTTACACACAGATCACAGTGTGAGTACCCTTTCTGTTCTCACTTGCATCACTAACCACAGTAACCTGGTTTCCTAAATGGTGCCGCGTCCAAGTCCAACTAGGCTCGTCTTCTTACTGTTAATGGGATTGAAGGTGGTAAATCCTCTAAAAGCTCAATGTAAGCTTTTAGGGCTTTTTAAAAACCAAATATAATCAAAAAATAAATCAAGAACACTACTTTAAACAAGTTCAAGTTAAAACCAGTTAAAGCTTTACTTTTCAACCTGTTCTGGCTTCAGTTCATTTGGTGAGTTTGACAGAGTTTGAAGTAAGCTATCCGATGGACAGATGGCCATTGTTTGCTCTGAGTGTCTCGAGTGATTGTTGTGTTAACAGACCCTTCTCATTGTTCTGCTTTTTCTTTGAGTCGTCCAGCAGCGCAGCTTCACTCTCTCAGCCTCATGTCAGTCGATAGTTTCCAATCACGATTCTCTCCTACAGAAATACTGACCCATTTTCCTTCTGGCCTTCCTTTCTCAAATGTCTGAACAAATCTGTATTCGGTTACACGTACACGACACAAGAGGCAGTGAATTTAATTGCTTCTTAGTTAATAATTTATGTGTGTTGAGGTATAGTTTGTAAACATGTAACATTTTTACTGGGTCTTATTTAAGAAAGTGACGTCATTATATTTCATAAATTATAACCTCTCTCTTTGTTTAACATCCTCGCCTAGGTTCTTCCAATCTAGCTAAAATTATTTGGCTGGACCCTCGGCAAGAGGAATGAGTTATTTGTTAAAGAAAAATGCAGAACGTGTTTAAATTAGATTACACTTTAGACTTTAGATTACACTCATACAAATGACTTTGGCGACATGACTCCACAAAATACTTTTGTCTAAACAAACAAAAAAAATACATGTATCTAAATGTTAAAAATCTAATTTTTAAAATTTGAAAACAACCAAGTTTGAAGTTTTATTGTAAGCAAGATGCTGGTGTATTGGAATCAGACATCACTCAACAGATAAAATTAAAACAAGACAATCAAATTTTCATAATCATATGCAATTTGTCATGTAGGTGCTAAAACTTTCAAGTCTCGGAGGGCATCTCTTGGATTAAATTTCAGTATATATATAAAGAAAATTGGCAGTATATATATTTTTCTGTACTGAGAGAAAAAAAATACTAATTTTGAGTATGAAATTGTCAATATGCATATTTAGAAGAAGAAAAAGTTTTAGCACAACCACGAAAAATTTTTGAATTCTAAAACTTGTTCTCCAAAAGATGCATTGAACATGTCTTCATCTTTTGCTCAGAAAGTCTTCTGCATTCATTGCACGTCACATGCAGGGATAGACAATTGTGACTTCTTCTGCTTCTTCTTTACTCTGAAAGTAGCAAGTCATCCGTGAATTTTTTACACATATACTTTGAAATTTAACACAGCACAGAGAAGCATAATAAATAATAAAGACTTCTTTCAGACAGACCCTATAGATTGCGTTTTAGAGCTTCTTGGAGGGAAATGTAGTTTCTTTCACAGATCTACATTTTATGCCCATTTTTTTCTCAAGAGAAGCAATTAAGAGATCCAGTTTTTTATATACCTATATTCATTTAACCACATGGAATTCATTAATGTTAATAAAATAAATTATATTACAGTATATTTGTGAAATGTTTATTTTACAAGCAAAACTAGATGAACTGTAAAATAAAAAGATGTATTTATTTAAAACACAAAATAGATCTCCATTAACAACATTTGAGAGATGATAAAAGCAGAGGTCGAGTCCATAAGCAGAATCACATACTAATGATCCTGCGGCGTTAGGACCCAGATGACGCTCAATCATTTTGAACGTATGGCACCTGTTGCGTTCAAAGGGAAGCCGGGAGGCTAGTGCTGCTGTTCAAGTGAAACCGTCGCGAGCTTAGCTAAACTCAATTCTTCTTATACTCGAAGTTACACTTCAGCCTAACAAGTTCAAATATACAAGCTCACAAACTATCCCACAGCTGAATCCAACGTCGCTGCGCCTCACGAGGACACGCGTATAGCACTATCTACCTCCGGGAGAAGCACATGAGCGACTGGTCATCTTACAGGTAAACTTTAAAGATTTATCCTTACTTTCTGCTGCTTTAACGGTCTCAAAGTTTACCGCCACACACCTGCCTCACGATAAATCAGAGCAAACCTAGATTGTCTTCTTGAACAGAAAGCGTTACTTAATTTTCACGTTTCTTAGAAAATGTCCATCACAACAGAACTCATAACTCGGTTTGTTCTCGTGTTTAAAAATAAGAACCGTGTTCAAGGGAGAAGTGTATCATCCTGTCAGCGTGTAACCAAGAGTCTGAGTTAACTTCCTTCTTTTCAGAGAAGTTGTGTTTAAATAAAAATTTGACTAGGAAGTGCTTGCTGTTCTAAAGTTTAATAAGGAAATAACTTCAACATTTTAATGCTTGAAGGCTTTTGTTCCAATATGTCCATTTAAGTCCATTCACATCTCAAAGCAGGAGAACCAGTTTTTTCTTAGTAGTTGGTAAAGTCTTTGCACCTCCGGAAGAGGAGCAGAATTCATCACCTGACGGTCTGGTCTCTGTTGGCCACCCTGTAATGTAACATCTAGGGATTTGTGTTGTTGCTTTTGGGCAGGTGCCATGGCCACTGCTGCTGCTGGTTCATTTAACACTGGTTGTTGTCATCACGTTTCCTGCTTTAAAATTAAATGTGTAAAAGTAAGGGGGGCGTTTAGTCTAGTGTCAGTTCTCCTGATGAATTATTGAAGCTCTCTGGCCCACCCTTGGGAACAGTTGACATTAGATGGTTAAAAAAGGATCACTAAATGTACCAACCGTTTACAGACCATCCAGGGACAAACCAAATGGAGATTCTTCTGTTTGATAATTATGAGATGATGATAATGTGACTGAAAAAAAAAAAAAGAATTCTTAACTGGTTTGTGACTATTCAAAGGTAAACAAGGATGATAGAGTTGTTCTTTTCTGGGACTTGGTAGTTAAACCTGTTCAGTATCACTATTCTTTACATTGCATTTTGTTTTTACACTAGAAAAACTCCAAATACTAAGAATCAATCAACTTTATTCCTATAGCTAATTTTATAAACAGAAGTGCTGGACAAGACGGTGTTTAAAAGAGATGAAAATTTTAACTATTGACATAAAATAATATTAAAAGAAATAAAAATGGCTTAAACAGGTAAAGCAAAAACAAAACTAAAATACACACATTAATAAAACCAAACAGCCTACTCAAGTTCCAGTTAATTTAACATGGACATGAGTTTGAAATAGTTTTTATTATACATGAAGTATAAGTACATCAACTGTTGCTAATGTTGTAGCTTCAGCTCGCTTATATTTTCCTATCAGTTCATTTTTATATTTGGTTAATATCATGATCAAGCCAAGCTTATCTTTGCATCCCTAATTGGTAAAATTAATTTACAATTTCAGTTGGTGTCATATCAGTGGTCGGGATGCTCATTTCCTATCATTTCCAACTGGTTACTGCAGCTCATTGACCAATTCTAAGTTACATTTTGAGCCTCTGTACATTTATTGGACCCTTTCATTTAATCATTTTTATAGGCTAGCTAGTCAAAATAACGCCTATTTAGTTTAACTGATTATCACATTTAATAGACATATAATGATGGATTTCTAAAAGCCAAGACCAACAGTTGATCTGTAAGCACTCGTCTTTTCAAGCTCTAAACCTCCAGTGAGAGTTGACTGGTTAACTGTATGCAAGTAGCTGAAAAGGTGTGACATTTATCATGTTCAGTTTTACAAGTGATGTGTCAGTTGTGAAATATCTATGCAAAGCTCGCAGCACCACCCTGAAAGTGTAGAGGGTGTGTTTGTGAGTTGGGACACCTGCTGCCACGTGGAGCCTCGCAGGTTGAAGGAAGGAAGCAAGGATCAGGTGTGGAAGGGTGTTTGTTGTCAGGTGAGGTTTGTTTGCGCTGTTGCTGTGATCTGTGCAAGAGTCCACAGTGCAGGCTTTCTCTGCTAATTACACCAGGCGCCTAAATTACTTGGTTCTAGAGAGGTTGTAAATAAACTGAAACAATGTTGCTAATCTTCATTTTTGTGACAGTTCTAAGTAATAGTTAAATTAATTAAACAAGCAGATACAGTTGATGGCATGTTAATGATTAATAACAACAGGTGTATAACTCAAGCCGAAAAGGATGGGACAATTCTAGTGAAATACCACAGGTGGAAATTAGAGAATTATGTTTATTTTATTTTTTTAAACTTAAAAAAAAAAAAAACTATGCGTGTTTATATGTCAAACATTTGTGTATACATAGTGTCGAACAAAGCACATGGCTTCATCTTTAGATTATCATCATCATTGTATTCTAATGTTTTATCAATCTTGTTTTTATAGTCAATCTGCTTCGGTTGCAAGCAGACTGCTCAGGTAGGCTGGGGCTAAGTCATTCAGGGCAAACATAAAAGCAGTATCTTATAGTTGATGTGATATTTTACAGGAAGCCAATGAACAGAAGACAGAACTGGTGTAATGTGATCATATGTCTTTGTTCTGAACTAACTGTAAGTTATGTAGCGCTGCAGCTTTAACCAAATGAAGGGTAGTCTTAGTAACATAAAGGTATGGTCCTTAAACGTCAGTTCACTATCTATAATAACACCAATATTTTTAACTGTAGGTTCAAACAGGACAGTTAAACCATCCCAGAGCCTGGTCCTGGATACCTGCATCACTCTCTAGTCGTTCGAGGAGAATCCTGTGATCTATTTTATTTGAGGCAGCACTGAGATCTATCAGTCTAGATCTCAGTGCTGACATCAACTGACAGTGTTGACATCAATCTGTTTGTTAGTTAGTTAGTTCAGTAGCTTTAATGTTCCATGTCAAGTTTCTTGCAACAAAGATGTTACCTTATTTATAAAAAGTATCTTAAACCAAATCTTTAACCGATCGCAGGGAATGATTTAGTGAGTGAATAGTGTGTGGGTTAAAAAAAAGCTTGCTGTTAGTATTTTTGCAGCCAGGGTTTAGCTTTCTGCTTGTTCACATCTTCTTACCGTGCACGTGATTATTATAAATACACGCTCCGTTAATGACACTAATTTGCCATGATACACGTTCAGTGCCTCCCACGTTCAGTCGGAATGCACAGAAGACTTATATGCATATTATATGCAATCCTGTTCTAGTCAATGGAATGCCTGTTATAGCTAGTACATAATTGCATCACATGTCTTTTGTCCATGATATCAACCAGGGTTTCTGTGGTTTTAACCATCTCAACCTTATGAAATAATGTAACACCCTTCTATTAATGTAATTAAAGATTCCTGTTCTCTTTACAAACTGCACCCAAGTCGGCATGGACATTTTGTTCTATTCTAAACCTGAAAGTCATTAGTCTCACTGAATAGATATCGGGGAGTAAACTTACAAAATAAAAGATGATTTGTTGCAATAACTAATATTATAGTAGTAAACTTAAGATAACCAGCACAGGCTTTTTATTAAAAAGATTTATTTTCCTTCAATTGAACTACTGCTCTCTTCACAGGTGGGCGAGTGACATTGAGAGTCTGGACAGAGAGTCAGTATGCGACTGAGGCGTCGTCTATCACCCCTAAAGCTAGCTCTCCTAGGTGGGACGCTTTTCATGTTCATTCTGGTGGTGCTCCAAAGGGATGTTGGCAGAGGTTCACTTCAGGACCCCTGGCTGCAAGATCTTTCCAACAAAAAGGAAAGGGTATTTGAGATGGTCCGTGGTGCTGTCAATAATTTTGCATTCCAAATTGGGGCGCCTCAGCCCCCACCTGTCGAAATACAGCCAACCCCGGATCGAAAATGCCCACCTGGATTTTATACTCAAGCAGAGCTGAAACCATGGATAGAGCGGCCACCTCAGAACCCTCAGGCACTGGGAGCCGATGGAGTTGCCTTCCAGTATGACCGAATGACCAAACAGGAGGAGAAGGAGAAGGAGGAGGGCATGACAAGGCACTGCTTTAACCAATTCGCCAGTGACCGGATCTCCTTGCACCGCAGTCTGGGAGAGGACACTCGGCCTCCAGAGTATGAACAAGCACATTGTTTAGCATGTTTACTCATGGTGCCAAACAAAAAACCCATTCAGTGAAAGAATGATTCTTTCGTTAATTTGAGCTGATGACGTATTAGCTGACAGGTTTATGCATTTTTAATTAAACTTGACTCATTTGATTTGTTTGCACGTTAGCTCAAATGTTTAGAATTGAAGGTTAGATGTGAAGGAGTGAAAAAGCTGCCCAAACACTCTTTGTAGATTAGTATTTACTGTGCTGAACTCACTTGTTGCGATTCACAACTATTGCATCAGGCTAAAAAAATTGTTCACATGTCTCTTAATCTCCCCAGTGTTTGAATACCGGGCGTAACAGGATGAAAGTATTTTGGTTATGTCTACATGTTAATATTACTTGACAGTTCATTTAACCGGACAAATTACCTTATTCTTTAATAACCTTTCTATTTATTCTTTGTTTCAAAAGCAGTTTCATTATTTTTTGTACTGTACAAAGTAAAATATATATTGAGAGGTCGATCTGCTAAAATTTCATTTTCCACATTTCTGCTGCTTTTAAATACGATTTTTGGTTCTCTGTCTTATTAAATATTTTGCAAATGCTCCACCTCTATAATGCTTAATAGTTACTACTGTTTGTAACTACAATTTAGATTATTTTTGCGCAAATATTTGATGACCCCTTGACCCATTTGATGAACGATGACCATTGTTAGAGATTTTTAAGCTTGTACATTTTCCATAAAGAACTACAATTTAGGATTATTTGTATTCATAATTTGCTTGGGCCCTTTATAGCAAGCACATTTGATTGACATATTTTGTCTTTTACAGGTGTGTTGAACGAAAGTTTCGCCGATGTCCTGCTCTCCCCACCACCAGTGTCATCATCGTGTTTCATAACGAGGCCTGGTCAACATTATTGCGTACCGTGTACAGCGTACTTCACACCTCACCTTCGATCTTCCTCAGAGAGATCATTCTGGTGGATGACGCTAGCATAGCAGGTAGTCTATAAACCCTACTGTAACTAACGAGAGAATATGTTCATGTAGTACAGCAGAGCCTTAACAGACCTAGCAGTTGATCCCAAACTATATCCACTGTCACTTATCTGTTTGCTTAAAGGTTTCAGTTTTGTTTTATTTAATATTTGACATCCACTTTTATTGTGCATTAGATATCTTGGTGTTTGCTGTATTTGTAAAGTGCCCAAGTGTTGTCAAACCAGAGAATGTATTATACAATAAAAAGTTTAGTTATATCGTACATGAGAAAACATAAAAAATAGCACAGAAAGCATAAACAAAATCTAAGCAATTACAGAATCAAATAAAAGCTTTAAGAAGTAGCAATAAACCAAGTATCAATGTAAATGAAGAGCTATATTTTTTTAAGTAGATTTTAAAAGTTGACAGATTGGGTCAATCTTACCTGAGCGGAAAGACTGTTTCAAATTCCAAATTTGAGATCAGTGATTGAAAATAACTCTGCCACTTGTATTTTTTATTTTATTATTGAGCATAAAGAATAGCAGGCTACCAAATCTTGAGTTGGGGATGCAACAGCTCTGAAAGGTACTGTGAGGCATTAAAAATGTAAAATAATGAAATAAATATGCAAGTAAATTTAACCAACTTTAGTCAAGCAAGACTTGATTGAAATGCTAATTGACATCATTTTATGTTGGTTGTAGTCATGTTGTATTTGCAGGCTACTCTGCCTCTCTGCTTCTTCCTGTTTGTTTTGGAAATGTGACCTAAAGTTGCATAATGATGAATATTGTGCCATTCTTCACAATTTATGTTTATTTGAAGAATTCATAAAACAAATCTAGAACAAAATTCCAGATCATGTAGCTTATATTTTCAGTTTTTTGTTTCAATCCTTTACTTGACTGATTTTTGTAGCATACCTTCTTTTGCACATGCTGTTGGTGAAAAAACAAGGGAAGTAGTCAGTTCACGAGAAGCCAAACCACAGGAAATCATTTAATCAACGCTTCCTCTCATCTTTCAGTTTGTAAAGAAATGCTGCAAGTCAGAGGTTCAATTTACACCTGACAGTATTTTAAGCGCTGTGCATTTGATCATTTAGCTCCGTTATTTAATGCATGTGGTGGTAAATGAAAACATTTGAAAGAAAGGCAGAACATTTAAAATAATAATTGGTAAAACAATGGAGGCCTCCAATGAAACACATGATATGGTCAATGGCTTTCTGATGGTACGATAATTTTTTGTAAAGCCATTTTTTCAACAACTGTTTTAAATAAACCCTAAAATCTTATATTCATTCAATTTAGGAAATATTTATGTAAAGTGTTATTTTTGACCTTTATTTCACTTTTTTTACACTTTGTGAGCTTTTTTTTCCAATGCCAAATTCTTCTCCTAATGCTATGTTCTGATGCAGAACATCTCCAGGAAAAACTGGAGGAGTTTGTGAAGACGCTAAAGATTGTGAAGGTGGTGCGGCAGCCAGAGAGGAAAGGCCTCATCACCGCCAGGCTTCTGGGAGCCAGCAAAGCAGAGGGAGAGATCCTCACTTTCCTGGATGCACATTGTAGGTGCTTCATGATGCTTATTTTTCAGTTAGCTCACCACCAACATCCTTTTTGACACGAGTCGTTTTTCAGGAAATTCAAGTGAATGCTTGAGAGCTGTTGAACTTCCAGTTCCCCTCATTTGCTAAGTGATATTTTGAGATAAAATCTTAATCCCTTCCATTCATAGCTGCTTTAAAGCCTTACTACTCATGTTACACCTGATGCGTAATATTTTCCGATATTCAATCCTGTCTTCATATTTGAGCTGCTGAATGCATAGCATATTTGCTGTGGCAGGACATTAAAGGGTTCTTTTGTTCTAGGCGAATGTTTCCACGGTTGGCTCGAGCCTCTCCTTGCTCGTATTGTTGAGGAGCCCACGGCCGTCGTTAGTCCTGAAATCACAACAATCGATCTGAACACATTCCAGTTCCACAAGCCAGTGGCGACTGCCCGAGCTCATAACAGAGGCAACTTTGACTGGAGTCTTACCTTTGGGTGGGAGGGAATTCCTGAGTATGAGAATGCAAAACGCAAGGATGAGACCTATCCGGTCAAGTGAGTAATGCACATTTTTGTCTGCCAAGTATAGCTAAAAGTATATTGTTTTTTGTGTGGTGTGATTTGACGATTGTCAGCTTAAATGGTATTATGATAACTTCATGACCTTTTTAAAGTTTTTTGACAAACAAAAGGGCGTAATCTTGTTTTTTTTTTGTCTTGTCTTTTTTGTGTATTATTGAGATTTTTTTGGGGTACAGCTTACTCACGTCAAAAGTTTTGTATCCTATATATTTTGTTATACTACAGGGAATTGACTTAAATTATTGTAAATGAAGCAAAAGAACTTTGATGGAAAAACTAAAAAGCAAAAGCATCCCAAATTGATAAAATTTAGACCACAATTTCTCCCACAAAATTGATTGTCTTGGTTGTTTATCCATGCTCTACGCTCAAGCTAGTCCCACCACAGCTCAGTGGTGTTTATACCAGATACTGGCAATTCTATTGCCATCACAACCCACGGTAACATACTTTTTGTTTACTAGAGGAAATGTTGAATCATTGTCCTGGTATAGGAAGAGTTTGACATGAAATGTCTAAAACCTTTACTGTTACTGTTGGAATAACCACAATTTAATTTTGAGTTATTTGGATGTAATAAAGAAACACATGTGAACTTTTTGCAAATACAAAATAGCAAACAGTTCCCTTCAATGTACAATGACTTCTGTCTGTGCTGTTTTAATTTTTATGTTGCACCACAAAACAATGAAAGCACCAGAATCTATTTAGAGGCACGAAAACGGTCTTCCCTTTCAGTCTTTTTATTCATGTTGGACTTCAAAAGCACATTCTGTAAAACTTGTTCCTCTTTTGTTTGGGGTTTTCATTGTTACCCCTGCTGAAATATGTTCAGTGTATGAGAACGTCTGCCTTATCGGAACATATTTATTTAATGCAAATAGAATGTAATTTTGAACATTGATTTCTTGTTAAAAAAAATCTGTTTTTAGTCTAGGTAATCGAGTTTCCTGATAACACATTGGGATGCATGCTCCAAGAAGCTAATTTTAATTAACAAATTTCTTCCTTTGTTTTACTAGCTGGTGGCTTAAAAGTCAAATACTGTGTCATTTGGAATAGCCATTTTGTTTATGTACTTTCAGTTGGTTTTGCATATCTCTTAGCTTCTCTGTCAAGGCGATTTTTACATTTTATATAACTAAACTGACTTTTAGGAGTAGCAGGCGCAGAATGTTAACATTGAGAAGTTCACCTAGATATGCTTGTTTTAATTCTCTTTTTAGACCATGTTTCTCTAACGACATAAGTCATCGTATTCTCGACAGAAAAACCCTCTACTGCCCCCTAATTCCATGATTTAAAGGATGGGAGTTCTACGACTTCGGTCTCTTCCACAGCTTGCATAGAATAGGTTCAGATATGCCAATTCTGCTCGTGCTAATTCTGCTTATGCTATTTTTGCCATCAAGCCTTCATGACGTATACATGAATTCCTAAAATAAATTGATGTTATTTTTTTAAGTTTGATGTCTGCTAATTTTTTCTCTATTATTTTTCTTTTTTCAGAACTCCCACATTTGCTGGTGGTTTGTTTTCTATATCCAAGGCCTACTTTGAGAAAATTGGCACATATGATGACAAAATGGAGATTTGGGGTGGTGAAAATGTGGAGATGTCCTTCAGGGTGAGTAGAAAATGTTTTTGACACTGTTCCATTTTTACCAAAACTTAACAGAGTCTATACATGACCGACTGCCTATATACTTCTGCTAAAATCTTGGTTGTTTTTGATGTTGTGTTGATGATGCGGGTTTGTTTTTTAAGAAGCGTAGTTCTCGATCTATATCTAAAATGTTTTTCTTAAATTAATTTTAAGAGTTGTTAGTCCCTGTTTCATGAAGGTGCTTATATTGCAGTGTTCCATTGTGTTATAATTTGTCACAGTTTAATTCATAGGTTAGTTTCCATACTTCTCATCAAGATAAGGATACAAGTGTAAAATTGTTCCTAAATTCAACACCTCACAAAGCTTAAGTTCACAGCAGTGCTTCGACTAGTACTGTGATGCTGAAACATTCTGATGGATGTGATGTCTGCTGACAGGTTTGGCAGTGTGGAGGCCAGCTGGAGATCATCCCCTGCTCTGTCGTGGGCCATGTATTCCGGACCAAGAGTCCTCACACCTTCCCCAAAGGTACTGAGGTGATCACTCGGAACCAGGTGCGCTTGGCTGAAGTCTGGATGGATGACTACAAGCTCATTTACTATCGGCGCAGCCAGAATGCAGCCAAGATGGCCAGAGAGGTGAGAAATGCCTTTGTGTTTGGAAGAATTCAAAAAGGCGGTGATCAGAATTTAACGTTCATCTGTTTTGCTTTTATAGAATAACTTTGGGGATATTTCTGATCGTCTTAAACTCAGAGAAACTTTACAATGCAAAAACTTTTCTTGGTACCTAACTAATGTCTACCCAGAAGCTTTTGTACCCGATCTCACACCTGTCAAATTTGGAGCTGTAAGTGTGTTTATGTAGACTACCTACTAAGTTCTAAACAGCTCTGAGGGTGAAAGTTTCTTAATTGGATGGTTTGCATTGTAGTTGAAGAATAATGGCGCGCAGCAGTGTCTGGATGTTGGAGAGAGCAACACCGGGGGAAAGCCTTTGATTATGTATGTGTGCCACAACATGGGCGGCAATCAGGTAAAATAACACTTCGAATCATTTACCTTGGCTTAAATGATGTTTCGAGGAGCCAGCTGTTGATTGGGATTGCTTTTTTTCCCAGTATTTTGAGTACACCTCACATAATGAGCTGAGGCACAACATTGGGAAGCAGCTGTGCCTCCAAGCAACTCCGTATCCAGAGCCGGTGAAGATCGAGCCCTGTACACTGAAGGGCAAAGGCAGCAACCTGACTCCTGAGCAAGAGTGGATCTTCACAGAGGTGAGTGTCCTCTCAAAACCAGGGAGAATGATACACACAATGTTTCTCTGTAATGTTGTCTGTTTTTAGACTTCCTCATTCTTATTTTAATTCCTGTTACTGTTTTCTTTTAGTAAATGTTTAGTATTTTTTATATTCCTAATCACTTAATCATATTCTAAACAGGCTTATTAAACCCAAACAAGATCACAGAGTATTCCTCTCGGCTCTTTTTGTGTGGAAAAAAAGGAATCCACTGTATGGGTTTCCAGTTCCCCAATAAAATCACTGATTAAAACAGCCAATCGTTCTCTGACGTACTCCACTGCAAATTGATTTTTAGATTGCATTGTTTAATGTAGAAAAAATCTAATTATTTAATATTTTATGTTTATTCATTGTATTTATTACAGTTTATATATTATTACATTATATACATTTGAAAGCTTATTATTCTATCGTTTTGAAATATTTATTATTCATTACAATTATTTTTTTTTTTTGCTAATAAAAGTAGCTAACTCAATGGTGCATGTACAGCTTTGTGATCAGATGTATTTTTATTTAGTCTGTTACAGCGATAATTTCTTTTCATGAAGCTTGTTAAAGTCTAGTGTACTGTTTTTAATAAAACCCTGGATCTATTGAGATAAAAGTTTTATAGTTGAATGTGGCTTGCTTTGGCTGCTTTCTACTGGAAAAATTCTGACCCAAGATCAAAAAGGTTTTAAGAACCCAAAATGGGGGTAAAAACTAAACCTAATTTTTTTTGTTTCTGTTCTTCTCGCTATTTATTGATTTGTTTACTTAGCAGAATACGTCACAAATAATTTGTTGAGTTGAAAAAAAAAAAACTATTTTCTGTATTTTACATAAATGGGTGTTGTTAGATCTTTTATTTGACGGTTTATTTGAAATTCTAAGGCTTTTTGATTCTGTCAATGAACAGTAATGTATGAGCAGGAATCGACGTTTGGAATGTAATCTGATAAGACTGAAGCATTCTTCTCGTGTTAAAGAATTCTGTCCTCTGTGTTAAACTCTAAGTGGCTTCTTTATGCACTAAAGCACTTTGACCTCTTTAATGTGAGGAACTTATGTTTGTTCCTCATCATGTTCAGGAGGAACTCCTGAAGAATCCATCATCAGGAAAGTGCCTCCATAAGAAGGGAGACAAGATCTTAATGAGCCCCTGCAATCCCAGCGACCATCACCAGCAGTGGGCTTTCAGCTGACCTCACACTCCTGTTGAGGGGAAAGAACATTCACTCCTGTAAGAGCTGCCAGCCACAGCTCCGGCTGTCAGACTCGTACAATGGAAACCTGCTGGGTCATTTATACCCAGACGGTCCCCCTAAAACCCCCCATTACCGTCAGACTTGGGTCCTCAGGGAAGACTGAGTGGAGGTCAACGGGGAGTGAACAATCCGGCAGCAAGATTGTTGACTTGATTTGTCTTAATGATGATGTTTACTGCTGCTTTTAATTGGTGAAGGTTTTATTTATTTTTTAAACAAAAGGAGTATGTAATATTTGTTGAACTCTGCTAGTGTTATAGCAGAAAAGTGAAAAGGTGAAGTTGCCAACAATTCCTGTGATAGTAAAATGTCTGATCATTTGTACCTGCTGGAGTAGAGGATAGGGTGTTCATCTTCTCAAGCAAAGTGCCAGCTTTAGTTTTAGCATATTGTCTATCGTTTAATAATCTTATCGGTGTTCAAACAGATTCCAGTGGTTTACACTACTTGAAGGTAGCACATTCTACCAGAAAAAATCTCATTCTTTTCATGTTTCTTTTAATGTTTTTTATATTCATTCAATTTGTTTTAGTTTTGGATGTTAAATATGTTAATTGTTCTAGCTAAAAAAAAAACAACAAAGTTCACACTACATATTTAGTTCTTATGTGAATACATATCCTGATAAATATGACCAAAGACATAGAATGTCTATGTTCATGTGTTCTATTCTCACAGAAACAATAATGTATTTAAAAATCAATCTCGTGAAAATTTTTTAAATGTATTTAAAACTAAAAGATACCAGGTTAATGCTCCTCAATTCAGCATTTTTGTTTATCTTCATTAAACACATCCATTGTTGTTTCAGATAATCCACAAACCTGATTTACTTGTTTGGGTGTGTTCAGAGAAGAATGTAGAATGTTGCTACAGATAGAAACCCAGAAGCACCGTCATCTAAAAATGTTATAATATACTGCTAATCTCAATTATGGTCAGAAAAAGTTTATAAAACACATTTTGTTGTAATCTGCTAAAGCACGATTATAAAATATGGGATTTTCTGAATATGGGGTCGTTTCTGTTTTATTGAAGATGGTTGTGATGATTTTGGTAAATAAGTCTTGGGATAAAATACATTTACCTACGATAGATGGCAGACGACGTTACGTTTTAGCTCGGCTATATTTCGCTTTTTCACACAATTGCCAATAGGTGGCAGAAGACGCAATGTTTTTCTTTATACTCTTGCTCTGACTCGACTTTCCTCTAATTACCAGCAGGTAGCTGAAGACGCCAGGCAGGTGTTTCAGACATGTCTTTGGAAGGTTCCGAAGGGCGGTAAAGCACTAAACTGGATTAGCATTTCCTTTTAAAAATGTTAGTAAAAGCTGTGAATATTGTGTGTTTAGTCACGTTTTGGCATCCTTTCACCATTCAACTTCTCATTTCTTATTGTTCTTTTTATTTTAAACGACATGAAAGGAATATTGGCCATGTTTTCAACAGTGACCTTATATAACAATAACGTTACTATTTTGTTTCTCGTCGTTAAAACTACAACATTAATTTACCTTCAGTGTATAAAACAACCTTGCATTATCGTTCTTAATCTGAAATCGATGTCAGCTAACTTTATTCGCACGACAAATTTGAAAAAGGTTCACGTGTTTCATTTCCGGTGTTCAAGCGATTTTTGCTACCCCGCGAGATTTCCCTACCCTTTAAATCTCGTAATATAGTACATGTTAATCAAGTAAAACATGTTACATTACAAATAAATTCAGAGCATTTAAAATATAAAGTAACATTACGTTTAACTTTGTTTCTGAAAATGAATTGTTTGTTCCAAGTGGGTCCAAAAAGTTCATGCTGATGTTCAGTAGCAGAACTACAAAATGTTCAGCAGTTGGAGACATTTTATTTGAAAAAAATGTTTCAACAGCTAATTTAAATTACAACGATTGAGATATATTAAGTTTCCCAGCGATGGGTTGCGGCTGGAAGGGCATCCGCCACGTAAAACATATGCCAGAGAGTTGGCGGTTCATTCTGCTGTGGCGACCCCGAAAGGGAAGAAAGCCGACATGAAGATGAATGAATGAATGAGATATATTAATAAGTGATTTGTTAAGGGGTGATTTCAGGACTGTTGTGGTTTATCTATGTATGTATCTAGGTGAATGATGAACAGCAAGTGCCCTCCAGGGCTGACTATTTCTCAAGGAGGAGTTTGGAAGCTGGTGTAAAACAACCAAAAACAAAGAGCATTTTAAGTGTGAAGTGTGTTTTAATGATCAGTAGGTTGCAAAGATGCCATAGAATGAAAATCAAAGCTAAATTGGCTAAATGAATTGTGACCATATTTAATAATGAAGAATGTATGAACTCTCACATTCTAGCACTTGCAGTACTATCTGAGCTCATATGCAAATTGGGATTAAATTTATTTAGTTTCCAACACACATTAACATAAAGTAAGAGGGATGTTAAAAACTGTAAATAAAAGCCGTTCAAATAGAAAGTATAGGTACACATGGTCTATACTAAGAATTTAACCCCTGTCAAATACATTCCAAATGTCAGTAAGAATGCTGCCTGGAATGAATCCACTCCCTCAGAACAGGTCACTCACTCGAGGTGCGAGTGCCACTCCCATACAGATAATATAATGAAGATGACAAAACAGTGGCTTCGCCCACAACATCTTTTGACACTTGTATATTTAAAGCAACTGTGACAAAATACTAAATAGCTTGCATTAAATATTTTGCCCTGCAAAAATATAAACTAACTAATGAAATGACAAATATTAATATCGATACACTGCATGATAATAATCTATAATGCCACAGAGGTAACAAAAAAGTTAAATTCCTAACAAATGTGAAATGATAACACATCTACATTGATCCACACCATACGTTGTATATTCATGTACAATCCTGTCACCCATCGTTCATATAAATCTCATAGTTTAATATATTCACAGTCCTGTTGAATCTTCAATGCCCCTGGCAAAGACACGCACCAGCTGACCATGAACCCTGTGGAAAGAGACTCATATCAGGAAACATTCAAATGAGCAGATGCAAATTTGGGTTAGAAATGCATGTAGTTCCATGAGGTTAATACTTTTAATTATTCTTTATATAATATGAGCCTACTCCTCAGTTTCTGTATAAAGAGTCGTTTATCCTCACATATATGGCTTTAAAACTGACTCATTATAGCTCTGTAGATGAAGTGTATGTGTTATGCATATCCTCATATCACTGCTGCTATACAGTATCCTGAAAATACCAATATCATTAGGGTTGTGTAGATAGACAATGCCATCATCCATTGCCAATAGCAGATAGACATCTCAATTCTTCTCTCTATCAAAACATCTTATCTCACTCACATGGGGCCAAAGTGTGATTCATGTGTGTTGCTGATGCCGTTTCAGCAATCAGTTTAACGTAAGTTTTTGTGCTGCTTAGCTCTGGTGGTTTCATGTGATCCCTCCTGTATCTTGGGTCAAGCAAGGCTGCTTTGCGCATCATACTCATGGTGGCATTATTGATATTTGCCTTCGATCTGCTCTAAGATGACGTACTTCATGTCAGCTGTGAGTTTCACATCTTGCCCTGAACTCCCCAAACCTCTTTCATTCGGTCTAAGCCAGAGTATTGCCAGACAGATGAATATACTATATATATTTTTCAATGAGGTCCTAAAATCTTTAAAGATGAAGAAGTCTTTATTTTTGCTGATTCACAGTTGAACTTTTTTCTTTGCACGATGCAGAATCTGCTTTGAATATTGCATGCAGGGAGTATTTAAAAGGGAGTATTTTTGCAGTGTGACCACCTCATTAGTGTGGACATCTGTAAGCAAATATGTTCTGTTCCCTCAAAAGTTTAACCAGAACATTTCATTTTAAGCTGTAAGCTATTTCATGGTCTATTTGCTAGATTGAAGCAGAAGTGTCTACAATATGAGTCCTTCTGAGTACTTTCACTTAAATGAGTCCACAAGTCTGCATTGAATAAGAGAATTTCGACTGGGCCAAAAACATTTGCTCGTCTCTTTGAGCATCTAGGTTAAGTATGCACTATTGACATTTTTCATTCATATTATGAAGAAATAAAATACATTAGTAAACTTTTCGTCGGAGACTCTTACATAAGTTAAAAAATAATTGGTTAAAGGACTCTGAAGTATGCTTACTCTATACACTTTACACTACACTGATACAATTTGAAGCTACTGCTTTGAATCAGTAGGAAGCAGTCTCACTCTGTGAACAGTGCTGTTCTGTAAGAATTTTTCAAGAATAATTTAACCATAAAAACAATTTAACAATTTGAGCAGCTAGTGATGCTCTTTCCAGTGAATCTCTCCGATTTTAATGAAAGGGTTTTTCTAATACCTGCATGAAATCTTTGTGTGAGGTAGAAGTTCTCCATCACAGTTCCACACTGATACAGAGCGAGGTTTACTGCAGCAAGTTCCACACATGAAACCCGATCTCTTTAGTCTGCTAGAAGAAGTTGTTCTTTCTTTGAGTCCAGCAAGGTTCTGCTGGGAAGGAGCTTCAGTTTTAACACTTTCGAGGACCATCTCTTGAGAAATTTCCACCTCCCGATCTTCCTCTTCTTCCTCCTCATAGTCTTCTTCATCCTCTCCAGGAGGTAAAGAAAACCGAACAGCCTTTACGCGGTGAACTTCCACAAAGGGTAAGTCGAACTGAAGTTACAGAAAATAAATATATTTAGATTTCTGCATACAACTGAGGGAAGATCACCTCTATTTATGTACCTGATCCTGTTGGTTTGTGTGCCTGTGAAGGTATTTGAGAAAGCCTAGAGGGTTGGTGTCTCGCACCAGGATGAGATCTGCTGTCCCATCAGCCAAATGAGCTGATGGTGAAAGACCCTGTGGGCTCCGTGGACATGAGCTTGAGATACAGGTCAGAGAGACACATTTGAACCTGTCTTCAACTGTCACCCATTCACCTGAGAAAAAATATATATACATATAAAAACATAAAAGGTACAGTAGGTTCTTTCAGTCATATTCATATGGTACACTCAGCACTCCTTTGAAAACTCAAGAGAATTGAAGAGCTTGTGTTATCATAGTGTGGAAACTAGAAGATGTAATAACCTGACAAAATTCAAGTGTTAACAAACTCCCTAAGAGACATAGAAGGCCCCAAGTAATAGCACTTCTAATGATTAGATGAAACGAGAGTCAGAAGTCATTCTAAACACAGGTCTTACCATCAAACTCACTGCTGCACTGGCTCACAACGCTACTGTAAAGGGAACTGGAGCTGTCAAAGTGGGGAAACAGACGTTCTTTGCTCTCGGAACACACTCTGCACCTGTCACAACATTATACAAACAAAAATAAGTTTGGGGATCTGGGGATCAACCAGCTCTGATGTCCAGTCAATCTCCTTGTCCACCAGATAACAACTACTCCTCGAATTAACTAAGACACCTTTTACCCAACCACCAACACAGCTGCCCCGCCTCCAGGAAGACAAGCACACTGACCATCTTATTTTCCTGTTCTTTTGCTTTTTCACCAGAATTTTAAAATGAAATTTTCCCACAATTAAACTACTAAGGATTACACTAGGGCTAGCTGTTAAAAAGAGGCAGCAATCTATTTAGCCCTTGTAGCAACCTTTATAGCAGATATCTAACAGTTATAGTGATATAGAAGTAAGAAAGACAAATTATTCACTGGAGTGGACCTATAAAACTATGTAAAAATCTGTTCAAATGTTCAGCTTACATAATATTGGGATATAGCACATGATAGTGGTGTAATTAAACACAAATAAAAGGACAACAATTACAGAGTGTAGATGTTTGCACTCTGGTTCACTATACCACAAAGCTGAAGTCTGTAAAACTCAAATTCACAAAAGATTCACACTGTGATCTTGACCTACATTTATTACCAATAAAATACTTGAGGACATAGATAATACAGTCATAAATACTCAGAAACTATACGGTAAAGTCATTTAAAAAATAAAATGTAAATGAAATTATTAAAGGGTTACATATTGCATATTTTATTAACTATTTTTCTGCTGTGCTTGGAATCCCCACCTGAACAAAGCAATGATTGAAGTCATGGTTTCACATTATTTCATCTGAGGCATTTTTCCCTTTGAGACTAGCAACTAGTTCCTACCCAGTTACTTTTCCTTTATAGATCACATTACTGGAGTGTTCATGGTAACGGCCCTTTGATGGGAGAGCTTTACTTCAGCAAAACACAGAGGAATTAGAACTCAGCTTTGTTTTGGTTGTGAGGTAACTTCTAAGAACAGTCACATTCTCCTCGGCTGAAACCACACCAACCATAACACCTAACCAAGTCCACTCACTCTTTTACATATTCAAACAAGCTGTCTTATTTCTAGCTATTGTATTTTTTGTCATGAATGAGGAATGTTTTAGTTGAAGGTCATCACCATCGAGAAAAAAACAGTTGGAGTTTTTAAAGGTGCCCTATTACAAAACTTTTCTGAGATTTCCACCATGTTTTTATGTTTTTCCTTCATTAAATACATACCAGAAGTTGTATTTGATAGTGGCATTTTACTGTTGTTTTTGAAAATGCAAACTGAGTGTAGTCGAAAATGATCATTACAATATATTTATTTCAGTTGAGCACAAAACATGTGGTTTCAGTTCAGTGAGTTTGAAGGTGATTTTATGACCATTAACCCCCAATGGAATTTGAAGACAGACCAATCTGCAATTCACCAGCCTTTTTCTGTTTTTTTTCTATTCTGAGGAAAGGATTTAAACTGAAAGAGATTAGTATGAAATAAATTTGATTGGAAAGTTTTTCCAATGTGTTAGTATCTCTGGGTTTCTGGGTTAGCATCTCTGGAACGAGAGACTTTGCTCACAAACACACTCTCAAAATCAGCTTCTGGCTGGGCTGATTTTGGCTTTTCAATTAAACTTGATTTGATTTGACTTGTAAAAGCTTTACCGATTTTTACTAACCTAATTGGGAGGGAAGAAATGGGGGTAAGTGGCACATTTAGCTGGAGACTGAATATAGGCATAATAGGACTCCTTTATAGTCTGTTTTGCAAAAACACTTTTGTACACAACTTGTTTAATAATCCTAAAACAACAAAAAACTTAAATATAACAACAAAAAACTTAAATATATCAAAGCAATGCTGTGGTAATAAGTTGAAGCTCACCCTGATAGACAGCGAGAGCTGTCCCGGGGGCTGGATATCTGGGAATCAGCTGGTAGGTATTGCAGTAAACCCGGATAGCTCCTATTACACAAGTACACCTTACAACCTGCAAAGAGAGCAAGCAGACATGGAAACATGAGCAGAACCCAGATTGAACTCTATTTCTGTCATTCCAATTAGTTTCAAACTTATTTTACATAACATATATAAGACAAATATTTCTGGCCTTACCTGAATAATCATATCTGAGAGGCCCCATCCATCGGTGTCTCTCGCTCTCTGCCAAAACATCTCCATAGAAACCATAGCCAACCATAGAGACTGAATAACGCACCAGTGTGGACTGGTAATGCACAGAGCACACATCCAAAGGCTGCGAGTCTCCTGTAGAATGGAAAAGTAAGAGTTAGTAATGAACATCTTGTTTAGATTAGTAGCTTCATTAAACAGTCCTACATGTGTTTAGTTTCATCTCACAAATGCGCTTTAGGTTTAACCCGTCTATTGCTCTTTTCTGCAAGGTGTGATAAACACAATGATAAAGGACATGCAGATTACCAACGATGATGTGGAGTGCTGATGTCACTGGATCGTTTATGCCCACTGTGGTGAAACACACACAGTCAGTTGAGCCTGTGCAGAGGAGTGAAAACAAGGTAAACCAATCCTCTTCTCACTGGCTTAGGCATATGTCTGAGTGACACATCAGTATTGTGAACAAACCACATTAACCATCTTTGTTCTTGTCAGTCACTTGTCTACCCAAATATTCACCTGCTGGAATAACACCGATATGGAGGTCACATGACTGTAGCATTACAGTAAGGTCATGTTCTGAAACTCCCGCCTCCTGTTGGGTTCGTCCAATCACACCGTGCAGCAGCTCACTGAACATACCATCTCCACCCACACATATTACTCTGAAGAAGAAATATAAATTGGTAAGTAAACTTTCTAGATACCAAGTTTATGTTATCAGCAGGCTGGCATGAAATTTGGTGACTGAACTTAAGTGATAACTTTTATGGAATGCTTCTGCTGAAACAACATTCAGAGGGCAGGGCTTGTTTGTCATCAATGATTACAATGAGACTTTTGTTAACACACATTCTTAAATCTTTTAAATCTCACAAGGAATAGTCATTGAACATTAACTCACCCATCAAAGCCTGTCAAGTCTTTCTTCAGGATGTAGTCTCTTGCCTGGTTTGCTCGCTCAGTCACTGAAACATGGGACATGTTGAAAAGTCAGACACTAAGTCTAACTCCAAAAATGAAGACACTTTGCCAGAAAGGGTTGGGGCATTTTTTTTGTGATTTCTGCACAGAATGTTTGGTAGATTCTGTGGAAGGGGTTTAAATATATGGGAAAACAAACATGAAAAATTATTTAATGTCAGTAGAACAGAGAGGGTTAAAGCTGGTCTCGCGTAGCCACACCTTCAGAGACAGTCTGGGGGTTTTGGCAGCTTTTGTTTGGTCAAGAACCACCCAAGAGACCATTTGACTGACTTGACAAACAACCAATTAAATGTCGCTTCGAGTCATGTTTTAGGGCGCGAAAATGTTACCACAACTGACCAACATGCAACAAGATAGTCATATAAAATGTCACAGTAAATGAGAGACATTAGATCGAATCCAATGTTTAGTTGTTCTTCAAAATCCCACATTTTGAGTTTACAAAATGGATATTCTATCTCCATAGAACATTGTTTCCAGAAAATAACTGCAACACTCACTACTACCGGAAGGATTCATGAAGTGTTTCCAACGTTTACTTTCAAACTTTTTAGACATTTAGCTAGTGTTCCGTTGGCATGACGTGTGAGGCTTAGACTAGGTTACAGCTAACCAACACTCAAATTCCTCTGATTTAAGCTCCTGAGCCACGTTAGGATCTTATATTTGTTCTCATACCTAGGCTGCAATCAGCAGAATACTATTTTCTCTTTTCTATTGAAGAATAAATTTTTATCTGAAGTGACTTTTAATAGAGGAAACGACAATAATCAACTAGTAACAATAGCAAAGTCTATCTCAAGCAGTTCACATAGAAGTCGTCTTGGGTTAAAAACTGAACAAAAGTGCTCTGAGGAAAGATATAGTCAGAACATTTTTACTAGCTTTTTGAAAGTTGTTAATGTTACTCCTTTCCCGACAGAGTCAGCCAATGATAGTGAAATTGGAAGTTGTGTGGTTGGCGGAAGACTCAAGTTAATGTCTAGAATCTCAACATGGATGATTACATTTGTTTAATTTATTTTTTTCGCTTTAATTTATTTGTTTTCTGATGCTTTTACCAGCTACCAAAATTAGTCAACAGTTTTATTTGTGAACTTCAATTTGTTGATCTACTCAGATTGTTGAAGTAACAACGGTCACCTGGAACCTGCACCTGTAATTTAATTTTATGATATATTTACTAAATTTCAGGTTGGACCATCTCTCTTCTTACAAATTGTTTCTACCTTGATTAAACGTATTATGTCCAAAATTACGTCTTGCAGTTTGTGAGAAATCTGCCCTAGGTACTAAAGGACTGGGACGTATGCTCACACACATCTAAAGGATGATTAGCGTTATGAGGGTTTCCTTTATCCTATCCAAGCTTAAATTGACTAAAAAAGCAAACGGCCACCATGAACAGACTTTAGTAAGGCACATAAATTTGGGGTTGTAGAAAACATATAAAAACGCTTGCTGGGAGTTGAACCTCTAACTACTTCACTATGAGGCACTCTGGTGAGAGTGTTGAAGATATATTGCTTAGCAAAATAGTCTTGATAAAGATCTACCAGTGTCACTTGAGTCCCAATCTACATGACGCTCCTGATGTATCAGAGAGTGAGCAGAGGGACACTTGAGAACTACTCTGTAATTGAACAGTACAGACAGAGTCTCAGTATCTCACCCACAACATGAGAGCTGATGCCAGCCAGCTCAAACAGAGGGGCCACGAGAGAGTGAAAGATCTGCTTCCCCCTCTTCTTCCCTCCGAAGGGATTAATGAACACCAGCAACCTGTGAGGGCGTGATGGGCCTGGTAGAGAAGTAGACGAAAAGAGAGATGTTAGTGACTCATTAGAAAATAATGAGTCTGGTTGAATGATTCAGGGGATTACTTTCAGATTTACATACTGTGGGTTTTGAGTGCGGTTCTGAGTTGAGAGATCCACTGGTCCCGGAGGCATTGGCTAGGACAGCAGAACTGGGTCCTGCCCAGACTCCATGACAGTCCTTGGCTGTTTCCTTTGTTGTTACGTTTAACATAGAATACTATAGTTGAGAGATAAAATCGTATTTTAGTCTTACATTAAAGTTTTGTTCTGTCTCTTTATGAGAAACGTGTGCTTTAAATCCTCACATGTAAAGTCAAGGTCAGTGTCCTCTACTTTTCTCTGGGGTTGGACTTCAACTCGACCTTCTTTTACACCAATCACCTCTGACACTGGCACTGATGCTGGCAACGACAAGCAGATGCACTTGCAAAGCAATGTTGCTGAATTTAGCTACTCAAGAAACATTTCTGAATTGCTGTTTGAGCTTTTAGTGAAGGTATGTTAAATTCACAATGTTCTGAGTGCGTTGTCAAGCTTGGATGGTGCTGTTTGACAAGTTTTGATGTCAAAAGGTGTAATTACCAGTATGAACTTTTAAAACAGAACATTTCAAGATGTGAAAATTCCAGCACCTCTAACTTATTACAGGTACATGTTAAAATACATGTTAAACTATTTTAAATATTTAAAGGTTTGTTGTTTTGTCGAAAATTTTAGTAATAAAAAAAAAAAAAAAAATATATATATATATATATATATATATATATATAGTTGAGCAGTAACACATTACTTACTCTGTTATTCATTACTGTAATTATTTTTAAATAAATGCAGTAATTAAATGTTTTTTTTTATTTAAAAATTATTATTTTGAATAGAGACTCAATGTAAACTCCAAGCACATAAATGTTACTGCTGCATTACAATGATCCCAAAAGAAAACTTTGATAGGTTATCAATGAAAGAAATACGCTTGGTTTCCCTTGCACACAAATGCATGAAGTAATTTACTTGGAACCTACTCTAACTGGGTGTGCTGTTAACAAAACAAATTCAGCATGGGGGATGTGTTCAGTTGTGGGAAACACCATTTGTATTTAGAGTTGGACATGATCTGTTATGTGGGGGAAGAGCACATTTAAAAAAAACCCTGTTTTTTAACACAATTGGAATGCTGGATTTCTTCTGTCAAACGTCAAGCTTCTGTAAATGGGATTCAACCCCTGGTTCAGTGTATCTTTCACAACATTAAGAAGCAGAGACTGGCCTATGAATAACAAATAGTGTATTCAGAATCTGCCTACATGAGGAGTTAACAATCTTTGATTTTTTTCTGTACTCCTTGCTGCTTTAGTTCTGGTGAAGTCATAAGAGAACACACATTTTTTGTTTTTTATCCATAAGACCTAATTGAGAAACAGTAGAAGAAGAAACAGTAAAGTAAAGTATGCATTAATTGTCATAATGCATAATTTTTTTAAGTTGAATATTTAGAAAAGCAAATAAAAACAACATATCTAATGTGTATTTAATATCAGAAGATGCAGGCATATTTTGCTCTTATCTTAAAGGTCATTATTGACTCTGAATTCTTTTTAAATTATTATTACTTGTTTTTTTAGGGGTAGAGTATTGTAACAAATAATAATGTAATCAAAACATTAATTTCGATTTTAGGAGTAATTGGGAGTTTTAGGAGTAACTAGTAATCAATAATTTAATTAGATTTCCAAAGTAACTTTCCCATCACTGTTTGTTACACATAGTGAAACTTTTTTTTTGACTTAAAGATACTGAACAGTTAGTTGGCCAATCAAGGACAGTAACTCTATGAAAAGTCAGACTCACTTTATAAAACTAGTCTGCAGATAGAAGCATGAAGTGCTCTAATATTCCCAGGTAGATGGCGCTGTTTACTGTGGACTTTAGAAACATGTTGAGGGCACTCAACACATATAATCACTCACTGAATGCAACATGACCTCTTAAGTTCCCAACTCATTGATTTCTTCAATAAAATGAACTGCATACTTTACATTCATCCAATAATGAGGCTTTGTTTAGACCAGAAGTAATATTTTTTCTCCAGCACAGAAATATGACACTTCTAGCAATGTTCCTGATTGAAGAACTATCTCACTCAATATATTTGACATTTGAGCCTTTTGGCTTGGATCTGTTTTTGTAATGGCTTGATGCACTGACCCCAGCCACAGTCCACTCTTTTCAGAAAATCCTCTCAAAGCTGTGGTTGTATCTCTCTTGCTGTTACATCAGTTCATCCCCTGAATTTTTCATGAGAATTTTTTGATACGGCCATATGTGAACAACCATAATTTGTGACCATAACAATCTTTTAACATCTGTAAGTCCCAGGATGGTGGAGCCTACTGATGCATGCCATTTAAAGGCGCATGAAACAGTTAAGTTCTATTTTTATGAGGCATCAATTTTTTGTTTTCATTAATTGAAAGCCAACTCCAAAAAAATAAACTTTCTAATTATGTTTATAAAATAAGTGAAACATGAGTTTTTCTGTCTGAAAGTAGTTCTGAAAAATCTTAGAAAAAAATCTGCATTTTCAATTAGTGTAGTTTTATCTAGAATGGAATCTATCTATATTGGAATTTTCTCATTTTAGATGTTACCTGTAGTGTGTGCGCCTTAAGCCTTTAAGCTTACTGTCAATAATTAAACTAAAACTAATGGTACACACAGAATGTAATAATTATTCAGTGGTTAATAATTGGCAAACTAAATTAACAAACTATATAAATTATGAGTAAATACAGTTTTATCATTTTCGACCTTACACATCCTTTTATTCAGTAATAGTAACTAAATAATTTACAGTTAAATAATCTACTATCAAAAAATGTATTTGCTTACATTTTAAGTTTAAGAAACGAAGTCGTTTTTACGATATACCTTGCCACTGTGTTTATAATTTTTGTTTATCTTACATGACGTAAATGCAGTAAAACGTAAAGAAAAGCTCAGCCTGATGTACAGTAATTTGAGGAAGAAAATATAATTCAATCTAAACAATCTTTGTCTACAAAAATAAATAGTTACATTCCTCACTTTTCTGAAAATTACATCCACAACTAAACTAACTTTATCCTTTAAAATAAGCCCCAAATAAAAAAAAACTATATAGGTTTTGTCATTTGTAAGAGTTATGTACAGTGTCCAATGGTACAGTCTACGCTCCATGTTTCCGCACTCATTAGATGACCCCGAGTAACTTTAGTGCTGCAACCATAAACTACTATCATCAATTAATTTATAACATTAACACGAGCGTCAAAGCGTTTTTTTTTTCTAACTGACTATTCGAAATGTCAAAGCATGCGTGCTAACGAATGCCGTAGCTTACTGGTATTCTTCTCGCGGTTCCTCTTGTCGATCTCCGTCCAGCTGAAGTACCAGCCGCTCAGGAACGCCCGGTAGCGTCTGCTCCCGATCCACAGACTCGACTCGCTCTCCATCGCGCTTCGCTCGGTCCTTCAGCGCATGGCCCCCGGGATCATCGTCCGGCTTCAGCTGCGGGTCACCCTTCCATCTCAACCTCTCTGAGTGCGAGCAGATGCGCTCACTTGTGAAAACTCGCACACGCGAACGTTTCTTAGCGCATACGAAATGAATCTATATATATTATCTACAAGTTAGAGAGGTTTCAGTTTACCTTTTTTGACGGTTCGTGTCCTGCTACAGAACAAAGTTCGCATTGACGTGAGGACACGCACCTGTCGAATAGAATTTGCATACTGGATTGTTATTGGCTAAACCTGATGCAATACATTTGCAGAGCTGCCAATAAGTTATATACGCCTCACAGAATATAACCGTTGGAAAATTGTTGTATAACAATAATTACTATTATCATTTCCACCATCTAAAAAAATAAATATATTATATATAATGTGGAAGGTCTTTGCAATTTTTAAAATGTTTTCTTTGGAACACTGGTAAATTAATTCCCGATGGTTATCAATTTTTTTTTTAACATTCCCAGTATGTCTAGGTTTAACAGTGTTGGTATTAATGGGTGTTTTTAAACTTCTTTGAAGTAGGCCTATGTTGACCGTCTACATCATGTATGGAGGAATGTATAAATGACTTCCTGCATCTTTTCTTGTTAGCTTGTTTCTAAGTCATTGACTTAGTGTGACTTGAATGACTGGTTGAATTTACGGTTAAAGGAAAAATTAGATCTTACTTCTCTGTTCACCATGACGTGATTAATTTTGACTTCATGCCATATTTGGAAGTTACGCTGTCAAAAACAAGCAAAAATCATTCTGACTTTACTGCATTGAGTGCACCTTACTCATTTGTTGTGTGCTTGGCTCTTTGTCGTTTACTATTTGTGAAGTGGATATTCCTGAAAAGCAGCTTAACCAGCTTGTCAGCAAAACATTAATAAAAAAAATATTGAGTTGCTTAAGTTTAACAAAATTAAGATTTAACTTCATTAATATAATTGAAAGCATGATACAGTGATGTTTAGAGTGAATAAGTTTGGATGTTGGGGAGCGTTTTCCCATCACACACCAGCTGCAGATGGAAAGCTGAGTCTGCGATCAATCATCAGTCTGCAGTGGGAACGGAAGAAGACAGAGAAACTCTAATAGATATGGGACATTGTAGCTTTAGTTTGCCCAAGATGAAAGGAAGTTTATTTCTGCTCTGTAAAGTAAGTTAACAACACCTGGTTCATTCTCCTCTTCAAAAGTACGACAATGTCAGGAACAAGGGTCATGTGTTGTGGCCGGATGATCGGGGGGGGATTCTCTGAGAGAGGAGGAATGGGCAGATGGCTGAGAGGAGGGAGGGAGGGAGAGAGATTGCGAGGAAGGACTCGGAGGAGGGAGGGAGGGAAGGAGAGAGAGAAGGAGTGAGATAGGCGAGGCGGAAGGACACGAGGAGAGAGAGGGTCTAGGACGGGAAGGGTGAAGGAGCCAGAGCAGAGGCAAAAGAGGCGGGGCGACGGGATTCTTGGTGGAGATGAGATGGGAGAGCGAGCAGAGACGAGAGAGGAGACGAGAGAGGGACACAGTCCCGGGTAGGTGAGACGAGAGGTAAGCGGAGAAGGTAGGCCTGAGGGCAGGGAGGGCCACAACCACAAGGATAGAGAGAAGGAGAGCATGAGAGGAAAGAGGGGAGGGATGTTTTGGGGAGAGAGAAGAGGGAGGAGAGAGAGACGCGATAGGGCGAGTGAAGGGATGGGAGGGAAGGGACTGATGAGAGAGGAGAGGAGGGAGGACGGACGGTAGAGAGAGAGAGAGAGAAGAGAGGGAAGGCAGAGGAAGGACCGGGACGGGAAGAGAGGACGTAGAGAGAGGAGAGAGGGCAGGGAGGGGGAGGTGAGACGAGAAGGAGAGAGGAAGGGAGAGGAGGAGGGAGGGAAGTAGAGAGAGGAGGGAGGTTAGTAGAGAGACTGAGGCTTAAGCGAGAGAGCGACGGTGATGGGAGGGATGCGAGATAGAGAGTCCAGGTGAAGGAGCAGGGAGGCGAAATAGAAGTAGGAGAGAGAATTGACGGAAAGAGGACGGGAAGGGGAGAGAGATGAGAGGAAGGGGAATGCGGAGTCCAATATGGGGACGGGAGGGAAGGAGCACGGGAGAGATGTGATTCGACGGACCAACGAGAGTAGCGACGGGACGGGGAGCAGTATGGAGAGGAGACGGCGAGGTGAGAGGAGGGAAGGGAGGGGAAGTTTATCTTGGTGAGACGAGAGATCTAGACCCGAGGGTAGGGACGGGACGCAGAGAGGGAGGGACCACGGAGATGCGAGAGGCAGAGTACGGAGTGAGGAGGGGAGGGAGGATGACGAGAGAGAGGAAGGAGAGGAGGGAGGAGGGAGGGAAGGAGAGAGAGAGGAAAGAGGGAGGGAGGTAGAGAGAGAGGAAAGGAAGAGAGGAAGGAGTCGAGAGAGAGGAAGAGAGAGGAGGGAGAGGGTGGTAAGAAGAGTAGGAGGTAGAGAGAGAGAGGAAGGGAGAGGAGGGAGGGAGGGAAGTAGAGAGAGGAGAGGAAAGAGGGAGGGAGGTAGAGAGAGAGGGAAATAGAGAGAGAGGAGAGAGGGAGGGAGGGGAGAGCCGCGAGCGCAGTAGAGAAGAGAGAGGGAAGGAGCACGGATGAGGAGGACCCCGACGGAGACGGGTGAGAGGAGGACGAGGGAGTTAAGAATTTACGGAGAGAGATGGGAGGAGGGGAGAGCGAGAGGGGACTCCGTGGAGCGGAACGGGTGACTCAAAACAGGAGAAGCAGAGATGGAAAGAGGAGGGATGGGAGAAGAGAGAGAGGAAGGCCAACGCCGCACGAGAGAGGGAAGGGATTCGGGATAGGAGAGAGAGAGAGGGGGGGCGGGGGGGGGGGCGTGGTGGGGGGGGGGAAGGAGAGGGAGGGAGGTGAGAGGAGAGCGAGGAAGGTAGAGAGGGTAGGGAGGGAGGGTACGGAGGGAAGGAGAGAGAGGAGAGAGGGAGGGAGGTAGAGAGAGAGAGGAAGGGAGAGGAGGGAGGGAAGTAGAGAGAGAGGAGAGAGGGAGGGAGGTAGAGAGAGAGAGGAAGGGAGGGAAGTAGAGAGAGAGGAGGGAAGAGAGAGGGAGGGAGGTAGAGAGAGGAGAGAGGGGAGGGAGCGGTGAGAGAGAGAGAGAGGAAGGGAGAGGAGGGAGGGAAGTAGAGAGAGGGGGAAGGGAGGGTTAGTAGAGAAGGTCTGAGAGAGAGTTGGAGGGGGAGGGAGGGGAAGGTAGAGAGAGGGAATTAGAGGGGGAGGGAGAAAGGATGGTTATTGGGTAGCTGAGACGAGTAGGTAAACGGAGAGGAAAGGGGAGGGAGGAAGAAAAGGTAGAGATCGAAGAGGAGCAGAGAGGCGGAAGAGGAGGGTAGAGGGGAGGTAGAGAGAGAGAGGAAGGGAGGGAAGTAGAGAGAGAGGGAGAGAGGGAGGGAGGTAGAGAGAGAGAGGAAGGGAGAGGAGGGAGGGAAGTAGAGAGAGAGGAGAGAGGGAGGGAGGTAGAGAGAGAGGAAGGGAGAGGAGAGAGGGAGGTAGAGAGAGAGGAAGGGAGAGGAGGGAGGGAGGTAGAGAGAGAGCGAGAGAAAGAGAAAGCGCAGACATCCCCTGCTGGTCTTACTCACTCCACATCAAACACAAAAACGAACAAAATGTTTCCTCAGGAGATCTGATGTCCAGGTAGGGGTTATGGTTATGGGGCCTTGTTTGCCTTACAAACGCACAAGATTCACATAAAATACTCAGGCATCAACAGAGCCTCTTTTTAAACGTTTTTTACAGTCACTAAAAATTCTGTAAAACTGTCTATAAAATATTATATTTTAGTGTGTATGACATGTCTACAAAAAAGTCCATAGCTTAAACAAAGCCAAGTTTTCTCAGAAACAGTTCTTGTTCATTCTAACGTGATGTCGGAGCATCATTGAGCTACAATCTGCAAGCTCAAATGTAAGTTTTTGTCCTGTATTTAATGGTAAGCTATAAATCATTTTGGCAAAGCTATAAAGAATTCAGTCCAAAATTTGCATCACACATTACACAATTAGAGTAGTGAGACACGAACATGATACATATTAAGAACTATATTATTGTATTACAATTAATAATCTTAAATCTAAGTGTCTGCTTAGGACACAACAGTATAAGTGGATTTCAGATTCAGCAACACAGAAAGCAAAACATTAAGCAAGCCTTTAACTGATTAGATTTGTGTGGTTTTGATGTGGCATGACATTATGAAAGACTCAAATATTTTTGGTTTATATAAAGGTTTCTTATAACCTCCAGCAGATGGAGGCAGTGGATTAAAGAAGCATGTGCTATGTAGTAAGAATAGATAGCTGAAAAGAAAATGCTAATTTTTTGAAAGACCAATATTGAAGTCTTTTTTCTTCTGTGTTTTAATATTTCAATGTTGACTTATCTCTTTCTAGCAGACAGCGATAACTGTTTATGCAACACAAGTAACAGCGATTTGATTACGATCAATGGCGGTGTCAGATAAGACCGTTGTCAGGAGAAGAATGCATACGTCTGCATTCAGAACTCTTGGTGCATGGACCAAGGCTTTTTTTGGCCATCATTCACTTACAGTCTTGTTTTGGAGTTGCAAAAGGAAATCCAGCTGGGCAGATGAAGCTAAATTGAAAGCAGCTGCTCTGAAACTCATTGCTGGACAGAGGCATATTTGTTCCGGTTATGGACGTGATCGGCCATGCAAACAGATCCTGTGCAGATGTCCAAACTGGACCACTGGAAAATTGAGGATTTCAGAAAGAATCATAGACCTTTTCACAGGGTGGAATATTTTAGTCTCATTGACCTGGAGTCTGAACACTGTAACTAATAAAGATTTGTTGATCATGTTCAATGTTTAAGCATTATTTTGCTGCAAAAAAGCACCCTGAAGTGATGAGTCTGGAATGCCTGACACTGAAAAAGATCTCTGAACTCAGCCATGATGATGTAATGGCAAGTTGGAATTTTTGACAGAGATGTGTTTGTGCTCCAAGCTATAAAATAACCAGCTGTGATCAACATGCAAATCTTCAACAGAATTCCCAGAGCCTAAAAACCTTTGCGTCATTAGGTGGTGCCACTGCCACAAGTGATCGAAGCCAGAGCAATGGCATTATTTATTTAAATTGTTAAAAAGTTAAATGCTTTAATCACAACTGCCATAGGGTCTCGAACAAAAACTGGTCAAAATAAATCAGAGCCAATAATAGAATCGTTTTTAGGAGCTTTCCCCCAATATTTAACGTTTTTCTCAGTTTTGGAACCAAGTCATGTTGACTCCAGAATCCTACTTCTGAAACGCCGTGCCGCATTTTACCGCAGACTCTGATTGGTTGCGTTTCAAATCCTACGTTAGACACCAAAGTAGGGGTCGAAGTGCAAGGAATGTCCACATCCCTCGGAGCCACGAATGCTATCTACATAGGGACCTGTCGAGGATTTTAGGCGTGCAGATAAAGTCAGTGCGCTGAAGTGAGCCGCTAAGCAGTGCACGCTCAACTTTCTGCAGTGCATCGGAAAGAGGGACCAGAACAAAACGGATATTCTCGAGCCTACTATTAGATTCTCTTCGCTCGTTCTCTCACGAACTCGAGTGGAATTCTTTTCTTTTAGTAAATGAAGTCCCCCCTAGAGCGGGACGGAGAAGCAAAGGTGGCCTTGCGTTAGAAGAAGCGCTTCAAACTTTTGCGAGATTTCTTCAAGTGACGGACTTTGATTTTCCCAGCGCGCGGCGAGTTGAGCTGGGTTGCCAGACATGGGGACTCGGATACGTGCCCATAAACTCATTCGTTTTGTCATCCCTTTAATACTGACGTTGCATCTATTTAATGTAAGTTATTTTATATGCTTTTCCATATATAAGTTAACTCAGTCTTTGTACAGTGTGAGAAGTGGATGTTAACTGTGTTCATTCATTTGAACTCTTATTTTCGCAGCTAGTACGATGCAGTTTATTTATGATCAAGTGGTTTGATCTTAAAGCATAAACTTGAAGTGTTGCATATGTGTTCTAGTCCTGATCTAATTTTATCCATAGAAACGAAACGAGCTATTCATAGTTGATCTCACTGGCGATATGGCTTCAATATTATTTTCAGCACTTTCACTACTCAAGAAAACTTTTGCTTAGTTTAATGAAACTTAGACATCGCATACATTTTCTCTGAGGCTTTTAGCTGTATAATTTCAGCATCAACTGCAATAATGGTCATGGCTTGTAATTCAATCATGCTTGTTCATCAATACTCACTTTTAGTATTTTTTTTTAATGGTGTGAACTTATATTTTCTATGTACAGTTTGTCGTGATAAATGCAGAAATATTTGATTGGGTTTTCTTAAAGTGTCAAACAAATGCTAAGTTTCTCTTCCTTATTAGAGATAATAAAATACAAGTTTATACAGCTATAGGGAATATTTTTATACTAACAGTTTAACGTGGAGAAAAGGAGATTATAACCACAATACAGTTGGTCACTTTGCAACAAGGTTTAGATCACAAACTTGCACCTTTCATATTTATAACTCTACATATCCAAAACCGATGCAGGGGATCACTAACGGTTCTGTCTGCGATAGAGTAGCCAGCCTCTGGACCTGAACCATATTGAGCTGTGTTGTCTTGAGTGTACAGAGGAGGAGTCAATCAAGCCATAGTCTCTCATTTGGTAGAGAGGAGATCTGTTTTTTTTAGGAAGGTTTGGTTTTGATCAGTTTTTTAGCATCTAAATCTGTACCTTGTACAACAAGTAGCTTGTAATACCCTTTTTGAATGAAAAATGCTCATGTGAATTGGGTATATCTATTTTAAATGTCCAGTTTGTTTTTGGTCTGAAATAACAGAACCAGGAAACCCAACCTTACGCTCCAAGTATGAAGCATTGTTAGATACTGAATGTTGGAAAATGTGTGAAAAGCTGCACAACATTTTTTTTTTTTTACTAAAATTGTTATTTAGTTTCAGGCTGCCTATTAACCTTAGGCAATATCAGGGAGTATCTGCTTGTACCTCTCCAGCTCACATTGGGTGAAAGACATAGGTACACCCTGAAACAGATCACCTGACTGTTAAAGGGTCAGTTCCTAATATAGAGATCTAAACTAATTGAACACATGATCTCATATCCTCATAATCATTTTTCATATCTCAAGTCATATCAATATTGTGCTCATGTTTTGAAACTGGAGACTCATTTTTGTACAGTAAATCAAGATAAAAAAAACATAATCAACTCAACACAATATAATCACATTTTACCGTAAGTGATCAAAGTTGATAAAAATCACCATAAACCAGCATTTCCTCAGGTGACTTCTTAACTGGCTTAACCTATATTTAACTCCTTCCATAGATTTTTTTGACTAAGGTTAACTATTAGCTATGCCACAGAATGTCTTTGATGTCGAATCCTCTAAAAATCCTCCAGATCACATGTTGGCAGAAAGTCTTGTCATGTATAACTTAAGATTCTTTAAATCGGCTTGCGTTCATCCTGCATACCACATATAATCCCTCACTTATCATTCATACACAAGTGAACATGAGCCTCGCGGTTTATTGAGGTGTAGCAGAGGCCTTTGCCTTCCCTTTGGAAATTTGAGATCTTTGCTGCTTTGTTTCAGTGTGTCAATTGCAACGTAATTGAATTAAAGTGAAGCAGTGCCATGTGTTTTTTCCATTATAATACTGCCTAAGTTGTAACAAAGAGTTCATTCGAACACTTAGGGCTTCAGTTGCCACCGGCATCCCTGGTGTCTTTTTGGAATTTCAGGGTCATAAGTATCAATCAGCACTGACAAAACCCCATAAATGCACTTTATTACCTTTTAGTTTACTGACACAGAGCACCCTGCTGTTAACTATCAATGGGCTGGTAATTGACAGATGATTCTTTGTGATTTGTTGGTGCATGTGATTTTTGGGTTTAACTGGCTACTTGTGAGGTCGTAGAAGATTTGTATGATAATGGGTTGCAAGGATTCACGCACAATCAACTCTTTTTGGTGTTGACTTCTTTGACTGTAATTGGAGATCAAGGAAATTTTATTTCCTGAAACCTGTAGATCTGACCTGTAGGCAGGATATAAATGAATAAAAGTCTAGAATAATTCACCAAAAGGAGTTTATGGAGTTTATTGCACAAGCACAATCAATTTCTGTACTACTAAAAATACATATACTGACACAAATAATGTACGAGGGGATTTGATGTGTTTGCATTTTTTTGTTATCAAGAAAGTGTTGGTTAATGACAGAAACGTCACTTTGTATGTTTGGGCTTTCTCCCATGATTTCCAGTGCAAAAATTTGCACTTCATTTAAAGACCGAAGAGGTTGTAACCTGAATGTCTATAGGGAACATTTTTGAATGTCTGAGTTTCTTTGGGCCTTTACCCAGTTTTGTCACACATTTTGGCCTCTTCAGGACACTGACATTCACAGTATCTTATGTAATATCTGGATATAGACAAGTGATCCTTGTCAGATCTATGTCTATGGCACGAAGTAAGCTCAAGAGGTATCTATTGTGCATCTCTGGGATAGCTGGGCTTGTGTTCAATGAGATTTTGAGGATGGGAAAATATTAAGGGTCTTCTTTCTGTTATATTAATTTTGAGTAAAGTGCAAATCTAATATAGTGTGATACAGTTCAAATGGCAAGTACTCTGCAATTTCAATAAATTAATTCACTTAGAGCCAGAAAAAAAGTTTTTTAGTAACACAATACTAAAGTGGACATGATTTATTCAGATAGAAGTTATTCAGATAGATTCAGATAGAGTTTCTTCCATTTCAGTAACAAGGTAGATTCCTTTGTATAGCACAATTCATTGACTTTGGTAGTTATTCACAGAATGAAGGAAGTTAAAGAAAATTAAAGTAGGTTTTTACTCATTAGCTTGATGTTTTTGGTGTTTCTCTTAACAGAATATTTTTGGTTAAAACATAAATTTTTTTAAAATTTGTGAAATGAAATTTAGTTCAAAAAACATAGGCAAAGGAAGTTCTGCAAATTTTCAAACATCAATGTTCATCTGTAAAAATGAACTTTTTTTAAGCTATTTAAACATATCATGGTTTTGGATTTAGGATTCTGATCTTTTCTCTGATCTGCAAATTTTCAAACATCAATGTTCATCTGTAAAAATGAACTTTTTTTAAGCTATTTAAACATATCATGGTTTTGGATTTAGATTTCTGATCTTTTCTCTGATCTCTGTATCTGGTTCCAAGCATGAGGAGCATTCTGAAAGCAGATTCTCCCAGTATTTACTCCATGGTTTAACTAGCAGGCAGAATAGAGACATTTGAACTGGTGTAATATCCTTTGATATCTGGTCAGTATCTTTGATAAACATATATTTTTGTTCATTATAATTGAACTGCGTGGTTTATTGCTATTCAAATCTCTTCAGAAAAGTTGATTGGTTGATGACTGAAAAAGCAATTAACAGAATGTGCCTGCTAAAATCTTTTCGACCCTTATGTTTATACTAGAATGATGTTTAGTAGATTGCACATAATGTACTTATCATGTATTTGCTTGTGTTGTGGTTGTGTCAGGGTTTTTGTCCGTTATCGTGCGTCTGTGTTCCCTAGTGCCGGTTCCGGGTTGCCCCTTCAACTCGTGGCTTGTTGCGTCAATGTTCGTCCCGTGTCTAATTTGTCGTTAGTCCCTTCAGCCGTCTTCCCACGCGTCGTCACTTATTAGTCTCCCTTTTTATACCCCTGCGTTTGTGTTTATCGTCACGGGTGCATTAATTGTCTTTGTGTGCGTTATCGATGCGCTACGTTGTGACGTCTGGCAGGTTATTTTGTATTTGTTTATTTTCCACTCTTGAAAGTTATTTATGTTATTGTTCAAGTTTTGCCCCCTCGTGGGTCTTTTGTTTTAGCCATCTCTTTTCTCCTTGCTTTATTCTTTAATAAAAGAGTGTCTCAGGTCTAGCTGTCTCTGCGTATGAGATCTTTCCTTCCACCACACCCCCGATCGTGACAGGTTGTATGTGAAGTGAATTGTGTTATTGGTTGATAAAGACTGGAAAAGGATCAATGTCCGATAGTTTACCAATATGAGGATACGCATATGAAAGGAAGAGTTTAGGTGAGCATCAATGATCAAAGAGAAGCAACTGAACATAGGTGAAAACAGGAATGTATCTCAGCTGACCTCTTTTGATGGGATCACTGAAAACAGATGTTATAATTCCAGATGGAATTAGGACTCTGATGTTGCAGTACTTTACTTTTTTTATAAGTTGAAATGGATTTGATCATACATAAGCAATTTTTTTTTCTTTTCAAAGCTAAATTGCTTTCATCTAAAAACTATTGAATGAAATGGATCGCTTCTATAGGTGGTACTATATAGGTACAGCGTGCCCCCTCCCTTCTGTTAGCAACCTGTGCAACCTCACTGTGGGAATCGTCATCTTTCGGTTGTCAGCTGTCTGCAAGGCAGACTCCAAACACAGCTGGCACTCAGCTGCCATTGTGAGCTTTTCATGCTCAGACACGAGTTCTCATTGTATGTCTTAATAAGGTACACAATAAGGTACTTTTTTTGTGCCAGAGATAAGTTTTTTTCTCAAACAACAATGTAACAGATAAACATGTTTTTTTAATTTCTGTGATCTCCATGTGTATATAGAAATATTTGTTTCTATTCAGATATCTATCAGATATTTCATTCGCAAAGTAACCAAATGCATAGTCTGCTTTTTACTTAAATGCAAACTCTGTAGTGCTATAGTATTTCATTTTCACTTTAAAACTTGCATACAAATAAGCCAAACATTTCCTTAATATCCCTGTGGAAGACTCATGTATTGCTATTTGTTGTCTTAAATGAGCAATTTGTGAATATTTTATGAACTGTTTTATTACTGTTTGTTACTGTTTTATTGCCTCTTTTTCTGTGTCTAAATAATGCCCTTTTCATGTCTGCACTAACATCAGTTTCTGCCTTCTATATTGAGTAGCTTGCTATCAATGATGTCAATGCTTTGACATCACTCAATGCATGTCATCATTGTGGGTTTTGACAGCGGTTCTAGATATTTATGCTAAGTTGCAGCTGTATAGAATGTCTTGTGAAAACAGAGTGTGAATGGAGTTTTCCCTTGAGACCTCTTTCCTCCATTAATCTACAACAAGCCTCGTCCTGTCCCAGAAAGAAAGGAGCTTCGTCTTCCAAGCTTCTTTCAACCCCCATAGGATGCATGTTATTCAAAGGTGTTATTACACCTCTGAGATAATGTCGCGAAGGGAGAAAAAAATACGATTGCCTTAGGGACACACTATATTTCGTAGAGAGTTCAAAATAAAAATGAGAGGACAGACAATGCAGCAATTGATTTTGGAAACTTTCATTTGATAAATTTATAAGAAAAAAAATCCTAGAGTTAAAAAAGATTTGAAGTTGATTCTGTTATCTAAAAAACAGACACAACAAGACTTTCATTGTATTGTTTAACCAAAGCAAAAATATAAATGGGCCTCCAACCATTTTTTAACGAGAGCTATTGACCTTGTGTCCTTTATATAGGGTGAATGAGTGCGCTGTTGGCGGTATCCTAACTTTTGAAGTGGTTGCCAATGTCGGTCATGGTTTTGTAGAGGAAGGATTGGCTCCTTTGAGCAATCGGGATCTATTCAGCAATTCTAGACCCTTCTCCACACCACGGTCTGCAGTTGGGTTCAACTGGAGACGCCAAAGATAAAACTTGTTGAGCCACCCAGGAGGGTGATGCACATTAGCATGTCAACAGCTGCTTTAAAGAAGCCAGGGACTTTTTGCTCCTGGCTGTTGGCAAGCTTTGCTCCTCTTTGTTTTTTAGATGAGATTAAAGATGGGAGATAATTCTGTTGTTGCGTTATCATTTAAGGTGTGGCAAAATAAAGATTTAATTTCACCTGACCAAATACCTAATACAGTTTGCTTTGGGAAATTTGTATTAAAATCTTGCCATTGTGAAAGGCTGTGCAGTGCCTTGTTCTTTCCATGTGTGCTGTTTGATAAGAGAGGGAATCTGCAGTCTTCCAGAAGAGGATATCTGCACTGCCAAAAGTGTCAGTACATTTATTTTTGGGGGATGTTGTGAATCTCTATGGGCAAGTTGCTGATTCACCATCCTGCCAGGGAAATCAAATTCAGAATAATCTTTGAAAGGGAAGGATTGCCCCCTCGCACTTACAAAGTTTACTTTCCTGTTGACTCTGCAAAGTCAGCAATCTCCAATCTACACATCTGCAAGAAGACAGATAATGTTAACAATATCTCAAAGCAAAAATAGTATGATATTATCAGGTGCAGGTGACTGAAGGTGGTTGAAGTGATAAATGGATTTGCTGCCAAATTCATCGCTTTCAAACAAAGCAGTTGACAACCAATTAATGCACACATGTTTTAAAAAGAAATTTACTGTGGAGCCACCTGCTCTTGACCAGGCCAAAACCACATCCCACATAGAAATTTGGCATAACCTCCAGATCTCATGTTCATTTTTCCATGACTAGAAGCTCTTGTGCTTTTCTGCAGTGTTCTGGAGTTTTGCCAGTGGTGGTTCCAGGCTATATAGTTAATGACAACTCCTCAAATGGAAAAAAACACAAAACCACTATGAAAACTTTATTGATGATTGCAGCAATTGCATAAGGTATGTTATGATTGGTTCAGATTCTGTAGGCCTTTGGCTTCTGATCTTATCCTACAGGGATTACTTTACTCACTTCATTAAAAACTCAAAGCTGTTTCTGCAACAACGTTCAACTACTGTTTTCTCTTTATGCTGTATTATTTTTGTGATATATGAATGGCTGGAATTGATGAGCAGGAAAACCTTAGTTATTATCTGATAATGGAGCAATGTAAATCCTATAATTTGAGGAACTTTGTCAGATTTCAATCACCGCAGCAAAGAGCTATAGCTTCTGCCAAGCTGTTGTGTGTTAAGTTTTTGAAGTTTGTTTCTTACAGAATAAGGCTCTGCCCTGAAGGTTTAGTTTGTTAGCTGAAGTAATGTGGTTGATGTACTCATCTGTCAAGGTAAATAAATAGTTGATAGACGTTTAGATGTTTATGCTTAAACCAAGTGTTAGAATCTGTTGCTCTGGAATAGCTGAGCCAGCTGAGGTGGATCTGGCATCTTTGTTTAATGCATAGCATAGGAGCTGGTTTGGGCAGGTACAGATAGGAAGAAATCCCAGTAAAGACATCAGAAACATTGACGATGTTATACATGACCTCTGCATCCAGTGGAAGGTTGTCAATCTAGCCCACATGAATAAATGTTTAGATGAATGGATGTATTTGTTTGGAAATTTGTTCATACTCTAACAATGTATGTTGCTTTACCTTGTCCGCTAAAGAAAAGAAGCAGGGCAAAGCATATCGTATGAGAATTTCTTAATTACTCTGGAATTTATAGTTGCCAACTACATGAAGCCAAAAGCAATTATCCTTTTAAAAAATTATTGTGCAGACTTTCATGTTTTGTCTGACAACTTACCAGAAGACCTGCTGGTGCAGAGTTGATTTCTTGCCACTGCAAACATGTGCCCTTGCCAGTACCTCCAGGCCTCTATTGTGGAATTGACATGTGTACAAAGGGTGGTGCCAGGGGCACACTACTATTAGGATCTGGCATAGTGGATAGACTTGTTGAGGCAAATTCCTAGGGATAATTGCAATATATTCCTGTTGGCACAGGTTTTGTCCAATTGTAGAAAACTTTCAGTATGCAAACTAAGAAAATAAGTAGTCTTGATGTCTTGTTTATGTCTTGTATATCTTTTTATAGATCTTCTTGATATATGAATTAAACTAGGGTGTAAAACCAGAGCTAGCTTAATTCGATTGAAATAGACAAAAAGGCTTTCCTGACATACAATTTTTGAATGTCTATGTCTTTGTGTTTTAAAGCGTATTCTTCATCCCTGCACATCATATTTGATTCAATACCGCCACGTTCCTAGAAATAATTAGATGATGATGTAAACTATACGAAGCTGTCCAATGTGACTGCTTCAGTGAAAACTTTTAAGACCCTTCTCATGTGGATATCTTGAATTCTGGGAGCTTGTAATTGTTTGGAAGGAAATTAAATGCTTCACATCTGCTTCTAATGAATGGCCAGGTAAGGCCCCTTACTATTCTTTATAGTGAAGTAACTCCCCTGGCACACAGATGTTGAGGCTATTTTGCGAGAGCTTAAATGATTTTTAACATCTTAAGATCTTTTAACTTCTCTTTTTTAGGCTTTTTTTTTTACCTATAGGTCATCTGGGATCTTATATTTATCCTTTTACTTAAAGCTCAAGCAGTTTTCCTCTAATAGAAAAACCTACTTGCTAACCTTATGATTGTTTTTTTTCTTCGTTTATTTAACACAAATGACTGGTTGTGTTTATTAGTGTTTCTAGCATCATTATTAAATGGTTGTTTATTCTAGGAAGGAAGGGTGAAGAAGTGTTTCGTTTTGTCAAGGGTTTTATCAGGGTTTTCATTACATGAGATCAAACAGGCGTGGTACTGTCTGGGGGAATTCCTTCCTCAAGCAGTTATCCCAGTCATGGGCATGTTTATCTAGAGGATACACTTTGTTGTAAGTTCTTGTGCATGAATATCATTGCTAGTGCACCCAGTTAATGCTATATGGGATACCAATACCTCAGTGAACAGTTTTGCTCTCCATGCTGCCAGTGCCTCTTTGAAAACTCCCATGAGTCATTAAACAGATGCCATAAACCAAAGAAAACAGACGTTACTGCCAGCTTTTTATTTGCTCTGTGTTTATAGAAATGGAACGAGTGAAGCTAATGAATAGATTTCCACAGTTTAGGCTCTATTCTCATGTAACTCCTGTTTTGACATACTTTTGCAAGAACTACTTGTACCTCTTGACAATAATATGAAAGTGCTCTCATGCAAGTTTACACTTCACAAGATTGTTTGAAAGTTCCTTTAAGTGTTATTTCTTATTAGTCAAATAGTATTAAACAAGCTTGCACTTTATACAGCTCTAGTCAGAGAACAATTTTATTTTATAAATTATAATTAATATTTATTTATAATAGACTCTTTCCAAGACATTTCCAGCAGGTTTTGCAGTAAATCATTTCATGAATATGTTTAGCTCTCAGTATATGTTGTGAATTAACATTGACAATTGCCAATGACAATAATGATGACAGTTTATTTATAAATCGAATATTAAAAACAACTTTGGTTGACCAAAGTGCTGAACAGTAGTGAGAAAACACAGGGACAAACCAAGGTTAAAACAAACAAACATGATTGGTAAAAACACAGTAAAACCTAGGTAGAGTAGTTAAAACATATAAAAGTCAGTAAAAAATGTAAACTGAAACTGAATAAAATCTTTGATAAAAGAAAAAAGTTTTAAAGACCATAAGCTATGGAGAACAGTTTTGAGTTGGGATTTAAAAACAATGTGGTGCTAGTCCTAATTCAAGGAGTTCGAGAGTGTGTGAGCAGCTACAGAGTAAGCAAACTCACCTTTGCCGTTCAAGATAAAGTTGTTAACTCTTGTGTGGTGTTCGGGTCTTTAGGACCCCTTTTCAGGTTTCATCAAAAGAAACATACAAGCAATTATACAGGCAATTATTATTTGAAATTGAGATTCACTGGCTTTGGCTCATTTGTATGACCCCACACTGTATACCCCTACACGTTTATTCATCTTCATGTCGGCTTTCTTCCCTTTCGGGGTCGCCACAGCGGAACCGCCTACTCTCTGGCATATGTTTTATGCGGCGGATGCCCTTCCAGCCACAACCCATCGCTAGGAAACATTCACACACACACTAATTCACATTTTAACACTATGGACAATCGTTCTTACTCAATTCACTTATGCCGCATGTCTTTGGACTTGTGGGGAAACCGGAGCACACAGAAAAAACCCACGCGATGACGGGGAGAACATGCAAACTCCACACAGAAATGCCAACCGACTCAGCCAAGGCTCGAACCAGCGACCTTCTTGCTACACGTTTATATTACACCTAAGGTGCTCGGGTCTACAGGACCCAGGGTGTGAAAAGTGTGAAAATTGTAGATTCTTTACCTTTTATTCTGTCTTCCATCACAAACATAAATTACACATAAACATACAACTTTAGATTCTAGCATAAAACTCTGATTGTGTGAATTAAAAAGCCTAAAATGCATTGGGTCTATCCAGCAGACCTGACAACCCTGCCAAAGTAACAATAATGAGAACACCACACATGGTTTAAATTCTAAATGTGAAGAAATAAGGTTTAAAAAAACAATAGATAAAGTATATTTGCTGTTTAAATCACTTGTTTCCTAACTAAAGCAAATATCTTTTAAGTATTTTAGCATTAAATGTCTTGATTGGGATCAAAAATCAATGGGTCCACCAGACCCACATACACTGCCTGAGTAACAATAATATGAGCACCACACAAGGGTTAAAAGTCTTGAAAGTTATAGTTTGTCTGAAATAAATGAGACTCTTGTGACAAATGTTTTTGGTACTTAATCACATGAATGTTGGAATCTAGTTAAACGTAATTTAAATTCAACAAGCAGCGTTTGGTTCTCTTTAATATAAGATAGTTGCTTTCTTCTTCTTCTTCTCATTATTATTATTGTTATTATCATTTTTCTCTGTATTTTAAGACTAGGTAATGTAGTAAACACACTTAAGGCTGGCATTAGTAAAATGTGATATAAAACACCGGTATTTTACATCAATGAGTGAGTATTATGAAAGTATATTCACTCGAAAACCAATTGTTTAAGTGATTTTTACATTCTTTTGTGTTTTAGTCATAAGTCTCTGTGAAAATATAGGCTGCTCTGGAGTTATCTTGTTTTTATTAGTTAACAAATTATTAGATTTAGAGATTCACCATTTTTTTAAACCATGCAGTTTTAAAAGAATTGTACCATTTTATTCCAGACTTTAAGTGTGTTTTGCCATTCATAAGCAATCCTTTTCAACAACATTTTACTCATTATTTAAAGTTCTGCTAGTTTTTGCCTTTATGCACCTTTTATACGTTCAGGGTTCATTCAAGGAGGAGTAAACTGTTGTAAAGAATGTTTACTTTGTCAGTCATCGTTTTGAAGTACATGCACAACACAGCTGTTAGCTGCTGTTAAACAGATTTCGAAATGGGAAACATATGCTATGACACAGTTACGAGATTTAAAGACATTTGCCTGGACACCAGTGTAGTAAAGGTTTCTTTAACTAAGCAAAATGGGTAAATGCCTCTCTGAAGGACATGAAAGGTCAGGTGGGTCTGCCTTGTAACATCTAGTTAACGTTTTCAAGTGTACATTGTTTTCATTGCTTTGTAAAGCGTCGTCTTAGCCATTGTTGACTCTGCCAGGCCATTTTAATACTTCCTGTACACCCTCTCCTTTTGCCCCACCACTATGTTTTCTATACACTAAGCTTAGTATATTAGAAAATGTTGTGTTTAAAAGCTGATTCAACATTAGTATATGCTTGTTTTATTTGTTGCTTTCTCTAGAGGCTGAATTTACATTTACAATATATATTTTTAGGGATTCAAACATTCAGGCTTCAAGCCATGAAAACTTCCTTAAGCTGCATCATTGACCTGAAAGAATTTCTTAGCATGCAAAGTTGAACTATTATACAGTATTCCAATAGGATTACAGTGTTTTTTTTAGGGTTTTTTGGCATTGGGGGTCCTATACACAAAGGAAAACACATTGCAGTTTAAATAAAGTAAACTTAAATAACAAAATACAGAAAAAGGGAATGTAACCTGTGTATTTGGAAATTAATTTCCTCAGTTTTCAAGGAAGATTTGTTTATTTTGGGCGAGTGGATTTTCATGATACATTTTTTCACATTCATGATGGGTTTAAAAACATCAGTTTACTTAATAGTCAAGAACGTGATTCAGGTGGGTTTCCTACAGTACCTAAGATAAGATAAATGTTTTTAAACCATATAATCGATTTATCCCTTCCTGTGATATTTCTGTGATATTATAAACATTTAAAATTTTTGGAGCTGTGATTGAAGGAGTTGATTTAATAGTATTTTGGCAAAAACAAAACAAAAAATATTGTTGTGGGGCAACAAACCTCTTAACAAACGGTCTTTTTCATGAGTACACGTTCAGGAAATTTGCCATAGATGAGCAAGCATAGTTGACAGTATTAAACATACTAGGTTAGCTGTCAGAGAGATGAGTCTATGAGTTGTAGCAGGGAAAAATAGGAGGCCGAATAAACAAATTGTGGAGATTGGGAGGTGGAGGGTTGACAAATAGGATGTGTAATGAGCTTGATTTGCCAAACTGCTCATGCTAGTTGTCTTTACATGTTACTCATCTGAAGACATCAATAGATGTTCGTCTTTTAAATGGTAGACCTAATGGTTTCTTCTTTAGCTGAAAACTAAAGTTAACATTATTAAATGGTAACCATCTAATTTGGCAAATTTCTCAATTGAATTGTGCAAACATGCTTTCCTTTTTCTTACATGATATTAATAATTATAGAAATTAACTTGCTTTAGCTTCTTGGATCTGCGTTGATTGGAAAGATTAAATTAAAGCACTTGGGTTTGGACAAGGAGAGATGCTTATTATCAGTTTCTTCTCACACATGGTATAACTATTTCTGAGGCCTCCGGATTCTCCAGAGTTCTGACCCAGTCAGAGCCGAGATAATCCTGCAGATTCTGACCAGCCATGCCCTTGATCCTTTGTCAGTGGATGACAAGAGGGGACTAAATCCAAGGATTTAAAACAGAGAATGGAGCTAGAACTAGCCAATAAGAGACCACAGATTGCTTGCAGAAAAGTGAGCATCTGATCCTTTCTCACATGTTATAGTCGGTGGCAGGAATATTGTTTGCATCTATCCTTTAAAACTGAAATTATATGTGCAATCTATCTAAATACTAATAGGCTTTTTAAATGTTTGAGTTAGTAAAAACTTTGTAAAGAGTCAACATTTCCTGTCATTTTGTAGACACCACCTCTTAGTTTCATCCAGTTTTTTTCAGTTATCCAAGTTGCATTACTTATATTGGAAAGAATTGCTACGATCACAAGTGTTAGTCACTTTTGCAAGGCAGATTATTATATAATCAGGTCTTTTTTCCTGAAAAGTTTGTTTTACTGTTACACAACAGTGGCTTTACAAGATGACTTAAATTTAGAGAGTTTTTTTCTACTAAATGTTGAAGTTCGATGTATCTGCTATTAAGGACATAAAGTAAAGTTGTAAAAGTGTTCTCATGTTTCACAGGTTTTTTTAAACAGTTAACTTTTTGTAGTTTGCCTGGATTTATGCTGATGTGTAAGTCTGAGCTGCTGAGCAATGAAGGGTGTTCCCAGTACCCCTTCACCACAGAAAATTTGTCAAAGCAGCTTGCTTCCAATTTGTTTGCTGATATGTTTCCAAAATGAATCCGACTGCAGTGAATTGCTGTGTGCTGAATGTACTTTATTGAGCAGCAATGTCCGTAACCTTCAGTCATGATCCTGAGGCTCCTTCGGCATGTGGCTCAACAGAGGAACCTTTCATTATCTGTGCTCCCATTGGCTATTTTGTGACTGCATATATCCCATTTTAAAAAGCATAGCATCTATTTAAAATCCAAAGCACAAAGTGAGAATTGAGAGCAGTTTTTTCTAAATTTTTTTATGTAGTTGTAAAAACACATATTGATTAGCTATTGGTTGCATTCACTATATATTCTATATATGGATATACTGTATATTATATATGGATAGTATTGATTATCTATATTAGGATGAATCTTTTTTCCTCCCACAATAAATTCAGATGCTGTTTAAGTAACACATGGCAATATAAGATAATAACTTTCCTGCTAACCTGTGCTGCTTAAAGTGACTTTTGTGAGGTGTAGAGATTTATTAATAAGATTATTATCTTGAGTTGATCCATTATGCTAGATACATGTAATGTTTTCCTGAAACTTGATTCAGAATCATCATTTAGAAACTATAGTACTTACATAGAAACTAAACCCAGCCAATTCAACTCATTAAAGCCTCTCGCTTATTGGCAACATTTTACTAAAGCTGCTAATATATGATTAGATATACCATAGCATTGAAAGTGACTGCTTGGTCAGTCAAACTACTTGTTTTGACAACCAAAGACATATTGAAAAGCTGATGTAAAGCAAGAGTGAAAAAAAATCTTCTGGTGAGTCTTTAACACTGTATTTAGTGAAACAGTTTTCTTTACTGCACACCTGAAATAACACAACCGAGCTTCTGTTGATCAGTGATGATAACTAGAAGACAAACTGCTTACACTATGTGGTGTCTTTAAGTTCTGCGTAAACTTATTTTTCTTATTTTTAAGTCTTTGTTATGTTAGCTTTGCTGGTTGACTGAAAAGAACATTTGTGTCCAAGTGACACCAAATGAATTTTTACATACGGACCTGTGAACATTTTCTGATAAATTCCAGAGAGTGGTTTACTTCAAATGGACATTTTTTTCGATCGTATGGACAGCCAGTGTACTTTGGCTAATACGGCATTAGCTTACCTCAGTTGAGCTAATCCAATGGTTTGTTACCCTGTTTCCAGTGCAGTGTGGATTTCTATTGTTAACTTTTTATTGAAACACTTGTATTAGATTTATGTAGGTTTCTTTTACAAAATGAAAGGCCAGACTGTACGTTTATTTTACTAGTCCATAAAGCACAAGCTAGATGATCCAGACCTTTTTACTGGGAGTACATTTTAATAATTAGACCTTGGTGACTTTTAGAATACCCGGGATATAGAGAGTCTGTAGATTGGGTTTTTACATATAAATTTAGCAGGAGAGTGGGCTAACCTGTTCCACATATCTGTAGAGTTAAGCTTTAATTGTAATAAAAAAGTTTGAGCTCTCTAACTATTGTGTCCTGAAGCCAAAATCTCCAGCAAAGTGGAATCCCAGGAAAAGGGCTGCTTAACACTGGGATACAGTCTTTTGAAACCAAAACCAGTGTGCCAATGTTATATACATTAGGGTTGAGCATATTATACGTTAGACAGATGCTTAGACAGTGCCGTGAAATGGGTAGTTGAAGCCAATTATTGCATGAGAAAATGCTTGTCTTAAAACAGCAATGTCTTTTAACAGTGGATGCCATTGTATGCTCTGAACTAATTTCTATAGTTGTAAAGATTACCATTCCGATCTTGGTTTCAGAGCACTGCAGCTGTTGTTAGTCAGCTGGAAAGTGTCAGTGTAAACTTGTGATCCTGATCAAATTTTACTGTTTTACTTAGTGTTTAAAATCGACAAGGATCGTTGATTAAACACCAGCATATTCGTTTTCTAGGCTTGTTTTCAATCTTAGTGCCCCTTCTTTTTGCTTGCAGGCGTTTCGACAAGGGGCTTGATAGTGGGATGAAATTTCACCTGCAGCTACTTGGCTTGAGTGGTATTTTTACCTCCCAAAGGAATGTCACCTCTGTCCGCCCACACACACCCTTTAGTCTGGGTGCGAAAGGGGTCAGTGAAGTTGAAACATCTTCTGGTCTATGTGCATTACCTGCCAGGGCAAATTTCATTCATACTCAGTCAAGTTACCGCACAGGGGCTTGATATTCCAAATGTGGGCAAAGAAACACTTTGAAGCCTGTAGCTGCTTGCTGTGAGGAAATGAAGAGTCCTCTTTGATCAGACAAATTTCCGCTTTGATTCTCTTGAATGCACTTTTAGGACATAATGCAAGTCATACAGAGAGAACTTTTAGGAAACTTTTGATCATACTCTAATTATAGCTCATTTTATTTTATCTCCGGAAAAATGTCCAAGTGAATATTGTCTGGTTTTCAAGAGATCTTAGTATGTTAAAAAACTTTAGAGGCCTTTTCTAGTCATGGTCAGTTCATAGTATTGTGATCCTTAAATGGACAGTCGCTAAGGACTGGTGTATAGGGCTGTTCTCTGAAAATAATCAGATTTGTTTTTTACATTAGAAGTGTCTGTGCTTAACTTTAATCACTTTAATTTGAAATAAAGCAAACATGCAGATGTTGGAATTTTCCATAAACCAATAAGAGAATTGGATCATTTCATTTATTAAAATTAGTGATTAAATCTTTGGTAAAACTAAAATAAATTCAGAGCAAGCATCACATTAGTAATTTTTTTCCCATCATGCCATCTATACTGCCAGTCGATGGCACTCATTGTTCTTGGGCCCACAAGGCTCTTCTTTTAATTAGTGTTTGTTTTGAAAAATTACTTCTAGGGGAAAAATATTGCAAATCACCCATTAATCTTCGGCAATTTGGAGGCAAACTAGAATTCTTTACTTCGATTTAATTGCAAGATTTAGCTGTATTGTAGTAATAAATACTTTTGACATATACAGTTTTATAAAGATTTGGAAAAATTGCTAGGCAGGTTTTTCTGTAGTGTCCTACATTTTTCAGTCTGCCGTACTTTGTTCCTCTCATTTAACTAACAATGATCCAACGACCTTTTAACGCTTGTTGAGAATCACTGAACTATACCTATTTCAATTACAGTTTATGACCCCCTCAAAACAGCCCTTCTGGAAATGACTAAAGCTCAACTTCGCCAGCGTCTCAGGTTTCTAAATAGCATTGTCTAAACTCCACATAAGATCATATGCCTGAACTGTTGTCATACCATCTGAAGCCTCACACAAACTTGCATGGCTAAATCCGGCTTAATTATGACATCGCTGTCTCGAATAGAACAGGGTCTTTTGACCTTGAGAACATATTCCAAGCAGTTATCTAACTTTAAACCTCTCTTGGCAGACTGGCCTGATACACTCACAAGTCACAGAACTATGATGTTTTGCTTCAAATTCTCAAAACTGCTCCAATTTACTTGATTTTCTGCAGCTTATTATGCCAACCTTGAGCGTTTAATAAAGCAGCCCTTATTAAATAGTCTTTGACCTGGCACAAGAGAGAAAGCCAAAAACAACAGGTGGTGGTAGATTAACTCCACAGCCATGAGAATAGGGAATGGATGATTATCAGCAATGCTAGCTTGGTGGGAAATCTAAGCCCCATATGAGTCATCAAAAACCTTCAGATAATTTGCCCTGCATACTGTGCACAAGTCTTGAATGTTCACAGTCCACAAATAAGTTAAGTTTTTCCAACTGAAAATAAACTGAAGATGCAAGTAAAGTGACTTTTGATTAATGAGTACGTATAACAAACCTTCAGGAAATGATTTAGTTATATTTTAGTCATTTTGAAAAGTGTGTGCATTTTGAATGTTATTAAGAAAATTTCACCACTAATTGTAAATTATGATGATATGGACATGAGTAACAATTCAATTCAATTTAATCATGTTATGAGTAAAAGCTGGACAGTTCTTTTTTTTGTTCAATCAATTTTGTTCTCATTAAAAATGAAAGTTGTGAACATTTTATTAGTTGAATATCTGTCCTATTACGGCGTCTTTTTTTAACCAATAACCTGCAGACTAAGTTTTAAGAAAGCTATTGTGTACCCTACTCCCTCACAAACTTTTTTGTTTAGTGTTCTGTGAAACTTTCTCTTCAACAGCTCACTGTCACTGTTACTGTCTTGCTGTCTGACATTCAAATACATTCTCTCAACGATTTTGACTTTCTTGACATATCTAGAGCTGTGAAAAATAGTATTCTGTTTTATTGTCCGGTTACTATTGAGTTGCGTTACTTTTCATAGTGTGTTCAGTCAGCTCACCAAAGAATATTTTGGAGGGAGGACAGCTTCAAGAAGACAAGATGGGAAATTCTTCTTAAATGACAGCTAGATGCAGCACAGAGCCCCTTCTTGTTATAAATAAACAGCTCTTCCCCTTCACACAGCCACTGGCCTCTGCACCTTCACGCTCAGCTGTCGTCTGGGGGAACTAGAGCTGTGTGTGCCCTCTTCAGAGAGCCGGTCACTATAAAGCTCTTATTACCGGAAACATTGGAGTATTTTTAGTCTCTTAAATTGCAGTGTTTATTTGTTGTCAAGAAAGATGCGGCCTGAGAGATTGGATCCTTATCACAGTTTTGTGAGGACCAGTTTGAAGTTTTTGCATTTCTGCAGACTCCAAAAGATAGTTACAGTATTTTCGAAAGAAGATACTGACAGGGGTAGTTTCAGGTGTGTGCTTCAACTCGCTATTTTAAGATGAGTTTGTTTGAGAAAAAGAAGTATTCCCAGGTTTGATATTTTTATGTGAGGGTTTTCTGAAAGAATGTTTTATTTGTGTGCAATAACAGTGTAAACAACCTTGTGTTAGAGTAGTTTAAATTCATCAAGTTGTTTTTGCAAAGTTAGTGAAAGTAAAATGGCATCAAAATTCAGAGCTGTTTTCTGCCTAAATATGTTCTAATAAAGACTGCTCTCCCCTGCTGGGTCCATCCACCTCTAATGATTGACAGGTGCATAGCACAAATATTTAGATGACTAAAACAAACAAACAAAATCTGATTATTTAAGAAACAGCTTTAGAATGTTTATATATAAGCCATTGAACCACTTTTTATTAAATGTATGTATATATGGTCCTGGTATCAGTAAGTCATATGAAACAAATACAATTTCCTTGACTTTAAGACTTCACATTTCTTTACAGTACCTGCTAATGCAGATTTTTTTTTCTTTCAGTAGACCCAAATACATTATCTCATAAAAAGGGTGTAATAGGTGACACTTTCATAGGTGTCATATAGTTTGCCAATGGTTTGAATAATTCAAAATGAATGAAATCCTTTCTTGCTTGCATCCATATCGAGTCGCTTTTTATATGTGGATCTAAAAATGAAATAGAACTAGGGTTCTAAAACTACCCTACACTGGTTTAAATTTCTGACAGCTTTGAAATAAACAAATTTGAGATTTTCATCCTACAATATCCAAGTGATGGCAGACCCGAAACAGAAATGTCCCCAAATGGAAACAAACTTGCAGTTGAACTCTGTCATGTTCTGTTTTTGTTGTATGAATGGCAAGGCAAGGCAAGATTCTTTGTGCATATTCATTAATGCACATTATTTATTGTGGTTGACTGTCAACTACTTATTACATTTTGGTTCCTTTTAAGCTTCCCTAGTGAATCACTCTACAATTAAATCTATTGTGATGTTTATTTAATGCATGAACATTATTTTGAGCTGCTCATTTCATTTCAGGAGCTTGACCGTTCTCTTTGAAAATTGATCTTTAAAGACAGTGGAAACAGCTGCAAAAAAATATGAAACAATATATTCTAAGAATATGTAACTTAATTTTTCAGAAATTTAAGTTGTTATAAGAGATTTCCAAATTATTAATGCAATATATTTTATACTTTAAAACTTTAGAAGCTGTTTTGGGGATTCCCAGACCCTTATTTAGCCGCTGCAAAGTTTCATACGCTTAGAGTGCTCCATATGTCCTACCCTGGTTGAAATGGGCCAAGCACTATAACGGAATTGTAAAAATGTAGTTCACTGATAGTTGTGCCTGAGGTAGGAATGCTAGCTAAATGTCTGATGAGTTTGGTACAGGAAGTTGAAAACACTTCAAGAATCCTGAAGGAATTTTTTGACTGGTTAACACTTATCAGGATTTCTGGTAGAATTAGGTGACAATGTCATTTTAGTTTCGACCAAAAGAATTAAGGAGGCCTACGATCGAGAACATCGAATATCTATTCTCAGCCTCAGATGTCACGTTTGCACACTCCACGTTTGCATTCTCTATTCCGTCAGATTGAATCTGTGTTTTAGGGGACTCATGCGGCATTGTTTTTTGGTATAGTATCTTCCATTTTTGGTTTATTATCTTTCAGCTTCTGTGACTTCATTATATGACTAACTCATGGCATGTTGGTCAGTTGTGGTATCATTTCAGGGCCCAGAAACATTACCTTATGTGAAACAACATAGGATTGGTTGTTTGTTATGTCAGTGAAATGACCTCTTAGGCACGTCTTGACCAAAAATAAGCTCCTAAAACACCCAGGGCTGGCTATGCGATACTAGGTCTGAGCCAAAATTGAAGCCGTTTGCCTTCAGACAGAGGGGGTCATGGGGAGCGCAGGAGCTCTGTTGATTACTCTGTAGGGGTGATAATTGAAAGGAGAGTTCTCCTATAGGTGCCATCTGTGCCCCCCCCCCCTCCCCAAGTAGGGAAAGCTGCGTCCATTGGAATGCATTCACTCATTCAGCCCACCCACATGCATTATGTAAATAATGGGATCAGCTGCCTTAATTGAAACTGCAATTAGCTCGAGCTTTTCTTCGTACCAATGCAGATACAGTAGGTCATATTGGTGTCATGCTGTCAACAAAAATTTTTGGGGTTGATGGCATCGTGCAGTCATACTCAGCCCCCTATGATGCTACCATTATTAGTGTTGTTTATCTTCTGCCTTCTGGGTTTTGACCTAGTTTGAAGAGGCACACTCTCTGGGCTCCTATTTCATGAATATGTCATGGCATACAAGAACAGGGTTCTTTCTAGTCTCGTTGTCGATATTCTCAATCCGGTAGTTTTTCTAAACATGAAAAAAAATGTTTTGAACTTAACTTGCTTGGTACTTTCCAAAGTGGTGGTTGCATGGGAAACCTTGCTATTGTGCAACAAGCTCAAAAATTACCTTTTAAATGAGGGATTTAGGCTGTTCAAGATTCGCAAAATTAGTTGAATGAGTCAAATGTTTACTTTAAATGGAAGTGATGGATTTAACCAACTGTTAATTCTTGACTGAATATCAGTTGTCCTCCAATTTTGGGATTCAAGTAGTGTGAGTAAGACTTCCAGATGTTGGCTGAAACTATACCTCAATGTGTATTCTTCAAAACCACACAACTTTCCTTCTGTCACAGTTGGATAAAGCCCTCTTAGCACTCACTTGCTTCAAGCAGATGTGTTTAATTATTTAGAAAAAATGTTTGCTCTTAGTTTCAGGTAATGCGAGTAAATTCTATGACAAATGTAAGTTAAGACAAGCAGATAAGTATTTCATGCAAAAAGAGACAGGTTAAGAAACTTCTGCTCACCGGTATAGTGATGAACGAGCAGGACAAGTAAGGTGAAGCTGCACATCAAGCTACACAAGTTTGAGTCAGAAAGCTCATGTTTCTTTCCATGATATGCTCTCTCCCATTTCTTATGCCTGTCTCCACAGTCCTTTCCCATTCTGCTAAAATATTTAAAGTAATTGAGATTATATTATTACATAGAAAAATAGTGTTTAAATTACTGCTGTTGATCAATTAATAAAAATGAACTAATTAATTCGTTGCGATTAATCGCAATAACAAGACTGAAACTTTTTAAAATCTGTAAATTTAAAGTGTAAATAATAAATGTAAATTGAAGTAAAAAAAATTCAAAATAGGATTGTTTATTGATTTTTTTTTGTTTAACTTGTAACACAGATTTTGTCATGTAAACAACATACCGTAAACCATCAATATCCTCCAAATTAACGTTTTGCTTCTTTTCTTTGGTGGCTGTTAGTTGTGGTCTCTTTAGACTCTTGTTCTCCAGGACTCTCTGCCACTAACAGCTTGCTTACTGAACCCTCTTTCCTAAAGAAACTTCAAGGAATCTTTAAACCTTGGAACAATTGCAGTAGCGATCTTCTTCCGTGTTATATTAGTGCTGTTCTTACTTTTCGATAGGTCTGAGGTAAAATCGTGTTTAAATGTAAATATAGACTTGTTCATTGACTCCATAATTTATCAAGTGGCACAAGGCTGGCAATACCACTGAGCAGGATTTTTTTTTATTTTACTTACATTACATTGTTTAAGAACATATTTATTTCTCTGTCAACTTTTTAATATTGTTTTACACTAATCTGAATTGTTTTTTTTAATTTTGCAGCATGACTTGGCAGTGGACACAGACACAGGCACGCACATTACTGCTCAAGTCTTGCAATATTTAGCTAGCACACTTTCAAAACCGCTGCCGTGAATAGAAACCTGACAGTTTCCTGACAGTGAGCCGTGCAAGACAGGTGTTCAAATGGAGGTAACGTTAGTCTCGTGGCAGCAAACATGTTACTAGGACCGTCTGTGTGCTTTAACTTGTCCTCGATTTTTCTGTTCTCTGCACCACATCGAGAAAATGATCTACAAATGCCTCCGCGTACTGCAATTTCAACAAAGATCGCTGTGATTTTACATTGCTGTCATTGCTCACAGAAGCCCAGCAGTCCCCTGTGAGCATGATGTGTTGTAATGTGCTCATGCTCCGTGCCTTCTCATTGTCATACAAAGTGCATGTGTCTTATTCATACTTAGTTTAAAGCACGTTGGCCATAACAGGAAAAAGGGAAAACTGCATCTGCGTTAATTACGTAATTTGTTTTATTGCGTTATAGATTTAAAATGAATACCATGCGTTAAGGCGTTAATTTTGACAGCACTAGTTTACATATTTTATTATATTAAAAAAAATTATACAAATTTAATTTTAAATTATTTTTTTGTACTTTTATTATCATTGCATACCTAATTCAAGAAGCTACTGAAAGATGTCTCTGAATTGTTTTATTTATACTAACCCATACACTCTGGAATTTCCCATGGAATGCAACTGTTCATTATCAACACCATTCTTAAAACGGAGTTTACATTTATTAAATCATTTTAATAATTGTATGTAGTGGACGTCTTGTGTTGTTTTATGACAAGCATTACTTTACTATTGGTTTATTTCTTGTTTATTGTGTACAACACTTTGTGTCAACCTCAGCTGTGTTAAAGCACTACATGAATAATGTTGAGTCGAGATTAAATAATCAAACTCACTCTAACACTTTTTTTGAAACCTTAAAGTCAGTCTTAGTTGGTTTCAATTTGATTTTGGCCGATTAAAACTATGCTCTGGATCCCCATATACCAGTTAAATCAACAAGCTGATTTCTTTTGATTATTTTAGAGTGAAAGCAAAGTTAACCTCGTATGAACTAATCACCTAAGGCTTGCAGCTAGTTGTAAACCCTGCCTAATTGTGTTTTGGGTAACACCTTTCTCTTTCAAAAAGACCCTGCAAGTCTGCACAGGTCAGCTGCTGGTCTCAACCTCTGGTGCTGAGTTTCAGTATTTGGAAATCAGTGTGACAGTCAGACCAGAATGGTTCATGATGATATGGCCAAAGAGGAGCAGAAGAAAATCTCCTCTCTTGGATGAAATGACAGGAGAGTAAAGATTTAAACAGAAAGAGAACTAGTCTAAAAATGTTGCAAAACCTCACAGTTCCCAGCTTTAGTTTCATCTTGGGAAACAGCTGTGCGGGACACATTTGTGAGCTTGTATGTCAAATCTTGTCCACTGTGCAGTGGAATGCCAGTGGGAGTCCTTATTCAATCCCAAAAGCATGCTTCGGGTCTATGTGAGAATGCGTGCATCACCTCGGGGAAAACTTGATAGAAAAATGCTATTAGCCTTTGTCCATCCTCTTCTCCCCTCAAACCAGTATTAACTTCCGTACTGACTTGTTTAAGAATGCTCTTCTTCGTGTTTGCATGCTTTTGTTAAGGTGAATGGGGTATGTATTTGTTAGAAGTTGTCAAATACTTTCTTAAGTGCATTGTATAGTTGAAGGGTGTCTCTCAACATCATCTTTATGCAGGAGTTCTAAACAATATTGAGCTCATTCTCCTGTGTTTTGCTCAAAGTGACTAAAAGAGAGAAATGTATGTACCGGTATGTCTATTACTGTTACCTTTGAGCCCGTCCATACATAAATGTTTGCTTTCTCCTTAATTAATCATTGTCTAGCAGATGAATGTTTTCTATTGTATAGTGTAAATTTACTCGATCATTTTAAGTCTTAATCCTAGCATGGTTCCTACTATAAATATTGAACTGTCTGCTTGGTGGAACTATTTTTTTTATCTTTGATCATGTAAATCATTTGGTGTCTTGAAAAGGTTAATGAATGTACCATTAAACAAATTGTATAATTTTACAAAGAAATGTAATACAATTTGTTTAATGTTTAAAGAAAGTTTTGGACTGTCTTTTTCAAAATGATATAATAGTTATTGTCTACATTAGGAGAGGATTATTTTTTTTATTGAGTTCTTGTATATTTATTTTTACATCCCTACTGCCACATATTTAACTTATTTTAAAATGTTGTATTCCATACGTTATTCGGACTTGACTTATTTATAACACATAAAAAAGCATCACACTAATTGTAATAATAATAAACATGTATTTGGATTTTGGCAGGTATGCACCCACCATCATTAGTGTATAAGTCACATATAGTTCTTGTAATTAAGTGAAGCAAATAAGTGAATAGTTACTGCTGTTTACTACTGGGCCTGTTCCATTCTGCTCCATTACTTGAGCTTTTGTCACTCCTCTGCATCAGTCTTGTACTAGTATAGCACCATCATAGTATTGCTGACATTTTCATGCAAATAGAAGAAGTGAAATAGGCAAGGTTTAAATTTTGTTTTAAAAATGTAAGTGTTCGTTGAAGATAATGATGTTAGTGTTGTTGCTACAGTGAGAGAGAATGTTCTATTGAGGGTTTCTTTTTCCTTTCTGGGCTAGAACCACAGGATGCTGTTCCTTTTCTGAGTGCAGGCTTCTGGGGGGCATTTAGGCCTCTGCAAGTTTGTGAAGGTAGACAGGGGCTGATCTGGTGTTGGTTTTGTAAGTTAACTTCAGTGATTTGAACTGAACATGGCTTGCAATGGGGAGCAGGTGAAGATAGATTAAGGGTGGAGTAACATGAGCTCGCTTTGGTTCTTTGAAAGTAAGACGAGCTGCAGAGTTCTGGATCATCAGCAGAGGTTTGAGCACTTTAGTTGGAAGTTCTGCTAGAAGAGCATTGCTGTAGTCCAGTATAGATAGGATCAGAACCTGAACCAGGAGTCGAGTTGCATTGCTCAGGGCCTGGTCTTTCTGCGGTTGACATGCATTACAGACAATATCCAATCACAGAAGACTTGGTGTCATACTACCAATCAACAGTTTAAATGACTTAAAATTGGGGTTTTAAATGAGCAAGTAAAAAGAAAAAAAACTATTTGGATGTTTTAGTATATTCTCCCAGTATTAAAGTACCAACAAAAAACTGTTTTGTTATTGCTTCGTTGAAGTGCAGGTTTAGCAACAATCGTCTGGAAAAAAAAATTGAATAGTTGGTGGAGTCCGGTTACCAACAATTAAATTGAAGCATACTGCTTATAATGCAACAACAAAAAAAGGTCTCCAGCACATGTCAAGAATCAACCAATTCTGCCATATGTAGGTATTACATTTGATTCCTAATGATCTTAAAAAGTCTTCAATTTAACAATATGGAACTTTCAGAAACCGTGATGTTAACATTTTGAAAACTCCGCAAAACAAAAAAATGTTAGCTGCTCTTTGAATAATTTTTTTTCTGCATTAAAAGAACTATGTGCTCTTCACCAAACGGTCTCAATTATGGTTCTGCTGGACTGTGGAACAGAGCAGATCTCCACCTTCATGTTTAACTTTGGATGGCTCAATTCAGTACAAAATCATCAATAGATTACATGTGTTATGACAGGAGACAGGTAGTGGAAGGCTGTTAATGCTTTGTAAACTGTGTAGCTTTACTGTGATCAGGAAGTGTGCCCATAGGTCTGCCTGTGTTAGGCTCTGATTTGGTGTTTGACTCAGATGAGGGTATAAACTGTGTTCTTTAAGCTTTCACCTACTTACTGCTCTACAGTTTACATTCCATTTGTATGTTTATAAGAACTATCAGCCCCTTCAGGTCCATGAATAGCTTATGTAATGCAAAGTAGCGAGTCCAAGTTTCAAGTGTTTTGCCAGCTAGATTCATTTAAATAGTTGTCAGCATGAAAATTATAATCAATTTTGTGAGCAGTTTTTCAAGTAAACACAACTGGATTGTAAAAGATCTTTTGAAATAACTGTTACAAATGTGTTTTAATTTGTTTAATTGATAATTTATAGAAAATATTTATGATTTAGTTTCTTTTATTATGCGGTTGTTTCATATATTTACAGGATGACATCCAAAAGCATGGTTTTCAGTCACCCGTTCTTCAGCTGCACTCAAATGTGAATTGGAGCACTAAAATCCGTTCTCACGGGGTGCTTGTAAGGCCTTGAAAATCGGACATGGGTCTGATTGGTGGTTTGAAATGCCAGAAAGGGGTGTGTGTGGGAGAGGATAACTCTCCAGTACACATCAGCAGTGCACATCTGTCCTTTGTAGCTAACATAATGGATCTTTGGAGACTGAATTTGAGCCAGTGTTAACCCAGGAAGAACTGGTCGTGATATTCTGCTCTCTGGTTATTCTGGAGTTTCTTTCCCTGAAAATTTGCAGCTGTGTAAACCCTTGAGCAATCTTCAGCCTTTTCACCAGGCTCAAAACTCTCTTGCTTGTGTTATCTGTTTCTTTGCTTTTCCTGAAGAGCAAACTGCTGGCTTTGTGAATTGCATAATTGCAAGTAAACAGTGGGATTCCTTTGACTTCGTGTACATGTGTGGATTTACAGTGAGATCAATACCTTTTGAATAAGGAATCTCAAAACTGGCAAACCTTAGAAACCGGTGTTGTTTATAAAGGTTATGTATGATGTGGACTGTAGAGGGCTTTTTTTATTTGACAAAAAATTAAATGAGTAGATATGAAAGTGTGCAAAAAAAGACGTTTAATAAAATTTTCAATTTTCTATACATTGTAATGGATTGGAATTTCCCTGAAGGATACAATTTATAGTTAAAAAAACTGATTTTTGTTTACTATCGTGTGCTTTAAAAAAAAAAGTTTTCAATATTATATGAGACAATATCCATGTTAAAAGATAAAACACAATGGTTAACCATTCTTCTAAAACATGTAAATAAATATAGTGTCATAAATTAACATTTAAAATTTTACCGTAAAATAAAGGTGGCTGTTCAGCAACTTTGCTGTAAGAGATTTTATTCCATTTTTTAATAAAGTACATATTTTCCTGTCTGCAACAGTTTTATAAATTTGGTACTTTTTGGTCAGTGATGCTTTTTCTTGTGGCATTTTATTTTTAACTTTTATGCCGTGTAAAATGTAAACATGTAAAAGCAGTCTATTTTTACATTTTCATAAATTAGTGAAATTTCCATGCTAACATGTTTCTACATCATGAGAAAATGACACCAGGTTTTTTGTATGAAACTGCCCTCCAATTATGGATCCTAATAATTACAACCCACTGTCTCATTTTGGGAGGACTCCATCCCAAGGGACAGATTATCACACCAAAGGTTGGCTGAGCAGCTCCTATTGAAAGAATTTTGCCAGTCAGCGCTTTGCTTTTGAAAAAGCTCAAGGATTGTTGTTTTAGAGTGTTCAGTCAGGGGAGAAAGGATTTGTGGGGGAGATCAAGTTATTTATTTGCCAGAGCCATTTAAATGAGAACCGCCGCCATGATGGAGATGCAGGGAAATGTGAACTGGCAGGCTATGAAGACTGAAAATGCCAATTTTGGCATCATGCCATGGAATACACAAATGTGAAGATGAGATAAGCAAGGGACATGACTGTATAAAATCATCAACACTGGATATACGTCTCTGATCAAAAAAAGTGAATAAATGCTGTTTGTTGTGTTTGGGTAGAATGTTTCTTGAGAGACCCCAGGTATCAGGAATCAGCTTTTCAAACAGATCCTGCCATATTAAAGTCATGTATACATTTTTGCACCCCTTTGAATTCTGATGTAGTGAATCGTTGAGTCATTCACACTGTATTTCTGCAGTAATTAATTTTAAGAAATAAAATTTCTGGGATCAGTGTCAGAGGTGAACCTGTACAGGATGCCAGTCCAACACTACATTTACAAACCATTTACACACATGCTCAGTCCGAAAGTTTTTACAATTTAGAATCATTTTCTTTTAATTATCATATAAAGAAATTGCTCCCTGAAGCAAGCACTGACAGAAAATTCTCTCAGAAAAGCTCTTGGACAGATTAATTCAACCATCAACACTACAAGCTGTAACCATACAAAATAACATTTTTTATTTTTTATTATTTAACATTTTTAAATAGTCTAATGTCTATCTCTGTATGTTCACTATGCTAGACTCACGTTTTGATGACTCCTCTTGGGAGTCTTGGATTATTTGTAAAAGATTACATGTTTCCTGATGACTATCCCCTTGCTAATGGGTTAGGGTGTTACTGTTTCAGAGGCAATGAGGTAAAAGTTCACAGTTACCAACAGTAACAGGCTAGAAACATACGATGTTCTCATTTGTTTTGTCTCTATCTGTACACTTTTGGTTCTGTAATTTGGCGTGTACAGTAGACTTTATTTGTAGAAGTATGTGTTTGTGAAAGGCTCTAGCTTAGGTTAAGTTAATTTTTTAGTGCATTGATTTTTAGTCCAAAAGCCTTTCCGTAGCAGCTGTTTACATTGTATTTAAGTCTCTGGGATGAGCGAGATATGCATTATTTTGTATTCATAGCACAGAGGCATGATATTTATCTCTTCGCTCCCCAGTGGAGCCAGAAGGCACAGGATTTTTCCCTTTTCATGTTTTTGTCGATCTCTTATAACTCTGAATGAGTTTGGAGTTGCTGATTTCAATCCTCTTTCAATTGAAAGATTTCAAAAAGTGTGGTTTCATTTGTTTTGTCTACAGGTGGCTGAGAGCTCTAAAGTGTGGGATGAAGTACCTTTTCCAGAGGATTTAGAAGAGGAAAACAAGCGACCTGGCGATTATGTGGATGATGAAGAGTTTTATGATCCTTCAGGAGGTGCGGCTGAATGCTGTTGTACTTATATATGCTCCAAAATTCACAATTGACAATAACAAGCAGCGTTTTCATTTAAACAAAGTTAGTGTGTATGTTAGCCATTCAAAAGAAACTTTATGCCGAAAGGTATATATGGAAGTGGAAGCTTCTCTAAAGGAAATGTGTTGACTGATATTGTCATGAATAGCATTTAATTTTTAGTTTATACATGTAATATTGCAAGATGTAAGATTTCCAAAATGTTTACCATCCATAGATGTAATCAGTCTTAAACAGTTATATTCTTTTATAACTTGATAAGTTTTAGTTCATTTGTTGTCAACTGATTTCTGATTATTAGAACCTAGAGTTCACAAAAATCTTGTTTTAAAGCAAGATTGAAAATTTTTTAGGATGTCAGTGTTGATGTGAAATAGTTTAGAGTGAGCCATATTATCATTATCTTTAAAGCTAGGTATTTTTAGGGAAAAATGCCTGGTTACTTGGGTCTTCAGTCCAGCCTTGTCATGATCTGTCCATCAGATCTCGGCCCATTAATGTTTAAATGACATTGGAGTAAAGGTAATTTTACAACATATTTCCAATTTAAAAAATATTTTTCATGTTATTATGTTGCCCAGTATAACTGTGAAGTTGCTTCCTGGGAAATGCAGTCTTCCAAAGTCTGGAAAATGCCTACCTTTTTTTTGGTGATAAATAGTTATAAGAACACTCAGCAGTGCCATGGATTTGAACTATTCAACAGTTAAATATCTTTTTCCTAGTCTTCTCTCTCAATACACTTTGGCTAGAAAACAGTCTCATTCCAATATTTGCATAATTGTTAACTAAGGTCTCACAAATCTTTCCCTTTATTCTAATATTTTTCCAGAAATCAGTGGAGAAGAGGATGGCAGCACTCCTGATCTGATCACAGGCACATCTGTAACAAGTGAGTCTTTTAATTTTATGGAGAGTAAGTAATTCAAGAATGTAACATTAAACGTTTCATTCAGTAAAAGATATGTTTTAACAGTTTCTACAGTCATCTCAGTGTAAAATTTGAGGGAGTTGTAATCATATGCTTTTGAGATGATTCAGAGTTGTTGCGTCTCAGTCACATCCTGGCACCCGCCTTCGCTCTCAGTGATGAGACAGCAGGAGCCTCTTCATAACAAGGGCTAGAAATCTAAACAAATACTCATTTCTCCTTTCATCAGTTGAACTGCAGAGGCGTAAACATAGCAACAGACATTCAAGTCAAACAAAGAAACAATGGATGGGGCAGAATGATACCAAATAAATGTGGTTTAATTCTCACCTGAGTTTAGCTGAAGGAAATATGTTGTTACTTCAAGCCAAGATCAAGTATTTTTAGTGATGATATAATGCTAGATATACAGTATGGGAAAGAAGTATTCACCCCTCCTGATCAGCTAATTTGAAAAGTTTAAATTTAGGTTACCCAGTGACATATAGTATACAAAAAAACCCTGAAAAATACACTGAAAAAAACCCCGCAATAAACTAATGTGCTAAAGCTGTATCAAATAGCAATAGTTTTTGCTTCCTAAGTGTAAACATTGTTTACATTTTTTACGTCTTTCACTGTTGAAATAAATCTGACAATTAAATCTATGGACTTTTTTATTGCTTAAGGCAGTTAGCTGAGTTAAAAGCAAACGTTTTGAGCTTTTTACTGACAGTTTTTAGGAGGAGTATTATTTTCTAAGTCTGGCCAACCCTCTGTCACCATTTGGAAGGATTTCCTGGTAATCCAAACTTACTAATATACTTACCCTCATATTGATTATTGATTATTGACCATTGTTTTTGTTTTATATTAGAAATTTTGTGTTATCTTTTGTCTTTTGTCATTCTTTCTACGGCTTGTTGCATTTCGGTTGAGGAGATATTTCCATGCACCAAAACATTATGCGAAAGACATGGGATTGGTTGGTTGACATGTTACTTAAATGACCTCTTGGGGACACACAGAAAGCTGATCACACACATCAAGGAACAATGGAGAGTGTGGAAGGAGTGGTGTTCCTTACAGGGCGTTCAGACCAAGCGCTAAACATGCGGGCAGAACGCGTCTCCTGCGCCTATCTGACCGCTTTCAAACCCGAGTGCACTTGCGTGACTCGCGTGAGGACGTCCACTCCGAGAACAGCGCAGAACTAAGCGCGAGCTCACTGGGAGAGTCGTGGCGATGACGAGACCGGAGCATACCTGCTGCTGACCCTCTCTTTCTCTCCAAATCTTTCTACTCTCCTTCAGTAAGTTTCCCTCAACCCTCTCAACTTCTTCCTGCACTCTCCCTCTGATAAATTATCTGATAAATTATCATGCTTAGCTTTAGCTAATATCAGCACAATATCCATTTATATCAGGTTGATTAATTAAAAATGTGTAGCTTACCAGATTCAGCCACCTCAGCAGCCACTTAATTCCAAGAAAAGTCGTTTTTACTTCCACATGGATAATAAAACAAGTTATTAATTCTGGCTGGCCACAAACTATAATATTTGTCTTCTCTACTGTTGTTGCTCATGTTCCCGCTTCACAGAACAACCATGTAACTACAAGAGCAAGCCCTTGATTGGTTGCCGCGCAAACGAACTTCGCCTGAGTAGGAAAGATTAGAGTAGCCGCTCTTCCCACATCACTCGCGCTTTGTGTGTAGTCAGCATTAGACTGTGTATGTGGAGAATTTTAACACTCAAACAAAAGTTGTCTACATCAAAGGAAATGGCAAAACGATGAAGAACCACCAAAAAGCCAAAGAGAGTGATCTAGTGCTAGTCTAGTTTGCTACATTCTTTCTAGCGAATTGAAAATCCCTGTGATTGACCAATCAGCAATAAGCACGATGTCATATTACACCATTCTCTTCAATCAGGAAAACAGTTTTCTTAGGCTCAACTTAGACTGCTTGTAACACATCTTAATTTTTTCAGAAATAAAGTACTTGTATGGGATACAGAATGTGTAGGAAAACCCTCCAATAGCGTGCAGAGTCATGCCGAGTCAGGTTGTAAACATTACAAAACAGTTAGATGGAAAAGCAGCAGACTTTTGATACCCTACTGGATGTAATGCTGCATTCTTTGCGAAGGATGGCAGCTTTGCTTCTTTTGGAGACAGACCAATATTTAAATAAGAGACTGAAAGTGTAAGCCTTGGATCTTTTCTATTTTTGTAGCTAATCGTTGGAATGACTTTAGATTCCCAGTCAGCCTTGTTGGAGCCAGGCTGGTTCATTGCATTCATGACATCATGTTGAAATGATTGTTTTGGTACTAGCTCTGCATCTGACACCTGAGCCTTACCTTCAAAATAGCACCACTGAGATCCCTTCATACAAATATGCTGTCTCTTAAATTAGAAAGAGATTGTTGTTGCTTTAAGATTTAGTACCAGAGAGTGATAGGGTCAACATAGAGATGCCATAATTGAACATTTGTGTGATTTACTCCTTAAACATCTCCTCTGAGAGACACCAGGTTATGAAGAGGCCAGGTCCAGGATCTGTCGTCTCAAGCACTGTGTAAACTAAATTTAGACACAAGTCTTGAAGTTGCTTTTTCTCAAAGCTTGAAAACCACACATATTATCCATGGGGCTCAACTCACTAGATGAACTTGTTTTGATGTCTTTATTTCTCCAAAAATGTTACTGATCTCAGTGGATTTGGTACTGCAAACAAACCAGTTTAACTTGAATGTCTGTCGCTTAATGTTTCAAGGATGGTTATGTTGAGAATGTGAGTCAGCCTGTGGTAATCCCCCTCTAAAGCAGGAAGAGTATCCTCTAAAGCCAATTTTAGATCCTTGTCTGACAGCACTTGGGAAAGAGCACTGCTTCCTGCAGTGGATTATTTGTGAAAGTTTAACCTGTGTGCTGCTTGCGTGTAGCCACCTTTCCTACACTGTCACTGATGAGAGTTCACATCCTGTAAATGTTCACCCTCTTAAACGAACTGCATCCTGTTTTTCTGTTTAATTTTCCAGCTCCAAGCATAAAGTGCATTATTAAACCAAGTATTATTTTCTTAAGACATCTATAACTAACCATGATCTCAGTTTTAGCGTAAACATACAAGCCCTTTTGATCCGAAGTGGTTGAATGTCAGTCACTCATCTGGGTTGTTAAAACTCAAAGGTGACTGTTTTACCACAGGAGTGATTTATACACTGTGGAGGTTTGAGGTCTGTGAGCAATCAGGCATCGATCAAAACACTTTTTTCTTCTGGATACTCCTGAGAAACCGCCTCGGTATGCCCATGCATTTAATAAATTATCAAAATTATGGCAATTTAAAAAGAAATTATTTTTAAACGCTTGATTAGCAGCCCTTAGGAAATGCATCCAGCAAGTTTTCTTTCAGTGAGAAAATGATTTGATCTGTTCTCTGCCAAACTTTTTAGTTTAACATTTGATAAATTGGGAAAAACCTCACTTTTCCCTTGCCCTCATTCAAACCCTGAATACAGGATCATAATTTTACTTTAAGCTAAGGTTATTTGTGTTAAAATATCAATCAAGTGTCCTGTATGGGAATTTTAATTCGAATTAAGGCACTAATAATACTTATCTGTTTTAACAAGTGTAAAAAAATTACTTCTAGATGAATGTTTCAGAAACTGAAATCATGTGTTTAAAATGGTCGTTTTAACTATTGTGGATGGACATGTTTAATTGACTGGCAAGTGTTTGATGTAGGGTCACTTGGACTTGCATCTTAAGGTATGTGAAGCTGAATAGATGTCAAAACATTTTATGAAGGATGCATAAGTGTGTGGAGCATATCCTGAAACCTCACCGAAATAGCCAGGCCACCCAGATTTTCATTTCCAGCCTTTCCTGGAACTGCAGTTGATGTAGTGAAGTGAATGAAGGGTAAACTACTGGACTGGGAAACAAAAGGGTAGCTGCATGTATTTTGGTTGCCATGTTGTGCTTTAGAATTCTTAGAGAATACTGTATTGTATCTTACCATAAAACAAATTGGTGAAAATTAGAAAAATATTTGGAGCTGTTTTACACTGTGGTCTTAACCTTGTACCTTACTTTGAAATGAAATTTGGTGAATTACATCTGAAGAACATTTTGAATAACGTTTTAGAGAACTGGTTGGTGTTGCACTTGGTTGTGTTGCTGTTTGGTCTTCCTGCGAGGAGTTCACACTGTGCTTGTGTGTGGTTTCTTTTGCTCCAGTGTACTCCCACAGTCCAAAAACATGCTGCCAGAGAATTGACAGCACATTTACAGCTTAAAGTCAGTTCCTGATGCAATACTAGATTGATGAAAGATGAATTCATGAGCTTTAGATACTGCCATTCTATGTTATGATAATGACAGATCTGTTTCCTTGGAAAGTCTTGTCCTCCTCCATCTGAATCTTTGCCTTATTTCTCACACTAGATTTAGTTGCATTCACAAATATCTTTACAGTATGAAGCACAGATGTGGGCTAGCATTCTGGCACAACTTTAGCATATGTACAACATTTCAATTCAGAGAATATGTTGATTAGGATAGTTGTGAATGAGCTCATTTAACTGCGATGGAAACATCAGTGGATGTTGCTTAGAGGGTTTCCTTGCAGAAGTTCTGGGAGGGTCCATAATGAAAGGAATTATCTCTCTTTTGGGATTCATAAAGCAATCCACAGCTTTGGCTTGAATGGTTAAACTAAATAAATAATGGTGTGTGTTCAAGTGATCAAAAGAGCCTAGTTCAGGATACAGTAGCGAATCAGCAAGAGAGAAGGAATAAAGTGTTTTCGTGCTCGTTTTATCTTTAAAGAGTGATCGCTTTGTCTCTGTGATAGCACACTGAGGGCTTTGTAGTGTGAAATGTTCAGTAGCAGTTCAGTGCATAAAGGACAGTTCTAATAGTGTCGCTTCTTTCAACTCCGCACTTTGATTTTGATGCAGGACGGCTTTGAATTGCTAAAACCCTCATTAACACCACTTAGCACGGGTTGATGTAGACCGAAATACAGTACATAATCATAGCAATTATGAAAACTATCTCTCAGCCACATTACCTCTGAAGAAAATTTCTTTTTTTGTCTCTCATGGAAAGTTTGCTTCACTGTGCTGCCATTTACTGTACTTGTTTGTTGCTTAAAGAACATGTTTTGCCTTATTTTGAGAATAACTTTTAAATGACTTTTGAGAAAAAGAACCTTTTCCCTCCTTTACTAGTTTCCGGTATAAATTTAAAGTTGGTTCCTATGTTTGTCCTATTTCAACAAAGCAGCTGGTTTAAAGACATTTTCCCTAAAACTAATTTAATAGTGTAAGAATAGAATGTTTGGAGCATCTCTCCAATCAAAATCACAGCAAGCAATTTGTGCCAGCAGCTGTAGTATTTTGCTAATTGGGACATAGTCACGAGATGGGAAATTCATAGCAGAAATTGAGTTTACTTTGAGTTCATATTTCTTATGGTTATTTATATAATATATAATATTATATATAATATTGCAGGAAAAAAAGTGTTACATGATCCTATAGCAAAGTAGACAATAAAGTTGATGGCGTTTCTGTTGTGGGAACCAGAAATGCTTCATCAAAATATTATGACGTCAAGACCAATTATCTGTGGTGTGTCTTCTAGTATGCAGCTACAAACAGGACGCGTCCCTCCCACTGGTTGCCCAGAATACAGCTCTTAAGTGGGTGTATCTCAGAGAAATAGAACTAACAGCAGACTGTGGAAACATTGATATTGGCTGTAGTGGAGGATATCCTGCAGACCACAATGACTTAATGAGATCCCACCACATAAAGTGTAGCATGCATTGTAAATGAGCTCTCCCAGCAAACCTTGTATTCCCAGACAGATGTTGGTCATATGACGAGTTGCATCTGGCTGTCTGGTTCACTGCCATTGCTTTAGGTTGCCAGAGGAATGTGGCTTTTCAGCATGCTTTAATCCTACAAAATAGAAAACATCAGCATCAGTTAAGCCGTGACTTCTCCAGCTGGGCAGCTTCAATTTATCACCTTGTCTTGCTGAAATTTCAGACATGTCTTATCCAATGTCAAACCATAAGTGTGCAAGCATCCAAACATATTGATAATACATCTGTTTTTGTCGCTAATTATTTAATTTAAGGAAAACCCCTTTCCAGATGAATGTCTCTCTGCTTGTTCCATTCACTGTTTGCACAGATTTTCCTTTGACCCTTTGACCTCTTTCCTTACTGCTACTGTTCTTTGTTCATTTTTGTGTCCTCAGGGGACATCTTGAGCAAGTAGTTCTTTTATGGGTTCTGTAATGCTGTTGCATTCTATCCAGCATGGTGTTTTTTTATATTTACAACCATTTTGAATATATGGATAATAGATCAAGGATTGGGAAATAATATATACAGTATTAAAGTGTTTGTACTTATGACATTTTTACCTGATGTAATCTGAACATCCAAAGTTCGTCTTAGCATGCTCTTCTCCACCACTCTGTCACAGTCATTAGTAGTACCCGGGAAAGCACATTACAATGGCATAACAGTTTGATTACTAAAAAGCCCTGAATTTGCTATTTGTCTTTTACTGATTGTACAGATATGACTTAATGAATTTAAACCATGCTAACACTAGTGTGTTCACATGATAATGTTTAACATAATGTTCAAAAATCTTCCAAAAGTTTTATTTTTGTATAATAATACTTTAAACCACAATCATGAAAGCAAAAAGATTACACAATTAATTGGTGAATTTGATCAGGGAAAGAAGAGAGCATAATTTGAGGATGGAAGTTTCTTGCGGTGTATGGGGAGTGAGTTACAGTTTGGCTACAAAGAAGCTAAATCCTCTACCACCAAATGGCACATTCCTGTAATTTGGAGTGGGCAGTTAACCAGTGCAAATGGACCTTAGTGTTAATTTAAGTGTAGAGGTGAATAAGAATTTTTCTAACAAAGAGAAGGAATTCTGTTGTAGAAAACCACTGTTGACAGGTTTGCTGCAAAGTAATTTTTTCCTGCTCATAGTTGTTTTAAATTAAAAGGTCGTAGGTTTGTTTGTATGGTCTAAAACCCAATCTAAACTGGTAATGCTCAACCATGCTTGGAGTTAATTTATTTTATTGCACCAGAATGGCAACAACATGCCCTGCCAGCTGGCTTTGTGGCATCATGATGGATGAAGATTTTCCTCTCACAAATGTGAATTTGACATTTGAACGGTTGATGTATGGGAATGATGTAGTGGAAAGAAATTAGCCAATATCTGTATGAGTGCATTCCACCGTGCCACAAAATAAGACAAGAAGACCACTTCAAGTGTGTGATTCAGTGTGAAGGGCTCTTGGAAAAAGAAGGAGGAGGAGCAAGTGGAATGAAAGTCGAGTTGAAAGACTCATACTTTAAAGCCCAGACGGACCACATTGAACTCAATCAGCCCTTTGTCTTGGATACAGGCCTCCATGTGTCCTTTTGAGGGCTCAGCCCACAAAGCTGCCAAAGTTATGTACATGTATAGGAAGAAGATTCTATGAATTCCGTAATTGAAATATGCTGTGTTATTCTTTGCTTGCTTGTCATTTCTATTTGTGAGGGGCTAAATAGAATTACTTAATTAAACAACATTTTCCTGAGCTAGACTATGGTTTTCATCCTTATTAGCAAGAGCCACTCGGATTGGAACAAAAGCTAGGCTAAGCCATCACAATGTAGGCATAGGCTTTATCAGTGTGCCCACACAAGTGATTTGATTAATCACGGGTCGGTGCCAGCAGTTTGATGTGTCTGTCCTCTGTTCAGTTTTTTCTGTAATTCCACAATGAACAGACGTTCAATGCTTTCCAATTGATAGAATTGACCTCTAAACCGCACTCTGGAGAACAATTTTAAATGTCTACCATATTGACATATACATTTTAAACCAAATTGCTCTAAATCTGCTTGAGCCATAAATTGCTTTTGTGCAGAAGATGGTGGTAGCATTTAGAACGCTCTAGAAAGAACGCTCTAGAAAGAAACAGTGTTACATAGTGCTACACATGTCTTTGGCCAGTAATCATTAGGGACCCTTTTTGTAATCTTATCCAAAGTTTGGTTTAAATAGGACCTTCGGAGATTAAATAAAATACAGTAGAATGAGTTCTTATGAAACAATTTATTTTTCTTGATTCACATATTAAATTTAATGACGCCCCAATCATAATCCATAGGATTCATTGTGACCACCCTTTACAGCTTCAACTCTTCTTGTAAGGCTGTCCATAAGGCTGTCACCCAATGGTGTTCTCCAGGTTGAGATCCGGTCTCTGTGCAGATCATGTCTTTGGATGCTGAAACATTCACTGGAACAAGCCCTGCCTCTGAAAAGCAACCCCAAATCATAATCCATCCTCTACCAAATTTTACACTTGGTACAATTAAGTCAGAAAAATACTGTTCTCCTGGCAACTCAGGCTCATTCACTAGATTCTCAGATGGTGAAGCATTCATCACTCAAGAGAAAGTAGGGGCCTTAGCATTTGCTGACCCCACGTTGTCAGTTTGCATGGCCTACCATTTTGAGTTGAGTTGAGCTTGAGTTGTTGCCATTCCAAAAATGGTCTATTTTATTATAATACAGCTGATCACTGCCTAAGGAAATTTCACAACTAGACTTATTGCACAGGTTGTATCTTATATCACATTCCCACTCTGGAATTTACTAAGCTCTTGAGAGAAATCCATTCTTTCACAAATAGTTATACAAACCATCTGTATGCCTAAGTACTTGATTTTTATACACCTGTGGACAAGAACGAATCAGGGAACATCTGATTCTGATTAGTTGAATGGGTGCACAGATACTTTTGGCAATTCTGTGTACCTACTTGTATAGAATTTTATTGTTCCTTGCATAAATGGTGTGGACCCCAAAGTAAATAAATAACAGCAACATATTTTCCTTTAAGAGCCATGTGAGTGAATGCAAGTAGAAGTGAATGCTAGTAGAGTTTGAAATACTCAGAGGAGTAGGTTGAAAAGATCCACGTGTTGTGCGCATGATTCTCTGATTATCTGATCTCGGAGTTCTTACGTTAATCTTTTAGGGGAACTATGAGAAAGATGAGCTCTTCACAATAAAAATCTGGTCACTACAACATTGAAAAAGTCAGTCAGCCAAGGCCTAATGGCACTCTCACTCTGCGTTCTACCATGGCTCTGTCCTTAATGAACAAAGTTAACATTTGGCTGTAACAAGGTCTCTCTTTGGCAGACATGTAGTATACCATTTTGGAAGCATTCAGCCGTGTATCAATTTGTAACACAAGCTAGACAGGTTTGAGTTTTAGGCAATGCTCATTTACACGTCTTGTCACTATTAAGTGCTAATTTCCAATGCATTCCAAAACAAATTCATTCAACTGTACTGTGACAGTAGGTGTTCTTTTGTTGTGAAAGTGAATTTGTTATTCTTTGTGATGCATTATCATTTAGAATAAATCTTTATATGCATTAGGAGGAGTAAAAGGTCAAAAGAGTATTTATGTTGTGTACAGGATTTCCCTGTTCATTTAGCAGTCCCATTAAACATGACTCCTGGAGAACTATGGCTAGTCACAGTTAACTGCAAGAAAGAGTACAAATATTGACTTCCTTTCCTAGCGCAGTTTGACAAAATGAAATTGGGTAAACTCAGCCAGGCGAGCTGCTGGGAAGGCAGTAAAAGGGCTGCTGCTTTGAAAGGATTGACTTACTATGAGGCTTTAGGCATGAGCTAATAGCATGTATTTGTTTTCGGCATTGAAAGTGATCTAAAAATCAGGCCATTAAGAAAACTTTCTATGAATGAATGCAACTTTTTATGACCAAATTCATCTGTTTTATTATTCACTGTATGGGTTATATGTGGGTTAGCAGTTTTTCTGCTGCTCCATCCACAGTATGTTTTAATCAATGTTTTACCCCAGCTCATCAGCCCAAAGGGGCAACCTCTTCTTGGGAAGACAATACAAAAATGGATTGTCTCTTTTGATCATTCTCTTTTCAAATAGATACTTTTCATCACCTAAGTAGCATTAACTTAACATTTTGCTGTTGTAAGGGGCCATAGACATACTTAAGTTAGCATATCAGCTCTACAGATTTGATAACTTTTTTTTTTGTACCTTTTTCTGGTAATGATCCACTGCTAAAATTGGAAATGTATTTTAAGAAACCTATTAGAGATGTTGTATATGCTAAAAAATTTTTTTTGATGCTTTTAACCCAGCAAATAAAATTATTTATACAATGTACTTTTTAAATTTAAATTATATTTAAGTTGAAACATGATAAATGATGTATCTAAGCAATAGTTAAATATGGATTTTAATTGTGTATTTTAATAATAAAAGTAAATTACATTAAAGTAAACAAAATTAGCATACTCTTTCATGGACAGTGAAACACTTGATTTACAGTGTGTGTGGAGCAACCTAAATGTGAAACATAAATCTTTGGAGATTGGAAACTTTGGTGTAATAGTTGTGTTTGGGAAAATTCAAGGCTGTGTAGTTTGGAGAAAGTGTCCTGCAGAGAGGGCCAATCAAGGCAGCCACTGATGGTGTGATGTGGTCCTGGAGTTCAGGGATCTTGACAGTGGGGATCTGGTAATCCTCTAGTTCTCTTCTCGGCTTATGCACTCCACCAACTATTCAGCTCTCTTTCACTGTCACAGCTGAATCGATGGGAAAACTCTTGTGGGCGACTTTCTTACTGCGTGTAGAAGGGCTGAGATCAGATGAAGCTCAGCTCCCTCTGTCACAGGGATCTTTTTAATTTTGATGAGCCTGATTACCTGAACAGTTTCTAGGGTGACATTGATTCTGAAGAAATTCATTTGCTTACCTGAACAGTAGACAAATCAACATATGATGTAATTCACTATCATAATTATTTTATGACACTCTTAGTGTTAATCTAAACTTATCTTATTTTCAGTTTACTACCGGGCACTGGTGAACTTCACAAACTCATTCCAGTATGTCCCTGAACTTGATGACATCTACTCTTCAGAATTCAACGAAATTTCCTCTGCTGTAGTTGATACAGTGAGTAATCTAATCAAGGATTAACTAGTGCCTCTAAATACATTATAACGCTAATATTTAAGGGTGTTCAAGGGTTCACCTTGGTATTGCATCATGTTATTGATCGCATACCCTTCTCCTGATATTTCCTTCTGTTAATGTTTAAATTGGTCAAACCTTTGTGTATGTATAGAGAGTGAAGTACTTATCATAGCTTGTATTAAAGCCAAGTCAAAGATATAATTATTAATGGTGTTTATTCCATCCACAGCTTGAGTCTGACTATAACAGAATATCAGGACAGCAGACTGTCAATGTGGTTCTCATCAAGTAAGCACCAATTCAGTTTCATGCGCTCATATGTGTTTTGTTTGATGGAAGCTATCAGTTTATACATAATCAATTAGACATCAAATAAATGTCCATCATGGTGATAGCATATTGACAAAAACTAGATAATTAAAAATAATCTTTCTTGATTAAGCAGCTAGCAAATTTGACTCAAGACTGCTTTATGTCATACATTTGTGTGTCGCAAGTGTGTACTCTGTTCGTTTTGCAGAAAAATTGGCAAAGATGTGTTTGTGGAGCTGGATGTGGGCTCAGATAACAACTCAAATGAAACTCAGATCAGAAGTGTTCTGTTCTCGGTTGTCAAAGAGGGTACCATCGCCTCTTATGATACTTCAGTAATTGGCTTCCAGTTCAGACGACTTGGAGAAGGTATGATCTGTTTTTCAGATACTTTTTTTCAGGGTCAGTTGGTGATTCCTTGACAAATAATTCAGGATTTTGGACTTGGTATTTTTTTTATACTATATTTTAGCATGCGAACAATTTTCTAGCTAAGCCACTCGAATAAGACTGGAATATAAAGAAATTTAGCAATATACAAATGAATAAACAGTGTACACACAGATTTTAAAAAGGAGTTTAAAACAGCACCAGTTGTCTTCATCTGGAACACTTTCTGATAGCAAAAGAAATTACTTTAATCCTTACGGTGGAGTATAGTTTCAAATATATATAAGTATAGATGTGTATAGAGAATGATATTATTCAGTTCTTAAATTTAAACTTGCATCCGAATTGGGATTTAAAAAGTTAAAAATTACATTTCACCTTAAAATTATAAGAAGTCATTTTAAGTCAAACTTAAAGAAGAAGAAATTTGGTCTCAATAAAGTCAGACTATACTGTATATTGTATATCTGATATTAGCATTAATTTCTTTCAGTTAGCACCTTTGTTCAATACATAATTACAGTAAACATGCATTTAACCATGGTCACTATAAAATTTATTTTAAAACATTTCTATCTCTATCAGGATACCTTATCCACACTAGGACTTTGTGAAGCTGCTTTGAAAGCAACTGCTAAAAAAGTGCTATATAAAAACTTGATTGATTGATTGATTGAGAATATTATTGAATTAGAATTTGTAATTAATTAAATTCAGCGTCTTGTAATTCCTTTCCAAATTGAATCCTACACTGAGTCAGTTGGAGTCAATTTCTTCTAATTCAAACACTTTCATTGAGTTTAATTAAATTCAGAATTGAGTATTCCTCTCACACTGCGTTCTCTTTTTTCTACACTTCTGTTTCTGAATGATAAGCATTCTTCAGAATGCAGTGCAGATAATGTTTATGTCTGATTCATAGCTGATACTCTTCCTCCTGTGGAGCCCATCCATGATCCAGGTTTGTTCTCATACAGGTCTGCTGCATGAAGGCTGTAGCGCAATAGAACGTAGCCCAGGCTTATTCCTTTTGAAAATGGGAGAAGTGTTTCAGCATACTGTGTGTAGATGCTGGATAGACATTGGATCTCTGCATGTGTGCATCTTTGAAGAAGACTTGAATATGAACAGAAGAATGGAGGCTTTGCATGGCTTATCATTAAATTGAGGCTGAAACAGGAATGCTCTTTTGATAGCACTTTTTGAAATATGTTGAATCGTTTGCGACAAGAGTTCCATGTTTTTTAATGTTATGGGATAGAAAAATAAAAGAAGACTAAATATATGCCAGATTGAACACTAAATCGATGAACTCTTTATATTTTGTTAACCATGCATAGATATTTTTTTTATTATACTTTCTTTATTTAGAAAAAAAATGTCAGCTTTTTTTATTGTATTGTCAGTCCAAAATCTAATGAATGAATTTGATCTGGCCTTTCAAAGTAAATCCATTACCAGAGAATATTTTGATTTTAATTTGGTTTCAAAAGAACAAACTGTTGCAAGTTATCAAAAGCAGAGCAAAGAAAGAGGAAGTGTGTGTTCTAAGAAGCCTCTGACCGTGTGAACAAAGCTCTTTTGTGAATTCTCTTGAAGTGGCAGTGGCTGTGATAACCTGAGACTGAAACATTGAAACATCTTTAACTAAAACTTCATCTCCAGTCATACTTGGATAACTGCTCTGGGTTACACACGTATTTGATCGCAGTAATCTGAGTATGTCTGTGTATCTCTTCAGTGAAGCCCAGCACCAGAGAATGTTTGTCTGATGAGTTCAGATGTCAGGACGGCCTGGGCTGTATCCCACTCGACTATGTGTGTGACAAACGGCCAGACTGCAGTGACTTGAGCGATGAGATGAATTGTGGTGAGTGAGATTTCTTAACGTAGGGATGTACTGTTCTGTCGTGTACTGTACCTGTGTACATGTACTGTACATTCATTTTATCTACCTATTGATTATGAAGACTTATTAGGAACGTTGCTATGTTAAAGGTTATTAAAATGTGTATACATCAGCATGATATATGCAAAATTGTCGCATATGTAGCCTAGAAATTAGATAACTGGACAGATTAATATGAAATAACTTAACAGATGTTGAATTTATCATATCACATGATGTATAACACTGATAACAGCAGCACATATCCCCATCTTTTTATTATTAAGGGAGGCATGTTTGTTTTAGTCCTGTAACAAAATTCTGTTCCAACTCTTATGCTCAGTCAGTTAAGCAGAACATTTTATGGGAAATCTCAGCTGTATTTATTTTGAGTAATTTTATCTCTGCTTACTCACACTAATAATAAATAATGAAATTTTTTATATTATATTAAAATATATAATATTGTTACTCAGATATCTGTTCAGCGTAGGGAATTTTAGGCAATGTTTGTGAACAGACAAACAAAATTGTATCATGATACCTTCTCTTAACACCATTTCTCATATACTTTGCATCCATTCAGTCATTCCAATTCGTCCTACTCCATCAACACCTCAGAGAACCAGACCTCCTCCTGGGCCAGGACCCTGTCGTGCAGATCAGGCTACCTGCCAGAATGGGCAGTGTATATCACGTGACTATCTGTGTGATGGAGAAAGCGACTGCACTGATGGCAGCGACGAGCTCAAGTGTGGTATGAAACATTCCAGTGAGCTTTAAAACCGTGTTAATCTTGATAAATATATCAAGATTATAAATACATTTTTAAATATAAAGAACATGTTTAATTTCAAAAGGAACACCATCTCCCTGTGAGCCCAATGAGTTTAAGTGCCAGAATGGTCGCTGTGCACTTAAGTTGTGGCGCTGTGATGGAGACAATGACTGCCAAGACAACTCGGATGAAATGAACTGTCGTAAGTACAGAAAGGCGGGTTCATCAACTCTTTGAGAAAGTAATGTTTAGATCACAATTTTTACATTAATGATTTTCTGCTAAATCTAGGATCCTTTTTTAGAATAATTTGGGAAAATAAGGTCGCTTTGTAATCATTCATTTAGTTTTTTTGTTCTTTCAGCGACCAAACGTCCAGGGGATACTTGTGCCCCGAAACAGTTTGTGTGTCTTTCTGACCGTAAATGCATTCCTGCCAGTTACCAATGTGACGAGGAGCCTGACTGTGCTGACCGCTCTGATGAATACGGCTGTGGTAAAACATTTTACATCTTTCCTTAGCTTCTGTCAAATCATTCTAATCAAAATTTATTATCTGTAAATCTCAGCAATATTTTTCTACACCCAGTGTTTAATAACATACACTCTGTATATTGTAGCTCATTCAACCAGTGGCTTTGGGAGTTCTATTGCTAGCAAATCATGTGGCTTATTAAATACTATTCTTGAGGCTTTTTTTACAATCATAAATTACATTGGTTGACTAACTGTTTTTTTTTTTCAAAGCACCCCCCACTGTTATCATCCCACCACAAGAGTCGATCACGGTAGTGCGAGGGGAAACGGCAACCTTTACTTGCTCTGCCATTGGTGTGCCCACTCCCATCATCACCTGGCGTCTCAACTGGGGACACATACCAGCCAATAGCAGGTGGGTTAACACACAATTAAATAAAACATTTTTGCTGACATGATGTGAATTTAAAGCATTTCTAATCTAGACACCAATATGTTTGAATTCAAAATTTAAAGGGGTCGTGCCATGGTGAGCCTTTTTGTTGCTTTTATAGAGATTTATAAGAGTAGATTGAATCAAAAATGGAACCATGGTAGTTCTGAAAGAAAAAAGCTAATTTGTTTCTTTTAAAAGCAGGCTTTATTTGCGCTATTGACGATGTCATACAAGTCTCATTGTAACGCCATGGCCAGATATCAAAGGATGATTTCCCATCACGATCGATGATTTTGATAGTGATGCACTATCCACAAAGCAATGCCTTCTCTCATATCCGGAAACCAATGTGCGCGAATGAAACAGATCGAAATGGGCAAGCAGCACAACACTTTATTAATGGATTAAAAGGAGGTTATTAAAAGAGTCTATATGACTCTGGCTCATTGAGGTAAAGTTGTATAATTGTGTTCCCTCCAAACGCCATTATAGTGTCTATCAACGTTGCTAGCTCTGTGTTCGTGTGTTAGTGTTTGTGGATTTGCTCGTAACTTATCCCTCTAATATCTCTCAATTATACGTTGACTGTCTGACAGTAACTTTGCATACACATCATGAATATGCAAATCACTAACCAATAGGTGATTAACTGGGGAGTGGTTACGAAGTTTGCCTAATGAAAAGCTAATTTTCGGGAAAAAGCCCAGAAATTAGAAGATTACATGCAATTAAATGGAGATTACTTTATAAGTAAAAGAATCACATCTTTCATACAATTAGACCAATGTGAACAACATATTATTGAAAATAACACAGATTCACTGAGCCTTTAAGTTAAATCCACAAGAGAAATTGTCATCTTTTGTCATATAAAGATTTGTATTATAATAACTGCTTGACTGTTGTAAATAAATTCATATAAACAAATTGTATTACATTAAGCATTTTTTTAATGAATCCTGCTTAAACAAACAAAAAATCTAAACAAATGTTAATATGTGTGTCTTCATTCAAATGGAAAAGTAATTAGCAACACAATGTTCAGGCAGCTATTGAGCTCTATGTCAATCTTACTGAGAAAATATATATCATGATAATTAAATTATGACAGCCCTAAGTATATGTGACCCTCAGAAAGAGTTTCACATAGAATTCTCATTTTGAGTAATTGTCAGATCATGATGGTGCCTAATTATTTCACTGCTCTCTACACAGAATAACCGTGAACAGTGAAAACGGTCGTGGTACGCTCACCATCCGAGATGTGAAAGAAGGTGACCAGGGAGCCTACACCTGTGAGGCCATCAACGCCAAAGGCCTGGTGTTTGCCATTCCTGACGGTGTGCTCAGCCTCTCACAGACACCAAATGCAGGTACTTCACCAGGTCCAAATCTACCGCACAATTGAGCTGTACTTTTAGTTTTATTTAAATATAAAATAATGTATTTAAATGGGGAGACTTTCCTGCTCTTTTTGCTCTGCATGTTGTCTGATTGTAATGTGGCTCTTCTGGAAGCTCCTGGCGGTGGTGGTCTTACCGTCCTTTGTCTTCCATGTCGTTCTTGTCCAGTGTTGTCATCCTCTCTATACGTGTTAGCAGGTAATTGCCGTGATGGACACTTTAGCGTGGGTGAACACTGCATGCCATGCTTCTGTTTTGGCATCACAAAGAACTGCCAAAGCACCAGTCGCTACCGTAACCAAATCACTCTGCGCTTCACGGAGGAAGAGGACTTTAAAGGTACTTGATTAAGTGCACATCTAATCATATATATTTTGTAGTTTTTACCAATGTTTCAACTTTATTGGACTTCATGCATTATGTGGGGTGCAATGCTGCAAATGAATAAACTAATGTAATGGTATATATTGCATTTCAGTCAGGTGTGTTAGCAGCGTATTTACACATTTTGAATTAGTTCTGCAATTAGCAGCTTGTCAAGCTATTCGAGCAGATAATCCAACCAAGATCATGATTCTTCTATTTTTTTTTTACTTTTGTTAAATAGTATCTGATTACCAGGTTCCAGAACTATAGTGGAGTGTGTAGAAGGTGTAGTTAGTGGCTGTATTCAGTGGCCATTAATTTAAAATAAACTCACTCTGGACATTACAGTGTTCTGGACACTTGATATTTAGTCATTATTTTTCATATTCAATTCATCCAGATCAAGAAATTTTCAAAATGAGCATAAAAAATTGTTTTGCTTCTTCTATTCGAGAGTTTGAATCCGCAGAATGAGGATAAGGTGTGGGTAGAATTTTTGGTCCCGACAGTCAGGATGCGGAAGTTAAATACCTTGTTTCAAACATGATTTTGCTTAGATATGTTTTCTGTATTTTAATGTTTGCACTGAATTAACCAAGATCTTTCACTCTGGAAAATAATTCTGTTTACTATCTTTATACAAAATAATCACTGTGTTTAAAGCATTGGGTACAATTTCTATTAAATACAAACACAAATGGGTCTCATAACACCTTTTACATATTACAAGTGCCCAGATTTAATAGGCTGTGAGAATAATTGTCTAAAATTCCATGAGCTATAGGTGCAAAGTTTCCAGAACACATTGACCACTAGATGTTGGAAAGTGTTAGGTCTAAAGCATGTCAATCAAATCTTGTTTGAATTGTCAAGTTTGTCTGTGCATTCATCAATGCTGTAGTTTTGAAAAACGGCCTTGAGTGTTCGGAAAACAGCAAGTTTTTGGTTTCACATATGTAGTTCACACACAAAAATCAAAAGCCTACAAGTCAAGCCATAACAGTCGATTAGAAGTTGTGTTTAAGCCTGGGGAGCGTCAGTGCTTCTGAATTGATTTCATGATGCACTCTTTTCTCTCACAGTGTTCATTTCGGTGTATCTCTCTTTTTTCTTCAGGAGTCAATGTTTCATTTCCTAGTCGTCCAGGCACTCCTCCACCACTCTCCTCCACTCAGATCCTGATCAATCCAGAAACAGAGGAGTTTCAGCTTGTGGATCTGTCTCGTCGGTTTCTTGATCAAGAGTCCTTCTGGTCTCTGCCCCGCCAGTTTCTGGGCAACAAGGTTTCCCCTTTTTCCACTTTATTTCAAAGCCTTTTTTCTTATTTAAATTCTGTTTGAATGTTTGTTGTAATTTCTCCTTTTTCACTTCCAAGTTTTAGAAAGTCTAGATTTTGAAAGCCCAAATTTTAGTCCTTAAAAAGTTTTAAATTCACTCTTATATGTCTTAAATACTTTTTTCTGATCTCCATGTAAAGCTCATCTGACATGTGTTTTTTGTTGTTGCTTTGAGGGTACCAGAGAAAATGCTTCTAAATGCTAAAAAACATTATGATTAGAGTTGCTGTAGTCTGGGAAAATTTAAAAAGTCTTATATTTGTTCTTATGAATCCCACAGATTCCCTGATTTTTTTATGTGCAAAGAATCTCTTGGTTTTGAAGAGCTGTGCCTGTGTTGTGCAGGTGGACTCGTATGGAGGGTATCTGAAGTTTAAGGTGAGTTACTCACTGCAACGAGGTGGATCCGAACCCAAGGAGAAGCCTGATGTTGTTATCAGCGGAAACGGGCAGAAATTTATTTACCGTAGAGGCAACCCCGCATATCCCGACACAATCAACAACCGAGAGATCAAGTTCACCGAGGTAAATCAACTAAATATTTTAATCATATCAGATATTACTTGTTATACAACATCTTCATCATGCTTATGGTTTAAGTATGCTTCTTGATTTTCATGTGCATGCCGTTGTTGATTTCAATCAGAACCCTTTAAAGTTAAGGGTGATCAATACTTCTAAAAGAATATCTTCTTTTGATTTTTCTGGTCATTGTGTCATGTGCATGGTTCACATCTGTCTGTGTGTGTCACAGGAAAACTGGCAGCATTCTAACGGGCGAGCGGTGACCCGCGATGACCTCATGATGACCTTGGTCAATCTGGAGAGCATCCACATCCGCACCATTTATGACAACCGTATGGCCAGCGTGGGGCTGAGTGACATCAGCATGGAGACCACCACCAAAGAGTACACTTTGCACGGCAACCCAAGAGAAGTGGAGGAGTGCAGGTTAGAAGGCTTGTAAATCAACTGACAGGATTATGAGCCTGTCAGAAAGACGAAGCTCCTCTCAAATCATCCTGATGCTTATAACCAAGTTCGTTCTAGATTTGTCTAAAAAGGGTGCATGTTTGCTTCTCTTTTGATTATTTGAAATGTTTAAAGAAGTTGTATTCATTTTGTGCAATTGATGTTGAAGTTAGTTGAATTATATTCCACACAGATGCCCTCCAGGATATTCAGGGCTGTCCTGTGAGTCCTGCTCTCCTGGTGTTGAGCGAGTTCCTGGACCCTTCTTGGGTGTCTGTGCTGGCTGCAACTGCAATGGTCATGCCAGTGCATGTGACCCTATTAGTGGCCACTGTTTGGTAGGGATGAGTTTCCTTTTCCTATGCTATTTAAATATTTTGATGACTCACAAATGAAAGTGCTTATCGCACGACAGAGTTGTCAGCATAACACTGAAGGACCACAATGTGACAAGTGTAAGCCTGGTTACTTTGGAGACCCGAGTCGAGGACGATATGACGATTGCAAACCCTGTCCGTGTCCATACACAGAGACATCACGACGGTAAATAGAGCAAACTTGTGTATACTTAGGTGTTACTGCATCTGGCCTCTTTTTAAGGACAGCTTGCTGTTACTTGGTGGAATTATTTTGTGTAGCCAGCAAGGAAATAAAAACATCACTGAGAGATTTGGGGCTGCTGACTTTTCATGAAGCAATTTATCCATTTTATTACCTGTTATATTATCCAACCATGCAAAAAAAAGCAAAACAAATCAGGGATAATTTGATGAAGAAAAACCAGGCTTTGAGCCGGTTCACCGAAGGAAAGCAAGTACTGGAAAATAACTTAATGAGAAGCAGGGACTACACTTTTTATGATTTCAGGACCAAAACACTCTCTTCAGACTTAAAGGTTTCTATTCATTTGTTAAAATGTTTAGAAAATTGCATTCAATTATCATGTTGAGTTTTGTATTTAATTTAATAAAAAAATAAATAAAATGGCGTAGATACTGAAGAACGTTTAAATTTTATGGTAACATATAATTTAAACTTTATGTTTATTTTTATTTTAACTTTTCAAAATATATTATTCATATATTACTGTACATTTAGAGAATATAGTCATTAAATTGTGTTTTTTTTTGTAAACATGGGTAGCTTTCTGAAAATTTCTGTTATCCGATAAGAGCCCACACTTCTTATTCATTAAAAGAGGTTAAATCATGAGTGTTAAAAAGTTCCAAGGGGTGTATTCTCAGCTGTTTAAAAGGTTTCGAATGATGTGGATCGTTCTGTGAATAGATTTAATTATGGTGTGAATTAAATATTCAGAGCGTCACGGTGGCGAAGTGGGTAGCACGGTCGTCTCACAGCAAGAAGGTCGCTGGTTCTAGGCTCGGCTGGGTCGGTTGGCATTTCTGTGTGGAGTTCTCATGTTCTCCCCGTGATCGCGTGGGTTTACTCCGGGTGCTCCGGTTTCCCCACAAGTCCAAAGACATGCGGTATAAGTGAATTGAATAAGAACGATTGTCCATAGTGTTAAAGTGTGATTGAGTGTGTGTGAATGTTTCCCAGCGATGGGTTGCGGCTGGAAGGGCATCCGCCGTGTAAAACATATGCCAGAGAGTTTGCGGTTCATTCCGCTGTGGCGACCCCGAAAGTGAAGAAAGCCGACATGAAGATGAATGAATTAAATATTCAATGTGCGCAATTTTGTTTTATTTTAAATCCATCTGTTTACATGCATTTTAAGCAATGTCAAAGGAAAGCTATTTATCGATATTATTTTTCAAATGAAACAAAACAGAACATTAGTGTTTAACTAGATTTTAGTATAGTGGTTTATTTTCCTAGTTAATGTATGTAGTTTTTAAATCCTGTTTTAGGGTTTAACTTTGTTGCGGGGAGTTTAACAGTTGTCATAATGCAGCCAGTTGTTGTTTTTCGGTCGATTAGACAATTGCTTTAACATGTACGCCCAGAAGAGCCTTTCAAGTGAAAAACAAAAAACGTGTTATATGTTTTGCCTAAAAATTTAGTTTGTACTTATAAACAATTAATACTTAAATACTTTTTTCAAGGTTTTCTGACTCTTGCTTCCTGGACCACGACAATCAGGCGACATGTGACGCTTGCAGACCCGGTTATACAGGGAGACGCTGTGAGAAGTAAGCTCTCTGAGTGTGTTTACTTAATACTATAGTTTGTGGTTGTTGGAGAACGTGTATGCATAGCAGAAGTATGTTTTCATCTGTTTTTCTTCTCACAGGTGTGCTCCAGGATATGCTGGTAACCCTCTACAGCCCAACGGCAAATGTGCTGCTGCTAGCTGTAAGCTTTTTCATTTTGTTTATTTTTATGCAGCAAATGATTTAAGATGAGCTTAATATTAGCGGAACGATTTATTTGTTTGCCTTAAGCAAACTCTTTTTTTTTTTTTTTTTGGAACTTCTGTCTCATTTTACCCTGAAGCTCATGCAATGCTTTCAATAATGGTTAACACGCCGCATTCCAGGTGTAAATTTCAACCTTATTGTGCTCTCATTCCTGCTCAGCCATTTCCAAATGTGATAACAGAGGAACCATCAATCTTGCCAGCAAACCATGCTATTGCAAGGTACTCGACTACATTATAAAAATGTTTTAAATTGTTTTTTATCTTCAAGTCCATTCTGTTTACTGATTACCACATGGTTTTACAGACGTCAATCAGACTCTTTACAGGACACTCATTGAAATACTAATGTGAGTTTTATTGAGGGCTATTACAAGACTTTACTTTTATGACTTAAAGAGAAAGAAAAACAGACAATATTTCAAATGAAGTTATGGTCATCTGTCTTGTAAATGGTTAGGATACTGATTTATTGTTGTTATTTCAATTTATGGCTTTTTTTTTCATTTTTGACTTAAAGTAGGTTTTATATATTTATGTATTATTTAATAATTATTTATTTTTTTAAATGTTTATGTTTGTAATTTTTTATAATTTGTTAAAGTATTTATTGGGTTATTATTGTTAGTTATTATACCTTTTAAGTGAGCTTTTTATTAATTATCAATCAAATATGAAGTATGTTGTTTTCAAAGTCTTACATTTTTCGATTTCGATTTTTTTTAAACATACATTTGATACATTTTGAGAGTAAAGTTCTTTTGGATTAATATTAAATATAGGAATAACTTACATGTACCATATAGTAATTTGCAAAGCTTAAAGGCCCTCTCCTCACTAAAAAAATTGTTTTGTTTTTACATTTGATTTCATATGAAATTTATGTCAAATTAATTAAAGTTGGATGTATTAGGCAAGCTATGTGTTATGACAACGGTGAACATGTGTGATTATTTTAAAACTTACTTTTTGGTACGTTTATTTAAATTTTATGCATTTTCGTACTTGACTGTTATCAGGCAATCAAAGAAAACAAGATGGCTAGCATTTAACTTTTGATCTTTTTGTAGTCCAACGTGGTTGGTTCTCTGTGTGACGAGTGTAAGATTGGGTCGTTTCATCTGGCATCTGAAAACCCTGAAGGCTGCCTGCAGTGTTTCTGTATGGGAGTGACCAAACAGTGTGCCAGTTCAACCTGGAGCAGAGATCAGGTAGCCAAATCTTCTAAAATAGCCAGTCAAGGTCACTGTTACTATAGACTTTCATTAAATATAACCCCAGTGTGTCTACATGCTCAATCTGAAGGTGCGAGGAGGAGTCAATGGCCAACTCTTCACGTTATCCAATGCTGCCAACACCAGGACCATCACTGAGGGCATCAGCCAGAGAGGCAGCACAGAGGTTGTGTACCGATCCTTCACCAGCATCCCTAATGACATCTACTACTGGGTCCTGCCACAGAACTTCAGAGGGGACAAGGTAAGAAGGCTCTATGCCATACGGCTCCACTTTGACCTTTTACAAGAAGCGAAGCACATGTCCAGGCACTGTTTTTAAAAACATGTTTTCCTGTCCTGTGTAAAGGTCACAGCATATGGTGGAGAGCTGCAGTACAGGCTGCGTTATGAACCACAGGCTCGCTCGCTAGTGATTGATGGACAGCCAGATGTTGTTCTCCAGGGCAACGGCATATTCCTAGAGCATTACTCTCAGACAAAACCACTTCCCAGAGTACCAGCCACCATTACTGTAGCTTTCAGAGAGGTGTGTGCAACGTTTTTGCTTCATATTTGACATTTGTTATCTTTTTTTTAATTTAATAGTTTATGTAAGGTTTCTGGTAAAATTGTTTTGTTAGTTTGCTTTACCATACCTCTAAGCAGTGAGAACAAATTTTCAAATCGGCAAATTGCTGGAATAGTGGGATAAAAAGGATCTTGAAATTGATTTCAAAGTGTTTGAGTTTGGTATTTTGAAAGCCAGGGTGTCACGGTGGAGCAGTGGGTAGCACATTCTCACAGCAAAAAGGTCGCTGGTTCGAGCCTCAGCTGGGTTGATTGGGATTTCTGTGTGGAGTTGGCATGTTCTCCCAGCGATTGCTCTGGGTGCTCCAGACTTGCGATATAAGTGAATTGAGAAAAAGCTATTGTCCATAGAGTATGAGTGTGAATGAGTGTGTTTGTGAATGTTTCCCAGCAGTGGGTTGCGGCTGGAAGGGCATCTGCTACATAAAACATATGCCAGAAGAGTTGGCGGTTCATTCCGCTGTGGCAAACCTCGAAAGGGAAAAAGCCTACAATATAATGGATAGATGAATGGATTTTGAAAGCCATGGGATTCTTAATATTAAAGGAATCATTAGTAGTGTTAAAACATGAACATTTAATAAAATCCTGAGCTAGCTTAACAACCAAACTCGTTCCTCCTATAATCCCATAGTCTGCCTGGAGGCGAGCGGATGGACAGCCTTGTACTCGTGAGCACTTGCTGATGGCTTTGGCTGATGTCAGCCTCTTCATGATAAGAGCCACTTATGCAGACAATATGGCAGAAAGCAGGTATTGTTTGTTTTTTAGCTTTTAATTCTTTTTCTATGTAGTACATGTGGATGTCAGTTCATCCCATCAACCTCAAATAATTCAGAGATTATTAGTGTATTCTCAATCTCTCCTGCGTAGTATCTCCAGTATCCAAATGGATATTGCAGTACCCCGTTCTACAGGAAATGAGAAGGCTCTGGAGGTGGAAGAGTGTGCCTGTCCTGAAGGTTACACAGGACCTTCTTGTCAGGTAGACAATCTACTTTGCATACTGTTTGGAATAAAAGTTTTGGAAAGTGTAACTTTACATTTATTACTTGATTGAGTCATAGGAGGTAGGAGTTTTCTTAATTGATAAAATTGATTATTCCGTTAATGATGGGATTGGTTTGGTTTTGGTTTTGACCAACCTGTTGTTTGCAGGACTGTGATGTCGGCTACACCCGCACACCTGGTCTTTATCTTGGCACCTGTGAGAAGTGTGACTGCCACGGTCATGCCAACGGTTGTGACCTGGAGACAGGAGATTGCTTGGTGAGTACTTTCCTTTACAGAAATATTATATAGATGTTTTGAAAACATGAATAAAGCCTTTAAAGATAAATGTGTATTAACATAGAATAAAATATTAATTAACTATTTGCTAATGATTGAATAATGATTAGTAGTTTACAGTTTTTATAAAATGCAACCATTGTTTTTATCCCTGTAATGTTAGTTGGCTTAGTTTCAGTATGCTTATCTATGGATTGTTTAATTTGATCATTAAAAAATAAAACTGCTTTTATAAAAAAAACTAAGCAATTCTGGGTTACAAAAACGAACAAAACTTATTACTAAAAATGGATACTTGTAAAAACATTAAGTACTTTACCGATTGATCTCGGGTAAACTTTGACCATTGTGTGAAAAAAATCGAAAGCTTTCAAGACACATAACATAGCACATAAATTATTCCAAATGTTTCCTTTAAAGACACTTCAAATGCTGTTAAGACCAGTTGACCCATCCATACTCTGAGTTTTATCATTCTTTCTTCCATTTCAGAACTGCCAGCACAACACATTTGGGCGCCGTTGTGAAAATTGTCGTCCAGGATTCTACGGAAATCCAAAGAGTGGTGATTGCAGAGCCTGTCCCTGTCTGGGAGACTCTAGCAACCAGTGAGCGACTCTTTCCAGATAAAAACGATATAGTGCATATTTGCAGTAGATGTTTCCTATCTGACACCGCTTTCACTCTTAAACTCTTCCGCTGAAGGCCTTCATCTTGCTACTTGGGCTCAGATGGAGATGCTGTATGTGAATGCCCTGCTGGTCACACTGGACGACTTTGTGAAAGGTAAATCTCCTTGTTAAATGATAAACCTCTCAGGAAGGCTGCCAGTTTTGCTGAGCTCTCTTTACTGGTGCTGGAGGTGAACTCCTTCATCTTAGGAATGCTGCTTAAAAGCATGAGTTCGTCTGGTATAGAATAAGCAAGTTTGAATAAGTGCTACACGTTCACAACTGTGAATTTTTTTAGCAGGTGGTTGTAGCTGTGGTGCTTGAATTATTACAGTATAAATTGCAATCTATTGGGAGCACTATACTTTGCTTCAGTGCTGCTGTGCAAATAACACAGGGCTCAGGAAAGGAAGCAAGCTGACTCTTCCCCTCAGGATAACCATTTTAAGAATTCTAAAAGATAGTTTAAGTGATTCTGTTAGGCTCGTTTCGGCAGTACGCTTAATTAACATCTATCCTCCCTATATAAGCAGTCTGCCTACAGTATTCTCTTGTTTTCTAAACAAGTATTCTAAACATAATGGAGTCTAGGGTGAATTTGAGGAGGAAATTTTACAAATTATATATTTTACAAATAGGAAATATGGACGCACACTCATATCTCGCTTTTTCTTAGCTTAGTGGTGATACTATACATATATTCTCCAAAGATGGATAAAAAATATTGTGAAATATTTCTTCACTCCAACTTGGAGGTATTTCATAATTTAAATTATGGATTAAAATTTGAAAACTTTTTTGTTGGATATGTTTCTTGTCCCGCAAATGCTGTTGCTCATTGGAAATACATGTCTGTTGCTCACTGGCAATACATATCTCCTAATAGAGAAGCATCCTAGACTTCAAGTGCGGCTCACTACACACAGATGTCAGACTATGGTTCAATAGGCAGTAATCAGTAGGTTGGGAAGGTATTATTGCTTCAGTCACAGTATGTTTTTGATACCCTCCTCATACCGGAATTCATGGTGCTGCATTACGTGGTGTTTTGGCGTTCTCAAACCTTTAGTGTAAACAGATTTTCGACAAGAAAACCGTTACTACTGTTGAAATTTTTGTGCTTATTTCACACCACGGCCATTTTAAAACTGAAAGCGAGGCTCTGGTGGAAAACTATGAACAACCATGATGTGTACAACCAACTTGGGTCGAAAATGCATAGAGAATCCCAATGCCTGTATTATTAAATTATATAAAAAACTATCACCAACAACAAAGGTAATGTTAAATATATTATATTAATGGTCAGTCCATAATTACAATGCTTATATTGAGGTAAATATTTAATCTGTCACTGCTGTTTTTTTCCACACTACTACTATTTAGTTCTCATAATGGCTGCGGCACGAAATTAGTGTATCGCTCTTTTGTTTGCTGACCAACTCCTCTACTGCAGCATAGTCCATTTCCATGTTGTCACGGAGTGGAGTGGAGTGGAGTGGAGATAGGGGAAGGGGAGGGCTTGTGTCACAGAGCAAGGGCGGCAGAGCGGAGTAGAAGGGTTGTGTATGTAGGGTCACTTGGATTGCCATTTTAACCCAAAATGACCTATAAATACAGTACTCATTTTGTGTTGTGTTATTTCTTGCTTGTTAAAATATTTCTTATATTAAAATACCAAGATATCGCCCGCCCTAGATGGTAGCATTAGAAGGTGTCCTGTACAGCTAGCAAGGATGGCTGGCAGCACGCTGCCAGGAAATCTGACTAGGATCCATGAGATTATTAGTGACTGAGTCTGTATGAATAATGACTGAAGAATTAAGAAATAAAGATATATGGAGATAATGAGAGAGACAGGTGTGGGGATAATGAGTTAGGAAAACAGGAACCAGGTTACAAAGAAGCATATGACTTAAGAAGTAAGATTTTGGATCTTTAGGGTTGATTATTGATTTCAGTTTGTCTTCATAAAACCTTTAAAGGTGACTAAGGAGATTCCCCCCTTAATACATTGAAAAGTTTCATCCTGAATGTGTAATAAAAATTCCAGAGAAAAATAGATTTATGCTAATGATGCTAATCTTTATTTTTCAGGCTGTGTGGTACAGCTCATACAGGGTCATAAATAGCTTTTAATGTTCTTGGCAGGTCCTGTCATGTCTTTGGGAGTTCCCTGTGTGGTTTGATTTTTACTGCATGACGTTCTGAAAGAGTTTTTCCAATGTGTTATCTGATTTTTCCGTAGATGCGCCCCTGGGTATTCTGGAAATCCTCAACTTGGTCAAAGGTGCACTCAAGGCAGCAATGAAGGTACTAAACCTTTATGAAGTTCAAATGTATTTTTTAATAAAGGTAATGTACTTATAAATATAAATAAATATATATTGCTATTTAAATTGTTCATAGATTGTTACTACTGTGACCAAAGTGGAAGCGAAGGATGCAGTTCAACAGGAGGCTGCCGTTGCAAGGTATGAAACGGTGTATTATTTTCATATTGATACAAACTCAAATTTTTATGTTTTTTTTTATTGTCAGATGAATGTCGAGGGCTCAACCTGTTCCTCATGCAAGCGTGGCACGTTCCACCTCAGTCCCGCTAACAAAGATGGCTGCCTGTCCTGCTTCTGCATGGGTGTCACTCAGCAGTGCATCAGCTCCAGTTATTACAGAGATGTTGTAAGTCCAGATCATTTATCATTCACATATAATTTTTGTGTTTGTTGACTTCTTAACAAACTTTCTTCTTTTTTCCAGGTTTCTTCGGTGTTCTCACCTGGAAATTACCAAGGTTTCGCTCTAGTAAACCGTCAGCGCACCAGCCGCATTGACAGCGGCTTCTCTGTTGAGCTCTCCACTGATGGGACGCAGCTCTCCTACACAAACTTCAATTATCTTGGACAGGAGCCCCATTACTGGCAGCTACCCAGCCCCTTCCAAGGAGACAAGGTAGAGTTTGGCAAATGTGCATTTAGTTTCTCTTGCAACCTTTTGTGTCTGTTTTCCTATCTGAAGAATCTCACTTTATGAATACTTTGCAAACCTGTTTCACTGCTTACTGCCAAGAACTTTTCTTCTAAAGTTTTCTCAGTTAGGGATGATTTTATAATGCTTTTATGGAGATTGGAGTGAATCAAAAAGCTGCACGCTTCAGCAGGTTAAGCTGGCAATGTTTGATTTGGCTTTCATTTTGTTTGTATATTTGCCGTAATATTATGTAGATCTCAATTCTAAAATTATTTGCTCCATTTAGAAAACCTCATCTGCTCGGACTAGACGAGCAAAAAAGGTAAATCTTACAGGTGTTGTGTGTTTTTTGTGTTTGCAGAGAATGGTCTTGAGATATTTAGTGAAAATGTCCAAAATATTTCATAATTTAATTGATTTTGAGTAATTTTCTACAGACTGTGGTTTGAAATGCATGGGAATTTGTAGTTGCTCATTTAGATTTATATTGTCTTGACTTTTCTGAATGCTTAAATACAAAATTGTAAAAATACAAATAAAAAAGTATTCTCTTCTCTGCATAGATTGGTGGAGTGAACTAAACCAAAATAGGTCAGTTAGGTCAATACAATGTTAAAAATAAGTCATAAGATTAAAATATAAAAACATGAAAGATACCAATGATTCCGGATCAAGTCAAACAAGCCACCACAGCAAGGGCACAGAGGGAGAATATAAAGAGAACAGAAATATATAAGCATGGCAAGAAGAAAAAGGTGTGCAGTATTTCCGATAGTCAGCGGAGGCAGTGTAATAGAAATTTTTAATCATTATAATGGGTATTAGTGATTATGAGTAGTAAATATCTATTTTGGCTTTTCAGTATCATATTGAATGTGTGTTTAACGTAACTGGCGGAGTAGGTGGAGTCTCCTTTGGGAGGGCATAAATTCAGGGTGCATGGAGACTTTGTTTCGCTTTCCGGCTTTCCTTCCTTCTCAACTTTACGAGTAGCTCTTTCAGGTTCAATAGAGTACAATTTCAGTGTTGTTTTGTACTTCGCCTCCGGAGTGTTTTCTACAAGAGAGAGAGTTAAATACTTCTATGACAACAGTGGATCACATGGCACAAAAAACTAAACTAAACAGAGCTAAACAGACAAAAAGACATGAACACATGGCCATTGGAAGCTAGGAAATAAATCTAAAACCAGTGAACCAATCTTTGTTTTCACGAGCCATATAGAACAAAAAGAGCACAAGGCTTGTGAAATCAAAGATTGTTTTGAAACCAATAATGAAGTAAAGTACTAATTAAAACAATGTATGTGGCTGAAGACATCACTATTTTATTTGAATGAACACTTGGGGTGAGAGCATAAAACGGTACAGGATTTTAACATGGACTTCATGAGCTCCTCCGTCTGGTTGCATTGGCTGCATGTTTTGTGCATTGTCATCAACACACTCGAGGATAACCTCTTTTCAGCTAGTCTCTTCATGTATATATACATATATATATATCTCCTGTTTCGTCCACTTTCCTCTCACTAGTTCCCTGCTGATGAAGCGCGCAAACTTGATGATGAAATCTGGGCAATCATCACTAACTTCACCAATGGCCAGTCTCCATTCCCTTTCTCATCTTCCTCTCAAACTTCTCATTCTTCTTCATTTGAGGCCCAGAATTCACTTTCCCAATCAAGTATGCGTGGATCTACTTTCCATTCTGGTTTAACTTCCTCTTTGGGTGATTTTGAGTCACGCTCAAATGACCCAGAACACTCGTCCCATCCTGATTCCACTCAGGTACTGTATGCTCTCACTGATAGTCGATGTCAATTTTATACTCCCCTTTTCAAAGATAAAGATAAGAAAAATACAGTAACTGCTTGCTAATTTAATATCGATCTTTTTTCATGCAAAAGTAGTGGCTAAAGTTGGTTGATAATTGGTTTAAACGTTGGTCTTACCATCAGGTGGAACAGCAAATAAACTCTGTTAGTTTGCCCAGAGACCCACAATCTTCTAACAACATGTGATGCTGCTCAGGATTTCTGGGAAGCTTTCATGTTAACCTTAAATTAATGTTGTTACAGTTAGTTTTTAAAATTTAGTTTCCATTGTATAGTTTTAAGGTAACTCTGACACAGCTGTGCCATAGGTCTCGTTTGCTTAGAAAATGCAGATTGTAGTGGTTAGATATTACAACGGGTCCCTCATTGTGTTAGATTCTGTGGAGTGTTTGTAGCTCAACTGACAGGAATAGATTTCTTTCTCTCAGGCTTTCCTCCCTGCTTAGCTTATCTGCTGCTTTTCTTTATCTTTCCTCTGTCCACACTCGTCCTTGTTTCCTTCCTGCTGTGTGGCAGTATGTTCTGGTCTACAGTGGGTTCAGCTTGCATCCAGAAGATGTTCTCTTCTGGAAGCTTCCGAAGAAGTTCACTGGGGACAAGGTAAAAAGTTGTGAATGGCTTCAGGACATTAAGTTGATAAAGAACTACCTGAGCCAGAAGAGATTTAATAAACATGAAATAAGATTTAATAAACCTATTCAGACCCTTTTATGTATTGAATAAGGATATTCATAATATGCCATCAAGAGATTTGTGGGTAGAAATGTTTTTGAAATGTTTAATTGATGTGTTTGCAAATTGTTTTGAAAGTTGGATAAATATCAAAATATGGAGTGAATTAATATTTTGCCATGTACTATGCTTGATATACCTGCCAAGTTTTGAATATAAAAATAAGGGACATTTTTTGCCGCCCACTTCCAAAATAAGGAATTTATATTACTGACATAATATAGGAATATACTCATATATTTATTATGTCTACAAAAATAAAACAATAGATTTTAAAAGATATTTTACAAAAAAAAACGAACTATTTGCCAAAGAAAAAAGGTTAGATATACATTTATTTACTTCAATTTTTCATACATAAAGTTTTATAATAGTATCAACTTGTAATACAAGTTAATCATTTGATAAGGTATTGAATCTTATTTCCAGTGTAACTAAACGGTATATACACGTTTTAAATCATTAAACTCTAGTTTTACTGCATTAATTCTTGTTGTAGACGTTTTTTCCAAATAATGTTAAAATATAGGGTTGTTTCTTAGTTGGCATTGTTATAAAATAGTATTTGTATGTGAGACATCTAATGTATGGCGTGTGAAGACAGCAACCTGCGTGTGACTCCCTATAAATAAATAAAACAGGACATTAATGGGACAATAGTAATATGAGACAACGGTGGGAAAAAGGGATAAAATACGGTAAGTTCCTGGCCAAAACTTGACACTTGACAGATGTAATGTCAGAAAATTTCGTCAGCTTTGCTAAATCTGTGTATTGATGATGATTGCTGTTTTAGCTGTTTAAGGCAAGGTGTATTTGTTGTTGTTGTTTTCTTTTTTCATTCTTTTGGCGTTTGTTCCAAAACGTTGGAGCTAACGTATGAGAATTTAAACGTTCAAACTTTTTAATTTGGTAGGTTTAACAGTTCAAGAAAATCACTTAGTGCCACTCCTTTCCTCCGTTGCAGGTTGGTGCATACGGTGGAAAGCTGATGTACACCATCTCCTATGTCCCAGGACCTCGAGGCTCTCCGATAGAGGATGTGGATATCCAGATTATTGTAAGCATTGCAGAATATATTGTGTCTGCTTTATGCACTGTTCAGTATATTTGCTTACAGTAAGTGAGCCAACCCTTTGTTTCATCCTGTGTTTGTCTCCTCAGGGAAATGACATCACGCTGGTGGCACGGCAGACGTGGAGAAGAAGCCAGGGGGGCAGAGAAACACAGGACTTTGAGATTGTTTTCAGAGAGGTCTGTTCATATATTCACCATGTAGTTATTGCAGCTGAAGCCAGAGATGACCGGAGGATTTGTGTTGTGCAGGAGCACTGGCAGCGTCCCGATGGCATGCCAGCCACTCGGGAGCACCTGATGATGGTGCTGGCAGACCTGGACGATATCCTCATCCGAGCTTCATATCACACTGAGATGCGCTCCTCCAGCATTTCTGGAGTACGCATGCATGTTGCAGTGCCGGAATACACTGTCCATCCTCGGGCAGTGGAGGTAGAGCAGTGTCAGTGTCCTCCTGGGTACAACGGCCTCTCCTGCCAGGTAGGAACACGAGTTAGTTGTATTGAATATAGTGATTTTCCATTGCAATGAGAATTATAATTATAATGTTGATTTTTGTTTTTGTTTATGCAGGACTGCGCCTCTGGCTACACTCGCACTGGAGGAGGCCTGTATCTTGGCCACTGCGAGCCCTGTGAATGTAATGGTCATTCAGACTCCTGCCATCCAGAAACTGGCATCTGCTCTGTATGTAGCTTAACAAGCATTGACTTTTTTTCACTGGAGTTTAACAATAATATTATACATTAGTATTATACAGGGTGATTAAAAAAGACATGATGGAACATTACATTTGAAGAAGGTGTTTAAACCGACGACAGAAAGTGCTTTCAGATTTTTTTTTTGTCACACTGGCTGCAATTGAAGACTTTTTTTAAGAAATGAATTGTCAACTTTTAAAAAAAATTTAAAAGTCTGAATTCTATGATTTAGACTAACTTTCTTGAGACAAAGTCCATTTAGTTAGTCAATATTATTTTGTAGTCAATTTAATCAATATTTGCTTAAATACTTTATTTTAAAAAAATTAAATCAAAAATCAGTTTCAGGTTAACCACATGTAAATACATTCATTCCTTCATTAATAGAGGATTAAGTCAATTCAAAAATGTATATTTTGGATTTTTTTCTAATTTATATTGTGCTAAACGATCCATACAAAAGTAACTCCACCAACTGTTAACTTTCTGGTCCTCAGAGCTGTCAACACAACACTAAGGGTGAGCTGTGTGAACAGTGTGCTGATGGCTTCTTTGGAGACCCCACAGCTGGCACTCCTGAGGACTGCCAACCCTGCGCCTGCCCCGGCACAGACCCTGATAACCAGTGAGTCTCTGATACACAGATACACTCACACAGTACAGCGTCAGTGTTTTTAACATGCATTCCCTGTGCAGGTTCTCTCGTACCTGTGAGAGCCTGGGTAACGGTGGTTACCAGTGCACTGCCTGTCAGCCTGGATACACCGGCCAGTACTGTGAACGGTACGTGCTAACCTCCTGCAAAACATAAATAAATGAGAGTTGCTTAGAATATGTCTTTCATTACCATTGTTTCTTCACAGCTGTGCAGCTGGATATGTTGGAAATCCACAAGCAAGAATCCCCTGCCGCAGTGGTATCCCTCAATTATTATCACTTTTAAAGACCTTATGAAATCAATGTTTTAAGGCCAACAAATGTAGAAACACTCAATTTTTATTTGAATAGGTAACATTGATAGTAAGCAGATTCATTCTATTGTTTAAACCACCTTTATGGTGTTCCTTCTCTACTCTCTAAAAGAAAAGCGCGTAGAACCAACATGTATAAAACATGCAGATGAAAAATATAATTCAATTAAAAAAAATATAGATCACAAAGTTATTAGGGTTTTTTTTGCTATAATAATGCGTGTGCATGTTTTATCAGCCGCAGCATCGCTTGTGGTGAAGGTTCATCCAGAGAGGGTTCAGGTGGCACAGGGCGTCGCTGTTACTCTCAGGTGCCAGGTGTCGGGATACCCTCCACATTACTTCCACTGGTCTCGCCAGGACGGGCGCCCCATCTCCAGCTCAACAGAGAGACGCAGACAAGGTGCTGCACTCGCGTTCACATTTAAAGTATCCTAATAAACACAGGTAGCGTTCAGTGCACTGACACATCGTGCAGAGTTGCGTCCGGCGACAGCCCCAGTCCTTTGTTAATCCTTCTCTCCAGATCCCTTTCCCAAGTAATTTTCCTGTCCCCTCTCTACTATCCTATCTAATAAAGATATTTCAAAGCCCCAAAATATCTTACATATATATATATATATATATATATATATATATATATATATATATATATATATATATATATATATATATATATATATATATATATATATATATAAATAAATAACTTTTCTGTTTAAGAGTTTCTTGTTGAAGATCTGAGAAATTAATGATTTTGTTTAACTTTTTGATTTCAGGAGAAGAGCTTCATTTCCCCAGAGTCCAGGCCAATGATGCTGGTGTCTACATCTGCACCTGCCGAGACCAGCGCAGCTCCAACACCAGCAAAGCCGAGATAGTGGTCACTTGTAAGTCAGTTAAAATCCATACTGCATACAAACTGTCATATTCTATATTCATTTGTCATCATCTTTCTTTATAAATGGTTTATATTATTTAAAGTGTTCTCCTTTTCTGATCAGCTTTACCATCCAAACCCATCGAGGTGTTTATCGAGGAACCTAAAGCTCAAAGTGTGAGAGTGGGGTCTACAGCAAACTTCATTTGCACAGCCAAAAGCCAGGTACAAAATCTTCTTCACACACCTGCTTCACTAGAAGTCTAGAATCAAAAGAGAGCGCAGGTTTCTCCTGATATAGAAGCTGAAATGATGGAACATGTTTTCTCTCATAGCTGCCAGCATATACTCTGGTTTGGATACGCCAAGGCTACGGCAAGCTGCCCAATCGAGCCATGGATTTCAATGGAATCCTGACCATTCAAAACGTGCAGCCTGAGGACGCGGGCAGATATGTTTGCACAGGCTCCAACATGTTAGGCATGGATGAGGGCACTGCTGTCCTTTATGTACCAGGTTTGTGACTGGCACTCTAAACCTCCCTGCCTTCAACTTCTCCTGTCTTTCTCACCCTGCATGCCGCTTTGCAAAACACTTCTCTGGCTTTCACTAAACAGTGCAGCTAATCCTTCTTTTTGATTAAATTATTGCCTTGATCAAAACATTTTTATTGTTTCTTGCTTTCCATTGGCTTTCCCTGTGTAAAATCTTTACATCAGATAAGCGGATACAGCTTGTGAATGGTTCATAACAAGTCCGAATGTACAGGAAATGTCAAATTAAGCTCAATCTAGCACCTGAATAAATTAATTAACATAAATGTGTTATACTTTGCTAATAATACAAATCTCTTTATCACTGATCCAGCAATAATTTTTTTGCTTTCATTTCTATTCATGTTGTCACTGGTAATATAAGATGAAATCAAACACATCTTATACCACTCTGTTTATCAATTTATGTTTAAACAGAACACCGTAAAATCTGTTTTAAGTTCTAAGAGAAAGGACACTTTCTGTTTTAGAAATGTAGTACTGAAATGAAGCCAATCAAAATCTTTTTTTAACTATTGACTCATGTACTATTTGATACAATATCTCTGTACACAATCGTTGGATCAGTTTCCAGTGAAATGAGTTAAAAATGTACAGAAAGCCTGTCTGAGTGACAAGTATTAGTGAAGCATCAACTAACATTTTTTTACTATTGAAGGGTCTGTGCGTACTGCACTCCCTGGGGGCAAGAACCAGCCCCTACATTTCAAGCCATAAAGTCACTGCTTAAAAGGGATTTGTCCTCTAACTCTGAATTGAATGCCAAATATGCATTGATCATACCTTAACTGCCATTAATAAATTGTTAAGAAAGGCAGTTCGACCCCCTGTTCTAAAGCAAAATTTAAACCTGCATTATTTAAACTTACCATCAATACACACCATGCAATTTGTTCATTCTAAAAATAATTATTAATGTTTATTTTGCTGTTTTATCCAGTTGATTTCATGATTTGTTGAAGGTGCTGTATATCACTGAATGTAATCATTCAGCCAAAATATTCACATTTGAAAAACAAGCTCTGAAATAATGTTTATGTTTACGTTTTCTGTTGGACGTGAAGTGCTAAAACTCACTTTTTAGTCCTCTTCAGTTTTTACACATAGATTAGAAAGCCTATCACTTGATATTCCAGATTGAATGGGAGAAGAGTAAACCCAGAATAAGTCATTTTATTACTTTTTATTAACTGTTATCAATACCACCAGTTTTGTCCATTAACATACTGCACCTTTAAGCAAGTATTCATTCTTAACTAATGCTTCGTAATGAATTGGTTAATTTTGATTTAATATTTTATTTATGCTTAACTAGAGGCTAATTAATGATCTTTATCATGCTAAGTTAGTCATTACTTACTAGTTTCTTAGTACTTATTAAGTTCATATTTTTGAATTAGTTAATGAGTAACTAATGTGTTATTATTGTTGCTCAAAATTGATCTTTTTTTTCTCTCAATCGATCTCAAATAAACTTATATTTTGGCTAAATTCATATCTAACAGCGAATAAATGTATGTACTTTCTGTACAGATTTTCTCCATTAACTTGCATTCAGTCCTACACGAGTCTATGTCTGTCCTGGGATTCTGATTAGTGTGTGTCGGTGTAATCAGCTGCTGGGGTAATCGGGTGTTGTCCTGGTGGCGGTTCTGTCTTCTTCCTAGCGGGGGGAATGTGTCTTGATTCCGGGGCGTGCCTACTCTCATCTTGCCCTCTAATGGGAACTTTGGGGTCCTGTGGTAGGGAGGTGTCACAAATACTGGCGTTAGAGTCAGAGACGGCAAGCACAATCCTGTTCCCAGCTCCACGAGATTCCACCTCTGCTCTGTAATGGAAATGGTGCTATTAATGTTCTCTTTTTCCATTAAATGTCATATTTTCCATTTCCATATCAACTTTTGAATGGGAAACTACCATTGGTATTGACAGAGTTGGTTTTTGTCATATATATTGTTCCATTCCTCATCAGGGACTTTAATGTTCAAACAGTTTATTTAGTTGTTACTGTGTTAAACAAAAGTAACTTTACATTGTCAGAAGCAAAGTGTGCTTATTGGTAACCATGGGTTATTGCTCAGAAGCATATTTATTTTAACAGTTTAACATTTTGGTTCACATATATAAACACAGACGTGGAAATGTTCAGGTTGTTATTAAACATTTTTATGCATTATTTTGTCTTATTCATCTATGTTTTACACTTCAAATGGTGCTCCATTACTTTTTATTAAACATGAAATATGAATGACTTAGGTAGTTAAATCAATATTTAATTTTGTATATTTTTGAAAAGGTGCTGTATCATGGAAATAGATTTTGACCTTGAATTCATTGTTTTTATTTGTTTAAGCTGTGAAACATGTACAAAATCTCTTAACAGTGACAATATTAAAAAAATAACCAACCTTCCAGTGCCTGGCGTACTACTGAAGCTCAACATTATCTTCGTATCAATCACAAGCTGTATTTATGTGATACTTCTGTATATTGAAGTAAAGCTTTTACATGTGTTTGATACTAACCTGCACGCCTTTATTTCATCCGAGTGCTGTTTGCTCCAGTGCTTGCATAATGACACAGAATGCATTTATTGTAACACTTGTAAAAAGCTCTTTTAAGTATGCATAGATTGTTTTTAAAAGACATGTGTCTCCTTTAAGTCTCAACTTTGTAAAACTAGTGCTTGGCATGTTCTAGAAATTACTGTCTTCATGACCATTTCCTTCATTGACTGTGATGTTACATAACAAATGCTGTAATCAATGATACTGGAGCATACTGGTGTTACTGGGAGGAACTTCTTTCACCTTGCTAAAAAATTAATAATTTATTTCCTTGTCCACAAAAAAATTAAACTTAGGATAATACCAGGATATTGTAGCTATTAAACAGGTCTATTTAACTTTAAAAAAAACCTGACATAATTTTGACATTGATTCTTTTGATTGTGTGATAGTTTTATTAAAATGAAACTGGCACTTTTTTTCCTATGAGAAAAAAACCTTTTGCTACGTGACAAATAAGAGCAAGCCTTGTTGGTTGTCACGAATCATGGCTGAGATTCCATGAACAATTTTACTTTCTGGAAATATTGGTCATTGATTATAATCAGTTACATTAATCATTAAAATACATTAAATACACTACATTACATCAGTATGTCCTAGAAAGGTTCAAAAGTCTTAAAAATTAACAATTTAAACCACTTATGTGCAATTTAGAGAGTTAAATTTAACTTTTTTTTTTTTAAATAAACTATGTGTATTTTAGCCTGAAGATAGTATTATATGAATAAAATATATAAATATAAATATATATAAATAAAATAAAGACTTTTATAATACTATCTTCAGGCTAAAATTATTTGTACAGGATGTAAAATATTGCTGAAAATATATAAATAAAAAGGGTGTATTTTAGTCTGAAGATGGTATTCAATCACCCTTTTATTTATAAATGTTCAGCATTATTTTACATTCTGTTTGACAATTGGAAGTTTATTTCACACCCATGATAAAAAAAATTATTAGTTCTTTTTTTTATTAATATGACTGAAAATGTCTGTTTAAAACAACCAAACTGACGAGTGAATTATTTATATTTTATACAGAAATTTAGGACAGTTTTTATTTTTATGGTTTTAGAAAATAGTTCAGAAATAATCAGTTCATTTGGTACTTTTACTAATGTTAATAAAGTGTAATAATATAATATAATAATAGTCAGAAGTACTACTAGTGTTGTGGAGTTGCATTTGGTTGGAATCCCATTAAAACATCTGGGGCTACAGTGCTGACCACTCACAGAAGCTTCTGCAGGCTCTCTTGACTGTATCTGCCTGTGCGTCATTCACAGAGACTTCTCAGTCACAGATGTTTTACACAGCCTATGAGATGTTTGAAGAACATGGAAAGCGTAAGTCCACCTGGTTCTCTCCCTCCACACCTGGAAAGACCGCTTTCGTTTACGCATGGAAACTTCACACTGTGCATGCTTTTAACCAGTCCAAGTAAGGCACTGATACAACCTAGCAAAAGCACAATGTGGCACAAACATGTCATGTAACCAGCACATTTTGTGTTGAGTAATTGGTTAATGTGAATATTTCAATAAGTTATTTTTCCACATTGTGATGTGAGTTTAGATTGTACAGATATGCATTACTCGATCTGGCTGAACCTTCATGGCCCAAATTGGTCCAATGAAACAAGAAAGCCGCATGCTTTTATTTTTGGGGACTTCTCTCGGTTTTTGAAGTGTGCAACATTGTTTTAATGTTGTTAGTAAGTAAAATGAAAATGATTCTATTTGTATTATAAGAAAGCTCTTGTTTTCATTGACTGAAATTCTTGCCACATTAGATACTTAACAGAGAGAGGTCTCCAGCACATTCCATCAGCCCAGTATCATGCTTTTAATAAATGCAGGAGTTTTTTGATCAGTTTAATGTAGAGCAAATTGCATCCTCTGTACTTTTCAATCAATCTGTACCTTACCTGCAATGTTCATCAGTCATATATGCTATCCTCGTACTTCAAACTAAGCTATCGGGACCCTGATTTGTTGAGAGCGTGGATGGACAAATCTCTAGTAGGTTAGAGAATACATGTGAAAAAGTTGATTGTTAATTAGCTCAGTGCGTGTACAGACACTGTTGAAAATAGACAGTATGCAGTACATTGTATGCATTAAACAATACACAGTTTTGATATATACATTGTACAAAGTAGTGGATAAACTTGTTTATAGTCAACTGAGAAATTGTGGGTTTAAGACAGTCAAGTACTGTGTGGGGCAGTAGATTGGTGGGCAGTAAGACATTGTTTTGAAACATGATTGGCTTGATGTGAGTTTGTATGTTATTACAGCCAATCCAATATGGGATGAAGCAATTATTGTAGAGTATTATAGTGTGAAGTAATTTTTGACTACTTTTACACTTTTAATTTTTACACTTTTATTTACTTAAGTATTAGAATCAACTGGAGAATTCACTCAAGTTAAAAGTTACTTGTGATTTTTATAGTATGTAGCAAAACATTCTGTAGGAAACAAAAGCCTCCCCAAGAGGCCAAGAGTCGAGTGAATGCATTTTACATTATTATAATTCAAAATGTAGTACATATTTTGGTAACTGTGATTACATTTAGAAATAATTAGTAATAAGCACCTGAGGAGTTGAGTAAATAAAAAATATAAAAATAAAAAATTGAGTAAAAGTATTCAAAAGTACTCATATTATATGCACCACTGGACACACACAGTATCGGATCAAATTGTGTAGTGGCTAACTAACTTGATGAAAAATCAATAGAGCTTAATGAATGCTTAGTTAAACTTTGAATTAATGTTATTACAACTATTAACCATGTAAATTAGCGGTGTCATGTCATCCATAGGTTTCTGAAGAGATATTTTTTAGAGAAAAGTGGCTGAGGCAGCTGTTTCCTTGTTGATAGCGTGTCACATAATAAATAGCTCAGTGATATTGCTTCAGGAGGGGCAGTAGGGCACAATGCAGATCTGTGTTTGGTTTGATTGTTCCAAGATTGATGCTATTGGAAACGGGGATACTGGCAAAAGTGTGTGTCATGACTAGTCTATGCAGGAACCAGTTCAGGCTTTGGCGGTAACAAACATGAAAAAACAGGTTTGAGTAGATAGATTCTTGGAATATGGTAAGAAAGACTGAAATAAAAGCTGTGTTTGTGAATCTTTTATCCCAGAGCTGTTAAAAGACTAGCACTCAGCAACTGAAGGGCAGAGCAGAGTATAACACAGACCTTACTCAGTCCAGCATACTGTCCTAGTCGGTGAAAGAAAGCTTTCTTTTGCTCCATTGCTCTGGAGTTCTTGCAGATCGGCTGCTTGGACTTCAGCCATGTTGGCACAGACAGCAGTGAGGCCCTTGCCCTGCCAAGCCCTGTCTGCCACTTCTCATCTTCTCAAGCAGCCTGCCAAGAGACGTGACTTGACCATCAGCTCTGGCAGCCAGACATATGCTCTCGCTCGCACTCCACTATCACTTCATCTACACTCACACAAACAGATCTTCCCAAATGTAAATCTTTTTCCTTTTCTCACCTTTTGCAAGTTTGCTTTATATCAATACACACTGTTTAAGAAAGCTGTAAGATTATGAAAGAAGTCCTCTAAATGAGATGACATTTAAACCAGTTCATGGTACTGAAAATGTACTTGATCTCTACAGTTGTGGAGAGAGGGTAAGTCCTGATTTGAACGAGAACTGTCTTTAAAGACTGTTTAGAGTGCTGTACTTGTGTTTGTGATTAACTGGTTTGTACCTCACTGTAGCTGCTGAAGGGGCTCAACCAGTGGCTACGATCAATCCATCTGTGCTGACCGTTCAGCAGGGTCAGCTGGCAGAGTTCCGCTGCACAGTGACTGGCAGTCCAACATCTGCCGTCGAATGGATTGGTGAGCCAAGTCAACAAACATTATAAAGCATTACTTGAGCTTCTCTGTTAAAGAACAGCATACAACTGGACATGTGAACAATTATAACAATTTGGTTTAGTTTTTTAAAGGTGCCATATTATACTCTTTTTAAAACATTTAGAATACATATATTACCCCTTTATACAAAAATATTATTCAAAAAGCAGTATTTACAGTAAACAATGTCTCCAAATCACCTCAAAATATTGGGCACCGTTTACCGTGCCAGTTGTCATCAGAATGGTTAGAAAAGCATCTGTTTGCAGAGCCAGCCTTTTTTAAGTCAATCAAATTTTGTTTTGTTTGAACACCAGAACGATCTGATACAAGTCATCTTTTTGTGTTTTTGCTTGTTGGCACACACAAAAGCTACATTAGTTAAGCTGCATTAGTGGTTCATCTGATTGGTCAATGGTGTGGGACTAAAACAATGGGAAGTGCTATGATCAATGAGCCATTTTATGCTCCCAGAATATGAAGCACATTTTTTTACACTAAAACATGCTATAAATATCAGGAAAAAAAAATATGACACCTTAAAAAAATGTAGCATACTTATATGCCTAGTATGCAGTAGTAGGTATGACACTACCTGGCTACATGTGGGACAGGAAGGATTATAAGAGAGGAGTCTGCGGCCAAATTCACTTTTCATGGTATAAACTACCAAACCATTAATCCAAGTGTTTCAACCCAGATAATACGTATGGCTTTTTTTGGTTGATTCAATATCAAAGATTTTTAAAAAATCATACCATACAAAAGTGTTGACCTTTTTATTATATATTTCACATTTTCCCCAACATTAATAGTAACAATCGTACTATTTTAATTGGTATATTTAAGTAAATTGGAAGATTTGGAAAGATCATCAGTCTATTAACCTAACGAGACATATAAGATACCAATAAAACTCAAATGTGATGTGTGCTTTTGAAATGTGGGCAAAAACTAGAAGATTTGTTAAAACTTTGCTAAAATGAAGGAGAACATGAAAGGTTCTGGAATCTTCTTGCTGAGAGGCAACAGTACTTGTCACTCTATTAGATGTTTTGTTTTTATTGGTATTAACCAGTAAATGCTGCTTTGCTGGGGTTTTTGCTTAGTGAAAATTGGTATTTTCTTAGGAGGTTCTGGCAAACCAATCAGCTCCAAAGCTGTCATCCGGAACGGTCATCTGAAAATCTCATCCGTTGATCGCTCAGATGAGGGCGAGTACATCTGCAAGGCTCTTAGCACACATGGCGAGCACACAGCGCGGGCGGTTCTCCGTGTTCAAAGTAACTGTAACAGACAGGAATACCTCTATCATTTCCATGTACATGATCCTGGACATGTCGAATAAGTGCTGCTTGGTTTTTACCTGATGTTTTAGGTACAGGTCAAGTTAATGGTCTGCCCCAGGTACAGGTGAGCCCTTCACGAGTGGAAATTCATGAGGGGGAAACGTTACGTTTGTACTGCAGAGCTGTTGGCAGTCCCACTCCCACTATATCCTGGAAGAAGAGAGGTGGTTCACTGCCATCACAGGTGAGAAACAGCTCACTTCTCATCTGTACGGTTACTCAATCAGGCTTTTGAAGGGTTGAGCAATAATCAATTATTGCATTGTTTATGCTTGAATTTGAGATTTTCTTCCTGTTTCATCCCGTGTCTTGGTGTTTGTTCAGGCAATTCCTTCTCACGGTTTCCATCAGTTTAAAAGCAACAGTCTCGATGTGTTACAGAGACGTATTGAGGAGCTACAGGTCTGTCCATCTGTCTGGTGTCTGTCTCACGCGTCCCATCCCACCTGTCTCGCTTCACTCACCTTCACCAAAATTTGTGTCAACTAAATGCATGATTCACTTAATCGTTCATGTGACATCCATATGATTTGAGCCAAAAAAAAAAGGATGATACTTAGAATGTGGCGTTTTTAGTCTGCATATAGCTATATAGTCCATTGTCAAAATGTATCAGGAAAAGACTTTTATTAATTGAAAAGAAATACCACTAATGCCATTCTAAATTTAAAAGAATATGTTTTTCGCTTGCTAAAAAACTATATTGAAATCTAAATAACCATGCAGCATTCCCAATATATTTCATTGGAACAGCCTAGCAACCACTAGAAATAGCCTAACAACAGAACAGCAAAATTTGTGCACCTAACTACCACCCTATTATTCAATAAACAGCATTATTATAACCTTAAGTTCTTAGCAGCTGTATCGTAAACACCGCCCCACTCACATAGAGCATGCTAGCAACCACCTGCATTAGCATAGCAACTGAAGAGTAACCTTTTTGTACAATTGCCTACATTAACCACCTCTACCGTTAATACCCTAATTTCTAGTACTTGCCAAAGATTTTTCAAACACCCAACATCTGGGGTAGATTAACAATCACATGAAACGCTAGCGTAGCGACTAAAAAAACAGGTTTTACCAACACAAAGTATAACTACCATTATATTATCTTTAAGTTCTCCCTGCCTCTGAATCAGAACACCTTAGCAACCACCCGGATTATCCTAGCAACCAAAGAGCAAAATTGCACATAGCCGAAACCCTGGTACTAAACTTACAGTGGGTAATATTTTAAAATGATGCTTTTAGCAACAGAACCAATCTATTGGAATTCTACAGAAAAGAACATGACAAGAATTTAGAAACCAAACTGACAACTGATACTCAGGCACATCCTTTCTACCACCACATCTGTCTCCTTGTTGACCCATTTCAAACATAACTTTGAGAAGCCAATGTCAAAACCTCAAATTTCAAATGGAACCCACATTTCATTGCCCGGCTGTACAGAATGCTTTTGCACTGTTGGATTTGGGATATTTGAGAAATGAGGCACAGGCGACCCATCCCATGCCACTGGAGGCTTTGGTGTCTTGTATACCTTGTGTCTTTGTAGACTGGTTTATTCTGGCTGAGAGCATCGCTGCATTGTGTCAGCTTTTCCCAGGGTGTGTTCAGCTCTGCCGTTCGGCCATGCAGAAATTCTGTGTGCTCTAGCAATCGGGATGCTTTGAAAATTTGTCAATGGTTTCAGACACTCATTCAACCAAGCTTGCCCCATCCCAGCTTGACTGCAGACACACTTCGGTAGATCAGATTTAACCAGCTTTGCGCCAATGAAAAAAACATCTCTGCTTGCTTCTGAGCACAGACATGTTTTGATAGATTTTATGGTTTATGTATAACCCTTGTGGAGCAATTGACATCCCAAGAGGCATTCCTGAATCTTTCCAATCTATAATTCTATATAAGTGAAAATATTTTTACGATTGATCTGGATGTCTCTATGCTATGTACCCAAAAGCTGTTTAACTGTCTATTGTCACTACATGTCTTATGTGAAATAATAAGCCTCACCAATGCTATTAATCAGTTATTGGTCGTTGCAGGTTAATCATATGCTAATATAGACCTGTAGCACCATAAGCGTAACATCCGTGAGTATTAATGAACTGTTATGAGGCATAACAATGCAGTGAGTCTTCATCACACACTACAAAGAAATTTATTTTCAGAAGTACAAAATAAATAAAAATGTAATTTTACCATCAGGCTCATAGAATAATCAGAAACACAATAAGCAAAATTTTCATCTGACTTCTCACAGCCTGAATGTTGATGATTTGATAAAAAAAATGTCAGGACTTCAGAAGTGAATATAGCTGTATGTATGTTTTCATTTTATTCAAACAATAGATAAAGACCCCAACATTTCCATGTTTTCCATGTTAAGCACATGGCCACAGCCTCATAACAAAAATTCACTTAAATTACTAAACTGCTAAACCCATATGAACATACATTTAATTACAGGTATCAAATTCAGCTATGAACAATATTTTTATCTTAGCTTTCTCAAGGTAAGTAATGTGTATAATGTATAATGTTACGCCATAATGTGAATAAATATGTTCTCAAAGAAAGCAGTGTTGTCATTAGTAGGTCTTACAAATACATTTAAATCTTGTATTCTCCCTAGGCCCGGATGGATCGCACTGACATTGGTACTTTAGTTGTACCCAATATCCGCTCATCTGATGCAGGCACTTACTTCTGTGATGGAACCAATGCTGTGGGTTCTTCAGAAGCTTACATCAATGTCTTTGTCAAAAGAGGTGTGGCCAAGTCTTAGTTTAAGCGCAGAATTACTTGGCAATGATCCTACAGTTGTCCCATCAATTTCATCAGGTGAAATCCTCCCCTCCATCAACATCCAGCCCTCTGTAGCCTCAGTTGTAGAGGGAGAAACTCTGGAAGTCAACTGCCTTGTACCAAGTGGTTCCTCAGCTTCTGTCGAGTGGAGCAGGGCAGGCGGGCCGCTCTCATCCAATCATCAGGTTTGAAGTGCTACACGTTTTTGATGTGGGATCTCATTCAAATTTCTTGTGTGTGTTTGCTTTAATGGGGATGTTTGAATGTAGGTCCTGGGGCCTAAGCTGCGGATCCTCAAGGCCTCTGCTGATGATAATGGAGACTATATCTGTAAAGTGGGAGATGGCTCTTCTTCTCAACAGGCTTCTGTTTCGGTGTCTGTGACCTACAACACATTTCGTGAGTTGAACATCAACTAAGTGTTGTACTAAATCTTTTGAAATACAAAGTTTTCATTAAATATTTGCTAAATATGGATGTTTTCTTAGAAATTGAACATATTTGAAAATAATATTTCCATTCAACTTTGTTTCAGAATTGTTTAAGATTGTCCTTTAATATAACAGTTGGTATTAACAGTATGCTTACCCTCCACTCTTGAATACCGTGCCAGACAGGGTGGGAGGGTTTTTGTAGTAGATCATGAGAGGACCTAAACAATATGATGGTTTATAAAGGAATGTCTGAGGAGGATACTTAGGCGGCTAAAAGATTAATTGTCTGCATGTGCTGCTCCCAAATCTTTGTTGTCAACATCTCATGATATAAGTACTTAAGATATATGCACATATACAACACCATCAACATTCACTTTAGGTATTTTTCTTTTGCGAATAAAGTCAGCCGATTTGAATACATGCTCTGGTTGACTTGGTGTAGGACTCCAGAGCCCCATCATCTCCATTGAGCCTCACAGTGCTGTGGTGAAGCAGGGTGAATCTGCAACTTTCCGGTGCCGGGTTCACAGTGGAGCACAGCCAGTACGTCTGGAGTGGAAGGACACCAATAATCTACCTCTACCAGGTACACCCACCCATATAACACTGATACTCTCATGCAAACTCCAATCATTTTTGGATTACCATATCTAAAAAGGTGTTAACTGAACACTAAAAGCATAGCTCATTTGTACTTATAATTACATTTGCCTATCCTCAATTTACAAAAAAAAATACCTTGCAAAAAATGTGAAAACTCATAGGTGAGCAGTACTGGATTATTTTTTTATGGATAAATTTTTTTCCCAAACTACCCACTTTTCAAAATGTTTTGTTTGTCTGAAGTTTAATAATAAATCAAATTGAATATATTCATCCTTTCATTCATTCATCTTCATGTCGGCTTTCTTCCCTTTCGGGGTCGCCACAGCGGAATGAACCGCCAACTCTCTGGCATATGTTTTACGCGGCGGATGCCCTTCCAGCCGCAACCCATCGCTGGGAAATTGAATATAGTTTTATTCTAATCTAAATGTCAATAATATTAGTGGGGCCAGGATCAAAAGTATATCAAGCAAAGCACAGAATAGGCCACTTATATCTAGGGACTCCTAACATTTCAATCAAACAACCAGTTCAGAAAACTCAATAATAAAAAAACCTCCTTTAAATTCTTGGCTTTCCTGAATGCTAAGGCATTACCATTGGCTCTCTGCTAACTATATAACTGTCAAAATGAACACAATAATGCATGCAGTTAATTTGAAATGCTTAACGCATAAAAAATACACAATTAACGTGGCAGACATGCTTTAAATGAAGTATGGTGAAGTTTGTATGACTATGAGAAGGTACGGAGGATGAAAACATTCATGGGGGGCCGCTGGGCTTCTGTGAGCAATGACAGCCACTTAAAATCACAGCGCACTTTGTTGAAATTGCATTCATTCGCTCTAACTTTGTGTAAAACTAAGGAACGGCGGAACGCGGAGTCAAATATGAATCACAGTCTTGAAATGGAGAATGGAAAAAGTGAGGATAAGATAAAGCACACTTACGGTGCTCGTAATATGTTTGCTTCTATGAGACTAAAGTTTGTGAACACCTGTCCTGCACAGCCCTCATACTGCACCAAACTGTCTGTTTTCTATTCACAGTAGCTCCGTCTTTAGTCTGTTTTGTGTGAGCACGCGTGTGTGTAGGAGCGCGTGTGTGTGTCCACTGTCAAGGTATGCTGCATAAAATAAAAATAAGTTCACAGAGTAGTGTAAAACAATTTTTAAAAGTTGAAGAAGTAATAAATAATTTTTCTCCTGCTCAGTGATATTACCGGAAATTATGGAATGACCAGAGGATGGTCAGCCTATAGTTAAATTCAAACATAATTTTACCTCAGACTATCTAAAAGGAAGGATATATATATCCTGTTGTTTTAAACATTTTATGGAATCAAACTAGTTTTTAACATTTACAACCTAATGTTTTAAACATTTAGGGTTTTGAAACAAATAATTTTTAAAGAAATATAATATTTTGAAAATCAACTGAAAATTGAGGTTAGTAGAATTTAACATCTTACCAAAAAAATATATATATCAGTTCCCAACTATTTTTATGCCGTGTCACTCTTCTCCACATGAACAGGCACAGTTTGCTCACATCAGTGAATATCAGTCTGTTGTTCCATTCCTTGTTTTAGTTTTTTTTTTTTTTACCATTTTTTGTATCTCCTTATTTTCGTTTATGCGTCACTGATGTCGTTTTTTTGTTTTCACTCCATGTGTTCCTGAATGTTTCATCATGTTTTCACTCTGCACCTTTTGTTAATCACCTTGTTTCATTCAAGACAGTCACTGTGTATTACGTTTAGTATTGTAGTTACTTTTTTGCTTCCACTCATCATTTATCTTCTGTTAGCCTACATAAGTTTCTCTGCTGTTCGCTCCTCGTTATTGCTCCCTTGCTTCAATGTTGTTGACCGTTCATATAAATGTTTCAAGATTATCCTCAGCTCCCACAACTACTTCCTGGCAGTGATCTTTTTCTCATTTGTAGATAATGTGAAGTTTGGTCCAGACAATGCAGTCATGACTATAACTGGTGCTGAGATGAGAAACCAAGGCACTTATCGTTGTGTGGCCAGCAACTTGTTTGGGATGACTCACAGCATTGCTTCACTCATCGTGAGAGGTGAAGGAACATTTCTTGAAAGCTAAAAGTCACAGTAATGGGTCTTTTCTGGAAAATGCATTTTTTGTTTGACTTACTTTCCAGAATCTCCCAAAGCTGTAGTGACCCCTGCAGGACCGGTGCGAGTCAGGATTGGAGATCCCATCAATCTTGAGTGCCAAGCCGCAGGAGAGCCCAGACCTTCTGTTCGATGGCATAGACTGGACAACAACCGCAGAACGATGCTGAGCAGTCCTGTGCCAGCTGATTCCAGCGCTGTCATACAGGTTATTGCTGTTTGGGGTCTTTTGGAGCCTTTGTTCCTCTCATATTCACTCCTCCCAGTTTTTAAAGAAAAAGTTGGATTTTGTGTGTAGGTTCTAGTCGCCCGACCAGAGGACAGTGGCACGTACGTGTGTACAGCACAAAACAACCAAGGAACAACTGAGACTCGAGTAGAGGTGTTTGTCGAAGGAGGGCCTCAGGTGCCAACCCCCCCTCGTGCCAGAGTCCGTGAGCCTATGATGATTGTGGTGGAGGGATCAACTGTCACTCTGCATTGTGATGCTCATGGTCGGTGCAGGCTATTTGTATGTTTACGATCATGTTTAATAGTACGGCATAATGTTTTCCTGTCTTTTATACAGGATTCCCGAAACCCAGCATCACCTGGTTTAAAGAGCGCTCTTCGCTTCCATGGAGACACCAGATTGTGGACAGCAATCTCGTGTTGTCCAATGTGGGCCGTCAGGATTCTGGTCAATATGTCTGCAATGCCACAAATCACCTGGGCACCAGTGAAGTCACCATCATGCTGGAAGTAGACAGTGAGTTTGACTTATTTATGGAGATTATCATCCCTCATCTGTAAACCTCCAAACACTACACTGCAGAATAGACCCTTTTACTGGTCATGTGATCAAATAGTTGCACGCACATTCTAGCAATGTAAGTCGAGGTGTTACTTTTGCATTTGGACATGGCAGCAAGGTTTAAAACAGTTTCCCTGTATCCCACCAACCCAACATGTTTGGCTGTTACGTTTATGATCGCACTAATAGATATTTGATAAGTCATAAAAAAAATTATAAAAACAAAGATTATATCTGTATATAAGAAATCATTTGTATGAAGAATATTATGTAAATATTTTCACAGTTTTTGACAATCCACTCACAAAGCCTGGCAAATGTTTGGCACAATTTCTGTTGCCAAATTGTGTGCAAATACACTGAAACATCATCATTGTTCACAAATGCTGATCGTAAATTCACTTTTCTTCACATATTGGATGTGTTTCAATATGAAAACAACAAAATGAGCTTGTTTTAAAAGATATTTATCAAATTTGCATAAAATGACAACCCAAAGAATCATCAGGATGGAATCATCAAAAAAATTAAACCCAATGAACAAACAGTTTCATTTTTTTTTGGAGTTTCTTTATACGGTTATGTACAGTGTATAATGTTTTTGTTGTGTCTAATCTACACTCATTCTTCGTGGAGTGTCCCTCTTCAAAAAACAATAAAAGTAGTTTCTTCTGTGGTATTTTTGTGTTTTGCTTTGGGGTTTTTTGGGGGATGATAAAGCACTTTTTCATGTAAAAAAATAGTTGGTTTAAAAGTGGTTGATTCTAAATAGCACTTTCTAAGAAGAACCTTTGCAGACTGATGTTGATGATTTGATGCTGCAAAGAACATTTTCTTAGAGTGTTCTTATTAGAATAGTTTGACTTTAAACAAGGGTAATCTTTGTTTGTTTACACTTTAGCATACGGTATTGTATAGATATGTTTACTTGATAGATTTAAAATGTATGGCTTTAAAAACATGTCATGATGGAAAAAAAAACTGCTGACCAAATGATGGTTTTAATGTTTCTTCTGTAAATTAACAGGCTGTTGTACAAATAAGCATGAATCATATTTTCCTGATCATATAAAGCTCTCTCCAAATGAGGCAGCTGTAATTATCCAACATCCTATCCTCTAAGTGTTGTGTGTTTGTTTGGTGCAGCCCTGCCCTATGCCACTTCCTTGCCCGATGATGTGTCTGTACGAGTGGGAGAAGTGATCCGCCTGCAGTGCCTGGCCCATGGCACAGCACCGCTGCGTTTCGAGTGGACGAAAGTCAATGGCAGCTTACCTTCCACTGCTCAGCAGCAAGGGGGAGATTTACAGATCAACCTGGCCAAGGAGAATGATGCAGGAACGTACAAGTGTGTGGCCAGCAACAAGGTCGGAAAGAGTGAAGCCCTGGCCAAAGTCTCTGTCCGATGTGAGTAACATCGTTGTGTTGAATCACAACATTATTAACTGCTTCAGAGCTGTATGAGAACATCTGATTTGTTTGGTACCTAAACTGTTGTTGCATTTTGTTGTTTTAAATTATTATGTTTTTCCTTAACAACATAAAAGCTATTTATCGGGCGTGGGTTGAGTGCTTAAAGCAATACTGCACCCCATTAATCATGTACTACAATGTTCTTTGAGGTATTTTGGGTTAATTCTAAAGGTCTGTGACTACGCCATTGACACTCGTGTCACCCGGATTTTCAAACCTCAAAGTGCATTTAAAATGCCATTAAATGCTCACGTCTCAGGTTTCAGACATGTGGTAAATATCTACAGATGCTCCTGGGTGTTCTGTTCATTGAGTGTTGTGCATGCATGAAACCAAGATGGGAACGCGCTCAGGTATTGTTCTGTTTTAAGGACAAGTATTGTTATAGTGAAGAGCAAGAGACGATAGTGTGGATTTAATTCTTTATTTCAGTACTTTTGTAATTTAAATGTTTTCTTTCACTGTACCCCTGTGGCAGATTGTGTGATTTTCAAAGAGAATTTACTAAGATTTCCTATTGTACCAACATTGCTTAGGATTCAAAAGTGTGAAATTTAACTTGTATTCTACATTAATCATGTTTTATAGCTCCTCTGTCGGTGAGAGTTTCCCCCCAGGTGGAGGTGAAGGCTCTGGGCAGTGCTGTAGAGTTCACCTGTGCTGCTAAAGGTGGAGTAGAGATTGAGTGGCTAAAAGAAGGAGGCGTGCTCCCACCAAATCATCACGTTAAAGATGGAATTCTCAGGTCAATGACGTATAACAGCAACATAACAATTTTTATTTAAATAACTCCATCAGAATGTGTAACAGATATGCAATATTCTTCTATTTCAAATATTTTTAATAATGAACTCACTTTCTTTTCTTTTTAAAGGGAGCAAATTACCATTCTTGTATTAGGTCATTTGATTAAGCAAATGTTCACCCTTTTACACTTCATTTAATGCGAAAGAAACAGATTAAGTTCTATAAAAACATATACAGTTTTTTTCACATAAATAGAGCATGATTCTTGGTACAATTGTCTCATGCCCTTTTATATTGGTGCAGCCAATCCCCAATAGATATTCAAGTGGTGGTTTACACCTTTTCATTCATTTTGCACGTTGAAGCAGCCAGTTTAAAAAAATTGTTTAATATTTGTGAATTTATCTGTAAATGTCCTGTATGTGAAATTTTAAACAATATGGTAAGCACAATAACTTTTTATGGTTAAAACCACTTCCACTGATCACTTTGCTTGCTTGATTAGAAAATAATTAAATCGTCCCTTTCATTGTGCAGAATTGAGAATCTTGAGCAAAGCAATGAGGGAACCTACACCTGCAGAGCTACGAGTCTGTTTGGCCAGGCCCAAGACAGTGCCAAGCTCACCATTCTAGGTCCCCCATCTTACATTGATTTGTATTGAATTTTGGTTTCTGACTTTAACAAGACTCTGTTTTTTGGCCTGACAGCTCTTCCCAAAGTGAAGATCAACGTACGCACTTCAGTTCAGACAGTGATGGTGGGACACTCAGTGGAGTTTGAGTGCAATGCTATTGGTGACCCCGAGCCCATTTTGCGCTGGAGTAAAGTTGGAGGTCCACTCCCAGATCATGTGGAAATAAGAGGAAATGTTCTGAGGATAGATCAAGTGATTGAATCAGATTCCGGACAGTATCGCTGCACTGCCACTAATAATGTGGGCTCGGAGCATTCCCATGTGGTGCTTAACATTCAGTGTAAGTGCATTACACTGCTGGGTTTGAAATGCATTTCTTGTTTTCACTTAATCTGAAAGTCTTTAGTTTTAGTGTTAACATCCATGCACCTATAGTATATTTCATACTTTTGTGGTAAGAAGTTATAGTATTTCTTGAATAAATCACAGTAAGGCTCAACACAGAACTCAAAAGAACCAATGGAAATAAAATAAAAAACATTTATGTGTTTAAGCAAATGTTTAAAATGTGTACACATGCTTTCATTTCCAGCCTTGCCTCAAATTGCTGCTTTGCCCGAGACAAAGGAAGTCACAGTTGGCTCTGATGCCACCATGCCATGCATCGCCTCTGGGTACCCCGTCCCGACCATCACATGGTCTAAGGTAATGCTATGATTGATGCCAGTTGATTTAACAGCAAACAGCATGATTTTATTAGATTAGACATGAACACAGCAATGTGCTTTAGTTGTCATGTTTGTAGAACAGGTTTTGAAGCCCTTGTGTTCTTACTGTAGGAGGAGAATGAGTTGCCACCTAAATGTCATCAGGACGGTCATGTTCTGACTGTCCCCGCTGTTACTCATGCAGATGCAGGAACATATGTGTGTACAGCTGCTAATAAACAAGGGAAAGTGGAGGCTTTCACCAGACTCAGCGTTCATGGCAAGTAATCTGTCACGCTCGAGTCAGATGTTTGCTTTTCTTTGCTGAATGTACTCTAGAAGACAACGATTCTGAATCATTTTGCCAGATGTTATTTTTTCCTTAACGAAACACATTTAAAGTAATCTAAATATAAGAAAAGAATTGGTTAGTTTGAGCTTGGAAATAGTTTTATGAAGAAGGTAAACATTTTCTTTAGTCTTCTTTTATTAAGAGAAAATACAATTCTTTGCAGTCCTTACATACCCCCTGGTTCAATTATTGTGTTGGTTAGTTGTGTAGTGAGATATAAATTATACTGAGATAAAACAATAATGTTCAAGAAGTTCAAATAAAGTAGAAACGAAGCTTTTGACTTTCTTTTTTTTTTTTATTTCCAATTCAGAGTACAGTTCAAGTTAGAGTTATACATAACATAGATTTTAAAGTGATTCTGTGTGTATTTTGGTATCGGAGCACAATCGTCTCACAGCAAGAAGGTCGCTGGTTCGAGTCTCGGCTGGGCAGGTGGCATTTCTGTGTGGAGTTTGCATGTTCTCCCCGTGATCGCGTGGGTTTTCTCCGGATGCTCCGGTTTCCCCACAAGTCCAAAGACATGCGGTATAAGTCAATTGACTAAGAACGATTGTCCATAGTGTTAAAGTGTGTGAATGTTTCCCAGCGATGGGTTGCGGCAGGAAGGGCATCCTCTGCATAAAACATGTGCCAGAGGAGTTGGCGGTTCAATCCGCTGTGGCGACCCCGAAAGGGAAAAAGCCGACATGAAAATGAATGAATGAATGAATGTTTTGCAAGTTTTATTAATCCGTACGACTCCAGATTAATTACCCTGTTGCTATAATTGTGTGAAACAATGTGTTGTGATGAAGTGACACAAGTAAAAAATAACTATTACCACAAAGTTTTTTCTTTTGAGCTCTACAGAGGATTTTTTGGTTCTTATCCCTCTAATAATGTGTTTTTCTGTGCACTTCCAGAGAGAGTGATGCCCTACTTCACTCAGGAACCTCTCTCATACCTCACCCTGCCCACCATCAAAAACTCCTACAAAGCCTTCAGCATCAAAATCACCTTCAGACCAGACAATGTGGAAGGTAAGAACCCTCAAAAACACTTTCAAGCTTAGAAAGACAAAAAAGGAGAAAAAGAAAGAAAGAACCAAGAGAGGAATGTTAGCCGAAGAGTAAACCGAAGAGTAAAAAATTCTGATATCTTCTTATTTTCACCTGTGTGTGTTTGTTTTCTGGATGTGAACTCAAACAATTGTCTTTGTTCTTTATCCTCCTTCAACTGTCTGTGGTACTGTATGAAGGGCTGATTTTGTATGCTGGTGAGTCTTTATTTGCTGACCTTAGACTGCAACCCTGCAGTATTGCAGCTCAGCAAACTTTCATTGATCTCTAATTAGGGCCCTTATGATCCTACTGTATGCAGCTGCAGGCATGATACGAGATTGTGATGTTCATCAAGCACTTCTGCTTCAAAGCTTTGAGTTGGTTCAGCATGATACAGGAATGCTCCCATGAACCAACTGCTGCTTTTAAACCTTGAAGTAACAGCTTTACAGTATGTGTGTGCAGTGTTTTTTTTACTGTAATTTACAGTGTATGGTTATTATTGTTAGGAATGAATGCCATTTGGTATGAAGATAAATGAAAAAATGTGAACTATTTTATGAATTATGGTCTGTTACAGGTGGAGTGTGCTATTATTGGGGTTTAATGTTGATGGTTAAAATTGTCAAAACAATAACACCATTAGAACCAATGGCACTTCGTGTTGTTACGCTATTACTTATTGTCTGCCGATTGACTATATGGAAATTCACACATCCTTCCTGTAAAAGATTATTTTAGAGCATTATATGATGTTGCGGATCTATTAATTTGAAATGTAATCTTTTAAATAATAGATTTGCGATATTATTATTCATTTTAACAGAAAGTTTAATTTGAAAAAAAAAAGTTGTTCACAGATGCACTCAAATTCAAAAGAAGGCATCATTTGGATCAGTGACTCAACATAAACAGAATAGATTAATATTATTAGTATTATTTTAAAAAGAAGGTAGTTGTGGTTTGTGTTTGGGAGAGTCTCGGCATGTGTCCATGCACAAGGCTGGCTTTGTGAAATGAACATGGCAAGCAGCTTTTCCCTCAGCATGCTGCTTTACTTTGAGCTTAAAATGAGTTAACATAGCTTCATTAAGGAAGCTATTGTTAGTATTGAACTGACATTTTGTCTCTCATGTCTAGGCATGATCATTTATAATGGACAGAAGAAGAGCACTGGTGCTGACTTCATTTCTTTTGGTTTGGTTGGTGGCCGCCCTGAATTCAGGTACATCAATCTTCAGTATCCAATTAAAAGCAGGTTTAGCTTTTCGATATGAAGTTTCAATTCTTAATGCTGGATAGGTTTGACGTGGGCTCTGGGATGGCAACAATTCGTTACCCGACTGCCATCAAGCTTGGGGAGTTCCATACTGTTCACCTCTACAGAAACCAGACTCAAGGTTCTCTCATTGTGGATGGACAGCCTCCTGTCAATGGAACCTCACAGGTCCATATTCTCCCAAATGAATTGTGTTTTTTTCCCAAATCAAAAAGTTTAACATTTTATTGAATTTGAAGCATGTTTTGTGTTCGAGCAGGGAAAATTCAAGGGCCTGGATCTGAACGAGGAGCTTTATGTTGGTGGTTATCCAAACTACAGCATACTTGCTAAAACAGCAGAGCTCAAGACAGGCTTTGTTGGTGAGAAACCCCTTTTGTTCCATTCTATGTGCTTTATTTATTTTACTGTAAAAATCAAACATGCGATTTCCATTGATTTTCCTTCCAGGTTGTATCAAACAGCTGATCATTCAAGGTGATGAGGTCATTTTCAAGGATCTTGATAAAAGTTCCACTGGTGTATCCAACTGTCCCACATGCAAGGATCGTCCATGTCAGGTTAAAGTCCAAACATTTTTATTTAAACAATCTAGAATATCTTCTGTTAGGAAATGAAGCATAGTAAACTTTTTTCATTCTCGTCTGCTGACTAAATATCTGCCAATTCAAGTCAAAACTCACCTGTAGATTTCAAAATAAAAACCCTTTTTTTCCTTTTTTCAAATTTGGATGATACTCCAAATATAATTAATTAATGAACAACATATTATGTACATAAAATACATAAATAAACTATACGTTAAAAAGTACAAGCATCAAATCAATGAAATAAATACATCTTTAAAGAAATTAATGCTGACTTAGCTAAAACCTAATTGATAATACATAACATACAAGTACTTATGTGGAGTTTGGTTGCAAAATACAATAAATGGCATTTACAAAAAAAATTAGGTAGTTTCGATTTTATAAAAAATGGATTTATAGCATTTTTGAAGGAAACTCTTCATTTATGCAAAATGAAAAGAAACGAAATAAAAAATAAATAAATAAAAATATATATATATATCAATAGTATATATATATATATCAATAGTATATATATATATATATATATATATATATATATATATATATTCCAATATAATTTCTTTACATATATATAAAGTATAAAATAAAAAATAAATAAAGCTTTAAATATAATCTCCATCAAGAAAGCATAGAATAAGAACATTGTCAGGTTTGTCCTCTGCTGTTAATATTTGCTGCTGTTAGCGATTGGAACTGAAGCGATTGGTTGTTTTAGAATGGTGGGGTGTGCGAGGACTCTGTGGCCAGCCTTTACAAATGCATGTGTCAGAGAGGATACACAGGGAGCAACTGCCAGCATCATTCTTCCCGCCACTGTCACTCAGGTTTGTAAAATACACATTTCAATTGACAGAGTCACTTACTTGATTCATTATTCTTTCTTTGGTTGACCCTCCTCCTCAGAGGCCTGTGGACCAGATGCCACCTGCATCAACCGACCCACCGGATCAGGCTATGACTGCCGTTGTCACTTGGGGAAGTCTGGAAACAAGTGCATGGATGGTGAAACTCAAGATCCAATCCTAACCCTATTCTCTATAGCTTTGACCAGTATTCTCACTTCACAATGTTTTCCAGGTACCCTTGTAACTACACCATTGTTTGATGGAGAGGAGTCTTACATCGCATATCCACCCCTGACTAATATTCATAATGACCTCCGCATCGAGATTGAGTTCAAACCCACTGATTCCGATGGCCTGATGTTCTTCAGTGGAGGCAAAAAAATGAAGGTGGAGGACTTTGTGAGCGTTTCAATGGTGGACGGACACGCTGAGTTCAGATATGAACTTGGTACAGGTGAGAGATCTGGTCGATTAATTACTGAATGTTTATCTGGCACAAAAACTATGGGATTTGTCATATGAAATTAACAGCCCATGCCTTAAATAAGAAAAGGCTTGCTTCAATATCGCAATATACCTCATAAACACTCAAAAAATTTACACACATTTCCACACAATTGAATGAAGTTATCTAACTTTTTTCTTGATAGATTGCATCAAATAATTTCTAAAACATCCAATAACATCAAATTATTTTTTTATTTATGTTATAATGTGCATTTAACTTGTAGCCAATTTAATCTTGTTGGATCAACTTACTTTAGGCAAATTAAAACAAAAATCTAAAACTCGTATTAAGTTCATTAGATCATTTTCATTTAAATTCACTTGTGAAATAACATATTATAATTATGACACACTTTTCCATACAATTGAATTATCAGAACTGAATTTAAACTGAAAACCACAGAGCAAAATTCTCATTGATTCTTTTTTGTAAGTGCTTCGAAGCAGTTTTACAAACTTGTTCTACGGGGAGTCAAATGTAGCATATAGTTAATTCAAGAACCATAGAATCCCTTTTGAAATAAAGAATAATAATTGTCCTTGTTAAACCTTGTTATGGGGATCATTATAAGATTAAACAGAATTAATTGTTGTTTATCTTGTTATCTAGGCCTAATTTGTGGGCAGTCTAGAGCAACCAAGGCACTATTTGCATGTTTATTATGTGCAATGAAAAAAAAACGGAGCGCCTGGAGGAAAAAAACTACTCATACTGCATACCTGAGGAGAACATGAACTCCCCAAGAGAGAGTTCGTTCTCTGAGCTGGATGGGGGGGTTGCATATGACCTCACGAGGGCTGGCCTGGTGCTATTCACCCGGCCAGCATTTGGCCTATTGATATGAAGATTAACGGACAAGTAGATTAACGTTAAGTACACAGACTAGAACAGCGGTTAGAACAACAATTTATGTACATCAGTAAATAAATAACAGTGTTGAAAAATTACGAAGATCCATTAAAATCCATTGAACCACATTGTTGATTCAATATTTCGAAGTGATGGTTTCAGTAGGTAGTGTGAACAGTGACTGCTCAAATAGGTTGAAGTAGTAATTAAAAAGTCAAATACTCCTCACACACCATCTGAAAATCTTTATCCGTCCTAATTTAGGTCAAGCAGTTCTTCGCAGTCAGGAGCCTATGTCTCTGGGTCAGTGGCATCGCGTGGTGGCTGAGCGCCTCAATAAAGATGGCTCCCTGAAGGTGGATCATGCTCGAGAGATCACAAGATCATCTCCAGGCAAAGCCCAGGGACTGAACATCCACACACCCATGTATCTGGGAGGAGTTCCCAGCATGGACATCCTCCCCAAACCTGCCAATGTCAGCATGCTGTTTGAGGGATGCATAGGAGAGGTCAGACACTCCTACAAACTGATTAGAGTTCACCTTGAGTTCTTCTGTCTGTGTTAACTTATTTGTTACTGGCTGTAGGTCTTCATCAATGGAAAGAAGGTGGACCTTTCATACAGCTTCACTGAGAGCAGAGCTATCAGCCAGTGTAAAGATGAGAGTCCATGTGACCGCAGACCCTGTCTCCATGGAGGATCCTGCATGGCCACGGCTGAGTACGAGTACCAGTGCCTGTGTGCTGAGGGGTATGAGGGTAAGAGGCACCTTCAAAGACATTCCTTCTTCTGGAGTAAATGCAGTATTGTTCTCATGCTGTAATAAACATAAGATAGAAGATGAACAATTGAAACTAATTAAGGGTTTAGCATGTTTATTTGCAATTCAAAGACAAGACCATTCAAATTAATATTATTCTTAGACCTGGAGGGACAGATCCAGAACCTTGGTTGTGTAACATGGACTCAGATTATTAAGGGTGCTGGCAGCAGTTTATATATTATATCATACAGCATTCTGTGGAATACAGACAAGCATGATTGTGATTAAGATTGCTTGGAGCAAATGTACTTGCTGTACATTTACTCAGATATCTCACTCAACAAAATACATCTCTAATGAGTATGAATAAAAGAGAACGAATAAAGGAAAACTGGCAAATGTGTTTAAGCTTTGATATGTTAGAATTTGTATCTAGAAATTATGCTAAAGTTTTAGTGTCCAGAACACTGAGTCTAGATTATTCTTTTTATTTCATTAAACCTACATGTAACCCTTTTCTTTTATTAAATAACATTGTTAACACTGTATACTAGTTAGAAAAATGATCAGTAAAAAGCAGGTAACCAGTCAAATGTATTTAACTACACCAAAATGAAATTGACTAGATCAAAAATAAAGAAACCATTGAGATATACTTGTTACAATTTTTCTTTTAGCTCTATTTAAAATTAAAAATAGCAATAAAAATACTAACAGTAATACATTTTATGTTAGCACATTTCTTGGGGTTTTAACATTTTAAAATACCCCAATACATTTTTGTAAAAACAGATTATGATTCGCAGCACTGAGCAGAGAAAGATAATATTATTATATTGCATTAAATACAGCTTATTCAAAATAAATTGATTTGTTAAAAGCATAGAAATCAAACAGAAACAATTATGTTGCTAGCAAACCAATTATGCACACCAATTAAGATCTCCCTCATAGATTCAAGTCTTCTCTGAAGAGAAAGGCTTTAAGGCTGGTCTTGAAAATGTTCAGAGAAGAACTGTATCTGAGAGCTTGATCCAGAGAACGGGGCCCTCCAGCACGGCCCTCCCGCCCTCCCACCCGTGAGGCTTCTGGGGAGTTGTGGGTACTTTTACCAAACCAGGGAAGAGGTACACACTGAGCAGGGCGGTGTTCATAGCGAGATTAGTTCTGATACATATGTAGTAAATTATAGAAATTAAATATTTAAGTAAGTTAATTGGCACATAGCATTTAAACTGTAATAATCAGGTTTAGCAGGCAAATACAGGACACCTGAAGGTAAGCGTATACCAGACACGTATGAGAGTTTATTCTTGGGTGATGGTGAAGAGGGAGCACTGTGACTGAGGTGATTACAACGAGTAGATAATGTAACGGGAACTAATGATTTTGTGAATGTTGCTTTCACATTAACATCACAGTTTTCAGTCTTTTTCTACAAATGCATTATTTACATTCTCATTGTTTTTTTCCAAGATTTGTTCTATATTCTGAAGAATTCTGGTGGTGTTTCTTGACAGGTGACCGGTGTGAGATTGTAAAAGAGGCCTGTGGAGACTCCTCTCAGTGCAAGAACGCTGGCAGCTGTGTGAACAACCACTGTGTGTGTCCCGCCGGATTCACAGGTCGACACTGCGAGAAAGGTTTGTACGCAACACACTGTCTTTATGACTTTTTTGCATTTGATGTTTTTTTCGTGAGCTGGGGACTTTTGGCTGTAGGATTGCCATTCTACTTTCATTCAGCTGATGATAAGGGAGAGTTGTGCTGGTTTTCATTAAAGGCTTCATTCTGGCTTTATTAAATAGTCATTAAACAAGTTGAAATTTAAGTAACCCCATGAATTTCCCAAGGATATCCAAATATTAATTACTAATTTAGAACTGTTTCACATCTTAAATCCAGGCATGATTGAGTTGTTTTTACTTGATACAGAATTAGTCACTCAAGAACATAGTTTTTTTTTAAATAAAGCAAGATAACCCTCTATCATGTCAGTATTGAGGACACCCACAAGCTATCGAGCATATCATATTATTCATTGTAATTTATTCTGCACATTAGAATTGTATTGCCTTTAAAAGTGTTTAAATGATATTAAACGTTAAGAATGTTTTAGAATTTGCATCCAATTTACTATTATCTATCATATTTTATCCAAACACATTTTTGCGTTACTATTTTATGTTTTATATTATCAGGGTTTCCGTGGGGTCTTAAAAAGTATACAATTTAATAGCCCACATTTTAAGCCTTAAAAATTCTTGCATTTATTGTTCTAGGTCTAATTTTTTCACAGGTCTTATTGTTCTGATGTCCATGTAATACTCACTTGATGTGTGTTTCCAGAGTTTGAGAAAGTTTCCTTAAAAACATAAAAGTTAGTTTAGCAGTGACATAGTTTGAGAAAAGGCTCATATACACACAAAAAAATCATGAACGTGAGGGTTAGGGTTGCCAGAGTTTAGGAAAAAGCTAGTGAGCATTCATAAATGCTCAAAATCTAAAAGTGGATTGTTAGGGTTGCCAGAGATTGAGAAAATGCTGCTAAATGTTAAAAAAGTAAAAATTATGGCTAGGGATTCCAGAGTTTGAGAAAATGGTCATAAATGCTCGACTTTGTAAAAGCCATGGTTAGGGTTGCCAGAGTTTGAGAAAACCTTCACAAATGCTTAAACACATAAAAGTGATTTTTACGGTTTGAAACTGTTTTAGAAGCATACTGTTTATTATTCACTTTTCGATGTTATGATGTAGGTCTTAAGTTTGTTTCTTAATGATCTTAAAAGGTTTTGAATTTGACCTTATGAAACCTGCAGAAACCCTGATTGTATTTTAAGTGTGTTTTATAACTGTCTAGTCATGATTTAGCCTCAGACAGAATCAGAATTCAATCAGAATTCCACCTAAACACACATTTACATGACAACATATCGTCAGGTTCAAAAACCAGAAATTATTAAAATATACTGAAAACATCTTTTGTTTGGTGTTAAAAATAATATTTTAACTTAATAGCTAACTTCTCTTTCAGATCTGTTGAGATAAAGCTACAGCCAACAATGCAACGTGACTTTAATAGCATTATTATTCCTCCTGATAATAAAGTGTTCCAGTTTGCTTGATTTGTCCTTTACCAGCACTCTCTTTTGTGGGGGAGTGAGGGCTTATTTCAGTAGCTTCACAGCATAAGCCTGCAGCCCATCTGTAAGTGCTCCATCATGAAACACCTCAGGGAAAAGCTTGTCCATTCATCAGTCACAACACAGAAGTGTCTGTTGGCGACTGTGAATGCGTCTCCGGCCTGCACTCACACCTATGTCCCCCACACACACAGGGCAGGAGTCCAGCTTCAGTGAGGCGCTCTGGAGTCTGGAGGGTAGTGGGGGAAACGGTACAGTATGATTTCAGTCTGCCTGAGCCGATCGTCACTAACCAGAGGAGTGTGCTCCTCACCTCCTCCTCGTCCGGGCCCGCAGCCCGTCTAACACCACTGAGAAAACAACAGCAAACAGTCCAGAATACTGTGTTATAGCTGGGAAACAGGAAGTGAGCCATTTCAGGGGTCTGTTTGCAGAGCTGTTAATAGGAATAAGTTAAATGAGTTTAAAACTTTTTTCAGTGCCATCTCTTGGCCGTCTTGATGTCTTAAGATTACGGTGACTGCAAACCAAATCACAATTATGAAAGCAAAATAACAAGGTAAAAAACACAATTAAAACAAATAAAATAAAAGACAAAATTGAAATCTCATGAACAATTCAGAAAACACAACAACAAATTCTAAAGCACATGAACAGTTTAGAAAACACAACAAATTCTGAAATTAACAATTCAGAAAACACAACGATAAATTCTAAAGCACATGAACAATTCAGAAAACACAACGATAAATTCTAAAGCACATGAACAATTCAGAAAACACAACGATAAATTCTAAAGCACATGAACAATTCAGAAAACACAACGAGAATTTCTAAAGCACATGAACAATTCACAAAACACAACGACAAATTCTAAAGCACATGAACAATTCAGAAAACACAATGAGAATTTCTAAAGCACATGAACAATTCAGAAAATACAACGACAAATTCGACCATCTAGAAAGGAATTTGAAAGGGAAGACAACTTGCCGCTTATCGGACGAGATTTCTGTCGATCATGGCGAGTGCTCAAACAAGCGGTACTTAGGCTATTTCTGTTGTTTTCACAAAAAAATAAGGTTATGGTTACTGAAAAAAATGAATTTTTTTCCCACTTAAACTTCAGAACATTAGAGTAGCGTTGTACGGTGCTCGAATTACATCCTCCAAACTTTCCCGCTCACTCTCTTAGTAGTTTTTTTATTTGTAATTATGTTTTAGAACTTGTTATTTTGCTTTTATAGTTGTGAGTTGTTTTCCAACTCTTTGCAACCATACAAAGAACATGTCCAGTAATAATACTACATACAGCATTGTTCATATGCAGCTACAGAATGTGATGATGAAAAACTATATAACACTCATTTTTATTAACTCTGCTAAACAGAGCCCTGAAATTATTTGTTGTGAAAATGAGTGCGCTACTCTCATGTGTTCGTGCAGGTTTAAATGTGTTCAAGGGGAATTTTGTGTCTCCATTGGAAAATACTGAATTTTTCAATGACTTCAGCTTCCAGGTGTTAAATTGCGAGTTTGAAAGTTGATTTTTTCAAAGGATGCTGTCTCACAAATTTCCCCTGTATCGTTTCTTGAAGCGTCTTGTCCAGTCACTCACTCAACCTGTCTCTAAAGCTTCAATTCAACAACTCTCTCTCATTAAAATATTGTCTGACTTTTAAGTTTGAAACCAACAATTATTTTCTCATACCGTTCCTTTAACCTACTGCAGCAAGGTCTGTAAACAACATGTTTTCACACTTTGAACAAACCCATACTTAGCTACTAACCTCCAAATATCCTTCACTTACACGCTTGATCCGGCCAGACAGGTGAGTTTACATCCGGAAACACTCCGCATGAAGCACTTGGTAAGCACTCGAATGCCGTCTACATGGTTCAAGAGAATGCTGTGAGAGGAATGTGTGATTGTTCCCAAATGGGAAGCAGCAATGTGTATTTTTCTTGAGTGTCTGTGAGGTGAAAACGTGCACATTTTTGCTAAACAACTGATATTTAGAATTGTTGGTTTATAAAAAAAAAAAACATTTTAAGTCAGATGAATCGCCATCGATTCAATCCAAAACAGCCAATATTTATGTTTTCTGCATTTATTATGTCTTTTGTTGATGCTCCACATTCTGGTGGGGGAAAGACAGATATTTGGCATTTTGCATTTATTTTTATGTTCTTTTTATTGCAGACTCTCCAGTTGATTATTCTGCACATTTCCATGACAATGGATATCTGGCTCTTCCAAAACCCATGTTTCCACGAAGGTGAGGACACTTTAAATTAAACTTTTCAGTTTTCTTTAGTTCAAGTGACCTGGGTTGGCTCTGTTTAAAGCTTTGCAATTTTGCTAAACAGTAGCTTGCAAAATCAGCTACTTTCTCACATTGTCTGAAGCTCCATTCTAGGAGCTCAGCACTTCAAACCCTTCCTTTCTGAAATTGTACTCAACTCTTATTGGCTGGAATGACCAAGCAGGTTTTTGTCTACAGTTTTCCAGCTTTGAAGACACCTATAGCTTATTTTGAACAGTTTTAACTCAAATAAGAAAGCTTTTGTAAAGTTGAAATTTCTGATTCAAACTTGATTATATTCATTAGCAAAACAAGATATTGATTTGTGCATGCATACAGAATTTTAACCCTGTGTGTGTGTTTGAGTGTTTTTACTCAGACTGTCATCGTTGAAATGTTGAGGCATTACAAGATCTAAGTATACAAGTTACCTTTCTTTTGAATTTTTAACAACATTACAGACAGACATCTTGATTTGGGTGGAGATGAGGAGGAAATGTAGCAAACAGAGGAAGCACCAAAAGATTGGGAGGAAAGTCCCAAAACATTTTTAAATCAAGTCACTGTAATGGTGATTAGAAATCGATTAGAACGGAATCTATTCAAATTAAATGAGCACTTAAACTGCATGAAAAGTCAAGTTTTTGACCAGATGTCTGTTAAAACGAACAAAAATTAAAAAAAATACTATTACTGTTACATGTCAAACATATCAAAAGTGAAAACAAATACAACGTTTCGCAAATTTTCTTTTTAGCTTTTAGTTCTGAAAGTATTAATGAGTGTATTTAAGCTCACTTCACCTTTAGCATTTGAGGATTGAAGTGTACAATGTTTGTTATCTGCCAAGTCAAATCCACATGCTCGTGTTCAGCAAGTGCAAGTAACCTATTTACTTTTTTCAGTGCTCCAGACTCTCCAGAGACCATCAAGTTAGAGATCAAAACTGTCTCAAAAGATGGTCTCGTCCTATGGCAAGGAGTGGTATGTTTTAACAGACGTGGTTTTCTCTTCACTGCTCCGTTATTTACAGAGTTGAAAGTATATTATACATGTATATGTGTATACATTCTATGATATAGATTATGGATAATGTGTGTTATGCATGATAAATTCAGCCTCATCTCACTAAAGCTAGTTAAATGTGTTTGTCTGGAGAATGAGATGCTTTGTTCTTCATCTGTAAGCACGTTTAATGGCTGCACTGCATGCTCGCCTGGCTAACTCACCTTCATCCTCCTCAGGAGCCTGCAGGTGCTCTAAATCTCCGTAGGAAGCATGCTAGCATGAAGGTATTCACCCTACACCAGCTGTCAGCCTAGAAAGCATGCCTTTTATTGGCTGCAAATATTTGAATCTCTACAAATAAATGTATATATCTATGTAGTGTTTGCAGGTAAACCGACTCAGAAATGTTTGTGCCTTTTTATTATTTGTATGTGGTCTTGCTTTGTTTTTAATCACTCCCACATCTTCTAGTTTAGTCTAAACACTTCCCGATGCACAAATATTTATAATATCCTTTTGGAAAGTGTAAAAAATAGATCCAAGTGAGAAATCATTAAACCTAAAAATTATTTGATTTAAGGATAAAGATTACTATATAGTAAATTTAACTAATCATATTTCTAAAATAAATATATAAGAGAAATTTTATTATAACATGTTGTATCACAAATTAATTAAAACAAACAACAATTTTGGCACTGTGTTTAAATGCTATTGGTCTAGAAGAAAGCTGACTTGAAAATTTCTCTTTCTTTACAGGAACTGGGAGAGCAAGGGAAGGGCAAGGACTTCATTAGTCTTGGATTAAAAAATGGACATCTTGTGTTCAGGTGAGTAGCATAACAATCTGATATTAAATGAATCGCCACCCCTCCAAGCATCTGCAGTTTCTTCAGGGCTGATTTTTCTATTCTAGTTATCAGCTAGGGAGCGGCGAGGCTCAGATCGTCTCTAGAGAACTTGTCAGTGATGGACAGTGGCACACGATTACAGCAGTGCGGTAATGCTGTTTAGCACTCTAAAACGCTCTGCATACACCATCACAGGCCCCTGAGGAGATAACAAGAAACGTGTGTCTTTAACAGAACGGGTAAACAGGGCTACCTCCAGATCGACGCTGGAGCCGCTCAACGTGGACAATCACAAGGGAAGAGCATCATGGTTAATACCAAGGGCAGCATATTTCTTGGTGAGCAGAAAGGCTTGTGCTGTCTAAAACAACTCTGGATGTGTTCACATTGACAAAGACATATCGTTTATTTTAAATATAACAATTAAAAAAGGAAATACAATCCATATTTGCACCACAGTAAAGTAAAATCTTGCCCTTAGATTTCAAATATATTTTTCTTTGATAGAGCCATGGTTTTAAAAAAAACTTGATTCTTGTTAATGTGTTTGATTCACAAGTGCGCACTTGGAAAGGTTAAACCTTGGATCCGCAAGCAGACTTGGCGTGTATAAATGCAGACCAGGCGAGCTGTCTGAAGGAGGGATTCGGGTTCTGGAAGCGACAGAAGCCTGAAGACCTCCTGCCTCGAATAACGATAGTGGCGGAGAGGGTGGGAGGGGTTTTGCAGTAGATCGTCATAGGAACTGAGAGATCTGATGGTTTAAAAAGGAATATCTGAAGAGGATAATTAGTCGCACTGTCTAGAGCTAATAGATTAATTGTCTGCATGTGCTGCTCTTGAAACTTTGTTGTCAAACATCCTTTAAAAATAAATTCCCTTTTATGCAAGAAAGTGGGGGGAAACAAGTTTAGTAGTTTTACATTTTTAATTAATGCTATGAACATCAAAAAAGAATGTTGGTTAAGCTTCAAATTGAAATTTTTTTTGTCAAAAAGTAATTTGTAGAGTATCCCTTGCTTAAAACATTTAACCGAGTCTCTGTGGGGTGAGAGAGGGAAGGAGAGTTTTCTCGAGCTGGGAACAGTGTTGCCAGATTGGGCGGTTTTTCACCTTATTGGGCTACTTTTGGTTTTGTTGGGCTGGGAAAATTGGACAGGTGTATACAATTGGACTGTTTTTTAAAGTATTTAATACTTTTAATAATTTAAATATAAAGACACATAGATTGAAATATAGAAGTAATTACTGTATTTTCACGTTTTTTAATATATTCAACTAGTGGAAAATTTACTTACATTTATATGTAATAAATGTTAGCTTAAAATGTAAACAATATTTTACAAATATGTAAGCATGTTGCAATTTATACATTTCTATATGTAAATATTAATAATTACCAATAAAAAAAACATATCCATAGTAGAATGAAAGCTTGGTGGTGCATTTTTCTGTGTTTATTATATAAAACTGCTTATCTTGTCATGCTCTTTATGAGGCAGCGTCTACTCTTTTACATTTAAAATGTGTTTTTGCTATGTGGAGATTTTTATTGAGATTGGGTTGGAAACTGTTATTGTGCAGTATTAAACAGTTATTGCATCTCTAGCTAGAGAAAATATTAGAAAACAATGCATGTTCCCTTACTTTAATTAGTTTTGTTTTTCAGGTAAATTCATGCTTATGTTCTGGTGCCCCCTATAGATTTTCTACAAAATCAGCCATTGGCCAAAGTGAATCGCATGTCTATAAATCACCACCAAAAAGTTCTTTTAAATATCTTTTACTTAAATAAAGACAATTTATAAAAGATATTAACTTATATTAACGTTGTTTTATAATATAAAAATTATTTGGAAAGGGGGCTAAAACAAGTTTTACTGAGGTTCTTTGTAATTGTGTAGTTTTCCTTTTTTAAATAAGCATATGATTATATTTCATGAACATTTCTTTGTTTCACTAAAATAACTTGTTCCATTGGTTGAGTATCCCTCGTTTAGAACCTTGAACTGAATCTCTTTAAATGAAGAAAGGGGACAGGAAATATGACAAGTGTAAATAAATCTGAGTTTATTTGTGATAAAGAATAATATACTCACCTTAATGCATCATTTTCTCAAGCTGGGAAACACATTGGAATACAACAAATGTTTCCTTGCTATATATATATGCTCTGGCGCCCCCTACAGATTATCTACAAATTATAACAGTTTCTTCTGGTTAGACTAAATTGACATTTCACTAACATAAACCTAAACTCAGCCCATAGATCCTACTTCATTTTGAAGTTCTCGCTAAATCTTGTGTTCTTGTAGGCGGAGCTTCCGACGTCCACACTTTGACTGGAGGAAAGTACTCAACAGGTATGAAGGGCTGTTTGAAGAACCTGTCTCTGCTGAACGCTCGACCGGGAGAACAACCAGCGCGACCCATCGACCTGCAGCTCCACGCTGAGCAGGGTGTCAACGTTTCACGCTGCCTAACATAGAAACAATACTGCACCAGTACCAGAGACTGCAGGATAAACCAGAGCCTCATCCACAGCCACACTGGGAGATCTACATCACTACAGGTCGACATGCACAGTCTGACACACGCTCATCCTGGACGTGCTTCCAGATGCTTCACCAAAAAACCAACGACAAACCGTTCACAAGAAAATATCATTTACTCTGTTCTGTTTTAAACCAAAAAGAGAGATTGAAAGTGTTTTCTGATCAATGAAGGACTTATTAATACAGACCCTCAGTTTACATACTCCGAAAAGTAGTTTTAGCTGTGACAAGAAAAAAAGATGGTAAAGGTTTTTTTAAAATAAACACGATGGGTCAGATCCTATGGAATCGGAGATGTTTTTACGGCACTGAATTTTTATTTATATGCTTAATAATCTATATATTATATTTGTGGGGATGCAAGCTAACAGTAAACTGCTCATTTGTTAATTCTAGGCTCTAATACTGTGTGTCTGGGGATTAGTGTACAAGCTGTGTTTTTACTTGAAGACTCTGCTGCCTTCTTTTACTCTGTTCGAGGATCAGTGGGGGCGAGCATGCTCACTCTCGAAACATAATTTCTTTTTGTTTGTACAATAACTTATAACACCGTCGAACCCACAGTGGTGAGAACACCCATAGATGCTTCTCGTGCACAAAAAACTCTTCAGAGTTAGATTTTTTTAGTGGGGAAAAAAATATGAGCTTCCTAAAAATGTGACTTTAAAGCAATGATTGAGTGAAACAGAGGTTAAGGTTAGTCTTGTACGGTGGCTGAGAGGTGCAATACACATTTACATTGCGTGAAACACTTTTCGAGTTACAAAACAAATGTACATTTTAGAAAACATATTTATAAGTTATAAAACAGTTTTACATTTCAGAAAACAAAGTTGCATGTTATAAAACAATTTTGTAAGTCAGTACTTTGATTGACAGACGTCCCATCCAATCAGCGCCAAGTTGTCAGTTCTCAATGGTACCCGTTCTTTCTGCTTTCTGAAATGTATGTGTGTTTTGGAATTTGTAAAATTGTTTTGGAACATATAATGGTGTTTTTTAAAAATATAAACTTCTAACGGGATCTGTAATTTAGTTTTATAACATGCAAATTTGTTTTCTGAAATGTAAAAGTGTTTTGTAACTTGTAAAAGTGTTTTCTAAAATGTGGATTTTTTTTGTACTTCAAGTATTTCACGTTATGTAAATGTGCACCTCTCGGCCACCGTAGTTTTCAATAACTTGTAAAAACAAAGTTAAATATATGACTAGAAAAAAGTATACCACCCATTTGACAAAATTCATTCGCTCTTCTTGTTCAGATGTAAGTGTTCATACACAACCTGACGACTATTTTAGGTGCAATCACGTTTTTAAACCAATGCAGGAAATTTGCGATAGCAGCATAAACTGTGTTCTATTTGCCAGTATTAGTAATATTAGTGCAAGATCTCTATATTAATGTACGCTGCATCATTGTTTCACATATGCATGGAAACTTTTCAATTTCATGGATTTGGTTTTAAAGCGTTTTGAAGATGATGATCTTTGAATTGGATCGAAAATGCGAGGAGGGCCTTTCTGGGTTGTCCCAGCTATGGTGACATGAAGACGCATCTCGGGCGAAGACTAGAGAAACTATTGGGAGATCATGTAGTGTTATTCTTGGTAACCTTGTATCTGGTTAAAAAATGGTGCTAAATTCTGGAAAAAAGCAACAAAACAAGCACATAACCTCAGTTCTGGTGTTTGTATGTTTTCTTCTTTGAATGGTTCCTTATTGTGAGGAATAACATCCAGAGCTTTACAATCAAATAAAATAGTGTTTACTGATGTACAGCCACTTAAGCCAAAGTATCAAGAATAGTTTTTGTAAATTCTAGATTAATAAATCAATGTTGTGTCTAAATAGATAACTTAGTGAAATGTAATTACTAACATGTTAGCCCATCTCAGAAAATAAATTAGTTTAGCTGGTTGTTTAGAACATCACTGTTTTCCGCCTCATACTCTTCTCAAAGTTAACGACTTATTGAGTGTTGCATATTTCTAGTCTAAACCGACTGAGCTGTCATTGCTTTTATGTTCTGTCGGAGTCTTACACAGAGCACGTTGAAACGGTTGTGGGCGTTTAGTTTCATGTTATTAGTGCATGTGAACATGAGGAAATCATTTCTCATGAGGAGCGCGAGCATCTCTGACATGAAAACACTGCTTTTACAGATGAATGTGAGCCTTTCATGATCATGCTCGCCCACACGGGCCAAACACGTGTCAAAAGTCATGACATCTGTGTCGTTCTCACCATTTTACATGATTACGCCTTGTTTGTTAATTTTATTTGAAACACAAAAAGAGCTAATTAAAGTTGCTTTACATTTATTATTATTTTTTTGTTTTGTCTTTTCTCCTCACCGATGAAAAACTGTTCTATGTCAGCCCACTCGTATAATCCCTCTTTGTGTAAATTTTGTGTTTATTATAATGTAGCCAAGATGCGAAGAAAGGTTTTTATTTACTTCATGATGTCACATCATCGGTATTGTTACTAAAGTATTGTGAACCACTGTCAAAAAATATATATTTTAGCTTAGCATTTATGCATTTAGTTGCATTTACATGCAAAATGTACATCTTTGTGTTTATTACTTTTTAAAAAGCTGGTAATCTAAAGATTTAAATAATATTACCAGTGAATTTCATTTTTAATTCATAAGAAGGAACATTAAGTGTTGTTAAATTATTTACCAAATCTACCCTAAATTTGAAATATTTGGATATCTTTATTGATAAACCCATAGAATATAAAACGTCATGTAGGCCAGAAGATGAGTATTATACTGAATATTATATTTATTATACAACTAAACTGAAATACACATTTATTCTGTAAACAAGTAGCAGTGCAGGATGTGATTTGGTAGGAGGATAAAAAAAGGAATACACACAAAAAAGATACAGACAGGAGTAATATGGGCGATTTAACAAAAAGGAACCACAGAAGACACACCCCAAACTATGAACTTATACTGAACTTACACTAGGGCCAGAAAACAAAAAAACCTAAAATAGATCAAATAAAACAGCTTTAACAGAATCAGATCTTGACACTATTACTTAAATTGTGCATTTAATTTTACTTGTCAAAAGTAATCACAAGTTTAGATATTTGATATTAATATTTTTTTTCAAGTAATAAGTTTTATTTTGCAATATAAAAACATTAATCTTACATGTTAGTCCTGAATATTGATTGACCTACATCGTTATATTGGATTTAGATGAATCCACAAACATCTTCTGTTTGAGTTGTGTTCTGCTTGGAGATTCTATAACAAAGTTGCATTATTCTTTACCGATCAAAGTTGATACTTCCCCGAGAATTGTATTTCAGAGAGTAGCACAAGACACTGAAGATTTCTGCCACTGAAACTGAAGATAACCCTTGCAGTGGCAGGTCAACACATTGAAATGAACTCTCAGACAAAACTTTATCAAATTACGTTATTATGCTAAATTGTAATTTCTGCATTCGGTAAAGTACATACGTTGTTAGGAGTTCCAATGGGATTATTGTCTTTCTGCTCTACGTACAGTAATATGACCTTCCACATTACAATCGAATCTTTTTTTAGAACACAAATGATTAACCTTCCATAGACTTACAAGATGAAAGCTTTTGACCTGAGATGGTGCATAACCAGGTGGACAAAGAGACTGTGATGCTATACATTCTCACTGCAAACCCTGGAGAAATCCATCCAAATCTTGGAAATCTCTCAGTTCTCTGACGCATCACCTTTCAGAATGAAAAAGCATGAGTCTGTGTTTTGAACTTCCATGAGATGAATGTAAACAATGGTTAACATAGTTCTCCCTTAGTTAATGCTACTCAATGATTTTTACAATTTAGTTAAACTAAAGAGACCTTCACTTATTCCGAAACATTTGTTCAGGTAGGTTTTTTAGCGCTGCATGTCAAATTGAGCAAGAGATTTGGTTTGCTTCAGATTAAGTATGCAATATAAAAACAACAGTGATTCTGAGGAGGACAGACGTGAGTAGGAATAGCATCGTTTGCTAACTGCCAATGTGTCACTTCCAATACCAGAGAAAGTAAACAGATTTTTCATGCGAAACACGTGATGGAATATTATCACTCATCTTCCTTGATTCTTATCAGGAAAGAGATCACCAGCATGAAAAGCTTGAAATGCTCTTTAGAGATGAATACATGAATAAATGAGACAGAAAAGGGTGGAGCACTGGTGATGAATGAAGAGTGAACAGGAATCAGGTCAAAGCTGAAAACGTATAACTCAAAGCATTTCTCTTCAAGTAGAGTGTAGGTGATGCTCTGCAGATAACAGGATTTCCTCTGGCATCAAGGTTGTTTAATTATCTAGAATTTGTTGCTTAATCTTTTCCAGGGTTTACATGTCACCTATTTATTTTTTAAATGTATGTGCATAATTTAGCATAATTTCATCTTGCTACATTTATTAATTTTGTTAAGTTTTCTAGATACTTCCATTAAAATCATCTCTTTACCTTTTGTTGATCTTTTAAAAAAAGCAGAGACATGAGCATGAAGGTGTGAAATATAATTTATATACGGTGCACATTTATCGTTATATTCTATTATTTTTAAATTACTCTTAGCAGTATTAAAATGACTTCTTTTGTAAGATTTCAGCTTGGCTTGTTTATTCCATGGGTAAGATTAATAATGTTTTAACAAACTACACTACAAAAAAGAAATCTATTCGAAAAAATGTAGGACGTTTTCAGTTTTTTCTATATTTTTAAGTGAGTATTTTCATACATTCCATACTCGTGGTTCCATCCCACAAGGGCAGAAGATCTCTCAGCAGAACCTTCTCTTTCACTGTCCCTGGCTGGTGGAACAAACTCCCTGATTCAGTCAGGAAAGCTGCAACACTAACAGCTTTCAAAAAGCAACTGAAAACTCTTCTCTTCAGGGAACACCTACTATAAAAAAAACTTTTTTTTCCTCCTCTGTCTTTATCTGATCAGTTGATACAAATTCTATTCTGAGAAGTTGAGATAGACTTTGACGGTGTAACAGATTGCATATAGTCTCTCCCCTAATGTAAGTCGCTTTGGACAAAAGTGTCTGCCAAATGCATAAATGTAAATGTAAACATAAAAACACATTGCAGTAATTTTACAGAACATTCATTAATTTTAGGGATATTTGTACATTGCATTATGTTACACAAAAAAGAAAACCAAGATTTAAATTTTGTTTATGGGTGTGATGTGACCTCTTATACTTGGTTTCCCAGCTCAATAATTTATTTCACAAATTGCTATTTTTTCATGGCGTGAATGCATCAGACTCAGACAACATAATTTACTAACTCCACACAAACACTATTTAGGAAAAAATTATCTTATTTGACCATGCATTTTTTAAAAAGAATCATAAATGAATAATTTCAGCTTCTCCGTTGCTTATTGCTTATTGTTGAAGAATGAACCATGAATGAAGAATGAAGCATGCAATGCTCTCTGGAATCGTTTAGGTTGTAAAACTCAGTGGTTTGACCATGACGACCCGAGTGATGGAGGAGGAGACGGTGAACTCATGGTTGATCTGGAAAAATATGCTCAAATCCAATTGGTTAGAGGTCAAGTCTGTCTCTAACATTCCTTCATCTCAATCCTTCCAAGTGTAAGTCTGTTTAAATTATTAATAAAAAAAATGTCCGTAAAGAGGATTTTGTTCGTTTTAAAGGTACGACCCAGCACTCTAAAAAAGATGCTAATCAAATCTTTGATTCTAAAGTCCGCTTCACATCCCCTGACTCAAGGTGTTCAAGTAAGTGTCATTCACCATGAAAGACAATATACACATTTTTAATATTGGCTTTGGACGTTGGAGACATTACATCTGCAGAGCAACCAACATAAAGGAACAGTTAGTAAGAATGGCGACATGTGCCAAAAGTCACATAGAACAAGAGAGAATAGAGACCAGGAGCTCACAAGAACACAAGGACAAGAGCGAAAAGAGAGGTGTCTGGGCTCTTTAATCACTGAGGTCAGGAGTCCCTCTCAAGTTGGAAGTGTCCAATAAGGGGATGTCAGGAGAGAAAAACTGTGAGGGAAGTGTTGTTAACAAGCAATTCAGCTTCTGTATAAGACTTTAGCAATTTTATACTCAACATATTCACTACAGGTTTAGCATTGCTGATGTGACCTGGTTTAACACCTTGTTGAGCCGTATTTTGAAGAAACTACTATTCAGCATACAATATTATAAATCACTATAGTTTAAAATGTTCTTTTTATAAATATGTATCATTTCAGATATGATCCCTTGCTTGGTTTCTACTGTCTGAATGGGGCCTGACAAGATTAAAGGGTCTATTTCAATCTCATCAAGTATTTTAAAACCTTTTTACTCAGTCAAAATTTCTTATTTGACTTCCTTTCCAAATCCTTAAAGTGTTTGACCAGATGGTTTGATTCCGACAACCCTGACAACGATGAAAAAAAGCTCTTGAGCACACTCCTCAGTTTCTACCCTGGACAACTTTGCCCCAATCCTCTTGGGATAGAGGCTCAGACAATCCCTGGTCAACCAGCTTATCAAACAGGAATATTTATGAAAAGTGAGTATGTCAAATAATTCTTATGTATTTTGAGTTGTTTAAAAGAGTTAATATTTAGTTTTTGTATATTTAAGGTGTGATCTGATGTCTGGGTTTTCTTTTCTAAATTCAAAACAAGGTTGTTAGTGCTGATTATAAAGTGTGCTTTACCTGTCCAGAAAACTGGTGTATGAGTGAGTATTTCTTTCTTTCTTTCTTTCTTTCTTTCTTTCTTTCTTTCTTTCTTTTTCTTTCTTTCTTTCTTTCTTTCTTTTTCTTTTTTTTTTTTTTTCTTTCTTTTTTTTTTCTTTATTTTTCTTTCTTTATTTATTTATTTATTTATTTAGTTAGTTATTTATTTATTTATTTATTTATTTATTTATTTATTTATTAATTAATACTTGCAGATTAAATAGAGTGAATTTTATTTTATTTAATTTTTATAGGATCACATTCATGAACAGACAGTGGTTAATATGAATCTGAACTCCTCTGCTCATTCTTGGCTTTTTATATTATAACAGAATGTACAAGACATTTCATGTGTATGTTCAATCTGGCTTCTTTCAGTTTGCAGCATCTGTTCATTAACAGAAACATGTGATGTTTTTGGTCATTATGAATTTGATCTTAAGCAGTCATTTAATGTTTTAAAATAATTTTTTTTCAGATTCAGATAAGCCTAAAGAGTCTTAATTAGAGAGGGATCAGGAGTGTTTCACTTTACTTGAAGCTAACCAGAACCGACTTTGGACAATCCCGTGCTTAAAAGGACACAGTATGGAAGTACATACCTGCACATCTTTAACCAAAGAGGACACCACAGTGTGGTTGTTGAAGATGGAGAGCAGGTGTTTCATCACTCACACCACCTTCTGGGGATCTCGCTGGGAATCTCCGTATCCCTCAGACCACAACTTCCCTAAAACCTATGCATAGACACGATTGTAAAATGTAACATGCTTTACAGTCACAAACTGTATAACGTACAAAAAAAAGCTTTTATTCAGAATTATTTGTTATAAATTGACTTTCAGAGTAAGCTTGAGTGCATGGAGAAAGCCCACACAACAATGGCTTGTAAACCTTATGACAGAGAGGCATCTGCACTAAACCACAAACTAACAAATTGTGTTGTTGCACCCGATAAACAGTCTAAAACCAGCCCATAAATTCCTTAATTGAACCATATAATGCTCTAAGTACAGTTTTTTTACTTTAATAACAATTTTTTTTTTCACAAAAAATAGTAAATGAACATATCAAACCAGACTTGTAAGGCTGTAGAAAAAAATGTTATTATGGAAACACAATCTCAGTTATGGCCATACCTTTTAGAATGACATCATGCTTGGCATTTTTAAAAGTGGCATAGTTCCTGTGGCCAGTTCATGGTGGTATATTAGAGACTGTGCGGACATAGCTTTATAAACTAACTAAAGTTTTCATGTGAAATAAGCTATGTATGAGGAGATTTGTGAGGTTTCTCTGATTAACACTTCGGCCCATTGAAATACTTTTTTAACTATGTTATAAATAAATATGGCTTGACTTGACTAAATGGTGTGGCCCCTTGAGTTTACCATGTTCATTATTATACGTTCATTATTATATATTCATTATTTTATATTCTATAAAAAGAAGTTTAGCATCTAGTATAGTGTACATTTCAGGCATTACGCATTTCAGAGAGAGTTTTTATTAGAAAAGTCTGAGCATGAGTGTGTTCTACACAGAACACAATACTGAGTTGCTTTTTGTTTGAATGTTGTGTAGCTGGATGAGTTGTACATTTACTTTCAGCACGGGGACGGTAGGAGAAACAAGTAGGGCTAAGGAGCGTAACATTTTTAGCTGAGGTTAGGGCCACTTTTTGATTTCTCTACTCACCGTTATGTGCGAAATGTAATGAGTTTCATTAGTAGTCTGAGTAGCATGAGAGAGACTTAAAAAAGGTAGGGGAGGTGGATGTTATGTAAAATCCTAACATAAAGCAATAGGGCTTTTGTTAATTAAAACCAAAATGAATGTGTATTATAGAGAAACATCAAAACATTTGTTTTTCAGCCTTTGTCAGTGGATGTGAGTCATATACAGTTTTTGGCACTGTCATAAAAGAACTTTGAATGGCAGTGGGGTACTTTGGTGGGCTGTCCTGCTTGTGAGTCAGGACTTAAAAGCACAGAGCACTCTGTTTTTGCTCTATTACGTACTACTATGTTGTTCTTATCACGTCTGATTTTTACATTTTATGAATTACAGACTTGTTTGTGTTGGAGAACTCTTTAGAGCAGCATGGTTCACCTATCTCCATCCTCAGGTATGTAGAATAATTATTTTAGTCCTCATTCAGCCAAACATGCTTCATGGTTCTGTTCATATAAATATACTAGCGGTTTGTAAACATTTGATGACCAAAAATGTGTTGATTTCCTCATAAATTTAGAATGTAATGTAGATTTTAGGATATGTTTGTTTTATTTAAACAAATTATTGATACAATATGACTGATGTTATTTGACCCAAACCTGCAATATTGTTTTTACTTATCTGACAACACTATAAATCTGTTATGAAAGATTGTTTTCTTATCTAGAATGATTATTTTCTTATCGTTAGAAAAAATAAATCTGCAAATGAATCTGGTCTTCTGCAAAGAATTATAATGTTCCAGAAAACTGTTAGTTATGGCTACTATTGATAGGATATATTTAGCAAATATTTCTTTGATGGTCCAGAATAGTGACTCCAACAACACCGCGTCACGTCATGCTTCACGCTGAGACACTTTAGAATGAGCGCTACATTTTCTTTGGGTAATTTGTAACTAGATCTTTAATCAAATGGGTAATTTGTAACAGTGCAATCTTTATCTTTAACTTACAAGTTATATATTGTAAAGAAGATGTCACTGTATTTTTTTAACTTGTGTTACAGATTGACATTCAAAGCAAAAAAGAGAGAAAACTCAGTGTCAAATGAAAAGCTAAAATACTCAGTGATACCTCAATTCATAAAGATCATTCAATGCACTGAGTTATAAACGCTATAAATAAAATATTTTAGCGTTACAGTTCTTTGTGGGAGATTTGCATATGTTTGTGTATAGTACTTTCACGACTTAGCTATCTTAACTGTTTGGTTAATTGATATTTAAAAAATAAAGGGATGTGAAAAATGTATGTAGAGATTGGTGATATAAAGAGCTAAGAAATGCAAACAAATATTTTTTTCAATGTTGGGAGGGCAGTTAAAGGGTTAAAAGCTTTGTAACATACTCTGACATCATAGTAAACTTTTCTTTGAGGTTCAGAAGGTATATAAGAATAAAACGGTAATCACAGAAACGTAAACGTCTTTGCTGTCCCCTAACCTTTGAGCTGATCTATCGATTTATTGCTGACCAAGCGAAGATAAGAGGAGCGTTCGGTTGCTATGATACCGAGTCACATCTGCTTGTGCTTTTGCAAATAATGAATGTTGACCTGCAAAGAAGTTTGTTTCGCTTGCTCACTTTATTAAAAGTTTTTCGTTTCTGGAGGGAATTATCTGCTCATAAGGAACTGAGCTTTTTTGCAGCTTATCAAATACAAAGAAAAATAATTAGCAATATGCAGCTTTAGCGAAAGCACTTCCAGCATCTTGAGTTGCTCAGTTTGATTAAATGGAAGTGATTTTCTCCGCCACAAAGACCTTGTTGTGTAACTTCATTACAAGTCACAGCAGTGTTCCAATCCTTTTTTTTAAGTTAGCAAAGAGTTTTTCTTTCCTTTGTGTTTATCAGTGTTTAGTGGCTAAATTAATTTAGCTTTTGTAGCATATCTGAATGTACATATTTAGAAACTCTGTAGTATAATTCAACCATAGCTGGACAAAATTCTGACTGATTAACAAAATACTTCATAAGCTACCTGCTCCACCTACTGGCAGCGTAAGTATGTGCAGTAGGTTTAATTTGCACTTGCAAGGATAATCAAAGGAACCTATAATTATGAAAATTAAGTCTTACTGCACCTACTGAGGGTTTCAAATAGGTGAAGTAGGCTTATAAAGGGTGCTGATAATGGGCATAGAATGACATGTAAACATCAAATAAAGCTTTTTATCAATAATTACTATTTAATATTTTGTTTCAGACATTTTGAATTCAAACCCATTGCAACTGAACACGTTTGAGCTAGAGTTTGGAAGAGCAGCCATCTTCAGCAATCATTAATTAATGATAATAATTTTACCAAAAAGATAGTTCATCTCTTGCTTATTCTCATTTGAGATGGAGGTGTGTGAAAAATCTTTTTTTCTTAATTTTTTTTTACAAAAAAGATCCTGTTCTAGAAAATATTGACACTGACATCAATATCTGGTTTTCTTTTATTTGCTTCACATGGAACCTAATGTTAATACAAACAACATAAAAAGTCCATTCTACTAATTTACTGTTAAAAGTTGAATTTAAACATTTCCTGCACTATTAACTGTTAATTTCTTTAATGGGTGGTATAAAGTTCATGATTGAAAGAAAAAGTACGTCTGTAAGAAGTAGAAAAAAGAGTGATGAGGCCTGATGATTTTAGTGGACAGCAAAATGAGAAAATGTTGATAAATCTCAAGCATTTCAAAGTAATCTGCAAGTATTTCATTTAGTGGTTAAGTCTATTTTCCACAGTAATGTTTTAATTGTTGTGCTTTCTGTATATACTTTTTGGCATGCTTGCATTTAGAACTTTACATTTAAATTGCTGTTATGAGGTGCTTGCAGAGTGTTTGAAATGTGTGAAATATGTAAATGACGTGCCAAATTAATACATTAAATATTGTATATGGCTGATATGCAAAATAGTTAAGCTGTTAAATGAAGATAGCTAAGCTATAAAATGTTCAAACTAAGACAAGATTTAAGAAGGGCTATGGGAGACTAACTCATTACAAGTATCTCCTCTTTAGACTTTGCCTAAAGTTTAGAGTTACCGTTAGATTTTACGCTACAGTTGCTGACTGCACACTGTTCACACTCTCCAAAGAGCAGAATGCTTTCAAACACTGTTGCTGTTGTATAATTGCTTGGATTTTTTAGAGGCAGTGTTCCTGGATCCTGAAAAATGTCTCCTGAAAGGAAAAGCTAACTGGACCCATTTAAAAGAGTTTGCTCGGAAAAATGCTGCCAATGCTCTTTCTGTTGCCAACATGCTCATGGGCATGGCCTCAATCCTCTGCAGTCTCAACGGGTATGCATTCACAGATTTCATTTGCAATTTACAAAGGGACAAAGACAACTAATCATTACAAGATATTGGGGGGGGGGGGGGGGGCAAAATTATGAAAATACTATTATCTTTTTTCCAATAGAAAGAAAACAGAAAATATTCATTCTCTTAATTTACTTTTTATGTTGACTTCGTGTTGAAACTCCCAGCCATCATCACGCTGCGTGCTGGCTGGTTTTGATTGGGTACCTGCTGGATCTGGCTGATGGAGCGGTCGCTCGACATCTGAATGCTTGTTCTGCACTGGGTGAGTAATCAAGGATCCAAAAGTAGACGTTTTGGGCCAAAGACAATTATATATAGGGCTTCTGTTGAATATTTTTAGGAGATGCAACTTTGTGGACAATGCCACTGATCCCTGGAAAGTCATAAAAAATACATACTTTTGTTTTAAAAATGCAAGCATTATAGTGTATGTAAAGATGAAATCGTATTTAAAATTTTTCTGTTAAAGAAACACAGATCTATGCAGATACCAATACCAACTGTGTCATATTAAAGGTTAAACATATTTTCAGTGCTGTCAACATTTTCACTTTCACTAAATCTCCTACAAATCTCTCCATAAAACTCAGATCTCAAAGCTCAATCTACTCAAAACTCTGATCTGTCATGCAAAGACAATAGTGGCACATTAAATAGAGAATTTGTTGAAACGTGTTCCAAATTTTTTATACAGTTTTGAACTTTAAAGGATAAAGTAACAAAACATCTCACTGAATTTCAAAGCCCTCAGATTAAACTTGAAAAAAAAAATTTCACATTCGTTTATCACAAAGGGATAAATCTGCTGTGGAATGAGAGGATGCCACAAGTGCTTCTCAACCAGGACGTGTTCACTTGCATTAGCCTTGGCTGGTGAATAATTTACAATGGAAAAGAATTCTGGATTATACGCCCCTGGACGAAACCTCAATAGATTACTGTTTGGGACCTTGAAGGGAATTTCAGAGTCTGTTCATACCAATGTAAACACCCCTTTCAGAGCAAAACCGTTCAACTCAATCAATAACAACATTCATTGAACATTGCTGACTTTTTGGTGGAAAAATTCAAGGAAAGGAGCTAAATTAGTGAATTGTTTTATTCTTTACAATCTGCTGAGCAAACACCCTGCTAGAAAATGTAATCAATCTCAGAACATTCCAAGTGATGTTTGGAACATTGTCTAGTAACCTTCTCAGGATGTTCTGTTTAATGTTGAGTTCTTTACAGGGTTGGGGGACATTAATCAGCGACCAACAGAGAACTTTATGTAGATGTTTGTTAACCCATAAGAGCCCAACCTAAGTTTACTTAACGGAAACTTACGAATGCTAAAAAAAGAAAAGAAAAAAAAAGAAAAAGGAAAAAAAGGGTAATGTCCAAGACATTCTTTTGTAACATCGTAAATGTGACCACAGATTAGCCAGTTCAGGATGTACCCCTAATGTCACATCATGAATTTTAAAAAGCAGTACTTTCATAAGCAAAGAAGAACATTTTAATAACATTCTGAAAGTGATTTTAAGTTTAGAACATTTAGAAAATTCTGGGAACGTTTTACGCGGATATTAAAGAGATTCAGCTCAGGTTAATATGACACAAGCTGCTTCAAAACATGTTCATTTCAGTTTTTCATGATGAAAAATTTAGAAAAATCAATGCTTTGATTTGTACTCAATAGGTTCAATCCATAATTATAATAAGTTAATTTTACTGACACATTTGCAGAATTCACAGAAACATTCTGGACTCTTGTGCAAAAGAAATCTTTTTGCAGTTTCGAACAAACAGCATCAGGAGCAAAAAGCTTCTCTCCTGTTAACCCTGACAGCTCTTTGGTGTGTGCCCTCTGTGTTGTGTGCAGGTGGTCACGTCCACCCAGCCAGCTGAAATATGCGCCCAGTGCCCTCACAATGCCAGCTCGCTACGCTCCTGAGCTGCTTACGCCGCTGCTCTGTTGTTTGGCATGACCTCACTGATGTTTTGCCTCCGGTGCCCTCCCTGTTTGTGTCAACAGTTTGTTTGTGATGAAGCAGCCTAATTCAGCAGGATCACACTTTTATTGTCTGCTTTATCCTGATGCTTTGGACCACCTGCATATCTGACATGGCTAAAATTGTTAACCACCAGATTGGAATTCCAACCCACTTGTTTGGACACAAACCAAATGTTTCAACATGCTGAAAACAAGTCCCTGCTTCTCTAACCCTATCGGAGTTCCTGAATGGGGTTTTTAATGTGCATAGATGGTGTGAGAGCTAAAAACGAAACCGTGATTGTCTTTTTAAATTATGCTTTAACTCGTTCTCAGTGTTGGTACAAAAAAAATACTTTATTAGCACCTGAGTTGGTCTATTGGATCCCAAAAAACATTTCCATCTGTCACTTTTCATCATGTTTAGTGTAACAAAGTGAACTAACTTTGTTGGAGTAAAGGAACTTTGACAGTTTATCATTGTTTTTACAGCGTTTGTGCTTTATAGCATTGCACTCAATGTTATATGGCTTTTTTCCATGTAATGCAGGGGCAAAGTTGGATGATTTTGCAGACTTCACAACTTTTGGAATTGCAACTTCTCTTCTCCTGAGGACCCCGAGTCTTCTAGATAACATTTTGTGTATGCTGTACATGGTCTCCGTCTTTGCACGTCTCTGCTTCTTCTCCAGTGGTGAGGAATCTTCACAAGCGTTATTTTAAATGTTGCACAGAACATATTTTTTGCAAAGAAAGTCTGTGTGTAGAAAGCAGCATTGAAGAGAACTTTTCCAATTTTAACACATTCATAAAACATTGAAACATTCACTGATTGATCTTTTGCTGCCCAGTATCTTGGATATTATCAGAAAAACTGTCACAACATTTGGAATTCTTTTTTTAGACCGCTGTTGCATCACCGATGGCACTTCCTTTCAAAAAGTTCAAAAGCGGGCCGAAAAGTATTACATTGAAAATATTCTTGTTGAAAATAAATCTTATGCTTATGATTACAGTCTTCAGGCGACAGAGACCATTGTATACATGTTAAGTGTTATACATAAAAAAGTGTTTGGGTGAGTTGTGGCACTTTAATGTATTTTCTTGCATAGGTTCCTATTGAGCTGCTACGCTTACATTTAAAAACTTAAGGCTTCGTAAAGGTGCTGTGTGTCATCTTTCGGAGCCAGTGTTGACATTTGAAATAAGAAAAACAAAGATGATCCTAAAGTAATAGAGTCAAAATAAAAGATTTTGAAAGCCCCTTCTGATTGGATAAAGAAAAACATCCTGCACCCTTAAGTTGGTATAAATACTTTAGAGTAGATAAAAGTTTATCTCCTTACATCTGTTTTAGGAATCCCATTCATGTACCGTGGCCTACCGTGTATCTACTCCTCTGCAATCCTAGTATGTGCTTCTCTGCTGAGCGGGGGTAATATGGCAGTCCTGAGAGTCTCATCTGTGGCCATGATTCTCTTCATGATCAGTCAAAACTTCTACCCCCACGACAGAGTCCTGGAGTCTCAGGCCTGGAAGAAGGTGGTCTATATCGGAGGTACAGCTCCTCACATTCGCTTCAACACCTAAACAGTGTTTGCTTTTATTTTATGAAATGGTTATCACATTTAACATGTTTTTCATCCATTACTGATCTTCTGAAATGGAATTTTTTTTTATATTTGTTTTTTTTTTGTTTTTTTTTAAATAACAGATGTTTAGATTGCTTTTCACCTCTCTCTCTCTCTTTCACACACACCTCTCTCTCTCTGACCTCTCTCTCTCTCTCTCTCTCTCTCTTCAGGGGTTGCTATGGTGTTCTGCTCCTCCTTTCCTCCAGCTTGTGTTTACTATCTGTTATGGTCGGTTTCCTACCTACTCTTTCCAACAACTCTGTGGAGCTGCAAGGTGTAAAAGAGTCGGATTGCATTATTCATTTAGCTTTGAAGTGATGGATATTGGGACCTTTTCCTGGGAGACTAACAAAGAACTGATGTTTTTTACCTCACAGATTTATTCATGTGTTTGAATGTCATATTGACACGCTTAATGGTTTGTTTGTCGCCTGAATCAAATGTGAGGGAAATAAGCATCGATTTGCGGTGGAATTTTTTCTGGATTTTCTGCTTTTCAGTTATTTAAAAAGTGTTTGTGATTTATTGATTATAAATCCTGTTTTTCTTCTTCTTCTTCTTATTCTTCTTCTTCTGTATTACACTTAGCGACATACTGAATTGTTTAATTATGTTCCATAAGAAAATTTTTATCAATGTCTTCTGTGTTATTTCATTTCAACACATTATAATGTATAGCAAGACATTTATTGGTGAATTTATGAGTATTGTGTAAGTTTAAGTGGCCTTTCAAAATCCTTTGTACAATGTGATTAGTATAAAAGTTGGTTTAATTAAAATTAATGAGTTTATCTGAAGTATCCGCTGACCCCTGTTTTAAGGGGCTTAGCTTCTTGATTTATTCTTAACTATTTTTTAGATTAGCTGTACTTTACCAAATATTTTTAGAGCGTGGTATTGTGCATTATTAAATAAAAAATGCGATTTTACTGTTTTGTTGCACCACTTGTGGTTCTTTTATTAAACTTTAATGATGTTAAAAGAAAAACAGATTTGGGTTTTTTGTCAGATCAACTGTATAAAAACAACAACAATCAAATAAACCAAAATTTTGATAAAGACGTTTGTCAAAATCTAAATAATATTTTTTTCAAGCATTACAGACATTACACAAGATCGATTTTTCTATCCTCCGACAAAACTTTTTTCAAAAAAATAGTGACCTCTAGTGGTCCTCCTCATTCCTGACAATGTTTTACAGGTGTGATCATAGTTTGGAAAATGTACAAATTCGATTGAAAGCCCTGAATATAAGGATTTACATCATCACGAGTTTGTTCCATAAAAAAATGTGCCGGAAGCTAGTGTTATTTTGATTAAACACCTATGGAAACACTCTGAAGTGAAGCTAACATTTCTTAGCAAAACTCTCAATCTCACTTGAGAATAAGACGTTCTGTATGGGTTAGGTGTTGTTTAGTTTTTTTGTTCATTTTCTACCTATGCTCCCAAAAACAACATTCTGATTTGAATTTAAAAGCCATTTCTTTCTCTTGGAACTCTCAACTATATGAAAGAAGAGTGCTAGTAAATGTATAAAGTATGTCTAAATGAACCACAGGAGAACTGGTAAGACAATGTGCAAAAAGGACCAGCAAGAAATCCTCTGAATGTAGTTTAAGGAGCCAGTCCAGCATTCCTCCTGTAGTCTTTAACGTCCATTTGCATTCCACACTGAAGTGGTTCCACGTCAGCGAACTGGCTGTGTGAGTCTAGAAGTCGAATAATGGCAGAATACACCGGCCGGTCCTTGAAGTTCCACTTACAGCAGTACTTTATCAAGTCAAATCTGTAAGACATGCCAGATGCAGGATCATATTTAGATTAATGGTTTTATCCTGAAGGTCATGGAGATAGAGAAATAATATTTCACTGTACAGGTCTGCCTTGTTAATAAATTCATTCAGTGGCTTACAGTGGGGCTCCGCAGTTGTCTGGTCTTATCATTCGGTAATGAGCTAAAGTCCTGGGCAGCACTTCAGATGGTTCCAGATCTGGGTAGGGAGGGGATCCTTTCAAAAGAGAACAATAAAAAGATTAACTGAGACTTCTGCTTTCCATTCTGTCAGATGTTTAAACCACTAATTAGCATTACCCAGAGTAATCATCTCATAAAGCAGAATTCCAAAGGACCATCTGAGAAAGCAAACCAATTGATGATCGTTCTTTTAACACAATAAAAACAATGCTCAAGAACTTCCGATACTAACACATCACTCCTGTCTGTCAGGGGAAGTTTCATCATCCTCTCCGGAGCCTGCCATTTTACAGGTACAGTGTCTTCCTGCTCCTTGTCCACCTTTCTCCCCCGTCGTCTCTTAAAGGAAAAATCCAATCCGGAGACTTTGATCGAGAGCCCTGAGCTAATCAGCATGTTCCGCGCTGCAACATCTCCGTGAAGAACTCTGTGGTAAGAATTCAAGTAGTCCTGAGAAAAATGTTGGAAATGCTTTAATAAAGTAGATTTTTTCTCTGTTTGTAAAAGTATTCAGACTCACCAAACCGGCTGCTATCTGTTTGGCCACCAGATAAACAGATCTTTCTGAAAATGCTGAAGATGGATCATTCTTGTACTGTATAATAAGGATACAATGCCTTTATGATATCACATACTGTTTGCGTATTCGTTGACTTATAGGGGTGTAACCTCTCGAAGACTCCAGAGGAACTGCAGGAGGTTTCCTGGAATGCTTGCCTCCAAAACCATGTACATGGGTGTATGTCGAGTCTGGCAGTATAACATCTTCACTATATTCTCATGCTTGCTTACTGCAGCGTGGAAGAGGACCAGCTCCACAAATTCAGCAGCTTCTGTTTGATTTGATCTGTCTAAAACAAGATGAGTTGATGAATCACACTTGCACACTATATTCTATACATTATTTGACTGATGCCAACTGATGAACAATGTACATTTTTAATTTTACATCTTCCAGCAAGTAAAACAACCAATAACAACTATATAGTTAGATGGCTTCGAAATAAATTATATTTATTTAGAGTGGAAGTCAAAGGAGCGAAACAGCTATGAACAGTAAATGAGGTGCAATATGTGAAATATGACTAAAGACATTAAAGGAATATGTTCAAGTATTGGTTTAGTAATTGCATTTAAAAATGTACATTTCATCACAGAACTTTTGTTTGTGTTTGTCTTTTGTGTTTTAACGTGGCATTTTTTCCTGTCTCTGATTGTCCAATCACATAAAAATAAATTCAAATCTCGAGATGCCTCAAAGCTGAGAAAAATAATAAAAGTGATGCTGAAGCAGCAAAATTTCTCCTCAACAGTTAAAATAGCATTTTAATTTTTTAGCAAACAGCTAATAATTACTAACCACCTAAAATGTATTTTCTTTACTATCACTTAATGTTACGCAAGTTAAAAATAATTACATAAAAAATAGTTAATTAGATTAAATTACACCAAAAAGCATCAATGTTGACTTTGATTTCTCACATGTCCTCTCACAACACAGTGATCACGTTTTAAAAATATATTTACCTCAATCAGTGATGTAATTGATCATTTGAGCAAAGTTAAAATGCAAGAAACTAGTTTTACTGTTGGTTATGCTCAGAATGTCTTTGATCATGATTAAAGCAACAAAAATAGAATCGTTTTTAGCTTAAAAGGTGGTAAATTATTTTCCTCATGATGTTTCAACAGAAGATGCTTCACCAGAAATAATGATTTGCTGTCAAATTAAAATGTGCACAAAAGTATGGTTTCCATGTTTGCCAAAAAAAACTTAGCTCTTTATTGTTTTTCCCATCGCTGACACCAAACTTTTGAGCTTCTGGGTTGTTTTTACATAGACAGAAATTGTCTCATTGTCTAGAACCCCTTTACTTTTAGCACAGTTTTGTGTTCTGTACCTTTAAGAGTTTTAATAACAACACTGGTGGATATGTTGCATTTTTTTAGCTGGCCAACGCAGATTGGTCCGTATCGTCCCATCTGAAGTGTCTCTACCCCCTCCATCATGGCCTCGGCAGGAATCTCCCACTGAACCAAAGCCTCCTGTGCAGGCCGGAGGATCTCAACACCTGAGTCTGACGGGACAGACTCTCTTTCTGGGAGATTATTTTTTAATCACAATGTTTGTCATGGAATCAAATCAATAAAAGCTTTACATGTATAATATGGTTTGAATATTGATAGATATAATAAGGTACCATTTGCATTCAGTGATAAACCTGTGAGACTCTGAGCTGATGACCTTCTGGTGATGAAGCTGCGGATAAGCTGAGACACGACAATGAGGGTGCTGAGTCCCAACAAACATGGGATCACGATGACCGGGAGCGCATCTGACCCTTCCTCATCTGTTCATGCATGCACACCAGAGAAGACATTGTTTCCAATAGGCATGATTAATGCACACACTGTTAATCCAGCTTAATCAATCTCAAGCAGTCGTGACATCGGCAGAACAGTCAATGTGATGTTTGATGTCTTATCTATAGCATCAGTCATTCGCTGACTGCACACACACAGACACATTTTTGGTCCCACCTTGCTAGTCGGTTATTATTATAATAATAATGGTTATTATTTGTTTGGGAGATGCTCCCTTTAAATATTTCCTTGAAATGGTAGGCAGAAAAATAAAAGTGAACTTATACTTACAGCAAAGTGGGTCAGATCCTGAGATGTTACACTGAGCTTGTAAAGCCATAAGGTCTTGTCTTTGACATTTCCAAAAATGGCTTTGAAGAAAAAAGAAAACTCAAATATATCAGCTGTCTTGATGAAAAAAAAATGGATTCAATGATCTCTTTCAGTTTAAATATTCAATGCTGAATTCCATTTTAAAAAAGGATTTTGACTGCTTTTGGAAAAGTCAGATTGTTTGTTTCTTTCTTTAGCCAGAAACTTTGGTTTTGACTTTCAGAGCAATGACCGAGAGGGAAAGTGACTGCCTCAGTAACTGATTAACTAACACACCGCCTTTTCTCATGCTCATTTGTGACAGTTCTCTCAAAAAGACTTGCGTGTGTTTCTGAAGTATAATAAATGGGGCAAGGGAGCCCTCTGCCAAGTTTTTCTCTTTGACAGAGATAGCACAAATCTAATTTTAGCTCATTTGAATCTCAGCTGGATGTTTCACTCCTTCATCTTTCTAGTAATAAGAAATGCCAGGCTCTGGGTCTGATCACAGATGCTTTTCTAATCTAAACTTCCTGACAGGTTTTGTCTTGCCCCCAAAAAACAACAAAATAAGTTCAGATCCACAAGAACTTACCTCAGATCTTGTAGACTTACCCAGATTTTTCTTGTTTTAATTTGAACATGAACAAGCGGTATAGAGGTGCAGAGCTTTGCACTCCTATCTTAATTTGTAGAAGGTTAACAGTTAAATGACGTTAAGAACTTGGTAAGTTTGGATGCTTTCCTTATACTTGGGTCGGTTTACTTTAAGAATTTGAACTAAAATGATAAAATTGATGTATACACAGGTAAAGAATTAAGGGGGATTCTTTTTGATAGGGTTTTAACATTCACTTCCCAATGCATCATCACATGCAGTTCAGTAAAATATCAACGGGTGGCGCACGAATACCACAGCAAATCAGACTAACCCCAAATAATTTAATGATCACAAAAAAGTGTTTTTGGAACATATTCCTATTAATTCATGCCTCAAAATATATTTATGTACGTGTACCTCTTCATTTCGTTGATTAAATAACGCGTGAATGTTTGCAAATCACTTTTAATTACCATTATAGTAAAACATTTTTAGTATTTTACAATTTTTTCATGATTAACCTGTTATTATATATATTTAAATCATTTTAGTATAATGTAAGGATAAATTAAAGGTGTTCTCTTCATTGTATAATTGGTATTTTAGACTTTCTATGGGGACGGTGTTTAATTTTAAGACAGAGGTAGATGTTTTTCAAACTGAATGAACGTATCGTTAGGAGTTAGGTATGGCAGAGACTTTCATCTTTGGCTTTGGGATGTAGTACGAGGAGATCCCGCCCCCTCGCTCTGATTGGGTGGCGCACTACTACAGACACCGCATAGGAGTCGGTGTGCGCCACTGAAGGACGCTTCTCTCGTTTGGCGCAAGTAACAAGGCGAAAAAGATAACTAAGTTGCTAAGCTACACCCACAATTAATCACCGACGTGCGCTGACAGATCTATACACACAACAATAACCCGCACGACGGGGCGTTTCTCCTCAAATCAAAGGTCGTCGCACACTGTGTGTGTCAAACATTGTGTTCAGCCGCTCCAGGTAGACTGGCTCTGGCTCTGGCTCTCTGGCTCTGGCTCTGGCTCTCTGGCTCTGGCTCTCTGGCTCTGGCTCGCTCTGTCAGCGCGCCGCCGGCTGCTGATGTCATTGGAACAGGTGCGCAAACCAAGTTAACATCAGTCGCTCTGTATCACGAGGGATTACCAGGACGTGGAGGTTTTCTGCGACGTTGTATTTGCGTGTCGTACTATTTTATCTCGCGTTGTTTGTATGTGGCTGGAGGAAGCAGGCTGTCTTGTCTCGGGGATTGTTTGTTGGTATTTCCGCGTCTTTTGCTTCTAGAAGGCGTTTGTTTGGAATGCTAGAGACGAAATCTGGCAACCCATTTCTAAGTGAGCAGTGAGGACTGGCGTAAATATGAAAGACATGCTCTTTTTTAGCTTTCCCTGAGCTCTTGCCACATTATCGTCGAATTGACTTGGATTTGGACTGAACTTTGCGTGGAATACCGGGGTTTATTCTGAAGTTTTAAGGACGACTTATTTTCCTTCACCTCACGAAGACATGAGAAAGAATCCGCGGTGCTTTACTGCGCTCTGAAGGCGGCTTCGTAAGGAAATAACTCGTTTGTTTGAGAAGAAAGGGATTAACCATGTCCAAGACGCTGAAAAAGAAGAAACATTGGTCCAGTAAGGTGCAGGAGTGTGCGGTTTCGTGGGGGAACGCCGGGGAGCTGTGCGCCGTGCTGGAGATACGCGGGGGAGCAGAGCACGGAGAGTTCCCGCACCTGGGACAGGTGTTGTCGGACACCTTAGTGTGCCGAGTCGGGAGACTTCCTGCTCCCGGAGACGTACTTCTGGAGGTGAACGGGACACCTGTCAGCGGACTGACAAACCGTGACACCCTGGCTGTGGTCCGCCACTTTCGGGAACCACTCCGCTTGAAGACTGCGAAGCCAGGTCAGTATGTTTGTTTGCTTAAACAGCTCGATGTCAACAGTAACGTTATAGCCTTTAATCGTGCGGAGCACATTCACTTTGTAATTTCCTCTCATGAAAGACACCACCTCATTTATGTATAAATGAAGAGGGGGTCAGCGGGGGTTCAGAGTCTAGGAGAGAGGCCAGTCTCTGGATCTGAACTCCTCTGAGCGGTTTGGAGGAATAATCCAAAAAGCCAATCCGTTTGAACACGAGGATGCCATTTCACAAGATTATTTTGAGACGAAGAAAGCTCTAACGCTGACTTTTGGCATATAAATACATTGCTGTATGATTTTGTTATGAAAGTGAAATTTGGGATGTTTTTTTTTCAATTCTACCAAACTCATTCTTAAGTGTAAAAGCTTCATTCTTTTCATGTTTACTATTAGGAGTCACACATGTAGTGTGCGATACCAAATGTATTCTACATTTTATGAATTAATGGTATTACATTGTATTTAATTCAGTTTAAAACAAGTTTACACCTGTTCTAAAGGTCTAGTTTTTGCTACTGTTTTATATTGGAGTTATTGGAAAAGGTTTGATGTATTCTGAAAATGCTGCAAATACACCATATGTCAAACTCCAAAAATCCTTGTTCTTCACTTGTAAGTAAAGTCTGGAAGAAGAGCTTATTGTTTTAAAGATTTAAAGTTTGAGTTGTCGATGGCAGGGATAATAAATTCACCTTCTGGGCAATCTTTCATTACACACTTAAACAAGATAACAAATAACAAATACAAATAACAAATAACAAAGCAAGACTGATGTTTGACACATCTTGTTAACGGAGTGCTTACGTTTAAAAACAGAGAAGTGGAATCTTGATCAAATCCTTGGTATTGCGTACACTTGGCCCTCAGTTGTTCTTGGTGGAATTACACATAATTTTGCCAGGTTTGGTGCAGCTCAGAGAATACAGAAAACTACTGTAGGTCTACAGAGAAGTAAAAAAATTTGGTTTCTGTTATTCAGTTCTGAATATGAAATGTACTTTGTGTTCTTAACAAATGAATGACAACTTCTCAACTTTGATCTGTTTTTCTTGATTGAAAGAATTTATTTGGTTACTCATAATATGTATATGTACACTACACATTTTCTAAAATTTAACTTACTTTTTTCCATGGCCTTTGCAACATAACACAAGTTTATGCGGTACGGGTTCTACCACGATTTACTCTATATAAACTAACGTGTCTTGGCAGAATGATAAAATAACAGCTGAATAGTATAAGAATGAGGATATTTTTGCATATAAATAAAGTGATTATATATTATTGACAGTCTGAAGAAGGCTAACAATATTGTGCTTATTACAAAAATGCATTATGCAAAATATCACTGGCTTAACAACATTTCTTGCTATTAAGTTGGAACTCAATAATTTTTAAGGCAGCCAATCATATCATCCTCATTGTATCTTATTCAAATTTGCTCAAGCTGGCATTTAAAGAAAGGAAGTAGCATTAAAAAGTGGACTTTAACAGAAGAGATTTATCAACAGAAAAGTAGGAAATTGGACAATCCATCATTGTGCTTCTAGATTGTGTCTCTGTTGGTGAGCAACCATCGGGATACTGTTGATTACATTTTTGGAAGATAATTCTACTCTTAATGTAGATTCCTGCTCTATTATTAGGTGAGAAAGATAGCTTTGAGGTGTTTATACAGTTATCTACTCTTCAATTATCTGCTGAAGAGTTATAACAAGGACACAATAAGAATTTCGGGATAGATGAGAGGGCAGCATCACCAGCCAGAATTCTTACAGAATCACCATGGTTACTAAACAGATAACACAGGAATCTAGAGTAACATGGTATTATTGTGTAACACGACCCAATTGTGGGTCATATTTCTGGAACAACCTAACTCAGTCCTATTTTATTTGTTCAGTCACCATGTGTAAGTTACAGTTTCATCTGAAAACATAGGTTTGATAAGTGTTGAGGAGCACATCAAAATCTTGTGGTTAAAAGTGACCGTATACTCCATCTTTCAGTTAGCTGACATCAGCATAATTTGGCTTCTTTCAGAGTTCTGAAAAAATTGGAATCTAAACATTTCTCAAAAATGACCAAGATGAAATGGTTTGTAAATAGTTAAGCATACGTATTTCCAACACGTCCGGCTTGTGTGCAAGGCTTGTTTCATAAGGTCAGAGTGTGAGATATCCTTATAGGTATCCATTCAGCTGGAAATTGTAAACTCTTTAAACATTTAGAGCGTTGAACTTGCTCTAATCCTCTTTGCTTGCAGCACAGATGTCGTCTGACTCCAGCCTCCCCCTTCTTCATCCACTGTCCACCTCATTTACCATGTTTGCCTGGCTGAAGGTTCACAATTTGACTCCTTTGTGCCACTGTAACTCTTTTGGAGATGATGTTAATCAGGAAGGTTTATGTAGCCAAGGGCACTCTCAAAATTAGCTTGTTGGGCTTGCAAATGAGGATTACCTCACATGAAAGTATTGTTCTCACATAATCAGTGGAAATTAGCATTAAGAAGTAGTTCGCATCAGAATTTTTGATCACAGTGTGAGTTTGTTATAGCGGCCAAAGCCTGCAGCCCTGGGATAAATCCAGGTTTAACTGATTGAATTAGTCTCTTAAATCTTTGGTGACTCAGCATGAGAACCAGGCACCTGAAAGCCTGTGTTATCTTCTGTCAGCAATGTTCAGTGAGAACTCCTGGTCTGGTCTAGATTTCAATAACTGAATATGCTTTTTTATAAAAATTTCTCAAGGAGCCAATTCAAACCGGAAACAAATTACACTTGCATAACTTACAACTGATTGGTCATTACTGTCTGTGACTTTGAGTATTGTGTCTATATAGTCTAAATCATTATGTTTTTGCGAATACACAAAAGTATGGGTACAAAAGTACACTTCAGCTGGACTCAAAGAATGTTCAGAATTGGTTTTGTGGGGGTTGGCCTGCTTGGTGATTGGCTGGTTCCTTACCGGTTGACTGCTTCTGTGATGAAGTAGTTCTTCAGGACGAATGAAAACGTGTTGTGAAGTGGTTATTTTTTGGGTCAGATGTTAAAGGAACTGTTTGTGAACGTGAATAGAGAGTTTGTTTAATCATCTTAATCCTATTTCTGTACTTCAGTTCAACAGGGTCTTTTGGAGATTTTTTTTTATTTTGAAGATATTTGTAATCCCATTCAGAAAGGTCTAAATGTATATTGCTAGTTTTCTAGTTCTTTACTTTGTGTCAGAGAATATAAACAGACAGAGATTTTTATAACTACAAAGTAAGATCTTTGGCCCAGTTACTATTATTAGGATCACTATACGATTAATAATTGATTATCGATAAATTTAAATGCAAAATTTGTATTTAAATGCAAAATTATATATATGGGAAGTAACAGCTAATATTAAAGCTACAAAAACATTTTTTTTACACACATTTTGGTTATTGCAGCATAACTTTTACCAACCTATTGATCATTTACACTGTCCAAATTGTGATGTTCAATATTTGATTCCTTAAAAAATTAAGTTAATTGAGTATAGACCTATTAGCTGTTTTTTTATATCTAGGTAGGTTTTAGAAAGTTGGTCTGCTAAATAAGAAAATCCAATCCAGAACAATTCCAGTTGTTTCCCTCAAGTTGAGACCTTTAATTTTGTCTTCAAATGAACACCTAATGTTTAAATATAAACTGAATTAAAAAAATAAGATAAAAAGTTAATTAAAACATTAAAAAGGCAATTTTAAACATATATCTAACTGTCTAACATTGTACTATCGGAGTATAATTTTTGGGGAAATAATACAAGAATAAATGTTTTTTGAACCTTTTAATTTTTTGTTCTTATGAAAAATTTTTTATAGATATATTTGACTAATTCACTCGTACTTATAATTGCCTGGTGTGGCAAGTGAAGGTGGTGGACATAGGAGAAATATATAGTCTGCAAGCATGCTTTACTTTGTGGCCTGTTTAGCTTGTACTGACCCAATATATAAGCACAAAGTAAAGTGGAAACAATGATTAGTGGGGACAAGCTCCTTCTGAACTTACGTTAATTGATTAGTTAACCTTGTTTATGGGAAATGAAACTCAGATTGTACGATGTTTAAAATGTCCCAAATCTCTTTCACTTTTCTAGACTTTATGGTACAACATAATTTTTGTTGAACAATACAATTCCAGGTAATACTTGGATGTATTTACTAGATGCATTTATGTGCAGCATAGTTGACATTAATTTGTCTTTGTATGTAAATTACCCAGCTAAAGAAACCAAGTGTTCTGTATGCTGTGGAGGAGGGTATGGGTTTTCCTCTCTGCCTCATACTTTATGTTTTTTTCATACCATCTCAATCATTGACGAGATCAGAGCAGAAACCATCATGTCAAATGGATCAAATACAATACCAGGAGACCATTTAGTCTTAATTTGAGCTGCAAGTAACACATGAGAACACTATACTCTAGATCTGATACTCAAGGGTCTTCGTCCTGCGACCGGTCTCAAGGCCTGTGTCAAGAGCTACTGTAATGTATCTGAAATGGTAGATCGCTGTTAAAGTCATGCCTGGTCAAGGAGTTTTCAAGACAGCGAGAGGACAATGGGAGGAAACAGTGAAGGGAAGGAAAATACTTTTTTCCTTTCTCTGCAGACAAAATCATTGTGGAGGTTCTAAAGTTAGTTTGTACCACATTTTGTCATGTGTCAAGGAGTTTTGTGCCAAAGAGATCACTTTTACCGAAGCTTCTGTCTATTAGCTGAGCTTTGGCTCATCTTTTTCAATCTTATCTGCTGAGTGGTGTTGAGTCTCCACACGTGATGGTCTCTACACTACATTAAACTTCGTCACCATTACAATGTTTTTCAATGTTCTTCCCAACTATAAAAGTTTGAGAGCACCTTTTCTAATTGGGTATATGCAACCTTCTTGTAATGTTTTCTAGTCTTAGTCTGCATATGAATGCAGCTGAATATGAATACTTTATTTAAGGCTGTGAAGATGTTCTTGCGATCAGTTGTTACATTTCTCATTCGTATGAATTCTAAGAATTTTGTCATATACTGAAAACCGAGATCTCAAGTTTTAAATATCTTAGCAAAGGTTCATTGGATCTGCTGTGAATGTACAGGCAGGAATATTAAAGCCATCAAATGATAAAGAAAAGCTGTCAAGCAGTATATCCGTAGCTGATGAATTTTTCCTTTTCATCGTCCATCTGTGTGAAGCTGTGAAAAGAATTGTCTGAGAATGGCCTTGATCGACCGTTTATATGCCTTGTGATAAAGTGAGGGAATGTATCAATACTGACTCACAGGCTGAATTACATTAGCCCTGCTGTCATAATCTTGTGTGGCGTCACCAAGCAGCATGCCTTTAGATACCCTTAAACATTCTGCTGCTTTATGAAGGGATCAACTAGGGCCTTTTCAGTAGATTAGAGCATATTCTAATTCCTTACTGGGTTCTTCATCTAGTTTTGGATGCTGTAGGAAAGCTTGATTCTCTACTGGTTGTTTATGGAGTAGAAACGCTACATCAGCTTTGTGGAAGAGGAAAGGAAGCATTAAAATGTTCACAGTTTTGTCAGAAGCAGCTGCCCTGCTCATATAAATTTTGATGCTGACATACACCTATGCACGCCAGCTGCTTTAGTATTCTGTTCAAGTCTGCTCATCTCTTCAAGGGCCTTGGGCTCATTGCTTAGTCACAGCATCATTTCATGTTGCTTTTTTATGTAAACACCCTCAGCCCTTTCTAAAAAAATGTTTTTAAGTCAACAGCTGAATCAGAAATGCATTTTTAGCTGTAATCTTCGTGTTGTTACCCAGATTAGATGGAAGTAGGATGCCTTTTTTTCTTCTTCTAACCTCATTTCATCTTTTTGTTACTGTATCTGTCCTTTTGTAATTGAAAAGCACGTAGTTGGTGTTTTTTTAAACCTGCCATAGAGATTTTAAAAAGGCTTTTCTTTGATTTAGAGCATGAACTTTCAAGAGAGTTGTTTTGGTTTTATACTAGGCTATTATCATGAAAAATAAGTCTCGTTTTTGAATAATAAACATATCAGTCTTGCATATTGACCAATCTAAAATATAAATGAATAGTAATATAAGGTTTACTTTTGAATTAATGTAAAGTTTAAAACTTGCCTGCATCACTTAAATGTGTACAAAGTTAGCACTAAGCAAGACCATTTTAATAGACAGTGCTTTCTTAGAAAGTAGATGTTAAAAGGAACAGTACATACAATTATATTCTTTAAATATACAAACTTTTTTTTTTTTTCCAACAGAATCTCAGTTTAATCTTAAAAGATGTAAAATAAACTTGACTTTCACTATCAGTTAGAAGCCGGTAATGTGGTTCTGCAATGCTGATTATTTGTTGTCTCAAAAACACTTTAATTGTGTTACTATATGCATTTATTTTTACCTGATTTTTCTATGACTGCAAAATGATTTGTTTTGTGACAAAACCTACTCCTTTATGTGATACACTCTCCAGTGATTGGTAGTTAGACTCAAGTCTTCTGTTATTATATAGAGTGTCAACAAATACTAATAATACTAATTATTAAGAGATTTTAGTGAAGAAAATTAAAATAATTTAGATTGAAACTTGTGACAAAAATAAAACATGGCACACACAGAAAAAAACTTTTAACATCACAGTTACTGCCTTTGACTGCATTTACATTTATGCATTTAACAGATGCTCTTGTCCAAAGCGACTTACATTAGTGGAGGGTTTATTCCACCAGCCAGGGACAGTGAGAGAGAAGGTTCTTCTTAGAGATTTTCTGCCTTTTTGGAACGGACCCATAAGACTTCTGGAGGGCATGTAGGAGTTTATGAGCTTGCAGAGGTAAACGGGCTGGTCCGAGATGGTTTTGTATGCCAATATCAGTGATTTGAACATAACACGAGCTGCAATGAAGAGTCAGTGAAGAGTGATGAAGAGGGGAGTAACATGAGCTCGCTTCGGAGCTCATGAAAAAGCATTAACAGAGAAAGCATTCCTTTAATGGACTTCCTTACATGAATGATAACTGTTTTGGTTAGTTTGCCTCAAAAACACATTTTTTGCAATGTAGACTCAGATCTTTTACTCCCATTTATGGGCAAGTGTATTATGACATCTTAATCCTTTTTCATAGGTTTTCTTAAAATATATCGGTCCCTTGCATATGACTGTTTAAAGGTGTATTGCTGTCCTCTGGCAAAGTTTCCTACAATCTGAAATCTCTGCAGTATCTTGTCGCTCGTGTGGATGTGAAAATGGGGGGATGGAGAGTATGCTGCGGGCGCAGGAGATAGGAGCATCTGCAATCTGCATGGACTATTAGAGCACATGTCTTAGCTCTCCTCTAGATAAAGCATCTCACGTACTTGTGCGCTTTATCAGCCGTGCTGTCAGCGGGAGTATGCAGACAGCTCTAGCTCTCTCGCTGCTTGTGTTGTGCTGGAACATTCCACCTCTGTTTATCTGTCTGTGGAGTCTTAATGACAAGCCATGACTTGGAAATCAGAGTCTCTTGGAACCAGTTTTAGAACATGGTTCAAATTTACATCATCACATGGCGCTCTTCGCTTTGTGGACATAAATGAGATTGCTGAAAGTAAGCTTTATTTATGTTCAGCTTTTTTTGTAGTATGCCACAGAAAAGATTTCATTTAGCATTTTTTCAGTTTCAGGGGAAGCATTGATCTAAACCAGCTTTTTGCTTCAGTTTATATCGGTGGAGTTGTTTACTTGTTACACTTGTTCTCGTGGAGAGTTACAGTGAAATGACATACCAGTGAAAGCTAATAAAAGTACTTGTAAATAATCTGAACTCTCCAAAAAAAGGTTACAATTGAGCTAAGTTCAGTTTAGAATGTTGAAGGTAAATGAACAAATGAACAAATAAATGTCCTTGCATTGAAAGTGAAGCTGTATAATGGTGTAAGCGTTATTTTGAAAATATAATGGGTGTTTGGGTGTAAGATATCCTTTTTTTTGTTATATTCATTTTGTATTTTTGTAGTAAGACTCTAAAGTAAGAGCTGGAAAAAACATCTGTAACAAAACTGCATTCCGTTACTATCCTGCCCGCAACTGGAACCAGCTTCGAGATGAGAGTTCTAACTTTAGTCAGATTTAAATCCACACTTAGACAAATCTATATACGTGTGCATTCACTGACTGAGCACGGCTGTCTGAACACCACTGCGTTTATGAACTTTCTTTTTCTTTTATTCTATGAATTTTAATGTCTTATCCCATGCTTTTTACATTTATTATCTGTTTTATTGTATGTTTTATCGTTGAACTGCTTTTATTCGTCTATAAAGTGTTTTTAATTACTAATGTGTACGAAAATGTGCTATACAAATATCATAGTCTGTCTTGCATAACTTTTGTTCAGTTTTACTATACCCAGATGAAATTTGTTTCTGCTGTATGTGTGGCAACTACTTCGATATGCATCACTTCACTCAGAGCATGTCTTAAATTCAGTTTGTGGAGCTTAATTGGCTGTTTTAAGAGAAGTTTCAGTCGTGGCATGTATGCCCTCTGGATATATACTGTCACTGGTTTGTGTCTCGTAATAAAATTAGCATTTAACCCCTCCAGTTTAAATCCCTTAGTGACCAGGGCCAGGGACCGGAAATTAGTTTTACTTTTAATGATCTCACAGCCTCCAACTAACAAAAAGAACTTTAATTGTATTGGTTTGGTTTGGTTTGCAGCAATTGTCTGCAGAAAATATAAGGATGCTTATGCTAAATAGACAGGGATAGCAGTTTTTTGTTAAACAAGTGACTGGAAGGTAAAAGGAAGATTTCTTTAAGCTTTACGTAGGGACAAGAGCATTAAGGAGCTTTACTGAATGAATAAGAGTAATCTGGTGAAGAATGAAAGCTAACATGGAGCTCATAACTATATCAAATCGTTAAAGAGCTTGTGAAGGGATTTCCCAGCTTCTAAAACCAAGAACACGCTATCCAAATGAAAACCAACTACTTGTGATTCTATGTTGATGTTTGTTGTTGAAAACTTGATATTTGTACACTTTTGGAATGTGACAAAGTGAAGAAACATTGCATAGCACACCTTTAACAGGGCCAAATCAAGCAGTGATTTCTACCATTTAGTTTTTTTTCCTCAGAAAATACCAGTTGATTTATCCTGTATTCCTTTTCTGGAGACTTTAAATGTTTCCATCTGGGCTGTTCCTTTTAATTCCATGCAGAGCTAAAGTTTTTTGCACACTGAAATAATTGGTTTGCTTAAACGAGCAACACCTGACCTACAGCATTTGAATATTTACTTTAGTTTAGGCTTTTATAGTAGGCTTTCGTGTTTTTAATGTCAGTTTATTCCTGTATATGGTAGCCCTGAAAGTGTTTGAAATATGTTTGAAAATTAATTTCGGCAAATACATTGACAGGGCATGGCTGAAGCATGCTTTATTTTGAAGAGACATAAAATAACAATCTGTTTTGAAAGGTGCAGAACTAGTCTAGAGGTGTTCGGATTTCATTTAAACTTTTACCCCTTTAAAAACCTTTTAAAATAGTTTAGTTATCATCTAATTAGATTTCATTGACCCAGTTATATATATCCACTGCCCTCCAGTTTTTCACCACAGCAGTCCTTGTGACAACAGCCTTGTTTGGTCTCCAAAGCCAACAAAGCAAACAATAACAACAACTGCTTCTTCAGAGGATGGAGGGGTGCTCTGTGGTTTAGTACATTCCCACCCAACCCAACTTTATTGCATCTTATTGTGTCTCTGGTCCAGCTGTCTTTATTATTCGTGTGCTGGCATGTAGCACACACCACCTGAGAATGAAAAGTGATGGCCTTTTGAAGTCTTAATGCCTGCAAATAACTTGCCCTTCTCTTGAGCACTCGATGTACGCGTGAGCATGCTTCTGCATGAAAATGAGAAATTAGGACAGGAATATGGATTGTTCCTCTCCAGTGCCCTTTTGAGCTGCAAGGTAATTACACTGATAGGATTTGTGTGGTCTATGAGGGCTGTGTAGATGCGAGCAGCTTGTTTGCTCACTTTGTGATCATTCAGCTCTGCAGATGTTTCTTACCACTCGCATGTAGCGTGATCACAGGTGGTCCCTGAGGATTTGTGTACAGATGTTTCGTGGGTTATGTGAAATTGATCATTTTAGTTACGCAGCAGAAATCTACTCTCACCTGTGTAAACATCCCTTCACCTCTCTGAATGAGAGCCTTTAGGCATGCTAACCGTGTGACTGCTAGCTGGCGCTAATCTGAAACCCTCGCTATGGCTGTCTTTATTCATGTCTTACACAGAGGAAGTTTAGAGGATGTGCAAGCATATTTGGAGCCCTTCTTGATCAAATTCCACTGGAGTACTTGATTCTACTTGATTGAATTTCTCTTTCTACTGCAATTTTTAATTTTACGTTACATTGTTGTTCTTCTTCTTCTAAATTTATTTCAGCACCTTTCAGATTTTCTAGATATCTTCACATAGTTCTGTTTATTAGATTTTCTTATGACAGCCTTCTTTCAGTACATACTTTCTACTCCCTTAGCAATTTAGACATTTTTACCCACTGTCCTAATCAGAATTCAGGGGCGCTGAGATCTTTGTGGTGGCTAGCTGCAATCTTGGTTAAATCTGTTTACTGTGCGTTGATCTGGCTAGCCTTGTATTGTTTAGTAAGGATTCTATAGCCATGGCTTTAAACACAAGTTGAAGGGTCATGTGAGGTACCACTAAGACTGAGGAATCCATGTGTCTTTAAGAGCATAGATTCAAATTGCCCCAAGCCACATCAGTAAGCTGGAAGCTGGTGCAACAGAGAAGATAGAAGGCTAATCCTGCATCAGTGCTAGCAGGACACATTGTTGCCTATTAATATGTAGATCATAATGTAGCATCAAAGTGAAACAGTGTTGTTCTACTGTAAACTAAAGACTCTTTGTAACCTTTGATAAGAACAATGCCTCCGTGATCAAAGAGACTTTTCTAGTACTTTATCAGGATCTTGTACCGTTTGTGCTGAAATTCCATTATCGTAATGAACACTGAAAGTACTCTTTGATTTCTCTTGGTTGTTCTCAGTTGACTCCTGAGCATGATTTATTTATTATGTATTGTACTTTTGTATCAAATTGTAAATCTTTCTGTCATGCATTTTCCCCTTTATAAGCCTCCTTATAGTTGGTGCTGATTTGGAACTGGTAGTGCTTCTCTGGGTTTCATTATTAATATCAATAAGACAACAGATACTGTATATGCAGTGTATAAAATACGATTTGATCCTTTTAATCAGTCACAGAGATAAAACTGTTAAACGACTTTTACTATTCTATGCCAACTCTTAGTCTTACATATAAAGAAGTGTGTTTCGATCCAGTATCTATAGCTTTCGATGTATTTCAACATTTCAGTTCTTATTTCAATGATATTTACAAATTTTGTTTGTTGTATTAAATAGAGTTTAGATATTTGCTGGATTTAGCACTCTAGGTTAGCCACATCAAGCTAAACATATAAGTTTTCTCAGCTTTAGTGATGGACCTTTTTCACAATTTCTTTCTTTTTTTGATTATAAATACATTGTCATTGCAATGTACCACAGTGCTATTTCAATGGCTTTATCGAGTTTTAGGCTACTAACCATTATTTTTTTTAATTTATAGCAATAATAGAAGTTAAACAGACATGGACTGGGGAGATTATGCCAGCTGACGGACCCTCATTCATGACTTAAAATGGTAGTATTATTTCACACTTCTGTAGAAAACTTTTCACTGCTCAGAGTTAATCTGAAGCTTTGTGGCTTCAAAAAAATATTACAATATGAAAGCTTTGTGTGAGCACCATCATGTACGCTTTGCCACAATCTGCTCGATAAGGGGAAACCATGATAGGGTCAAATACAATTAAATTGAGTATAGTTTTCCTTGCTACCTGTAGGATACAGTTAATAATATTGTAAGAAATATAGCTTTTAGCCAAATCGTTTGTTTGGCAAACGAAAAAATGCTATTGAAAGCCGTCTACTTTGTTAAGATTGTGCTTCTGCATTGATCTTAGTAGAAACCAGAGTGTGTTTGCCTTCTTTATCTTTTAAAATTTCATAATAGCGTCCTTTTTCTTCTGAAAAGAGTTTTACCTAATCACAAAACTATTGCAATGCTACTCTCTGACTGGTCTTGACGTTACATGTGCATCCTCACTTTGACAGAGAAACATGTCAACCAAAAGGTCTCTCGGAGCCCTGAAAGAGGGTTTAATTTGACGTGATGCCATTCATTCTAGCTTCGACTGAATGTACATTTCAAAGCAGTCAGAGCCTCTTGACACAAGCTTTAAATGAGTAAATAACCCCTAGGCCAGATTTTCCTGCATTTCAAGTTCCCAATCAGCATTATGCATGAATGTTTCATCTTTTCTACGAGTTTTAGACTTTGAAAATAAACTAGAGTTGTATTAATGAGTTTGTGCTTTGAGATAAATGCACAGAAGACAAGGATTTTTACCTCTTTTGTAAGATGCATTGGGTCATTTAATATAATGAACCCTTGGCTCCATTTTCAGCTCTATTTATCTGGCTTAAAAACACAGCACTAAATTGAGTTTAATGTGATAAACAGTGTTGTCTATGTCTAAGCAGTGTACAATGATGCCAGTGTGTAAAAAGTGTCTAATGGCTTTAGTAATTAGAGTAATTAAGAGTCTTTTTATGTTTAAGAGGAAATTGTAAATAATAGCGGAATGTGAAGTATGCCTGTTAGAACAAATTGTTCCATTGGTGGAAGGAGCTTACAATAGAGTATTGTTAACAGGTGCTTGCATATAGCAGCGCTCTCATCTGATATTCAGTAAGAATAGAGTTTAGTCATTTCAACCTACGGCTATCAAGAGCTTATGATTCCTTAAGTGTAATTATAGAAAGCGTCATCAACTTGAGTGAACAGAATTCTATCAAGTCCAATTAAACTTGGATGAGGTATTTGTTTACACTACAATGAAGACATTATTATTGGCTATTATCTCTCCCCTAGTGTAAGTTAGTTGGACAAAAGCATCTGCCAAATGCATTAGTCAATGCTATCTGAAGAATATTTTAAAGATGACCTTTAAAAGATCAAATTGTGGTTTGTCTTTGGCTATACATGTCATTGTAAATAGCACCTTTAGAGACTAGTGCTAAATGGCACCAAAAAGGTTCCCCTATGAGTACGAGCCAAAGAGCCAGATTTGCTGCTATGTAGCACTGGTTTTTGAGACGGTAAGCTGAAAAGGCTGTGAGTAATTTAATAGGAAATACCTACTTTATTTTGGTTTAAATGTGCCGTGTGTTATTTATAAAACCCAGAGTTGACACTTAAACTCACCAAACTGAGATAGTCTTGAGTGTGCAGCAGCTAAGATCCAACCCAACAGTTAGCATGTATTTAAAAAATCCAAATATAATTCTTCTAAACTGTAACAGGGTTCACTCAACTTCACATCAACACTGCAGTCCTAAAAAACTAAATCATGCTATAAAACAAGATTTCTGTAAACTCATGGTCTTACCTCTCCAATCCAATCCAGTGCTGTGTAGTCTAATCACATGATGTGGCATCGCAGGTCGCAGGAGTATAATTCAGCTCAACCTCTTTGGAACAAAATCCTAAATCTCACCGCATATGCTGGAACTTCCAGTTTCGCACCATCGTATGCGATCCCATTCAGGTCAATAGAAATGTTTTCAGTGTGACCGCAGCATGAATGATTATTTTCATGCCTCTTTCTGATTGCCTGCTATTGGTTCTAATGGGTTCTGGTGCAAGAGGCATTTCTTTCAAATCTTTTTTGGATGTTTAGGTACAATATAAAAACTTTTTGACACTGGTTCAACACAGTGCATCTCTTACATCGGAGTGTGCCTGAATTTTGACCGGTAAACTGAAAAAAGTTAACAAATAGTGTAGGTGCTTGACTGCCTAACTGTACTACATAACCAGACTACCACCTTGTTATTCAATTAAAGTGTAATATGTAATGTATTAACTTGGTGCTTATTTGAAGTGCTTGCCTAAGGTCCGTTAAGCACTCAAGAGTGTTGTTCTCATTGTTCTCATTGCATTCAATTTTTCAATTGTTTAAGTATATGAGTATATGAAATATACAAGTCTAATAATTATTGATGTAAAATGGTTGGTAGTCAATGTGCCCTAACCAGTCAATTCTATACACATAACATGATTTCAGCTGAAAGTCCTAGTGTGTGTGTGTTTCTGCGATTTTCTTGTGAAATCCCTTCAAGCCTGTCATCTTGAAATGAGGGGGAGGGAGGCTGTTTCAAAATATTAGCAGAATGTGGCTCAACCACTTCATGGTGTCGTCATGCAGGAATGTTAACCTTTTGGTTCAGGGTATGTGGGCTTGTGCTGGCTTCTTAGTATGTAGATACTTCTACCTCTTCTTTACAGTTTTAATTCTTTTCAGTTTTAACAAAACTTTGACAGTAAAAGATACTGTCTTTAGATAAACATATGTCTCAAATACAAAATATCCAAAGGAAATCATAGTAAATCTTACCTTTTGATATTGTAAGTCGAGCTCATTTCAAAAAACAGGGACAAAATCCCAAGAGGTATTGAAGAAATAAAGTAAGTGTTCTGAAATGGGCCCAGCTTCAATTCGTTTATTTACGCTAGCATTCCAAATATCAAGGGAAAACTGCCACCATCACTGCAAATGAGCTCCTTGTGGCGATGGAACACACTCAAGCTCTTTTACTGATTCAACACTTTTTCCCTGCTTGATCTTTGTGTTGGCAAGAGATGATGATGGATAAATCTGAAATAGTTGTCGACTGCCAAACCCTTGAGAGCCATAACCTGCCTGACCCAAACCCAAACATGTAATGAGAAAGGGTTCTAGACATCTGATACTTTTGGATTAGGAATGATGAGTTGCTGCACACTGTGAACTCCAAATTATGCCAACTGGCCACTTTACTTGGTACACTTTTGCTATAATTTGATGGCATAGAGTCAACATTTACTGGAAAACTCTTTAATGGTTTTGTCCTAATTGACATAATTGCATCACAGTCTACCGCAACTAACATATTTGAAAACTCTCTACTATGGTGGCAATCCACAAATTACCCATATAATAAAGTCATAGTTTTTATCTTTCACACACCTTTCAGTGTTTACTGACTGATTTAAGTTATTTTGGATCCTATCCCCACTCTTTCATGGGGTGAGATGAGTGTTAGGCCCTGGAAAGACTAATCATCCCCATAGTTGTCTGTATATATCCACTTTCGCTTTTGTGAATGGACTAATTATGGAAATAGATTCTGTTCTTTTTGGGTGTTTTTTTTTTTTGTTTAGAAGCAAAACAAAATAACTGGTACTTATACTCAACATTACATTTTGTGGGAAACATATTTTTGATTGAAGAAAAATTTGTGTAGTTTTGTGACCATAAGCAGGGTATAAAATGTCTGATTTGGTAAATGTTCTTTATGTGAAAGGAACTAGTTTGGTATTCTTAGTTTGTTGGTGTGTTTGCCTTCTATTTGTTGTAAAGTTGGACATGAACCCTGTATTTGGCTCTTAGATTTCCTGTATCTAAAATTTTCTAGATTTACTACCCATGCCACATTGGATCAGATTTTTTTTCTACTCCAATTACATTGCTGTCCACCTTTTAGCCTGTCCTTAAAGTACTAATTTACTTTTAGTGTTAGATATGTACCGCCACTTGTCTTTTATTTTATTGAGATTTATTTGTTGGACATGCTTGTTTTTTTCATGGGTAAAATTGTGTGTGGACAAAAGGTTTTTAATAAAATATTTATATAGTACACAGAAATGTTTAATTGTTTCCATGGGTACTGAAGTATGCTACAGCAGATACCTGGCTTGCAGCCAACTGAAACTAGAGTAAACTTGACAGTCTATGAAAGAAATGTTAGTATTTTCCTACCCTGTGAACATATAACAATAAATAAAGTGAAGAGGTCCATATGAACCTGCTTTCCCAGTGATCTGATCGTTTTGAAAGGACCTCTGTGAGGTTGACTCCAGCTGCCTCTTTTTCCCTCTGCAGATGCATGGCAGCTTGAGTCCCATTGGGAGAAACTTTTTGTGCAGCTGGCACTGATCTTGGCCACCTCTGTTCTTCAGCTTGAATCATGAGACCAAACTGACAAACGGATTTATGATTGTCTGTGTCCCAGAAGATTGTAGTATGACTCAACTCAGCAACTTCTTCTTTCCTGGCTTCTGAGCCTAAAATATTATGGAAAGCTTCACCAAAACATTGAAAACATAACTGTTCTTTATGTAGCCATCTCTTAAAAAATAAGTTAAATTAATTTATAGACAGCTGGTATAAAAAAAAATAAGTGAAATGAGTTTTGAAAAAAAAAAGCATTAGATTCCAATGAAAAATTGTAAATCAATTATTTTAAAGGCCTTTAAAATGGAAAACATGTTTTAAAAACACATGTTTTAAAGGTGCACCTATTCCTAGAAAGTGCTGATTAGGAGAGGTCAGGTTTGCATTCTATTTTTCTGTTCAACTCTCCAGTTTTAACATGGCAATGAAATCCTAAACCCGCAGTACACAATTTGTTTAGAAAATTGAGAGCACGGGTCCTGAAAGAACCAAAATAAAATTGTAGCCAATTAACAGAAGCCATCAAAATTGGGACAAGGTGTTATTGGTTTAGGGTCAACTTTTTTGGGGTGATTTTCCTGGCTAAGACAAATCACATACCACATTTTAATCTAAGAAGTGTTCTATATCTCCATATGGTTTTCAGCACAAACTACGAAGCAAGTATCATATCCCAGTTTAACGCCTTCATGTCTGTGATGGTTGTAGAAATTTTCAGCATGCAATTTATTAAATTTCATTATGATTTAGCACATGATTTCAGCACATATCCTATCTAGCTAATTCTACAAGACGTTTTATCCCAACAACATCAAAACAACAAAGCAATCGCTGTCGCCAAGGGAGCTCTTCGTACTAGATTTATGAAGCACCACTGCTATCATGCGGACCTGCCAGCTTGCTCACCACTTTGCCTCATTACACTTAACACTGATTAGATTAGCTGGAGAGGACTGGAGACGTGCCTTTAGCCGCACTACCTGCAAGCGCTCCATCTCTGTGCCTGCCAGGCTTTCGGGTTGTTTATCCAGATTTATGGATTCATTTGTTCACCCTGCTACAGGAACCTTTGTGATATGCAAATAAACGCTTTGCTTTTACTATCTTGATTCTTTACCATTTTTAAACTTGACCCATGAGCTGCTTGCTTTTCTCAATAGCTTAAATTAGTTTTTTTCTTTTTTCATGATATTCAATTAAAGCGCAGTGTTATTAGAGCCCACTTCTCTGCCCTTTGATAGCTCCTGTTTTATCCACTGATCTTTTTCACCTGCATGTTTTAGCTCTCGAAGCAAATGAGTTCAGTGTGAGCCAGTCTGGGTCAAAGCTCTGACCTTTCTTCTTCAAATACCTCTCATGACCCCAGCCTTCAGTTCATGGTGATCATCCCTAGCTCTCCGGTCACCCTATTATTGGGATGCTCCACTATTCATTCATCAACCTCTGGCCTGTGATATGGAGTGGCAGGGCGCATAAATGGCCCCAGCTCTCTCAGTTTCACTTTTCTCTTCTGTCCTTTCTCTTTGTCTTCTCTTGTCCTTCCTTCCTCTTCTTTTCTCACTTATCTACTCTGACCTCCCAGCTCTCCCTCTCTTTGTGCTCTTTTTAGCTCTCTGTGGTTCTCTCTCTTTTTAATTTCTCCATTGTTTATTGTCCTGTGATGTGGGAAAGACAGGAAGCTGAATAAATTGGGCCATTGTTTCTAGAAGGGATGAAGGGGGTTGAAGAGGCCTGTTAATACAGAGGAGGATTATTGTGATGGGTGAGTTGTAGGAGGGAATGAGATTGTCATTCAAGTGAGCAAATGCAGCACTGCGTCCATTCACCTGAGGGAAGGGGGGGATGTGGCCATAACCCTAAATTCAAGCCTATTGCATTATCGATTTTTTTTGTTTGTTTGTCTAATAGCAAAGGATTCCTGATGCTCTGTAAAACTAAATCTGCCTACTTAATTAAGTGAAAAAGCTGCTTATACCTATTCATTTTTAATGTCATCACTCATCATATCACAGGGCCAAACAATAATTGGAAAATTCATTTCAATATTTCAATTCCACACCGTAAATGTAATTAATTGAATAAATGATGTACACAGCTCTTTCACTCCCTCTGGAAACATATTTAGGTAAAAATTTATTACTACTGGTGCAAAGGTTTTACTTTGAACTGTGTCATTACTAAATAGTTTTAACTTGTTTTGAGCCCCAACCAACAGAGACCACATCATTGTATTTTGCCTACTTTTCAATTGAGAGGCCATGTAGCTCTTTCTGTGAGATTGCCTGCCCCATTTATGCTTAGTAGAACCTAAGCAATCCGACTAGCAAAAGGTAATTTAAAACATCATAGTACATGTTATACATTGATCATGTGCATTAATAAGAGTATTTTATACTTTGATAATATTTTTTTATGAAGAGCCCCCTAAAAGCTTAGTAGTTCTATTTTTCACTGAACATACTTTTCCTGCTTATCTATCCATGAGAATAACCAATCAGATAGAGTTTTTTGGAGCTTTAGCTAATTTACAGCTACTCCCTACTAAACTGAATATACCATATGTGACTAATATTTACAAGTATGTATTGTTAAATGTGCCTTATCTTGTAAACGTGACATTTTTTGCTTTTTTTTATATTGTTTCCTTATAAAAAAACATGGCTCAAGTCAAATCAAGTTTGCATATTTGTGTAATGTTTGTTCTTTTTCCTGGGAGCTCAAAACTGCTAGATGACCATAGCCTTGCCCATTGGCCGAAGTGATGCCCACTAACCAATCAAGTGAACCGCTAATGCATCTCATGTCAATGAACTTGCGCGTCTGCTAACTGATCAGGAAGTCTAATGTAAAACCGCGTTGGATAAGTAATGAAAAGAAAGTGTTTGTGGATGTCTCGGGCCAAAAGATTATATTACAAGAAAATTGGTGGATTTTCTGTCTGCCAACAAGCACAACCTAACAGGGGACATTATGGAACCACGGCAGTTGGAGGAAGATGAGATACACAACTCATTTTATGGAGTGCAACCTTTTGTGGTGTTTCAAAGAATGTTTATGATAAATACTGCATTTTGAGGGTTTTTAAGGGTAAAATGATAGTCGAGAGGGGCCAAATATTTATTATAAATCATTTAAAAGGGGCATAAAATGTCAGCTTTAACTGTTTTTACTTTAAACCTTTGGTGTTCAACTATGAAAAAATATGAACAGACTTATTATTTTGTCATATAATTAGATTTTCTCATGGTAAGCAGGGCCCGTTAGCTGAGAAGCTATCAATTTCAATATAAACACCTTAGACCTATGCTAAGAACATTAATATGCCATAAATGGTCAATAAAATGTGTTTATTTGTGAAATAATTTTTAATATAATGTGAGAATTTGAACTCAATTAGAAAATATACATTTAGTCAACAAAAAAATCGAGCCGCTTCATTGACTCCATTGCACCTTTGTAAAATTTTATTAAACATACTTTAATTAGATAGATTTTTTACAGTTCAGTTCAGGGTTACTCTCTGGTTATAGAAACAGTTACAGAGTTACAGAGGGTCGCACTCGAGTCACTCTCATGTTTACTACAAGAAAACCGTCCTTCCTGTTTGACTGATTGCTTAGGAAACTAGCTGCTCCAGTTTATAGGTTTCGGGGAGGAACTGTACATATTGTGTTTCTACACAAAGCTTGTATTTCCAGATCATTCCTTTACCTCCAACAAAGCACAATCATTCCTTTACACCTGATTGAAGCAGAGATAATGATGGTGTTCACAAATAGAGTTGGATTTCATTTTCAACGGCATTTCTGCAACAGTTGATATCTTTTTGCAGAACACAACCATAAAGAAAGGTGCAAATCCTGCCTGTTTCATTACAGTGTGCTTCCTCTCTGAAAACAAATCCTAGTGTCTTGTCTCTGGTAAGACAGACCTCACAGACGGTAACAAAACCTGAACAGACACTAATAGACACCTTGTTACTAGAATATGGCTGCTTCACATTGAAACTGATCTCTGTAGATCCATCCAGGATGTTGTAAACAGGTGGAAGCTCTAAAGAGAACTAATTAGTGTTCTTTGTTATTACCTTTTTATGGAGCCTTATCTGGTTTTGAAAGCACCCTAATTTGAGACAGTTATGGATGAAGAGGAGGAATGCAGAGCAGTCAGAAGACCTTTAACTAAAAAAAGAAAAATCAAACTAGGTACGTTGGATATAAAAAAATGAAGAGGTTCTCATACAGCGATGGTCTTAGTTTGTTATTTGTTGTTAGCTAACTGAAGTTAATCCTTCTACTGAATCAGCTTTACAGTAAAGCTTTTCCTTTAGTGCAATAAATTAATTCTGTTAGATTCATTTAAAGCACTTATCACTATTGGCTGATTCGACTATGATGTCTATCTTCATTTATTGCATCGGCTGTGTTTCATTTATATTTTATGCGTCTCACCGTGTCAGGCAACCCTATCAGTTTTCATGCACAATGGTTCATTTTACTGCCTACCCTGTTGTTACAACTTGGCCTTCTGTAAAAGGAACATGTGAATGGTTCCCACTGTTTATTGTACTGTCGTTTTTATCCCCGGGGAGCTCACTGAAGTGGGTTATCTCTTTGTCAAGGATGCATGGGCACACAAATGCCCAGCATTCAGTGGCAGCTGCCTAAGCTAAATTTACCTCTCTTAAAGACAATGTGTAAATGTCTACAGCATGTGTCATGAGCCATTAAAAAGCAGATCATGCATTGAGGATGGTAGTTGGGTTTGGGGATTTGAAAGATGTTTCCAACTGTTAACGATTAGCACAAACTGAAAAGCTTTGAAAGGTGCTGTGTGCTTCAGGCAGCCGTTGTTTCTGTTAGAGTGAGGGTAAAGTTTGCTTCTTGCAGAAATATGTGATGGAAAGTTAGATAAAAATTCCATTACCTAAGGTTCCACTTTGACTAAATTGGATTGTGATTGAATCTCTTCATAAAGGGATGAAAAAAATCATTCATAAGAAGCATAGTCTCTGACTTATCACAGCAAACATGTTACATTTGCTCATCATTGAAATCAAAATGATTTGTTCAACAAAGGAGATGCAGTTGAGTGTGTGTCATTGTATACAAGACAAGATTACAGCTGAACCTAAAACAAACTTTAAGGGTGATGATTAATCAATAGGGACCGGAGGTGTACACCCATACTGTATGTTTTTCCATGTTGTATTAATTTCCATTATGCATTTAACTGATGTTTTTTTATACAAAATAACTTAACTGAGTGAAAAAACCAAGGTACAAATCAAAAGTAGTGCTCATATTCAAAGTATCACAATTACAGAAATTAAAAATGTGATACTATGTGCAGATAGGCTATTTAAAATGTTTCACTTTTTGGGGATTCAGATGAGGTTTTGAGGAAAGATTTTAAAATGGTATCAAAAGATGTTGTTGATTCCCTGAGTGCATGTGAATCCAATGCTACTTCCCGATCCGAACACTTACTCTGCACCCCAAGCTACATACTTTTTCGTGTGCAAGACTAGAGTTGTGCGACGTCGTTACGCACGACATGTGCTAGATCTTAACTCCTTCTTTCCCATTCCTTCATTAAAAATATTTTAATAATAAATATAACTCACTATATTACTTTTATTCATTTATGTTCTTCTTCTTTAAAAATGAGTCATATTACAGGGAGAGCTCATTTGTTTGGGTGCAAGAGAAAACTTTTTCCACCCGAGTGCATCTGCACTGCAGAATCTAACTAGAAAAAGCACACATCCGGGCACTGCTCGGACACTTTATTCATGTATTCTACGGTTTGGGACACACTAATTCTCATTTCACACCCATAAGTGTGGATAGTGTGTGGATTGGGATACAGAACAGGTCTTAGAGGGATGGAAGTGATGGAAACCAAGAAGTGACCGAGCCTTGGGGAACCTCAGAAAGCGTAAATAATATAAATGAACTGCAAGTCCAATTCACAGTTAATTGAAGGCACATAGATTTTTCTACATAGATTAGTCTACATTTCACAAATCTACCTTTTCTATTCAATTTGATCAAAATGCTTTAATTAAAATCTTAGTTGTATAACAGCAACAATGCAAAGAATTTGTAATGCTAGCAGACAGTAGTGTGACAGACAGCTATTAAGGAGTACCTAGTCTCAGTCCCAGACGTCACACAAGTGAAACGTTATCTAAAGATCTGATGAGTTTGGTGCGGAAAGTTGAAAACACTTCAACAATCCTGAAATTGTGGTTTGATTGGTTAAACTTATTTGGATTTTGCTTATTTATATTGTTATGTTTAAAATCAAATTTCCATGATTTGTCCAGAATGTTCACGATTAAAAACAAAAAAAATGTACAAATAATGTCTATGTTTGCATATTTTGTTTTATTCTGACCTATCAAGTCTTTAGAGTCTTCTTTTTTGTTTACCACAAACTTTTGAAAGCCTACAGCTTGCATCTTTTAGTCTGAAAGACATGCTGCCAAGATCCACTGTATTTTTAAATGCAATTATGGTTTCCGTTTTGGCCACAATTTTAGTTAAATTACCAATAAATTAACACATGGTTACTTAGTTCACATTCACACAAAGTCTTCCATCCATTACATACTCTGAGCTCCTCATCGCATGCTAACAGTCTTCACAGAGCTCTCCCTGCAGCTACCACGCTTGTTTGTCTGGCCAGGCGAAACCTAAATCACATTCTTCTAGTCTGAACTACAATTGGCCATGTGTTTACAGATAAGGCCAGGTCCTATTATGCTGCTTGGAGTTTGCAGTTTAGTCGGAAGTGCTAAATTGACCAACAGAGCGAAACATTCTGGTGCTGTCTGAAATTCTAGGAGAGCTGCTCTGTGTGTCTGTGGGGCACAGCGACTTAACAGTGTCATCTGAGCGAGACTGGCTTGTGAGTGAGGATGCATGGGAAGGAGGCACATTTCTCTCAGCAGTTGATTGATCCCTGGTTTTGGTCATTGGTTTATGGTGTCCTGCCAATCTGTGGGCTAAGATAAGTATTAGTATAAAAGTTTGAGTCGACTGCAGATATGGTGAACTTGCGCTGAAGGACAATTCCAGTGGCATTCATTATTGGCTGCAGATTGCCTGCTGGTGTTCTGACAGTATGGTGTTGGCAGCAACATATCCCTTGATGATGTTGCTTTCACAAGAAATATTGTTTTGCCCAGGTGAGAGGTTTAAACTTACACTGTTCTAATACGCTGGTATGCTCTATTGGATTGGATCAGGTGATGATCAGCCACCTGAAAATAAACTGCTTCTTTATCCTAAAAAGAATACCTGGAGCCATTAGTGCCCTGATTTAGTCAGTTGTATATAAATAGCTTTAGAGGAGCACTCTAGTATATTATGCCTTCTACGCTGACCCATGCCAATATTTTTAATGGAGAAAATGGTGACCTGTTTTTTTTGAAAGAAGTATATAAGAGTACTCTAGAGAGATTGTTCATTAGGGATCTAAATCACTATTTAAAACCATTTGTATGATGGGATTTACTAAGCGCTCTTGGAAGGGCCTTTAAAACATTGTGCTTGGAAGAACAAGTTCAGCATTGATCGCGTCTTTGTATATGACATAAAGGAACACAGCTGCTTGTATTTTCTTCCCAGTTCTTATATTTCATGTTGTAGATGTTCTTGGAAATGCATTTATTTTTCACCACAGTCACAATAGGTGTTCATCCTGATTTGCGGATTAGAGCGTGCCTGTGTTTATTTTTGACCACCTTGAATCTGACCTCACCCCGATTATTTATATATACATACACATACAGCGCTCCTCCTGACTCAGAGGTGCAGTTCTGTCAAAGTAACAAACAAATGACTTATAATCAATGGCTGCAATATTGATTGTGTGTTTAATTGGCTCCTTTTCAACTTGCAGCTCTGGTCACAAACTGTCAAGGGAAGCAAGGAAATCAATACTTGGATCTTTGGATTTACCAATGGTGAAAGCAGTCTTGAGGCATAAACAAACCGTTTTCTAGGAATGACTATAGATGAGCATTTCGCTCTTAGACAAATTCAAGCAGAAATTTTCTATCGTAGAGTCTACCATTAAGTGGATAGAAGGACAAAGACTCCTTCGGACTCCCCTTGCCCTTTTTTTTGACTATTTCGAAAATGATAGTCTGTGTACCCCATACAAAGCACTCCTACATACTTGTTGTTGCTTTTAACTGCATATACACCAAACAATTTGATGTGCTCCACTAAAACTATGGGAAACAGAGCTTTTTTTGTGTGCTGACACTGTAGAACACTCTTCTGGGGAAGCTCAGGGATGCACAAATTTACGCCATTTTAAATTCCATTTTAAAACTTTGTACTGCTTCTGCCTAACATGTGAAACGTGCTTTAAAAGTGCTTTATAAAATAAAGTTTATTTTTGTTATTACTAATTACTTCAATAATTAGGAAAAGTACTACACTTTATATTACAAGTGGCTCAGTTTTCTCCACTATTTGTATTGAAAATAATAATGTGTATTATGCCAATAAACAAGCATAACACTACTATAAATTATGTTATTAAAATAATAATAATAATAAAATAATTGAATAATTTCTTAAAATTCTCAAGTGACCTGTCACAGCTGTTCCTACCTTCTGCTTTTGGGTTAAAATTCATGAATTGCAAAACTTAATTTTTTTTGTGTTATAATATACTATATGGTGGATAAAAAAAATGAAGTTTTTTAGAAGGGAACAAAAATTTTGGTTCAATTCATAGATATCTCTGTCAAATGTCATTCATGCATCAGCTGTAATATACTCATGCTAGTTAGTGCAAAAATGGCGACAGAATTTATTTGAGCCCACTGTCTGGGAGCATTATTATTATCAGTCCCAAAAGCTGGATGATTGCACTTCTGGCTACTCCATCTAGTGCACCCCTAATAACAATTTATTCATATTTCTAAGCCTTATAGATTTATATATACTTTATACAGATTTATAAATATTTGTCAACTTGTCTTGATATGAGTGAATAAGATCAACCTTTACTTATTGCAACAATCGTTTGTCACCATATTAATTTAAAGTTGGTCATCTCTAATGCGATTTAAAAAAAGGTAATTATTTTATTTCTCTAATAAGAAGTGGCTTAGGAATGATCATCAAAACACATGCTGGATTTGGTAAAGGGCTAGTGTTTTTAAATGATAATTAGTTAATCAATTTGAACATGATGAATTTGGAGGATCAAGGAGTTTCTTCAAGCCCGGTAGTATCTAAGCTTCCAAACATTGAAAGGTTTTCTTCCTGAGACCTGGGACGGACAGCAGCTGAACGATGAAGAGGTCAAAACAGAGCATGCAACAGGTGCTGGGTTGCCACAGCAACAACATAGCTTGTGTTGGATGTTTGAATGTTCACTCGCAGCAGGAACACAAGTGTTTTCTCATTGCCACAGTTGGGCTTGGTTTAACTTTATCCCTGTCTCAAAGGACAAGTTGCCAGCCAGCACTGCAGTCCGCCCTGCTGCTCGTTTGGAGGGAGAACAGCAGAACACTCGCTGCCAGTACACTAGTCACTCATGGCTGCTCAGGTCCTGGCCTCAACCATAGGAGATATCGAATTGTTTATTACCTCCCCATAGACTCTCCATAGGCTACTGCTGAGTGAACAATATTGATGCCAGCTTCACGGAGAGTCGTACAGAGTGTTGTTGCCCTTGATAGTTGGTCAATGAGTCTTAGATCTTCTTTCTGACATTTCCATCATTGACACTATTGATCTTGGATGAAGGCCAGCTCTCTTGACGGGCACCTATGCTGTGGTGTTTATTTTAGGGCGAGGGGGACATATGTGTCTTTTTTGTTCCTATCCAATAGAAAGTGCTTCTAATATTTTCTTCCCTTTAGCTATGTTTATTAGGATAAGGAGCCCTTTCATCAAAATGAATAAGCTTATAAACTGGATGTTCAAAATGTTGTATTGTTCATTGGGGTCCAATTGTTGACTGAAACTGTTCCACTTTCTTACATTTTCAGATCACAGACCAAGCAAAATTTCAGACTGAGAATGTCTAGTCTGTGTTGTTTCAGAGAACGGTCACTCTCCCTTCCAAATCCCTTGCAGATTTACGTAGTTATGTCATAGAAGTCATGGATAGAGGTCTCTCGTGTTGTCAGTGTGCCGAGAGTTTGTCATCAAATGTGCGATATGGAGCGGAGGCTGTTTTGTGGGTGTTCTTACCACAATTTGCACATTTACTCTGCCATTTGGTAGACGAAAACATACTTTCTCCGCCATGTTGTGTGTAATGAACGATTGAGTCTATTACTATGTCATGTCACGCTCAGACAACGTCCCCCTTTGGACCTTATTCTCCCCCCATCTCTCCTACAGACTGCTTTAACCTTTTCCGAGACTACGTCTGGTACCTCCACATGAGGGCAAATATGTGTAAGACGTCTATCTGTTACTTGGGCCACTGCTTTGCTGTAATAAATGCAGTTAAAAAGTTTTTAGCTCTGAAAATTTTTATGTTCCTTTCTTGCTCTATTTTCTCTTGTATGTGAAAAGATCATGCACTTGTTGGTTACTCAGTCCATGACCCCTTTAAATGAGATGAAAATGAAGGATTTTTTAAAACAAAAAACAAAGTGTGTTTGAAGGCTGGATTTTGTTCTGCCACCCTCATTTCCTGGTTTTGTAACATTAGGGGCAAGACATTAATTTTGTCCACTTTACCTTACTAAGTAATCATAGGTCCCTTTATGGAACTTCTAAATACATATGTATGAGTACATTTTCCCCCTACCCCTCCCTAATCCTCCATAGTAGCTTAACGTATGCCCTGATCTGTTAAGCAGAGAAGCCTTAGCGTCTCAGGTTAATTGGCAGCAGGCTTCTGGCAGCACGCAGCAGAATGGGTGAATGAGTCCAGTCTGTTGCTTTCAAAAGTAGCGGCACAGGGAGGTTAGGTGGCCCCAGTGCGATTTAAAAAGGATTAAGAGGGTGTAGATTTGTGTTCATATTGAGGTTCTATTGGTTCAGTCTTAAGGATTAAGATCAAGAGGATGATGACCTGAATTTTTGAGTGACACCACTTATACATTGATTAAAATGCACTTAAGTAACTTGTTTTTCTCTGCATTGGGAGTTGGTATGCTGTTTACATCAACATGTCAACCATTTATTGTTATAGGCAATCACTCAAGAAACATAATAAACTGCTGTAAATGAACGCTATAAAGGCTAAACATATTCATTGGTTTATTAGCGATCAGGCAATAGCAGGCAAATAAAAGATATCTGCCCAAGAGTTCAACTTTTCTGTGAGTCTTGGTAGGTTGGCACTGCAAAGCTATCATCGAGTTCAAAACTTGACTACGGGATTCCTAGCAAATGATGGGTAATAGATTGCAATGCTAATGGTTAATGCTAAACAACTCTCCTGGAGGTGAGTGTTTAAGGACTTTTAGTGATGTCATGGCTCTAATAAGATTTTGCAAGCATAGCAAGCAGAGAGGAAGGAGTAAATCATTTCAAACTATTCAGACAATTTTCTGATTGAGCATTTCTCCAATGGCTAAGTTTGGGGCAGCATACATCTCTCCTGTAAAGATTGATAATATAGTGCCATCTGCCCTCCGTCGGAAAAACTGTGTTAATTCAGCTGAAAAAGTAAGAAATGCGAAAATTAATTTTCAAACTAAAGAAGTTAAATACTTCTAAAATCACATCAAAAAAACACTTCATTGAATTTGATTTATTGTAACTAGAGATTAAAGTTTTCACTTGTTACCTTTCAAAAAATAGGTTAACGTTTAAGATTAAAACTTTCAACAGAATTAGAAATCTAAGCTGTTTGTGGCTCTTTTTTGAAGGTTCATTTTAATACAGGCTTGTGATTTCAATGTGCTGGTATGTCCTCGGAGTCCTGAGAGTTAAACGGAATCCAGTATCAGCCACTGAATAAATCTACTCAATGTGTTAGTTCATTTGGTTATCAGTATGTTCAAAATTTAGGAAGAATAAAGTTTTATAATGGACAATGAACAGTGTTAAAAGTGCTTGTTGGTTAACTCTACACCCCTTTAGAGACCCCTAAATGTATAGGGTGATTCAAAAGGAATGCCACAAGTTTGAAAATCTGTATTTAATCAAAGAAATCTGATGCAACCTTGGGTAATAAATCAATGTCAGTGATTACGACATGTATTCTATTTGCCATTGTTTCAGTAAGTTTCTGCAAAAATATTTATTTCCATCGAGTGCTGCATTAATATTTACCCAATATCTTTTTTTGGTGATGTGAGACTGCTGTGCAAAGCCTTCTCCAGGACATTCCAAAGATTCTCCATGAGGTTAAGGTCTGTACTCTGGTCTGATGCTATATTTCTTGCTCCCAAAACTACTCTTTCAAAATTTAAAATCAAGGAATCCTGAAATTGTCATCTTTTAATATGCTGTGCCACCAGCGAAGAAAAAAATCCAATGGTAGAATTACATGCTCATGGAGTATATTCAGGTAACTTGTTGCCAGCTGATATCGCTCATGGGGCGATTATCCATTAAAAGGGTCATACTTATTTGCTTAGTTAATTCCAGGTGGCAACCTGTTTTTTTTGCCCAAGCAGTGTATGCCCAAGATGAAAAAGGAAGTAGAGGAAACATACAGACTGTATATGATCATTGCTAGTCACACTTGGAGAGCATTTTAGATGTTCTACCCAACACAAAAAGAATTTATAAAATCTGTAGAAATTGATCTATGTGAGAATGTGTGAATAAAATTCACCCGATACTCCAGCTTCTTTTTAGATCAATGGAGTAATCTTCACTCTGACAGCCTGCAGCCCTCTTCCATCCAGCCTTTATTAAAGCTGTCACACTCTTTTATTGTGTGTCTGAGGTGCTGGCAACGACTCTTCAGCACACATGCAAACAGTAGTCCAGATTAGAGCTGTGCATTGACCCGTCACTTCTTCACCACTGATGAAGCAGGTCATTGATTGATGGCTCACTGGTTTAGAGCTGATTAGGGGTTCGTTGTCATTGTTATAATTGAGCCCACTCTCTGCTTCCTCACACCCGCTACCAAGGCAACCGACTGGCACTGGGTGGAAGACACCTGATAGGACCGTAGCTCTGTAAAATCAGATGTTTGTGAGGTTTGTTGTTGTTGAATGTTTATTGCGATAGTCTTGAGCCCACTTCTCAGTCAGTTCTTAGTTTTTATTTACTAAGGGTTTAGAATTTCTAAAAATTCTGAAATTATTACTAAAATGATTATTATTATTTAGAATTAAACTAAAATCTTTTCAGTGTGTGCGTGTTTGTTCATCTTTGGTGTGAACGAAATATAGCTCGGTGTGACCTGCAGTGTGAGCCTTCGAACTGAGGTCAAATAGACTAACTAACTATGCATGAAAGCGACCTGGGTCAAATAAAAAAAAAATGGAATTTAGCTGTTCATATGGTCATGATACATTTAATACAGGTATAATAGAGGCCAGAAATTGTCTGTCAAGTCTAAACATAGCCTAATTATATAAGTATGTTCATGTGTGTGTCATCAAAAAACAAAAATACATCAAACATCAAAAAAGGCTACATTGTAATTGCAATTGTAATTGTACAAAACAGTAGACTTTTTCCAAACGATGAGTAACATTGATGTGTTTTCCAAAAATGCATAAAAGTTTCTACAGTAAACAAACTAAATAATCTTATTTGAAAACCCAAATGTCTTAATTTATCTGTTGCTCATAGTTGTTGCTCTGCCAATTGGTCATGATTTGTAGGTGATGATGAAAAAGATAGGGTCTGTAACGTTAAAAGCAACATTTTTTTTCTGCTAGGTGACAAAGTGCTCCCTTGTGAGGTGAAAAGGGATCTTGGGTTTGAATGTGTACTTATCCAAATAAAAATGAGCCAGCTAATGTCACTCGTTAACCTGATGCCTCTTTGGATTCCTTCTTTGGGAGGTGTTGTATGTTCAGCTGGCTGGCGGCCTTGAGCAAGAAGCAAGATATGCTGGAAAGACTTCATCCCATGGCTGTTAAAGGAATGTTTTAGTAATTCCGCAGGAAGAGCAGAAGCAGGTTGCCTATGGAGAAGGAATTCTGGGACTCCTTGCTTAGAATGATGCTCCACGACCTGCACAAATAATTCCAAAAAATTTTTTACACCTATTAATTAAACTGTTTAATAGTATTAGCAGTTCCTTTAAGTAAATAGTTTTAAAGAAAGATAGATTAATGTTGTTGAACAAATTGCATTGCATTGCATTATATTCACTGTAATTTTACAAAAAAAACATCTCCAGGCTTCATTTAAAGGTGTATGCTCTTTTTGTAGTTTGTATTTAAAGTTTAAATATGCATGAGTAAAACTCAAGCAATGCTATTTATCTGCTTTATTAGAATGCTTCAAACCTTCAGAATAAAAGATTAATGCATATTTATTGAACAAAAACCTGAAGAAGTGGACCGAAGTAATGAATTTTACTTGAAGTGTGACTGCTCTTAATGAAACCTTAAAAGGTTCAAAAGGCTCACTTTCTTGCTGCTTCAGAAAAGGCTTTTGTGGTGACTATGTTAGACTCCTCCAGCGCCAATCAGCCTGTAACCAGTGATTGTGCATCAGAATGCCCTCATTCTCTGTGTTTAAACTCCCCTCTGTCCTTCCTCCATCAGCCGTCTCAGTCTCCTGCTGAATCGGTCTGATTGCTGATGAAGGGGTGAACTTTTTTTTTTTCTTCCTTTATTTTACAGAAAGCCATTGTTTATTAAGAAGGATGTTATGTGTAAATGTCAGTAGAAGTGTTAATTGTCTCATTAGCTCGCTCATCTCTGTATGACCCTCATTAATTTGAGTGCTGATGAGATCTTGAGTTTCTCAAGCACAGAGGTGTCGATCTCATTGTGAACTGTCTCTGGGAATCTGAATCCGAAAGATTTTTATTGCTAAGTGTACAGCACTCACACAAGGAGTTTGTTGTGGTACAGGGGTCCTCTCCAGAACCGGTAAGACTTTTTTTGTTAAAACACACTAAACATTTGTATGTATTGGGGAGTTGTAGATATTGCTGTTTTTTTAAATAATAATATATTATTATTAATAGGGATTTTTTTAAATAAAAATTATATAAGTAAAAATGTAATAGTGATTTAGCAGGTGCATTTGTGTATATTTAAAAATATGAACCAAGTTCTGGGGCTTAATCTCATGTCTCCTGAACAATAACGTCATTATGGAGCTTCCATGGCGCTCATATCATCCATAGAAATGAATGGGGAGAGCTCTAATTTTGAATATTTTTATGCCAATGATGCCTTAATTCGATTTGAGCTCATGTGGAATATTATGTGTATTATGTGTCACGTATCAGTCATGTGTTAACTTGTAATACAGAACAGCAGATTTGCGGTTCACAAACAATTTTTAATGGACAATAAGACTCTCAATGTTACAGGTTATTTCCCATTCATTTCCAGTGTTTCTCCCTACCTTTCAATTGGCATCCCACCCCCACCCCCACCCCAAAGAAATGGTTTCTAATATTTTGCCATGATTACAACACACACACACACGCATCCACGCACGCACGCACACACATGCTTTCTTTATGGGTACTAAAAAAAGACAAGGTCCACTAAAGTAACTTACATACTTAATTTTACTTGAGTCTAGAAATCAGACTTGTGTGTCGGAAGCACTCCTCCTTCATCGCTCTGGTGTGTGAACAGATTTGGTCTCACAATGATCTGTTTTTAACAAAGACATTCTTAAATGAACACATCTGATCTGAGACTGCATGTTAACTTGACTGCTGATGTGAGCAGTGGCAGATTCAAAGATGCACTTTGAATCTTGGAAACATGAGATGTAAATGCTTATTTTAAACAATGAGAACTCCTTTAGTTTTACAATGGTCTTGGTTATGTGTTGTGTTTTGTTTGGCTGGATGGGCAGTCATTGTACACTTTCACTCCTCTTTATATGTGTACATTCTTGTCCTAGCTGCACTTTTAGTTAAAAATGGTTAGTTTTAACTACTATAACAAATGTCTAAATATTTCTGTTGACTGTTGTAAAAATCTGAATTGTCATTATTGATCTGTCTATTTGCAGACTGATTCAGGTGTCTGGTGTGCAAAGGCACTCATTTTTGTGGTGTTCAAGCACATTTGTTTGAAACCGTCTCCACAATGACGTGCCATGTGTAAATGATTTTAACAGCTCTCTGAAACTGGAACCACGTCCCTCCACATGTTTTCCATTGGAAGCTCATTGTTTTCCTAAAGGGCTGAACAGGAGGCTTTCTTCTTGCTAAAGAACCTTTTCCTTCCAGGATTTGTTTGCCTCCTTGAATAAGTATTTTATTCAGAGAGTCTCTTCTATAAGTCTTTGGAGTTTTAGAAAGCAACAAACTTTATAAATGTTTACGCAAGCTGTTTGATTTTTTTTAGTCGCAGAGATTTCTTTTATCGTCACCTTGAAAGTTTCTTGGAAAAATGAATGTTTATCTTTTGTGTGCTTGTTTGAAATCTAGCTTAAAAATTTTCAGGCTTTAGTAGCTATCAGAGGATTGTTAGGAAAGAAGTGGTTCATAATATTTCATGTTTTTCAACAGTAAGAGCTTGCAATAAAGAACTCACTGGCCTTGATTTTTAAAGGTGCACTTGATTGATTTCATTAGAGGCTTCTGGGAAATGCAAGTTGTGCTGGCACAGGAAATGTTTATCATTGCATCTTCAAGTGCCAGAAATGATATCATAATCCCGCTAAACAACTCACAGATGATTCTTTGCTTGTTTTCTATAAACAAACCACAGAAGCTTCCATAGGATGTCAGAACTGTCAAATATTTAACGTGTAAATTTCACACTGTTGAGTCACTTTTTCATAAATTGTGTGACTCATCAGTAGTTTGCAGTCTAGTTTTGAATAAACAAGCACAAGAAGGCATTCTTTTCACCTATTATTCATCCAATCCTCAGTGGGCATTTAAATATTTTTCTGCACATCAGTTACATAACTGCCTCACATTCCTCCAAATGATGGCTGTGATCTGTAGCTTCTTTTAAAGCGATCCATGCATCAGGCTGCAGGTGGCCCCTAGGCTTATGAGCTGCATCTTCTTGTTCCTTGTGGGGCTATAATTAATGGGAAGAGATTTATTTAGGTTGCACTCTTATTATAGGTGACTGTGGAGGTTGTTGCTGTACTTAATTTAAATTCTGAATGTTCATGTTTTGATCGCTCTATGTGCTGTAATGATTACCCTTGGGGAAAAACAGAAGCACACTAGTGTCTCAAAGCAAACTGACAAAATGTATCATTTAACATTTTTTTTCTTGCTTGGTTCTGCAAATCACTTGTCATATAAGTCTGGATTTCTGAGCCGTTCCTCATATTTTGCTCTGTTAAGCTGCTTCTTCAGCTGTTGTTTTTCTGTGAATGGCTGTGTATTGGACATGGATGGAGCAACTATTAACAAAATAGGTTATACATACAAGGAGATATTTTATTGTTAGAGGATACAATTTGGGGAAATTCAGAAAGTTCAGCAATCAGGATGCTCTTAGCAGAATGCACCTTTCCATAAAAGTATTTAATTTACTTTCTTAAATATGTCGTGTATTAGAGGAAGATTTAGAAACTAATAAGCAAAGCTTCTTAAAGCAGCCGGCAATAAGTGTATTTTAATTACTTTTGAGGAAGCTAAAAGAAAGGTAATTTATGGACATCTTTGAGACTGCCTGATGGATTGAGGGGCTCTAGTGGATGCAATGGGTGATCACATTTGGAGAGAAACAACCCCTCTGAGGGGAATTCTGGGGGAATTTTGCTTAACATGCCAAAAGAACGTTTCATAAGGGTATAAAAAATAGACATACAGTTCTGATTGTGATAAGAGGAGCCGAGGCTCTTGTCCTGGCACCAGAGATTCCAGCTGATGATGGACAAACAAAACTTCAAGCTGAGAAAAGATTTGTGCTGTGAGAGGCAACAACAAACTTCTATTATACTTCTAATTTAAATTGGTTGAGTACTTTGTTACTTTATGATGTATATTGTGTTTTGCAACAAATAGAATGTGTAACTAATTAATTGAATACCATAAAAAACTATGGTACAATTCAACAGCAGCTTAATACAGTAATCGTAATCGATGGTGGAGGAAGGCATCCATATTTAAAACAAAATCAGAGCAATTTGTAACAAACTGCTACTCACATTTACTAGAAAGATTTCATGTATTATAATTTACATTTTTCTAAAGGGTTATTTGTATCACAATCATCATGCTCTGATTTGTGCTGAGAGCACATTAATCTCACAGTTGGCTTCTATTCTCTATAAAAAAACATTATAAAAAGGGATTTAAAAAATGTTTTACTAGAGGTTGTGGATAATGTGACTGCAATGCAGTGGTAGGAAAGTAAATGTTGAAAATTTGTATTGTGTTTTTCTTTAATTTAAGCATGTCTGGGCTCCATATATAAATGTGAGATAAGTGACTATATTCAATCCGAGTGTTCAATCTGGTTTTTGAGAACCTTCTCCACAGTCCACACTGGCATGTTTTTCAGGGCTATTTTATCCACACACACTTACAGCTCAGTGATCCTGCGTGGGAAAGCCCTTCTTTCACAAGCAGCTTTTTATTGAGGTAGCACGGTGATTTCACAGCTGTTCAGATGACGTGGAGCTTTGCCCAGCCTCCTTTATCTAATCCTGAGCGCTCAGTGGCCCCTGTTTAAGAGCCAGATGTGTGTGTGCATGCATGTGCATGAGAGAGAGAGAGAATGTGACTTTAGTTTGCTGCAGAAGAGAAGCATGATGAGACACGGTGACTCAATTAGTCACACTGAGCAAGACAGAAAAGCAATGCAGAAGTGATGGACTACAGTGACATGAACATGGTGTATGCACCACAGATGTTCTCTCAGTGTGGACACAAATATGCTGCAAGGCTTGGAATGTGTGGCAGGGGTCATTTAAACAATTGATGTTATATTATATTATATTGATAATTGCTTTATTTAGGTTTCAAAGTTTGCAAAAAGCATACCTTTAGAAAATATGTTTGTGGTTGAAAATCCTCAAATTTTCTCTATGCTCAGATAACTGTTTTGTTCTACCTTTGCTGAAAAAAAGCAGTGTAGTGAAACAGGGAAGCTTTTGTCAGTCCATTTAGGATCCTGTTTTGCACAAGGTTGTCAGAGTGTGTAATGAAGCCACTTTACTGAAGCCAGAGCAGGCCATGAGCAGAGATCAAGGTAATTGGATGAATGTGTCATTTCCTTTCGAATCTCTTCTGTGATTTGTCTTTTAACCTGCAACAAAGCTAACACAGAGCAGAAAGCCAGGATGAAATAGATTGCGACTTTTTGCTCTATCGCAGATCTAAATGATGAGCAAAGGTCCCTGAATCTGCATCAAATACAGCTGAACATTTCTATTGTCTGGGGGCTATTCCTTTTCCTTTTCAGGTTATTCAGGGTTCTTCGCTTTTCTTAAAAGTACCTTATAGATGGTTAAAAGCTTTTGTCCAAATTAATTGAAAAAATTCTTATTTATCTGCCACATACTGTATGCTTGTTTGGTCACCAAACATGCACTGGTACTGTAGGTTGAATAACCACTTCAATGTGAGTGACTTATTGTAAACCGTGCTTTTTGTGAAGTAAGAGTGGAAACAATGAACACGTTGTTATGAATTGAGCTATTGAGCTACAAGGACTCTCTGTTTTTCTAGTGCAGTTATCTGTACCAGCACGAACCAGGAACCAAGTAATGTTCCGAAAGGGTTAGCAAATGTGTGTGACTACAGTCTATGTTTACCACATGCGAAGACTGTTCCTCTCTGGCCCAGTTTGATGCTGAGATCTAGGTGGGGATCCATGAGTTATGACGCCCTCTGTTTGCAATAGGGATTCTGGTCTCACATGCCAGAGTTGTGACCTTGACCGTGTAATGAATTTGCTATTACATTCCACCACTCCCTCCTTCTCTTCCTCAACTCCATCTTTGTTTTGTTTTCATTTGGGATGGGAAGTACCCTGATATTTTTTGACACAAGTGAACTATTATCTGATAAAAATCTGCTTGAAAAGGCAATCTTATTTCCAAAGAAAATATCCAAAGGAGCAATGAAACAAGGAATTTTAAGACAGCTGAATTATCATAATTTGTAAATAACAGCTGTTTGTGGTTGAGGGCTATTTCACCTGAGACATAAAGGTGGAGCACAAAGGCTGCCAAGTCAGACAAATAATCGTAAAGGGGGAGTTCAAAATATTATATTATAAAAGGTTTGCTTCACTGACCTTCCTTTATGATATCAATTACGAACAGAATTATCTATATATTTGTATTGTTTATGAGATATAAGAGCTGCAGATTTAATTACAAAAAAGGTTGTGATTCAACCCCTTTGCAATCGTAAGGGTCTCAACACACCTTAATTGAAATTCGCTCATGGGGCCTTTTTCACTCAACTCTACTGTTAAAAGTTGGTTCAGTGATCATCCTTGCCCTTGGATGGGGCTCAGGCAACAACTGTGAAATGCCTGGTTACATTTACATTTTTGTGAACTTTGTTGAACAACTCTTGATGGTCGGACACCATCAAGACAAGATTCTAAATATCTATATTCTCCTCTACCACAGTTTCTTTATCGGCTATTCTGAAAGTTGTTGTTTTTCTTTGAAAAAAAAAACTTCACTCATCAGCTTGACTCTGTGATCAGAGCTTTCAATTAGTTATTTTAGCATTAGTGAACAATATGAAAGCACCCCCGCAACAATATGAAAGGGTTTTATGAAAAGTTTAACGAATACTTTTAGTTTGTTTTTTTAGTTTTCACTTTCATTGTCACAACTGGTGATTCTGCATTCACTTCCCATTCAAATGCATACAATGTACATTGTACAGGTTTATGCATTCAGCTGAGAACTGATCAAGCAATCCAGTTGGGATAATGCTAGACTGAGCTAAAGTTGTGTTGCACCATCTGTTAAGAAGTTAGAAATCACATTATTGATTACACTAAATTATTTGTAGGACTTCAACCTTGCTACAATGTTAGGGGGTCCCATTTAATCTTTGGGCTGTTGACAAGTTTGCTCTCACATCTCAAGCTAAGTGGCCAGAAATAAAGGGGATCTAGCACACCCCCTCCTCCTTGTGTGGTGAAGGGTTGGAAACTGGAATAGCTTGCATAAACATTGATAATTTCCAGTTAGTTTGTGCTCATATTCTGGCTCAGTGATGAACTAAGTGGGAGCACCTAATTAGAGGATAAATTATATTACAAGCCCTAGCTTATGTTGATTGAATCATTAACCTAATTTCTAGGTTGAATACTGTGTAATAAAAACACTGTGCTTTATGGGTGGTAACATATTATTTGCATCTCTCAAATGCCACTCTGACCACAGTATAAAATCCCAAATGCGCATTGCCTGATCCCAGGTTGACATAATTTGAAAGAAAGCTCTTGACACATGTGTACATCTTCTGAATGCTTTGTTGAAAAGTGGCACACTGACTCAACACAATTGCATGCAACTAGTGCATTGGCTTGTAATGGGCTTAAGACTTTTGATAAAAGTCCCATGAATTTAATTAAATCCAAGATTGTTTCATTTTAAGAGGACTTGTAATTGCCCTGTGTCTTTTAGTTGATGTGAGAGTGGTGTTTGTAGCACTTCCTCCGCCGCATTTATACAGTGCAGACCCACAAGGGTTTCTCTGCTTCTTCACAGGTATCTTAGTTCTATTACAATGCTTTCAGATCAGGCCTGGCTCACTGGACAGAAGTTAATTAAGTGTATCGTTTCTCTGGCAGACTCGGGCCTCTGGAGTTTGGTTCGCTCATGTCGTGATTTATGCAGAGCTCCAAGGACAGCATTGTGCACTGCAGCAGGAAACCCAATTCACTGTTCATCCTCACACGAGTGGCATAAACCATCTGAGATTAGGGGCATTATTCTTGTCCTGTGTTTGTTCACATTTGTAGACAGGCTGTCTGATGTAGAAAGCAGTTTTTTACTTGATGTTGAAAGATATTTTCCCAAGCTTGTTTTTTTTTTTTGAGCAGGTCATGCATGAATCAGTTTTTGTTGATAAAGTTTTAACTGATGGTGCTGTTTTTGATGGTCAACATGGACATGCATTTTAATATTAAAAGAACTTAACGAACTGTCAGTTGAAATTGTGTGTAAGGGGAAGGTAGAATTAGGTGTGGTTAGGGTTAAGTTGTTGTCGAAGACTACTGTTACTGGAGATTTAATATAAAAAATAAGACATTTGTGTGTTTCTCATGGGTGTGTTTCACACACGACTTACTGCTGGATATATGATTTACAGATACACTAAACCAAAGCGTGTTATGGAAATTAATACTCAAGAGACATGTTTTATGAACACAGGCGATAGAATCAATGGTTCATGTGATTTCACTGCAAGTGCTGTGAAGAGAGAGAGGGAGAAAGAGAAAGGGAGAGAGAGAGAGAGGGAGGAAAGGAGAGAATGGAAGAGGTAATTCCTTAAGATTTCACTCCAGTATAAGTCCCACCCCTCTACATCACTCCCATTTCTCCTCCCCTTGACCGTCCTAAGAAAACATCTTATTGGATAATTAATTACAATGATTAAATTTTCTATTACAAGCGCGGTATTGCGATGGCTGTCTTTTGTCATCACGCCATGGGAGAGGAGAATTTAAACTGTCAATTATCATACTCGAATAAATCTTCCTCAAATACTTTGACAATGAACAGTTCAGCTAACCAACTTTAGGGTTCAGAGAGAGGGGGGCACTGTGTTGGAAACCGCACTACATGGAAAGGAAACATGTGATATGTACAGAGTTTTTGACCGACCATCTCTTTAAGTGCACTTGTGAAGGAATGTATTGTAGAGCTGTTCTATTCATTAGATGACCTGTTGATCTGAACACAAGCCCACTTGGAGAAGCTTGTAAACATGGCCCAGATGTCCTCCAGACAAAGACTAGCAGCCCTGTGTTGTGCCTCCTGCTGTTTGGCATGGTGACCTGACAGCAGAGGTCAAAGAATCACTGCTAATGCAGCGCTCTTGTCATGCGGTCTTAAACAAATCCTTTTGAGATCCAGCTCAACCGCTCTGGTTGAGAGAGCTCTGAGGAATCTGGAATGCTTTTGAAGAGGACGTAGTTTGCACTGCTGGGAGCTCCAGGTGCAGAAAGATGATAAAGTGAAGGTGGAGGGGAAAACGAACATAAGGCAGAGAGTAGATGGTCATTAAAATGATGAGGGTTGTATATTTAGTTAAATGTGAGAAGTTCTGAGACTACTTTATTTTAAGGCAGCTTATAGAGCATTTTTGGTAATGAGTTTGCTATGATGCATACTATAATTTATACTTGAGTGATGTGTAAAAATGGGCCAGCAACAAATACGTTCAATCATTCATCATATTATATACCCGCCTGTAAGTCCAAATTGATTGAGGCACATTACATACACATTTAATACACATGCACATACTAAAATGGGAAAACTAAAAAATCTTTTAGTCTTGCATGGATAAATTTTAACAATATCATTGAAGAAGAGTGCAATAAAAACATGTAAAAAGTCTCTGGGAAGGACTTAAACCTGGAATGTTGTGCCGCTGAATTGTAAAAACATTTAAAAACGGAAAAATGTAAGTTGCCAATGATAACTTTGATTGTTTATGATAGGATCCCATTACTGTTTGTTTATCTACATGTCAAAAATCAATAAACCTTTGTTGTTTTGTTCATTTTGATATATGATGATTTTACGACAGCTTTAGCATGTAAATCTCTAATTTCTTAATTAATCACTGAATTATTTAAAATATTCTTATACATTTATTTTGATAAGATTGGGGTAATTTTCGCTGCGTCATCCTGCCAGGAAAGAAACAATATGCATAATTTCAAATTGATTAAAATTAACAAAAGTAATAGATTCAATAAATCCCAATTGCTACAACAGTTATTAACATTTTCTTACATGTTCATTGTTTACATGCAAAATTAACTATTTTAATATTTCAGTCATGTAGTCTGCTAATTTCCAACAAATACGGTTTCTTTATTCACATCTATTTACATATATTTGTATTCATTATTCTATTTTAGATTTACACTTTTGCTAAACCTCTGTTATTCATATTGTTTAGGAATATTTAAATATTTACATTTTTGAAATTCCTTTTATGCAATTGTTTGGCTTGTTTTGTTTTGATTGTAAGAAGTTTTATGTTTTTTCCAGTCTAAGCGGATCAGTCACTATAGTAAAGAAGGCTTATTTAAGCCTTTGTTTGCACTTTCTTCGTGGTTCATTTTTAACTATCCGCAGGGGTCCAGCTAGATCCACAACTGAGCTGCAAACCGAAGGATGCTTCCCACACCCCTGGTTCCTCATGGCACACAGTTCAAGGCCCTTGAGGAGCACTAGCATACCATTGTTTTGGCTATTTTTAGCAGACCCACATGAACTCTAAGCTCACACCGACCAGCTTACTCTCCCGAGTATTTTCCTATGGGATTTTCTCAATTTGATGCGCAGCGATGTGTGATCTTAAAAGAAGCTGTACCCTGTGCCTGAAGGATAGTAAGGAAAAGCAAGCCCATTTTCATATGATTGCAGAGGTAGAGAGTGGGGGGGGTTGATCTTTTATTTGTTTGCAGGCTTTCCGGTACTCTGATTACATTTTCCCCTGGCGTAGGTGGAGCTTTATGAAATGTGCCTCAGCAGGTGAACGACGGGAGACAAACAAACATTCAATAAGGCTTTCTCATCAAGTTGAATAACTGGTTGCTGGCCTGTGAGAAATCGAGGGATACGATTAGTATGCATAAAACATCGAAAAGTATGGAAACTTTTGGGAAATCATTGTTGACACTGCTGATTTCATGTTAGTTTGTGTGAGCTTATCTGTAGTTAAGCATTTATTTAGGGAATAACCCTTATCTGAGTTTATGTTTAGAGAAAAGTTTAATTGGATAGGTGGAAGCTATTGACTTTAACAGTGCAGTTGACTAACAACTAACAACAATAACATCTGATCATGCATTGGCCAAAATGGGGTTGTTTCCATGAAGTATAAAGCTTATTTAAAAAAATTATTTATTTTTCCTAAGGTTGAATCTAAAGACTCAAACCATGTCCCAGAATGCCTGTCTAGGTAATTAGATAAAGTAATTAATGAGCATCAAGCAGTTGGTTGGAGCTTCAGTGTGGTTAACCGTTCTCATATTCCCAGCCCAGCTGCGCTACTACTGAATTAAACCCACTGGGAATGAAGAGACCTAGAGAATTTATATTCACACAGTATTATATCGTTACAGCTACTAAATTTTAGCATTGGCAAGTTTTAGGGACCCTTTATTGGAGGTTTGGTGTTGCAGTAGAGAGCTGTCTTAACTGGGCTGCAGCCAAAAAAGTTTTTTTTTCTTTGCTTAAGGCTGCCACATCATGAATCTAATGACTTGTGTGCTTTAGCCATCATCCATCATGATCTTGTTCATTTAGAACAGAAAGATTTGTTAACAATTTACCATCATAATGGTTAAGCTCTACCCTTGTGTGCCTTAAGATAATGTGGTTGATGACGTTAATTCAAGATTGCCATATAGCTTTTAATCATAATCTAAATTTAATCAGGTAGAAAAGTGCAGACAATGAATTAGAGGCAAGAAAACACGAGTTGTTGGGTAACAAGAAAAATTTGTTGTGCATCGACCAATCATGTGAGATAGCAGCAGTCACATGACTGGTGAGAGTTAAATAAAAACCAGGAAGACAGGAGAGTACAAATTACAAACAATTATACAAATACAAGTCATTAGAAACACAAAATAAGGTGGTATGGTACAATTAAAACTAGGGAAACGCAATGAAAATTTAACAGAGTTGCTGTTTATGACTTGCTATCATAGATTTCATTTTATGGTCTTTGATGATTTGGTAGCACACTTGGTACATTTGATTAAGTTCAATTAGTTAAATAACTCCAACATTTAAATCAACGGAAGAAATAAATTTTAAAATGCAGCTATTATGGCTTATAACGTTAGCTAAATTGACCCCAGTTTGTTTTATTGCACAGCTTTTGCTCATGAAAAAATAAACACCCAAACTCAAAAAGGGTAGCATCAGCAAGCATCATGCAATGGCATATTTTAATGAGATGCGTCTAGCGGTATACAGACTGTTTGTTCAGTTAACAAGAAGTTTTGAGCAGTAGATCAGGTGTCCTGTCCAGTCTGCCACGGACAGACAAACAGAACGACAGCTGCCCTTTCAGACATCTCTGCTCTGCTTTCATCTCACAGACCTCTAATGATCCAGAAGACAGCACTGGCTCAGGACATGATTGAGAGAGATGGATGATGCAATGCTGAATGCATTGAAGAAGCAGAATGAGGTTGATAAGAATGCTACTGTGTATTTATTTCAGTAATGTGTCAGATTGAGTTGTTCCTCATGCTTCATGTCCATTATTCAAAAAAGCATAGTCTTTATATGGTGTATAAATAAATGTCGCTTTGCTATTCTCAGAAAACAGATTGTTAGAGCTGAACACCTGTCAAACTATCCCTCATTTTGTAATATTAGTTTCTTATGAGAATGTTAATAAGGTATGCATTCTGATCATTTGACGTACTGATGCCACACATGTTAAGGTGCATCATAAAAAAATGGTGGTGCGTTGAGAAGCATTACAAACAGAAGAATGCATTTTTCTATGTTCTAGAGTGCTAATGAGTTGTTAAAGACTGTGAGAAAGCAGACGAGGGGGTGTTATCTGTCCTTGCTGGGAGATTACAGCTGGTGGCCGCCAAACTGAAGGACTTCCATCGCTCTCTAGAGTAATTAGCACATGCTAAATGTTGCACAGCCACCTAAATGGCTGTCTTGTGTGGTTGGTGCAAGTCATTTCAGCATGGGTTATTTTGCCACCTTTAGAATAATGTTGTGTCATCAGATTTGTTATTGGCTAATTGCGAGGCACAATTAGCATTGCTCTTTTACTGAGATTCGAAGCAAGGGCTTGACTGGAGACCATTTATGAGCATATAAATTAGAACTGAACCATTAAGGAAAATAATTGAATTGTGATTGTTTGTAAGGAATATTATGGTAGTGATTAATTTTTTATTATTATTTATTTATATTTGTTTAAAGACTTTTTCTCTGTTTTTACATCAATGATGAGTCTTAATAATAGAACAATTTTTAAATAAACTAATAAACTAAGCATATCTGCAATGAAACACTGTGATGTAACAAAAAAGTGACCTGTTGGCCAGATATGGAGGGACGCATACTGGGGATTTGGGCTCTGCATATAACCCATACTAGTGTACACACACATCAGTGAACAAACACACACCCGAAGCAGTGGGCAGCTATGGATGTGACCCCCGAGGAGCAGTAGAGAAACTGGTGCCTTGCTCAAGGGCACCACAGCTGTGGTTGTTGAAGTTGAGAGAGCAAGTGTTTCACCACTCCCACCACCTTCAACTCTGTGGATCTGGGGATCGAATCGGCGACCTTCCGATCTTAAATTGATCTCCTTATCCACCAGACCACACCTAACCCCTATATAATATCAATAATTTTGGGGCATTTTTCAACTACAATCACAGTAGTCTGATTCAAATTGATATTTGAACTTCCATCCTTGCACATATATACAATCTGTGTAAATGTTAAAAGAAAGTCAGTAGCAAATCAACTAAAGTTTTGATTTAAAAACAATTGAGGCTATACCACAGTTTACTTATTCAAAGATGCAATATCAAACTTGTGGATTGCACATTTTAAAAATGTATTACTGTTTTTAGCCAGACTTTACCTAAATAAAAAGTTAGATAATTCTACTGTGACAGTATAAGTACAGTTTCTACAAATTGAACATTGTGTTTTAGTGATTTAATTTCAAATGCCATTAATTGTTCAGCCCTAAAATAAAACCTGCATAATTTCATGTTATTGTAGAGTTCTGTTGTGCAAATCACAATTATATCAGTAGAAGCATGACCATGAAGCAATCTCCTCCCTTTGCAGCTTAGCAAACACTTCAAATTTGAATTTTCAAGTTTTCATTTTCTCAAATCCTAAATTATTATTTTCTCTGCCAAACTCTAGAGTATTGGCAAACTCATTTATTCCTTTGCCCAGGAAGATCTGACTCCCTTTGGGGCCGGGAGCTATTTGGCATGAGGCAACATTCAGTTCATATGCATCACATTGAGAGCTTTCAGAGCAGTTCAGCTCTCCTAGAAACACCAGAAAAAGGTCACTTTGAATGGCATGTACACTCAGTCAGCTTAATATGCTTTGCATGAAATCAGTTCTTTTCTCTGTGGAATCCTCCTTAAGTTTTGCCAAGGCAATCATTGACTCAAATTTTTGAACGAGCTGCTCAAACACAAACTTTCAAGGACGGTTGAAGTCTTTTTTTTCTTAAGGGTACCTACTAATTATAATCAACTTTGAGAGGAAAAAAGAAAAATGTGCTAATTATCACACTATTAAATCTGCATAGTTCAATTTAAAGGCAAATAAAGGGTCATCGTTTGCATCTCTATTTTATGAGCCAGTACAACTCTGATGATCATCTGTAGGATCCAATCAGTTAAAGAAGATAGAAACATGAACATGAACTTTTAGTGAATAAAAAACCACACTTACCAATCAAAAGTTTTTTATTTTATTTTGTCAGCTGGTGTATTCATCAAAAAAAAGTAGGTAAATGCTATGCACATTGTTAGAAAGTGACACTAACTATTTATGTATTTTATTAAATAAAGAAAGTAATCTGAATTTGAATAGTAAAATATAATTTAGGGAATATATGTTAAATCAGATCGCTTCAATTAAGTGCTTTTTATGTTCAGTTGGTTTGAGAATGCATGGTAAAGCCAGTTTACTGTGTGAAGTGCTGCTGTTGAGCACTTAAAGACAGTGATTTTAAAAATAGTAAAGCTGTAACTGGTCTCAGACCATCATGGCTTTTAAAAAAAAAATCAATGTATACTAACTGGCTAGGTCACTCAGTCTCCGATCCCTTTTTAGTAAGCTAGTATGCACTCTGTGTTCTGGTGCACAGTGGCAGCAGTCATCCCATCCTTGTAACTTCTGTTCACTGGTGGTTGGTTTTAGAGGCTCAAACAGAAACACAATTCAATAAATAAAAGAAATTATTATTCAAAAAAACTTGTTTAACGGTTGCAAGAATTCAGTTTGGCCTTGAATCTCCCATCCATTCTGTCTAACATATATTCTAATGTTTTTCAACAGCCTCTTATGTAATTACATTGTTATTAGCTTCAAGCAGGGAGCTGAATGAACATTGATCTAATAATGAATTTCTCTTCTCTTTCATGTGGCCACTTGGATCCTGCCTCATCATCCCAGGTAATTGGATTTCATTTATTTACAATGTCATTTTCTGACTCGTATGTGAAGGAGCCTTGAAACTGAAGGCCAAACATTTGTAGTATGTCAGTAGAAAAAGGTTTCGATTTTTCTGTTGTACTTGGAGAAAGCCTGACCTCGCACTAGCTGCTTACCCCAGCAGAGTTTTTGATTGGAATAATGTTGGCTTTGACATATGTTGTGGAGCTTCTTATACACAAACATGTGGGAAGAGGCATGAAAAGTCCAGATAAAATGAACATGCCTGAGACACACAAGCGTGATTTCACTTGCGAGACTAATTGATTCACTTGAATAATTTTTTTCCCAACATTTTACAGTTTACAGTCTGTTTATGCGGTTATAACGAGCAACATCAAAAGTATAAATGGTCTTATAGTTGATTCCCATGTTTTCTTCAATTATGTGTTGTTTTATTTTATTGGAGCCTTTTAAAACTTAAAATGTGAAGAATTTTAAACATTGATTCACAACAATCACAATATATATATATATATATATATATATATATATATATATATATATATATATATATATATATATATAAAGTTAGTTTTTATGTCTCTATTATAAAAGTTTGGAGGAAGAAAATAATGAGAAAGAAAGCTGGTTGTATGTTTAACTTAATAAAAGGATTACAATATTGGTTAGAAATGTGTTCGACATTCTTTTCACTCAAACATTAATTAGATTCCTGTCCCTCGGCTGGCACCATCTTGCACTCGCATGCCTTTAACCATATCCACAGAGCAAACCAGTAACCTGCAGAGTAGATACAGAGTGTATGTCTAAAATGACAGTCTATAACTTTCAAGTGGCAACATATTATCACTTCACTACAATCAAAAAAGTAAAAAAAGGCAAAAACTCTAACCTACTGTAAATATACGTTTCGAATACTAACCAGAAAGGTAAAGACGACGTAGTAATGATCCAACAGGATGTGAAATTCAAACACATTCTTCTTATCAAATTGAGGGAAAAATTTTAACTGCTGCACATGTTTCTATTTTTTCAAAGAGAAACATTGGCAAAAACTATATCAAAGGCAACCTTGGTAGATCCATGCAAGACAGCTGGTTGTGTCAATCAAGCCAGTAGTAGACACCAAGGGTGCAGTTCTTTGCCCATTTTAGTCTGTATAAGCAGGAATAAAGGTTCGGTTTGAGATTCTGCTGACACTCTAAGCAATCACTCCAAGGTTGACTGTTTGGGTCACTTTGATAATATACTTAATAAATCATTGGTTTGCTGTTCCTCTGATTTGTGACTCTAGACCCTTAGTTTCTTTTACAAGGGTCACAAGGTTCTGCTGGTGCCAATCTCAAGTCAACTGGATACACACTGGAGAAGTTGCCAGTACGATGCAGTGGAACATTACCATTTATTACTCGAGATTTTGCAGTCTTCATTTAACTTGAAGAACTTTTTTACACTTTTTAACTTTTAGACTCAGAGAGAGCATGCAATATCCACTAAGAAGGGTCCTCGGCTGGCTTTGAGCCAGGGACCTTCTAGTCGAGAGACCCATTGCACCAACTTATGCATGATCAATACCATGAAACATTGTAACAATCCTAAATATTTCAAGATAAGCATTATCATTACTGCTTACAAGTGTTCTGGTCTGAAAAACTAATGTAGGCAGACTGTTAGTTGGATGGGAATCAGTTTACAGCACAATATAACTAGTTAATTTGACTCCTAAATATGTGTATAGCGAGCAATCTCCTGTTTTGTTTTTAAAATACATCATTATCTTTTTATTCCTGTTTTACTTGGCTCACTGATGTATGTAGCTCAGATCATCTTTGCTGAAATTTGTGCTACATCCTGAAGAGCCATAAAGCGAGTGGTTAAAGAATTTAGACAGCTTTCAGACTCTTATGTTTATACTGGCTTTTGATCTAAAAACTTTATCGTTATTTCTGTAGGCTGCTGGTTGTTTGTATCACTGTCAACAAACTGATAGTGCTAATCATTAGAGATGGAAGCCGTATGCTTTTAATGATTCTGGTTCCTTGTAATGCTGGAAAAATTGCTTTCTGCTCAGCCGTATATAGTTCTCATGTTTAAGGTTATGCCAGTTCTATTTTAAAAAGAGATGGAGTTGTTTTGTGAATGTAAATATGTCGTAGACAAAAAACTGGTAGTGTAATTAAATTGTAGTAAAAGTACTATTAAGAGTTGAGTTTAGATTTTTTTTTTGATCTGCCAGTGCATTTCTTTCATAAATAAATTTGAGCATCTAAGTCCTTAAATTTTTCTTTGATAGGAGTAAATGAGCGCAGCAGTGCAATCTTTCGCTTACCTAAACATCGCAGGCCTTCGAAGCCTGGCGTACTGATGAGAAAATTGGGGATATAATGTGTTTATAACGAGAGGGGATGTGATTACACAGAGGGGCGGAGTTCATGATAATAAATGGGAATGCCTTCCAATATTTGATGTCATTTATTGTGAGTTTCAGATATGTATCAGATGTATAAAACATTTAGTTGTGATTAAAATAAAACCCTTGGATTGATTTTTATTGTTTTTGGGGGGATTTGCACACACATGAGTCACATTTCTATCCATACAGTTGGAAAGTTTTGATTTTCATCTGAGGTCTCCTTTAAACAAAATGGTCTGTCTGGTTATATTAAGTTACAAAGCAGAATCCCAAGCTTTGCATATAATTCGTACTTTAGAACACAGACGGCTCATAACTTCTTGTGAGATCGACAACAAAGTCTTGTTAATCAGCTCCTTTATAGAGGTATCAGTCATGTGCAAAATCCCCAAGCCTATCAACAATTGGATTGATTTTTTTTTTCACCCCTTCCCTCTGATTGCTTTTCTCCCTCTTCATCTAAGCTTCTGGTTTATCACGCTAGGAGATTTCTCGGAGGGTCTGAATTTACCCGCAGCGAAAATTTTACTAAGAGGGGCATTGAGATGCTAATCTGAGACCGATGGACCTTCTTCTTTCTGCTGCCAGAGGTTGGGAGTGTATCATTTCCCAATTATTCAGACACATAACACTTCTCGCATTGAAAGTTCCCAGAACCTCTCTGGACTTGGACTTTGATACCATTTGTACCACAGAACAATTCATCTTAATCAGCAAGATTCTAATCTAATTAATATTAGTATTATTGTCAGTGCATACTTTACTTTTTAAACCTAGTGAGATTCACATTCAATTTGAACATGCTGTCCTTTGTTAAACTATACACACAGTCACAGTCTCCATCACCTTCATGGTGCTCAATTTTTCTTTTTCTCGACATGGACATTCTGACTAGAGGTTGCATTTAAAAAAATTACTTTTTGCAAACTGAAAACTCCAATTGTCTGAAACTTTAGAAAACTGTTTCCCATGGCTCCTCTTCTAGCGCATTGAAGCCAATCAGCAAATGCAGAGGAAAACATATTTTTACAAAAACTGCTTTGTAGATTGTTGCCTTCATTGCACAGTTTAAACAGTGCTCTCATTTGTTTATTAAGTGCGAGATACTGAGCTGGAAAAAGTAAATCTTTCACTCTTACAGAAGGCAGATGAGCTGCTATGATGATGGATCAATGCTACTGATGGATCAATTCTATGCTTGCAAGTGGTATTTAGAAAGACAAAGATTTTTACTAAGTGTTAATATCTCCATTACATGAATTGAGAATGAATTTAATTCTACATTTTGTATGATTTGCTAATTAATTTTTTTTTAAATATATTAATATATTTTGAATATTTTACTAAAATTTTTGTTAAGAAAGACTATTGTCAATCACAACTGAACAAAATAAGTTTGACAATACGCTACAGATATTACTGAATATAGTTTAATTGATGTCAACAAAACTATTCAAAGGAATTGTGAGTCCTCACTTTCTCTGTCAGGTAAACTGAGTGGATAACCTTAAGAGAGCCCACATTTCTAAAGCAACCTAATGAAAAGCAATGAGTTATGATGTGTTCAGAATGCCAATCCATCAAGTATGGCTCTTGGATGTCCCCTCAGAGCATGCCCTGTATAGTGGATGTCTCATAACATGCCGGCTAGTGCACGGATGTTATCTCTCATTAGGAACACTATTGGTGTTGATGGTGGCCTCTCTCTGGACAGCCATTGTCTTTAATATCCTCAGTTATAAAAACAGCACCATGATGGAAAATTATTCATTCACATATAGCCATTTTTTATAAACCTAATAATTGTAGCGCCATGAAACTCTTCGTACCATAGCACAAAACGGTTGTTAATTTATACTCCCTGCACAGAAGAGTAGCAAAGTTTTTGAGGATGAAACCTATCATACTAACACAATCCTAACTCCTACTAAACTGTTTAGATCTCAAGAGCAGCATAGATTTGACTGTGGTGAAATGAGCAGCAGTTGTAATATTGAGTACAGCGTATAGAGTACAACACACATATATATATATATATATATATATATATATATATATATATATATATATATATATATATATATATATATATATATATATATACAAGCATACATACACGGAATCAAAGGGACCCAGCATTTCTCAGTGAGAGAAAATGTCTGAGGAGAACGTGCTCTATGAAGTACATACTTTATGCACACCAAAATAATGTGGGAAATAATCAAATCAAACTTTCTATTTTGGTGTTCAGGTCTGTGGGACAAATTTTCAAAATGATACAAGAAATTTTTATTTCAAACTGTGATTCACTTGCCCAGACTCATTAATTAAAAGCCCAAAATGCAATTGGTCTAACAGACTTAGCACTGCCAGACTACCAATAATAAGAACATGAGGGATTTAATTCTAAATGTGAGGAAACAAGGTAAATAAAAAATAAATAAACCATGTATTATGTTTATCACTTGTTTTTTTGGGTAAAGAAAACATCTTTTGAGTATTTTAACAATCACTTTCTTGATTGGGTGAATTAAAATGAGTCCACCAGAGTAACAATAATATGAACACCACTAAGGGTTCAAGGTGATCCTCTTATTGAATGGTAGTGGAAACACTTTAAAATTATGGATACAGGGATGAACAACAGACTAAGACTCACATTGGTGCTTAAGGATTTTACACTGACGTATTTTTTGTTTGTATTTTTGCTTCATTAAAAAAAACCCTAATAACAATAAAGTCTGATCATTTTTGTAGTCCTCCTTTGTTTAATGTGCATTGATAAATTGCTTTCTGAGCTGCCAACATCATTGTATAATCCTTGGTATGACACACAGAGACACTAGCACAGCTCGTGACAGCGGATGAAGAGCTTGCCATGTCAGATTGCCTTGTCCTCGCTCTCCTCTTGTATGATCTCACAGTTGGTGACGTGGGTGTTTATTTTTTATCTTCAAGGTTTTTGCCTGCTACAGATGTGTATTAATAACCATAAGAAAAGGAAAACAATGATATCGGTGGTGTAAGCTATTGTTTGGCTAGTGGTCACGGTGGTTTGTTTTCTACCATTATCCTCCAAGAAAAAAAGACAAATGTTTATCTCAAAGAAAGTTTTTGAAAGATTAAAGCGGTCTAACCGTGTGACAATAAATTTACTAAAAATCTATTCAGCGTTAATTCCTCTTTAAGAGGTTATGGTTCCAATTCATTAAGCAATCTTTGCCGCTGGAGGGGTGTCTGTGTCTCTCCTGATTGTATAAGGGATTTAATGAAACGTCTTGATTTGGCAAATGGCTTGTATTGTGAGGCTAAAACAAATTAAAGCAGCAGTTTTCACATTTTTATTGTGGGTGATTCCCAAGAAGTGGATTCTAAATGTAGGCTTAGCTATCATATTTTTAAAATATGAAATGAAGAATACACTTCAACAGACTTTCCCATTTTATTTTTAATTGGCATTTGAAGAGAGACAGAAGTGTGAAGCAGCTCCCGACCAATGTTCTCACACCCTTGGTAATAATGGGGTGGGATATTTAAACTGTTGTTATCAGTGTTATACAATAAGTTATGGATGTCCAAAGATATTTAGTGTAATACCATGTATGCCCTCACGTATGTCACATTTTCTACACGTGTCATGATGATGTGTACAGATCTACAATAACTTTTGACGAAAGAATGTTGTCGAGTCATGTTCAAATATTTCATAAACAATACATTATGTAAGTGAATTAAATAAAACATGTTAGGTCATCTAATTGCCAAGATATATATTGCTATTAGTTTACATCAATTCTACCAAACTGTTCTTTTGATGGACAATTTACCTGCAATTTGTACACATGCTTTACAAAGCCTTTAATGAGAGAGAATACTATTTTCTTTCTCCATGAAGAAACACACAAGGTTTAAACTATCATCGATAGAATAACTATGCTGAGATTACAGAATACATTCATCCGCACACAATGTTAACATATTGTCCATATTTACCATTGTTGTACAACTTTAATTCAGTAAGAAGATAGCATTCAACATACACAAGCTACTATAAACTCCATCCAAGCACCTCACTGTTAGAATCTCACTTTAGACATGCTTATCCACTGAAGCTAAATCGTTATTCACTTCCAGAGCAAAAATTCTAAGTATCGCCTGTGAGTTAGTTCACATTATAACCCGTCGTGGTGTTGTAAATCACAGGTTTGGTTGAGGAAGCATGCTGTTTCCAAGCATTGTAATGATGCCTCCACCTGTGACTGCACTGTGAACAGCCTTCACTCCAGCAACAGTGGAGTAAAACTGTGCTTCACACATGCTGAGTCATGAGAGCTGTGTTTCAGATTGATAAGAGTAAACCATTGCAAAGCTACATCTGACTCAAATACGCCTGAAGCTTGTGTGCTAGTTTTATTCCATCAGAATTGGCCTTTAATGCTATTAGGCTAGCACTTTGTCCATGACAGTGAGACAAATATGGTTTTAGCATCTCAGGCACTCTTCTCTGATTGAACCTGGTAGATGTGAGCGAAACCTGTGTACCCTTTTTGTAAGGGTTTTTGTAAATGAAAAACCAAAGACTAAAGTGTTTTCAATAGATTAAAGTGGAAGATCTTATTCAGACACCTGTTCTTGCCGCTGTAAATCTGTAACGTCCCTCAGTGTGGCTCCAAAGGGCTCAACAAGGCCTTTCATGCCAAGGTTATCTTTTTCTGCAGGGATAATATAACACTGTTCAGCATTAAAGCTGCCCTCCGGAAGATTAAAGCCTCCCTCTTAGACCCAGCGGGTTGCCTGTGGACTATTTTGTGGTGAGGGCTTGTGCAGCATTCTGAATTGAATTGAACCAAGAATGGCCTTTAAAATTGTGATGAAGCCAAATGGATGCCAAATAAAAACCTATTTTCTTGTCTGTTTTTAAACATATATGTTAACAAAAATGTTTTTTTTTAACAAAATATGTTGATAACATTTTTTTTTACGTATTTCTATATCAAACTTGCAATGCATCTAATCTGAAGAAATGTCTTCAGTACAAAATTTATCCTACAGTACCCGCTACCCTAATTCCCAAAGTCTTTGAGGTAGAAATGGTCTCCTTGGTTACAGGCTCCATAGGAGCAGGATGGAGACTCTCGAGGGGGAAAGATCACACTCTTACTCCATTTCATTCCCTTCCCTCCAGATGCAGCTCTTATGGATAATCCTGTTTGGAAATATTTTCCAGGAAAAGAGGATTATGTTGTTGAAGCGCTATGAATTTCTGCACAGTTCACTCACACCTAATTAAATTCATCATTGTCTACCAAACGCTCCCATTCTTCTCCCTGGGATATTTGTTCTGATAAACAGAAGTCGAGGTAATTTAATTAGTTCAATGAATTAGTCACTTGACAAATTTAGGAAATTGGAATTTCACTGCAGGGAAACTTTACAAAGTGCAAAACCACTATGCAGTTGTGCAAAAGTAAATTCATTATTTTCGAAAAAGGTTAAATAATTTTTGTTCTTGGTAATTAATTGGATTGGTTTAAATGCCATTTACTGTAACACCAAGAATGTCTGATATTCAGATTTTTAGGATTTGAAGGAAAGCAACACTGGAAGGTTCCAAACTAAATATTGGCATGTAGTGTTGTAGTGCTCGAGACCCATTTTTTATGGTCTCAGTCTTGTTATGACACTGAGGTTTCGATATTGTCTCGATCTCGGCTGCACAGATGTCCTGGTAGTTTCAATCCAAAAACAAAAAAGCAAGCGGTGAGCGATAAGTGATAATATTATTTATAAGTACTTAATTGAGGGATTGTTGAATTCAGTAAATATAGGCCTGTTATATGTTTTTATATTACTTAATAAACAACATAACAGAAAAAGAATGCTCTTGTAAAATTACAGCAATATCTGTTGTTTGCAATAAAAGTAATTGTGTCAATTCTATAGCTATTCTGTTTTTGGTCTCGGCCAGTCATAGACTTGGTCTTGGCTTAGCATGCCTTGGTCTTAGTTTTTTCTCGGTCTCAATGTTTTTCAGCCTCTGCTCTTGGTCAAGACGGTCATGACTACAATGCCACTGACAAAAGCTGGTGGCATCACAATGTTTTGTTATATCCACCAAGTTATATATTGGTAACAAAATTCAAAAAATTGTTGGCCACAAAGTCGTGAAAAAGCTCTTCCAGGCTTTACCATTATTTGTGAGACTTATGGATAAAAGAGCAGCAACTTTATCTGTATCTTAACTTTGTTTCCATGAAGCTCCATAAATCATAAAGTAAATGTCAGTTTCCACCCATTTGCTTGACTTCATCTCCTCAGAGACCCCCCCCTCCCCCGCCCCCTCAGTGGCCTTTGATCCCTTGTGCTTCCTAGGAGTGTAAGACTTATGTGAACTGGACACCCACTGCATTGCTTAGTCGCCCTCATCAGTTCTCTGGCTGACCGGTTGGCTTCTCATATGATCAGTTATACTGGCGGAGAGCTGATGGATGGCTTTAATGAGCGCGTTGGCTCCTCAGAGTTCTGTGATCCAAGCCGAGGTGGACCAGAAGATCTGTGACTGCATGTTTCATCTGACACTGGAAGATATTTCTCATCCTCTCTCTGAGGGAGTACCATGGCACACGGCCACAAAGTCATGAGTGTGTTCTGTACTTAAGGTATAAATCCCTGGCTGGACAGTCACATTTACTGAAATGGAATGATAGGTGATGAAGTACCTGCAAGTCAATGTTTCCTGAGCAAAAAAGAACACTGCATGAAAGCTTTATGAATGCATTTTATGTTGTTTTTTTATTAAGAATTTAAATATTTATTTTTATGATCACTTTTGTTATTCCTAGAATTTACCTGGCACCCATGGTTTGAACGAGCAGAATTCCTCTTTGAGAACCCTATGGTTTATAAAACTACTATACTGTAATCCCACTTTAATGAAATTATTGAATTTTACTTTTATTTAAACTATGTTAAACCACATTATGCCCTTTGATTTGTGAAGCTGCTTTGAAGCAACTGCAAAGAAGCACTACAATATACAAATCCATTTTGATTAGATTTTTTTATTGGAGTGGATTAATCAGTCAACTTCTAACAACCAGAAAGGTAAAAAAAAATTATCCTAGCATCTTTTGCTGCAAGGTGCTCAACAGGTTCCCGATATGTTTCAACCAATTAAATGCACTCTTTTTTTCCCTTTGTATCTCAAAACCACAAATAAGCCTTAAGCCTTGTTCGCTATGATGCTGTACTAATTATTCTGTGGAAACACAACTGATGAGACCTCTTTATGAATAATGTTTCATGACATAAGACCTCTCGTGTGCTCTTCTGAATTGATTTGTTGCAAACATTATTTTTATTTTGGGCAAATGTTGTATAAGAGGAAGTTGTGACAATCAAGTTATGACTATAACAGTGGCAGGCAACTAACAAAACAATTTTATGAACAAATGCTCATGCAGGGTGCCAATTCAAATCTGATTTGATAAACAAACTAAAATAGGACAGGCTTCAGTCTTGGCTCTCCTGTCCTTTAAGTCCACCTCAGTATCTTGCAATTCTTTTAGTACATTTAAGTGAAAAACAGCAGCTCCTTAGAGGTACGTTGCTAGCTTAGTGGGTAATGCTAACAGACATTCCCGATAAAGTAGAAAACTTGAAATTTACTAGATTATTTGAACTTGACTTTGTTGCTCCACTATTTTCTGTTGAGACATCCCTTCAGACAGCGTCAATTGTTTTGAGGAAGCTGATTTTTCTGTATAGTTTACAATTTTCAACTTCCGAATTGTCTGTCTCTCCCTCGATTGCAACATCTGCCTTTTCTGGCACCAAAAAAATTGTGTTCAATCAATATCTTTGGCACTACTCAGCTATTGCAGAATGATCACATTTTCTCATTGGCTTAACATGTAAAATGTCTGCCATTCCTGCTTTTGTTTTTTTTTTCATAGTGAACAAAGTTTTACAGTAGAACCATGTGGGATGATGTTGTTGAAACAGTAGTAAAAAGAGACCGGTTAAATGTAGCCATTAATTCAGTCTACTACAAAAGAATGGAGATCTACACAAACTTGTTTAATTGCCAGTGATTCAAACCACATTTAGGATGGCAGTTCCTCTTTTGCAGATGTGTCTAGTGAGCAGACACTCTTGAGACAGCCTCAGGCTTCTTTTGGCTCATTTGGAACACTCGGCGTGTGGACTGACAAGGCCTTGTTTCAGACGGCTCCACACCAGAGCTGAATATCAATAGGCTTAGCTGGAGGACGAGCAGGTCATGGGTCCACTAACAGCTTGCACTATGATATAAAACATTTTTCAAATAACTCAGATTATCAGCTACTGCTGACTTAATTTAAAGAGAATTTAGCCTCCTTGAATTGGGTTCATGAATCCATTTGGATTTAAAACTTATGTTTACATCTCCAGACCAGCGTAGCCTCCCATCTATCCAAGACTTGTACATCTCCAGGACTCGGAGGTGTGGAAATCTAATTTCAGCTGACCCCTCCCATCCTGCATATGGCCTCTTGACACCCTCCCTTCAGACCGGAGGATACGATCCAATCGAACAAGAACTGCACGCCACAAGAACTGCTTCGCCCCCTCTGCTGTTGGGCTATTGAACTGCAGCTAATCATCGTAATCTACACTGTCACTTTAAAGTCACTTAAATTCATTGTTGTTGTGTTTTTGACCCAATGTGGATGTAGTTTCCAGTCTTCCTCTAAGATCTATGCACGGTAAAATCTAAAACATTTAGTTCCACATGATTTATATAACTTTAATGCAATTGAATGAGTTTTTAAAATTGTCCACATGCAATTCTTTTGATTGATCTGTTTACAAAATTTGGGTCTTGTGAACCAGCAAAAGGTACAGATGTAACCAGCATCAAGCAAGCAGAATCTATACTGTAGAACTTCTTTATAATACCTGATGAATAGCTCTTCGCTAAGCTCCCCTTGAAGCTCCACTGTACCACATAACATGGTTTTGGTAGGTTTCACTGATGGTTCATCTGAGCCATTTAAAGTCCCTGATTGCAAAAATATGGGCACCCCACAAGAGCTTGCCATCTCTGCTTGAGATGATTCTGCTGACAATCTCTTCTTTTAACTCATAAATCCGGGAATATGTTGAATTGGCCATTGATTTGATGCAGAGAAGTGGAGGCGAGAAGTTTCCAGTGAGCTTTTATATGCTGTTGTCACATATGATTCTTTTACTGAATGATTTGGCTGATACTGATTCATATTCATATTTCTGTTTACTTTAAATTAAACTTTCTTGTTGCTTAAGAGAAAACAGTGTTAATAGATCTCAGGCTGTTGTTGCTAAATTTTAATGTGACACACATAAAATGAGACTGTGAAGTTCTTAAAATGTGGTTTACGTAAAGGTTGCCTATGAAGGAAAAACTGAATTTATGAAGGCGATATACGAGCACACAGCACTTCTGTTGTTTTTGTACTTGTGCTTTCCACAAAGATGACACAAATGAAACAGGAGCAGAGTGCACTGAATTTGGCAGTGCTGAGAAAGAATGTGTTTGTGCTAATCTGGTGCCAGACAAACATTACTTTATTTATATTCATGAGGCAAGATAATAAGGTTTTTAATGCCTCTTGCACTGCTTAGATTGCTTCTATGCTGCTGGTCAGAATACATATGGATTCTGCTCCCAACTAAAGTCTGTTTGGATCCATTGCACCCCTCCCACTCTTTGACATTTCAGTACGTCTCCTCCAAGTCTAATGTCATTCAGTCAAGAGGAATCTATCTGAGGTACTGTAAGTCAAATAAAGTAAATCGGATGAAAATCTTTTTTTCCATGAAAATAAACCAGAATAGTGGGTAGATACTGTTGTACTCTTTTTGTGTCTGACCTCTTCACCTTAGTGAAACTGGTTCTAATGCCTTGATGATGGGACACAAAAGGATCCATTGTCTCCAATGGGTCTCTTGGGCTGCCCGGCGGTGAAACGACTGGAGCTTGGTGCGAGGCTGGCACCCCAGAGATATGACGAAGCGAGCTGGTTCTACCTGACAGCATGGGCATAAAGAGAGCCTTGTTCTGTTAACAAAGACTTAGACTTGGATAGAATGAGTGCTAATGGGGAGAATGTCACCCAAATAACAATGGCTGTTCCCATAAATGAAATGAACTTATGTTTTTTTAATGGATATCCCTACTCTGAACATGGTTCTGTTTCTAAAAGCACACAAGTTATACTATTAGATTGGTTATAAAATCCATATCAACTCATTTTTATGGGAGACGATTTCAAAGTAAAAAATATAAAATTTTTCAGTGAAGATTTGAGCGTGTCGAAACTGGCCCCCATCAAGTTTTGTTGAAATCTCCTTTTCACGTTTTGAGGGATGTTATGCTTACAATCCTGAGATGATTATAGTGCTGCCATGATTTATTCACTTTTCCTTTTTCAGATGATATAAAAAGTATTGTAAATAAAATAGCTTTGCAGTCTGAAAATAATTCAAATCGACCGAGAAGGCTGGTGAACCAGCATCTTTGAGACGTTGGTGAAGAAGGTCAACCTTTTTTAAATAGGACATTTTAATAAAAATAAGAAAAAGTTTAATTAGAATGACATTAGATGGTTTTTGCCTGGTTAAGTTCAAATTAAGCAGCTAAAACAATGAACATAAGGAAGCTAAATGTGTGGTTTTTTTTTTTACTTTAAAGGATTGAGGATTTGGGGTAATAATGCGAGTTGTCAGAATTGGCTTCTGAAAGTAAAGGGTTTGAAAGTAAGAGACAAATACAGATGTTGTTCCAAGATACCATGTTGGAGTTAAACCGATTTGTCAGTCTTTTACTTCAACAGAAAAAGAAAAAAATCCCTTGATTTTATTAATAACTTCAGTATGGCTTTTAATAAGCTTGGATTTTATAGCCCTGTGCCATGCTGGAGAGCAGTTGAAATGCTGATGAAAAACTCATGGTCTTTTCATGAGAGCTGTTGAAGCATTTGTAGCAACAGATTCATCCAGTAATGAGATGGAAACATCAGTGAGTCATTGAAGTTTTTCATTGAGCACATTCATTCTTAATTTACGGAATGGAATTTCTAAGGCAAGGGTTTAAAACATAATGTCTTCTAGAATAGAAACGACTTGCATTTGAGTTACAACCCTGTTCTAGTATGCATACTACTCTAGCTGCAGACAAGCTAAGAGGACCTTAATTAGTGCAACAGGTGTTTGATGATGGTTAAACAAAACTGTGTAGCCCTCCAGAGTTGGTGACTCCTGTTCTAGAGATATGTTCTGAAAATTGATTAAAACTTGCAAGATATCTTCTCGATTTTTGCACCAATGACAAAAGCTGTTTAGAAACCATTTAATTCAGTGGATTCATAAGTCCCTTTATGATTTAATTTGTGTTGAATAGACTTACCTCAAGCTTTTAATATTATTTATATTATCGGCAAGCTTTTAATATTATCTATAATATCTGCATAGTTTTTTTTATTTTAGCCAAAAAGTGACTATTAGCATGTGCTTTTCAACTGAGCAACATGCATCAAGTGTGGAAAAGCCATGTTTCTTTGAACTGCAGTATGCAGATTTCTGCTTGGGAACATTGAGCACATTCCTACGTGCTACTGTAGAATACTTGATGAAGGATGGAGCTAAGCTATTGTGGCTTGACCTAAATTCCTTCCATTTTACAATGTTCAAAGAATTACACAGTGTAGTTCTCAGAGCTCGGTGTAGAACTTAATTTGAAAACCATTGCTAGCTTTCAATGCCTTCTTCACAAAAAGGCCCTTTGTTTCACTCATGGTTATAATTGTGTGTTAATGGGGCTCTGATGTATTTGTGTGAATCTGACTATTTTTTGTAAGTTAAATTCAGAGCTGCTCGGAAAGGATAGTCATTAGTATTTTGGTAATAATTTAAATATTGATTATACTTTGTCTTTGAAAATATGCAGCAATCAATTAATTTATATTTCATTTTTTAATAGTTTGTTCAAATAACTTATCTAACTATCTAATGTCCACTTTAATACTTTTTCTATACTACTAAAAGAAGAAAGGTATTAAGATGATGACCTATTAAGTGAAAACCCATTTAGTGTTAATTTCTAATATATTGTGCATAGCAAATAATATATTTTATATATTTTTATATATTTTGTATATGTAAATATTAATACATGAATATTATTATATATTATGCATAGTTTACATCTTGATATAATAAGCCAGAGGAGTCATGATAGATATCTAGAATATCTTATCTATAGAGAAGTGTTTTAACCAGAAGGATTCGTGTATATCTTCTTAGGGGAACATCAAACATGACAGCTCCTCAGAAAGAAACATTCCTATTGGCTGCTCCAAAAGCCAGTTGCTACATGTTGCCCAATTTGCATAAATACAATGTGATGTGATTGACACTTTTTTTTCGGACAATACAATATTATTATATAAACGATCTTAGCTATAATTAAGTATGCACATAGGATTCAAAATAGAAGCATATGTTGTCAGTAAATGCATTAAGTAAAAATAAAATTAATAATGGAACATAAAAATAAAAGGGTAACTTCAGTTTTGTATGGGTTGAGATGTGTATTTTTCTAATCATTTATAAAGTGTGAAAAATCTGGGTTACTTGAAATGACGAATACTTGAATACAGTGGAAGATAATTTTTTCACTGCAGCAATGAACCCAGTGTTCTATCTGATTTTGTTATGATCCAATAATCATTGGAGCCAAAAAATGTAAATTTATTACATTTTAAAAGTAGTTATTAACTATTGCTTCTTAAATACTGTGTGTAGCCTGAAAAACAAATACATAAAGTAATGTGCGTAATAAATGCATTAATAATGTTTCTCTCCATTATATCATTTTATTTAAATCAATATCATAATCAGAATTTGAATAGTTGCTCAGCCCTAAAGTGAAAATGTTATGGAAAAACATCATATTTGCAGATTAGAATAATGATCTTAGTATATAATAGCCATTGTGGCTCACTAAATCAGCATTTTCTTTTTCTTAATAAAATGTATTTTTTGCAACTTTAGCAATAAATTACAAAATACATTACAAGCATTATCAAGATGCTGTGAGTACTTGCCCCAAGTAATCCAAGAACAAGTATGTTTGCTGTTCAGGATATTTAACTTGTGACACTGAACGATGCTTTTACGGCACACTCTGAAAGGAATAGAGAACAGCTTTGAGAGCTTTAGAAAGGAATGCAGCATTTGCTTTGATAGAAGGCCCTTCAAATATTATTCTGACCAAGTGGGGCCTTGGAGTCAAAAAGGTTGAGGGCCACTTGGTTAGAAACAACCTTTTATCACTACAATCCAAATATGATTCATTTGTGTGGTTCACAACCTCTCGAGTGGTAGTGACCGCGATCGCTAGAGTGTTTGTTGCTCTTCAGCTACTGATTGTTTCCAGGTGCGTAGCTGAATGCTCGCTGGCGTTCTCACCAATTTCATCGGAATATGTTCACAGAGCTTTGGAATTAATGACCTCTATAAATCTTGTTTTACATGAATAAAAAAGAGAATTACGTATAATCTGCGTAGGGTGAAATTGGAAAGAAAGGTGGAGAAGTATAAATGAGAATGATGGACCCCTTAAGCAAATATTATAGTTGAGCAGATTAGTATGCGTCCAAGTCCACCAATGAAATGAGGCTTATCTGTAATCACAGTAGGCCTTCCATTTCATTCCCCTCAAGAGAGAATCGCTCAGGGAGAGACTTGGTTTGATTAGCGTGCCTTCAAAGCTGGAGTTTGAGTCAGTGTTTGTAGTTTTTCTGTCTCTTTGAATTGGTCTGTTCCTTTAGAGCCCTCCAAAAGATACACGTTTTTGTTTGATTACAACATTGAATTTTAGTTGTTGTTCTTATGAAAACTATTCATTGGTGTGTTTATGACTTTCTGAATGTTTCCTTCTGTTACAGAATATAAAACAAACTCTAGTTTTCCAGGCATTTCACTCAGGAAAGGTGTAGGTGTAGCACACATGTGAAGGCTTCGTAGTGGTGCAGCATCTTGCCCCAGTCACTGTTATTACAGATAGACATGCTTGGGATCAAAGGGGAAAAGGAAAGAAAATCTATGCTGGAAGCTGTGTTTTATATATCATCAGAATGTCACTCTGAGGAAATAACAACAGAGGGCTCTGTAAGTGAAGCAAGAATTGCCCTTGTTTTGAAGGTATGCCCTCTAGTGGCTGCACATTAATTAATTCAGGAACTGATTCATTAAAACCTTGCGGTGCGAAATCCTTTCACATTTATACACAGTTTAATCCTAAAAAAAGAGTAGAACATAGATGCCTTTAGGCCATAAAAACAGACTCATGGGGTTTCAAACCAGTGACTTTCTATCTAAGATGATTGCAGCTAGATGTCTGTTTTCAATAAGAGGTACAACAAAAAAATGTAAATTAAATTTTTTAAATTCTATTGATGTTTTAATTAATCTGCAATCAGTTTTTGCTTGCTGTGTTAAACATCAGTAATGTTAGGTACATGAGAGTTCAACATTAATTCTGTTTTAAGATGACCCAGTGTAAGGGCACCTTTGAGGTGCACACTGGCGTAAGAGGTTCAATTGAGGCGGCTCAAGTGTAAAAGGCACATCATGATTTTAACGGATTTTCTGCAGCTTTTTGTACGATACAAACATTTTTTGTAATGATTTGTGTAAGGATTGGTAATATCCTTTGTTAAAGATGAGTTCTTGATTTGTGCACTTTTACGTATAATATATATTTATTGGTTTACGTTTTTATATGCAGATTTAATACTTTATAAGCTGCCAGTACTTTAAATAAATGTAATATAATTGTAATATAATATAAATGTAATTTCACTGGAATACATGGATGGAAGATAAACTCAACTCAACTTTTTAAGTTAAAATGGGTTTATAAAAAATATTTCTTAAATGTGTTGATGGATAGCAAGTTCAACATGCATGAAACTACAGTGTTTGTATCGATCCTGTTCCATATTCTAAAATAAACACCAGAGGATTTATTAAAAAGCAAACTTGATAGAGACTTGCTTAGAATAGCAACCATGATCTTTACTTTTAGAGCTGTTATTAGGAAACCAGAAACTGTGAAATCTCTTTAAAAAGTGTGTGTGATTAGCACAATGCATGTTAATAAAATTGGTTTCATTTGTGGCTAGTTAGTCACAAATAAACAGAGCAATTGAGAAAATGTGGTTATTAGTGGCTAATTACTGATCCTTAACATTATTAAAATAAAGTAAATAAACTGAAAAGACATGACTAATAAATGTGTTTCCGGACAATTTTAAATAATAATTATCTGTAAAAAAAAAAATAAAATCTTGTCAGCCATGCTGATCACAGATGTCAGGAGATCAGAAAAGTGTCTCTTGTAAGGTCTAAACCTGATTTGTTTTTAAACCTGAGGGTTTTGGAGAAATGTCGGGGTAGCCTGTTGGTGCGCTCAGCAGCTTTGATGTTTCAAACAATGCTTGGTGATGCCAGAGTTTGACTGGCACAGATCCAGCACACACACTTCCTCCCCGCCCAGAGGTCAACAGCTGTTTCAAAGATCCAGCACTTTTCTCTCCCGCGCGATCTAAGGATTCAGTCGACAGGGGGAAACTTGGCTTCGATCCCCTCATTCATTCATTTGGACAGACTTCCTCCTCCGTCTTCGACATTCCTCCAGTTCCACCTCTGCTGCATTGTTCTGAAAGTGCTTGTCACGTATTCACACATCTGGTTGCTCGTGGAGAGCTTTTAGTGGTTCTTGAATTACCGGGGTCTGTCTCCTGGTGCATGTCTCCGTGTTTTTGGTATTCTATCTTAAAAAATTGGTTTTAGCCACAATCCTATCACAAATTGGTTAACTTCATTACATCATACATTGGGGATTGGTTTTTATCTTTATAATTGTATTTCGGTAAGATTTGTATTTAGGCCACTGTTACTTGATTTAAATGAGACAGATAACTATATAGCTAGGTTTGATGTTCTCAAACAGTCTAATTTTTCTCTCCAGGTAAAGTACTGAACACAGACCTGCGACACTACCTCAGCCTGCAGTTCCAGAAAGGCTCACTGGATCACAAGCTGCAGCAGGTGATCCGGGATAATCTGTACCTGCGGACCATTCCCTGTGAGTACACACACGCAGACAGACATAAATGGAACTCCTCTGATCCTCACAATCTCATTAAAACCCTCTTGTGATCCTGCCATCACACTGGCTGCTCAGACAATAATTACAGTGTCACTAACACCAATTCAGCCTGCAATTTTAAAGCGAGGCACGATGTGTACTCTGAACTTCTTATGTTGAAGTCAGCACTTTAGCTGAGTTTTAAATAACTCTGTGATTGCACATGATTAAACGTTGATACGCAACACAAGCAAGCAGCTAATCTTTGCTTACAGGGTTTGGTGACAGGAAGTGTATAATGCGTGTAATTAAAAATTGTCGTCAGATTTTAAAGTAGTTTGAGGATGAAAGTTGTAGAAGTTAATCAATGCCATCACACAAGTTAACCATAATAATCATTCAAATAACAAAAAACACTCTCCACCCATTTTGCTCTCTTTTTTTCTCTCATTCTCCCCCTCTGTTTACTCTCCCTCAATCTCCCTCTCTCTCTTTCTCCCTCTCATTCTCTTTCTCAATCTCTCTCTGTCTTCTCCCTCTCATTCTCTTTCTCAATCTCTCTCTGTCTTCTCCCTCTCAATCTCTCTCTGTCTTCTCCCTCTCTATTTCTTGTTGTTTCGGTCTTCTCTCTCCTTCTCTCTCTTTCCCCTCTGTCATCTCTCAATCTCCTTCTGTATTCTCCCTCTCATTCTGTCTCTTAATCTCTCTCTCTGTCTTCTCTCTCTCTATTTCTCGTTCTTTCTCTCTTCTCTCTCATTCTCTCTCTTTCCCCTCTGTCATCTCTATCTCCCTCTGTCTTCTCCCTCTCATTCTCTCTCTCAATCTCTCTCTCTCTCTCTATTTCTCGTTCTTTCTCTCTTCTCTCTCATTCTCTCTCTTTCCCCTCTGTCATCTCTCAATCTCCCTCTGTCTTCTACCTCTCATTCTCTCTCTTAATTGCTCTTTCTCTCTGTCTTCTCTCTCTTTTCCCCTCTGTCATCTCTTAATCTCCCTCTCTCTTTCCCCCTGTCTTTCCTTCTCTCCCTCCCCCTTTCTTCTCTCCTTCTTTCTTCTCTCTCTCAATCTCTCTCTCTAAATCTCTCTTTCTCTCTCTCCCTCTGTCTTCTCTCTAAATTTTTCTTATCTCTCGCTCTCAATCTCTCTCCCTCTGTCTTTTCTCTCTCATTCTCTCTCTTCCTCTTACAATCTCTCTCCCCCTTTCTTCTCTCTCCTTTCTTCTTCTCTCTCTAAATTTCTCTTTCTCTATCTCAATCTATTTGTCTTCTCTCTCTCCCTCTGTCTTTTCTCTCTCTCCATCTGTCTTCTCTCTTTCCCTCTGTCTTCTCTCTCTCTCTGTCTTCTCTCTCTGTCTTCTCTCTCTCCATCTGTCTTTTCTCTCTATGTCTTCTCTCTCTCCATCTGTCTTATCTCTCTCTCCCTCCCTCTTCTCTCTCCCTCTGTCCCCACTTGGCCACAAACCAGAGAATCGGTGAAACTCATGCCCTAATTATGTACAAATCTTTAATTTGGGGTTTTCTCTCTCTCTCTCTAATCTGATTAGTAGTGTTTGTAAAGAGATAAGCACAATTATCATTGTTGCTTTCCAGATGAAGGTTCCAGGTTTTATTCTAGCCAGGCCCATTTTTGAATAGGGGTTTAATTTTGTGCCTATTTATATACAAATTTGCCCACAAATCAATGAGCCATGTTTCTGTTCAAACAGCTGTAAAGTTCTGATTTTCATCTGACGTCTCCTTTATAAAGCTCTTTAATTCCCCAGAATATTGGGAAAGGGGGAAACAAAAAGAAAATAGTGAAAAGTGCTGAAAAGAATTAAGAAAAACTGTAATTGGAACCTAGACTAAATCAAAAGAAAACCGGAGATCCTCAGCAACACGGGTGTTCTAAATAACCTTAAATAACTAAAGAAAATACAGTCACAAGCACCAATGTATGTGTTTAACTTAAAAAAAACGTTGAATGGAGCATTTGAAACAAGAATACCAAGAACTAACCACAAGTGAGTATAAAAAATTTCTAACAGCAAACACAGCAGCGTAGCACACGGGAATGAAGCCGGGCTGTGAGGGGCAAGCCATATGGAACTTGTAGAGCAGTAAAGCTTCAGATTTCACTCATAAATTCTTGTATCATTCGACAGTGTGTAAAACATAAATAAAGACACGTGTTAGAGAATGGAAAAAAATAACAAATGACATAGTTAACAATTATTACAATCTTGTGGAGATTTTAACAAAGTGAAAGGATTAATCCACTCACTGGGAGCATAATCTCTAAAACACAACACTCCTTTCATGTTTTACCAGTTTTTTTGGGTTCAGTTAACGATAAAGCAGTGGTTTTAATGGGAAGGTGCACTTTGCACACAGTACATAAATGCTGTCTTCTCATATCTACAGGGTGTCTAAAAGGATAAAGCCCCTCACACAGGCCTATATCAGTGCTGGTTCCTTTTACGTAGTGTGACGAGAGAAGTGTTTTTTTTTTTACAGGTGTTTTTTTTTTAAACCGGAAACACAATTGTTTAACTTATGCAGTAAAAATAATAGGTGTGTATAGACTTTGAATTATTTAAAGTTGTGAACCTCCCTTTTGAAGATTGTGAGCTGTCTTGTTTAAACTTTAATGACCCAAAATTGGATCAATAAGATTAAGTAACAATTTTTTAAAAGAAATTCACCACCTTTTTAGTTTGGTTTAACCAAATATTCATATAAGATGCATGTAATATTTTAAAAGTTTCTGAATTTTCTGAAATTGTTTTTGTGCCCTGAAAGTCAAAAAGACTGAGAGCTGTTTCAAACTCCACTGACTCTCTGTGTCATAGATAAAACAAGATGAAATGTTTTTTTTACTTCACCGTAGATGAAAGAAAGCCCAGATCCATTGAGGACAGAAGATCCAAACATTGGCTGGTTGTGAACTTTTTTTATTTTACCTTACCAAGTTTTTTAGTCATATTAAAGAAGGTATGCCTGACACCCTCTTGCCTGATCTTGTCTTATTGATGAAAATAGGATATCTATTCTACTAATATACCACATTCACATTTCTGAAAATTGCTGTGATATTTCTGAGATCTTATTTTCCGCTGGAAAAAATCTTTGAAAAGGGGTCATTCACTCACTCTTCATTAAGTGAGCCTCCCATTGGGATTGTCAGACTAATATCTAGTGTTTTTCATGATGTGAGCAGATGTTTGCAGGAGGATTGTCTGAACTGGAAGCTTCATTTTAATGCACTGTCCCACAGACCCCTACTTCAGCACATTTACACGAATACACATGGCCGTCCATTATTACAATTCTGGCAGTATGAGCACAGTGAGCACCAGGCTTATAGTGAAATGATTGACTGGTCTAATTTAATTTAAAAGGGTGGGTAGTAGCAACACTCGCAGACTGAACTGTCATAGTTCATCTTTGAGGCTTCAGACAGGTAAAGATTTCAGTAATTGTTTCAGAGCATGTTATTAATCACAGTGAATGCATAGACAATGTTTAATAATATAAGAGAGATCACTCAAGAAAATAATTTACTTAGTAAAACCTATATTATTTCCGGGAACAAAGTGTGACTTATCCAATTGTAATCTTTGAACCTTGTCTTTGAAGCTTCTAAAATGCTCAATACCACTTTTGCAAATATAAAAATGGTGAGATAACTTTATTCATTTTGAACTCTTAGCTAAATGTTCTCTTAAAGCAGTCTTTGAAGAGCACAGATAGTTTTGGAAGTGGGGCTTGTTGCATTTGTGGGTTTTCTGTTGCATTAGTGGGTTCTCTGTGCATTTGTGAACAGTGTGTGCTGTGTGGCTGGGCTGGATGCTGAGCTTTGAAAGCAGCTGGCCTTGTTATATCTGCCTTGTGTAAACCACAATGCTAATTGTTTGTTTATCCTCCAGCAGCACAGACACCAGCATCTGCATTGGCTCTCGCTGCTCACTCGCTGCTGCCGGGTGTCAGTCTACTTTCTGACTATTGTCAAAACTTGCAAAGATTGGCTGATTGTTGATGCTTTTATAGTCAAACATAAAAACACTTCTGAGAAATGTCTCTGTTCTGAGAAATTTAAGCTTCATTTGTCATTTCAAATAGCAAACCAGAGATGCTATAATGAGTTTTATGTTTTGTGGATTTAAAAAGAAAAAAGGTCTGGTGGTTGTCCAAGTCTGTTCTATGTTTTCATTGAGGTTAATGTTATTCTTAGTTCTAGTCCATTTATTCATTTCTGTTTATCATTGTGTTCAATTGTATAATTCCCTTTGTATACTGCATATAGTCATTGTTCACATGTGCTCCTTGATTGTATTACAGGGATTTAACTTGTTTTTTTCTGCATCCAATTTCAACGTTCCATGCCTTGTGTTTAAGAGATTTCTTTCTTAAGAGATTTCTTTCTGTCCCTTTGCCATAACCCTTAACCACCACAGTGAAGGTGTTAAAAAAAATCCTACATATAAGCTAAGATTAAAATCATACATTAATCAATTAAAAATAGCTATTATTTATATAGTTGTTTGCTTTATTTTCTATATTTATTATAATAACTTAATTTGACCTGCATCAGCACTTATGACATGAAATCTAACATAAACAGCTGTTTTTTTATTTTACAACTTATAATAGTACAATAATACAGTGCTTAAAAAGTTTGTACGTCTCACAAGCGAGTCTGTTGTGCATTGTTACTGTTAAATAGCTAACAATACTGTGCTATACATGACCACTTACATAAAGCTATTCATTTTGTCACCCATCTTGAATAAACTGTTCCTGCGTCATGCGTTGCATGCTGGGAAATTCCTCTCAAGCCCTTGGTGTGTGGAAGTGTGGGTCTGTGATGTACATCCCTTCAATAAAGCCATAACCCTTAGTTCAAAAGAGAATTGGGACACCTCTACGCCTCATGCAAAATAGAGGAAAAGAGGGAATGGTTAGGACCAAGGAAGAGAAATGGAACTAATTCCTAAGTCCTGCTTTTCTAGCACTCCAAGACCATCAATTATTGTTACTCCGTGTGAACTTCCAGGCTGAACAATTACTCGCATTTGCAATTAAATCACAATTTGAATAAACGCAAACTTCAAGTAGCAAAAATCACAGACATGTGACTGTGTAACAGACAGAAAATTTTTCATTTTTATTCTGCCTGTTGGTTAAGTCTAGGCGATAATAGCAATCAGTTCCTAAAAAGTGCAATCCACATGTTTCATGTTTGTTATGAAATCTTTTAATCACAAAAATAAGGTTTTTTTTTTTGTCACATAACAGAATGTTTTTTATTTATTTGATCTATGCTTTAGTTTTATTTTTTACACCAGGATTTATACACATGCAAGGTTTGTAAGTTCAGTAAATCAATCAGAATAGATTTGGTGTTATTTTTATCAATTGTTCTGTCACAGGATTTACTTGAAATTATATGTATTTCACTTAATTATTGTTTTATTAAGAATGTGATGATTTATTACATGGTATTGTTAGAGAAGTATAGAACAGAAAAGGTTTTGGAAAAGATAATTGCATGCTCAGGTCTAATGGACTCGCTCCATTGTTGTGTTAGTCATTTTCCCTGCATCGTTATGTAATGAGTTAATCCATATTAAAATGTGTGTCTGTATAAATAGGAAAAACTAAAATATGCATATCATTTGAACGAACATCTGTTATTGGCAGCCAAAAAGGATGCCTAACCAAAGAAATTGTAACCTACTGTATCAATGCTAATTAGATGAATGTAAAATGCTGTTCTTGAACTAAATGATTAGAGAGTGGGATGACCTGTTTCAGTTGATATGAGAAAATATATATCTAACTTTCTATGTTTTTGGCAGGTACCACACGACAACCTCGAGAAGGGGAGGTTGCAGGAGTGGACTATAATTTCATCAGTGTAGGGGAGTTTCGGGAACTTGAGGAGAGCAGCCTACTCCTGGAGAGCGGCACCTATGACGGTACCATAATATAGCTTTAGGTTTGAGTAATATTCAATAATTATTTATTGAATATACAAAAATAGCTTTTCTTGACAATTTAAGAAGCAATAAATAAGAAATTATTCTAACTAATTAAGTTAAAGTGCTAATTAACATTTAAAACTGATTTAGTTAGGTTCATTTTTCATTTAATACGAAAGCTTTCATATTATGTTTTAGAAGTCTTCTACTTTTAAGCTGAATGAAATGAACATTTCTTGGAGAAAAACACTTTCAATACAAACTCTGTTACTAGGTGTCTCGGGGGATGTTAAACACTGGTTTCCCTCCCGCTTTGAAACTGTGCCACTTGCAAGACTGGAGAGCTGAATCAATGCATGCTGACTCACCCTCTTTTTAAGCTAATTAACAAACAGAAGTTAGCTGACCGCTTGTTCTGAACTCAATCTTATTTCCATCTGCCTGCTCTTCTGAATTCCAATAGATCAGTGAAACTTCACTTTCTGTGGTTCGAACATGCCAAAAACAATCTCAAGGCCTGTGTTAATAATGTCATATTAGAACAGCTGAGTTTCTTACTGATAAGCCTGGTTAATACCTGGCAAATTCCTCAGCTTTGTCCATGTTTAAGGAGGCCGCATTAGTTAATGATCCTTCCATGAGTCACTAAGAGTCCTTGTTTAATGGGAAGCTCTGACTGTATAGTCGTTTCCAGGCTGTGAAACTAAATCTGTCCGATGTGGATGTCACAGCGGGTGACTTTTACTAGGGCCTTTCCATCTACATGAAATATCTCCACTCTAGGGATTTTAGCTTGGAGGATAATTTCACACTCAACGGTTCTGGTTTAGAGATTTCTGGTCTTGGCATGGCATCTGGTGAGAAGGTTTTTACATGCTGCGCTAGGGCTGGATTGCTAAAACTAGCATGAAAATCTCAGACTTTTAAAATGACTTAAAGTCAAGTGTGACTATCTTTTAAATTGCATCTATTTGTTGAAATTATTTAATGCTACTCCTCTTCTTTTTGGGGAAGTTTTTATTGTTCATCCAGCACGGGTCGTGCTGACACCTAGTTGGCATCCCTGAAAAGGTTGCATTGGAGGTGAATCTTTGTTGAATTGACTTTTTTATTGATCAAGTCAAGTTTCTGTGTTTAGACCTTACTTATATACGATAATTTGAGGTCCAAATTTCTTTTTGTTCACTCGCACATTCAGAGGACACAGACCATGGAAACTCACCCAAGCACAAAGAGATTATAGAAACTTCACAGTCGTCACAATATTGATGTATGGATGCTCCTTTCCTTTTGATACATCACCCCTCCCCCACAAGTGAACGAAAGATCCCGTTTCATTGGTCAAGCGTGGCGCATTGCCTCACAAAAGACCGGTGCAATATGGTAGAGCTGAATTTTTTTGGCTTTACCCCAAAACTGTGTGGCCCATTATTTGGAAAGGAGGAACAAATCGTTGCACACCTGAGTGAAGATTTGCGCCGAAATTCCTCCCAATGTGTTTCAATCTATGCTAAGTAATTTCTTAGTATAAATATACTAGTATTAGTAGTACTTGTTCTTTTTCTATCATTATGCTAAGTAATCTTGACCAACTAATAAAGAGTTTTGTTTCTTTCAAGACCAAACAAACAGAAAACTACCATTTTGTTTTGTTGTTCCATGTGTTTTATAGACCAATATTCCAAAAAGCACTTTTTTACAAGTAGAAAAATTGTTTAACCACAATTAATAGTCCTGTCGGTGGCATTCTCTGATGATCGCCAACATTGAGTTAGAAGGATCTTTTCTATAGCCAATAACAGATACATTTTGTTTGTAGTAGATGACTTTTCAGAGCAAGGAAGTAATTGAGCAGTTTTTCAACACGCCTGGAGCATGATGTAATCAATGCTGTGACCGAGTTCTGTGGTGTTGAATGCTACGCTGGGTCATATCAGGTCTTTTTACAACAGTGATTAAAAATAATGAGAACTTGGATTCGAGTCCCTGGAGGGAATTTCCCTGTGAGTTTTTGTGCTTTTGTAATAAGTGTTTCAGTGTGGAATAATGAAGGGTGGTCACCTCGGAGGAATGCAGGCAGACAATGCTTATAAAGCAGACCACGTTCATACACAGAGCCATGAGCATTGATGACAGTTGGTGCAATCTCTCTCTCTCTCTTTCTCTTTCTCTCTGGCTATCATGATTCTGTCCAGGGTGTCTTCAGAGTATTTTTGCCAGCTGTTTTTAATTGATGGGCAATCATACCTCAAAATGTCACATTTGGAGGAATTATCATCAACCAGAAAGTACAAAATTTTAAAGAAAAGATCGAAATTGATCAGTTTGCCTCCACAACTAAATACAAGAAACAATAAAAATGTCTAAACTTATGTTCAACAAATATAAATTTCAGAAAATGTCATAATGTTTACCATATAGGTGATGTGGCCCATAAATGCAAAAAACAAACTATATATACTTTACCGTCATAACATAAATTACACATTCACTTGTAATAAAACAGTAGATTCAAAATGTAAATGCAGATTGCTGAACAAAGAATCTCTCTCATCTCTGAGGAGAGCAGTCTGTTTGTTTAGACTAGAGGACAGAAGAATGGCTTCTCTTCTGCCCGGAAATAATATCCCAGCATCCTTTGGAGGATCTGAAGGGTTTTGAAGGATGGAGTTTTCCATCTGTCCACACTTCTGCTGCGCGCTTAATGTAGAAACACATGGCTTTGATGCGCTTTTCCCAAATGAGACAGACCTCTTCTTAGGTTCATTACTTTGTAAAATTGAAAAGTATTTCTAGCTTTGAAAATGCACATCAAGTTTTAATTTCTTTACAATTTTTTCAAATTTCAAACTGAATGTACAACATAAAATGTTTTGGCTTCAATTTGGTAAAACTTAAATTGAACTATGAAAAAAAAACACCTAAATAAAACATACTTTTATATTTTATTAAAAGTAAAATATAACAGTTGTTCCAAACAAATGTTTTCGTTCAATTTTTCCAATCTGCATCGTATGACGTGCAATGTATTACATTCTGCATCAAAAGCAGAAACCATTGCCCTTTTAAAATGGCACCAATGCAGTTTTATCCCCTCCCAATTGGCCACCGAAAAAATATGTTATGTTTGTTTTGTCACCTCTTGTGTCGTAATGTTAAAGTTCCTTTTAAGGGTAAACAAAAAGGATCTGAAAAAGCATGCTGATGTTCAGCTTTTATTGACATGATACGGAACGTTAATTTTTTCATCTAAAATCTTTAAATATGATTTTAAAAACGCAGATGGAATAGAACCGCAGATGGACCCTCACTTCCAGGCCAAGCGGCAACCCCCTCCTTTACCTCTTGCTGCATAATAGGAAGTGACTTGATGGATTTGACATATTAAAAATCTGCAATTAAAAAAAGCAGGGGTCAGTAAGTCCATTTGTGTTTTTGGCTTGAATAACATCCACAATTATGAAAAAATATTGTGAAAAAGCATATTCTCATCCAGTTCACAACGTTTTCAATTTAAGGTTTCAGTCAAGAAATAATTTACACCTCTCCACAATTACACAAAAGACATTCAGGGACAACCAGGTGAGTCATAAAAATCCAACCAAGGTCCTATGAACAAGAAATGCAATCAATTTAAAGGAAGTGGTCAGACCATTTAAGAAAATAAAGGGGTATCAAAAATAATACACACCTTGTAGATTAAAGATAAAATATAAAGATCTCAGATTTAAAACAGCAAACTAAATTAAACTGTCATTTTCTTATAATTTAGGTTAATGAAAATAACATTGTGTTGAATCGAAAAAGGCATTATTATACTTAAATTTTTAACGGTTTCTTCCTAAAAAGTCAAGCCATATCTGAAAGCATTTTGGAACTTTTGCAAAGCTGTGGAAAGATGTCCCTGGCTCAAGTTTATGATCTGAATCAGTACAAACAGGCAAAATTATAGTGATAACAATGCACAATAACTGCTAAAGCTGATTAGCGTTTGAGTAGAAAGTACCTATTCCAAGGTCATTTGCAAACATTGACTCTAACATGGACGTAGCATGCATGACGTTAAGAATGGACATCGCCTGCCATTGCCAGAATGTACATGTGTCACTATACCCGGTAACCAAAAATAGGTCCAGAGAGTGGATAAAGGGTTAGCACATATATTTGATTACCTGATGGTTTAAATCTTAATCTGTCTTAAAAAAAACATAATCATAATTCAAGAAACTATCAGCTTTGGAGTGAATGAGAACCTGCTCACTTCTGCCCCCGTCCACTTGCTGTAAGTCAAGGTACTACAGTTCAGTCACTTCTTATTGTACATCCGCATGGAAAGCAGGAGTTGGTGCTTGGTTGCTACATGAACAGAAGGTGTGACAGTATCTGCATACATATATGCAACAAATTTATAGAAATATTAATTTTTTCCACTTATTTGGAAGTCACCTCATTTAGTGCAATGTTCTGAAACTATGCAAAACACTTAACTTCCAATAACACAAAAAGCAGACTGTTGAAGTGACACAAAATTAAGAAAACCTAATTTTTGACTGTAGAGTACTTTCCATTTTGAACGTTAACTGCTGAACTTTGGAGCTACTTTAGATTTAAAACTAGCACTTCTGATTGTTTTTAATTTCTTTACTTAGGCATCCAGAGGAAATTTCCATGGTAGCTCTGTATTTGCTGTTCTTGCTGATCGTCATGGGTGAATAGTCAGTCTCCATCACTTCATAAAAAACCTGGAGGAGAAGGCATGATGTTATTTATTTGACACCAAACCATCAAATGTTAAATAACTCCCTGCTATCAGCCTGTCACTTCCCTCCGTGATGCCATCCAGTGTGCACTTTCAAATCACCTCCATTCATCTGACAGCACCCGACCATTTCTCATAGATTAATGCTAACGAATTTCATCACCAACCTCGGTGGACTGCTCACCTCCGCTCCTCCTCCCTGTGTGTTTCATGCTGTAAATCAAACGCTCTGTTTATGAATGATCCATTATGCTGTGACCGCTGTTTGACAGGAGATTCAGAGGCTGTGAGAGAGCACATTTACAGCCATTATTTGATTAGACTTTCACTGCGTGTTACTTTTGAAAAACAACGTGAAGTTCTTACATGGGTGGCGTAATTGCAGGTCAATCATAGCTATTCAGTTTTTCTAAAGAAATATCCTTTTTTGAGGAATTGTATTACATAAGTGGCTGAGTTTTGGCAAATTTCTTCCTGCTGTTGGCTCTTCATTTTCTTAAAGGGCATGCTGACCTCCCCAGCATTTTCTATGACAATCGTTTTGTTGTAAGAAAAGTGTGGTGTAAAAGCCATTCATGCAGCACATTCAGTGTATCGCTCAAGACGTTAGATTCATTGTTGAAAATGCCGTTTTTTGTGCATTGAACAGCTTGTGTAGCTATAACAGATATTGTATGTGAACACTTTAGTCCATCGGTTTCAATGTGTACAGTAGGTTAACCACAAACAAATAGCAGAAGAATTCTGTGAGGTATGAAGTCTAAGGCTACTTTATGTCTACAAAAAGTTTTTCCTGCTTTAAAAAGAGATTTCATCCACATAAGAATGTTTCACTTAAAAATTCTAAACAGCATGCAAGCTGAAAGAGCGGGATTCCAACACTTGGAAGAAACTGATTGAATGACTTGACTAAAGAAATTTGATTTTCCCTGACTCGCATGTGGATTAATGGGAAAATAATAATAAAACATCTTACTTAAAGGCCTAAAAGTAGCTTTAACAGCCACTATTCCGATTTTAATTCAAACTTGATAAAAAGAAGATGCGTTTAATCCAAAACCTGAAGTAAAAAACTCAAAGTAGCTGTTTTGTTTTTGTAGAGTGGTAAACATCAACTGAAGACATGCGATTGAAATAATTTATTTACAGATATAGAATATAATGATTACATTTTGTAAAAGTTAGGAATTTTAGGACTGTAATTGGCCAGTTGAACTCTGGTGGAAAAGGAAATCAACTTGAGATCGGAAGGTGACTTGTTTGATCCCCAGATCCCCAAAGTTGAAGGTGGTGTGGGTGATGAAACACTTGCTTTCCCATCTTCAACAACCACAGCTGTGGTGCCCTTGAGCAAGGCACCAGTTTCCAAACTTCTACCCCGGCTGCCGCAACCATGGCTCAAAAACTCAAAAAATTCCAAACTCATTTTTAGAAATTTCTAACATATTTAAACTTGTTTATACTCGTATACATTTTCACATACTTTCACATTTGTTTTGAAATTTGGGGGAATTCCTGTTAATAATTACATTATTGAGGTTTGTCCTTTTTTGTTTCTTTTTTTATATATATATACCTGTGCAAGTTTTCATATATGATTAATAGCACTAGAAAGTGTTGAAGAGGAATTCACATTAGCTTTACTAATTCTCTTGTATCACTTAAGATCTTTTGTTCTACCAAACTATTGCTTTGTCTTTTCTTTGCTCAAGGAAAACCAGCTGTCATGGTTTTCGTTTGCTACACTTTAGGCAGTAAGAGAATATATGGTGTATTTAGTGCACAAAACCACTCCTCTCTTCTGCTTCATGTCCTTAATGTCTATAATGTGACAGATGAAATAGACTGTGGAAGTGTGCTGTTCTCAGATCTCAGAAGTGACAGTTGAATTAATAATGTTCTGTAGCACCCTGTCTTGGCTTCTAGCCTTTTCAAGTAGTCTTTATTTTTTTGGAATTGTTGAGAAAGTAGGTCACACAGGCACAGCTTCCCATACATTTCCACTGAGATAATTCTCTTTCTTTGAGGTTTATCCAGAAGACACAGAACAGTAAAGCTTATAAGATAGACCTCCAGCATCTCAGCCACACAGCTAGACTTAATCTTTTATGTATATTTAAAAATAAGCTTTAAAGTGTTTGCATGCAGAGTGGCGGTTCAGAGGAGGAAGTCGATGGAAACGGAGCAGACCTATTCACAGACTGCAATGAAATGCAGCAGCACACATTGCAGATTCAATGTCACAAGTTAATGGAAAATGTGCCACTTTGGAACCACGTGCTGTTACTTTGGGAGGGGCTGTTTAGGTGTTCTCAAAGCATTTTTAATTCTCAAAATAAGGTGATAGTGAGCCACCTAAATATGAATATAAAGCGTCTACAGCCTTTCTTCATTAATATAAAACAGTACTGTTTAAAAATATAATTTGAAAGGAACAAATCGAGACAAACTAATGATCAACAAGTGAAGGCTATCTACTGCTGACAAGATTGTGAGGCTGGTAGGGTGATGAATTAGTCATGCACACACAAGGGAAAGAACTTCAATAACTAGACTAGGAGTAATGTGAACCAATAAGATCACATGACTGGTGAAGACAAAACAGTAAGCCATATATATAAACATTAAATAAGACTCGACTCTAACCACAAGACAAAGATTTGTAAGAATATCTATACTATCAGCAGAATCAAGATGTTGCTTGATGTTACTAAATGTTCCTTTTTGGTAATAAAATACATTTTTAAAGTACATCTCACAAAAAAGCTGTGTCAAATTTTTATTTGAACACAACCAAATAAATCTATTTTTTTTTGTGTATATATTACTTTTTCTAAAAGCATCTATCTTCATATAAATACAGATTATTTGAAGAATAAAAATGTATATTTTATGGTATTGTATACAAATGTTCATTGGTAAATTATATTACAGTTAAATTATTATTCCTTTCAAGGAAATTTTTATGGGACCCCAAAGCCTCCTGCGGAGCCCAGTCCAGTGCAGCCAGATCTCGTGGACCAGGTTCTGTTTGACGAAGAGTTTGATGCAGAGGTTCAGCGCAAACGATCCACATCTGTCAGCAAAATGGACCGAAACGACAGTGCAGCTCCTGAGGAAGAAGAGGAGGAGGAGAGAACGCCCATGGTCAACGGACTCTCAGGTGAGACCTTAAAGATGTGCAAATGTTCAAATAATAGTACTTTGTACTTCATACAAAATTTAGAAAGCATCCGAATGGGTTCAAATGTAAATGAAAGTTTAACAAAGTTTCAAAAGCAAGCTTGTTCTAAACAATAATTGAGATTTATTTAGGGGAATGTACAATGCTTCAGAGGTAGGCTCATCAGAACCACATATGGGATCACTGTCTCTTTTCATGGTTCCTGCTGGGTCTTTAAAGCGTTAAAAGCCTTGAATTTGGAAATTTGGAAACAAGGCCATTATGGGCCATTACGCTGAATACCAACCACTGGTAAAAAAAAACAAGAAAAACAAACAAAAAGAAGTAGAAAAAAATTAAGCAAACGAAGAATAAAATAAAGACGAAGCCAAAGAACACAGTTGTGACCATGAGGAAATGTAAATATAACGAGGTGTGGATGGAAAAGCATGTTATCGGAATTTGTTAAAACTGATGCCGTATTGCACAGTGTGCAAAAAGAAATTGCACCTAGGAAATATCGGTTCGAAGGCATTAGAGTCCTGACACTAAATCCACAAAACACTTGATTAATGTTGGAGGAAAAATAAAAAAAACTCCATCAATTGTCTCTATCTTGTTTGCTTAGTAAATTATTGATCTGAAATTCAAGGATTTTGTTTTCTTTGTTTTCTGTCGGACTGGGAAGAAGTCAGAGAAAATAGGTGTTACTTTTAGAAATACATGCTGTTAAAGAATCTTTACTTTAACTTAAATAAACTCAAATAAGATACTTTCCAGAACACTTAAATGACTGGTGACAACTGTGTCAGCATGGATTCTTATGGTTTAAACAGCTTAATCATAGCTTAAAGATTTTGACCATTTAACTATTTAACTGACTTAAGAAATAAAGCGGCTGAACTCCACTGGAAGCTTTTTTAAGTACTCTGTTAAATAGTAAACTAGAGTAATAATTTGACTCTGTTATATGTCTATTTGTTCCTAGTCTATGTAGAGTTAAATTAACAATGATCCCTTCAACTTGAACAAAATGTGTTAAGTTAAAATTTGTGATGGGGAAAAAATGTATGTGAGGGTTTTTATAGTGAAACTCAAACATTTACTGCAAAGTTGTTTTTTTTATAAATAATTGACGGTTTAGATGATAGCTTCATAGCTATTTTAACTCCATTTTAGTGTTATTTGTACTTTATACTGTGCTCTCTACTTTCAAGATTTTACTGTGTAGGCTCATCAATGCTACATGTATTTAAGCATAAGGCTACTGGTTAGATTTTCCTTGTACTTTGGCAGCATGTAAATGTTTCTTCATTTTTGCGAGCAAAGTAACTTGAGTCTGTGTTAATTGACTGGAGAACACAGATGCTGTCAATTGAGCAGAAGTTGTTTTGGTTTGGTTAGATTGTGATCTCACTGAGGGAAGTTTGAACAGCTTTAGCGCAGTGCCTTTCAGTGTTCACTTGCTTGGAGATTCATGCTGTATATGTTGCACTGTTGCTTTCCACATGTGCAACCTCCTTATGTTAGTTCATTTATTTATTTTTTAGAGTTGCATAACTAGAAAAAAAGTGTTACTCAAACTTTTGGAAAGTTTTCTAAACTTATTTATCAATTTGAACATCTAGCTAAGGCATACTCAATTGACTTTAATAGTGGATTTTTTTTTTTTAAGATTTTTTGTTTTAGGAGTAAAAGTATTTCTACACTTTTTCTATAGTGTTCTATGCGTCTAACTATAACTGTATAGTTAAAATGACACCTTAAGCACAGCCTTTTGAGTCACTTTATAATTATAATATTAATAATTATAATTATTATCTCTGCTGCAGGGACGAGCTTTTGCAACTCCCCTCATCTACAAATTGTGTGTCTTCTTTTTTAACCCTTTATGACACAATCTGACTCAAGTTCATTGGCATCTGTTCCAACGGCTGTCCACTTTGTAGGTGCACGCACAGAGTATAGCAAGTTCATGTGTTTCTCTCTAGCACCCCCTCTGCCCATCAGGCAGCATCACAGATTTCCATAGCTAAATTTGTCCCCGCATTTTTGACCTTTCCTTTACATCTTTTTTGAATGCAGTATAAAAACACTTCTCGCCAGGTAACTTTTATCTAACTTTGCTTTGGATCAGTAATACAATATCTTCAATATCCTTAAAGTAAGTATAAAAAAAGAAAGAAACCCCAACATGCCTAATACAGTGAATTATCCAATCATATAACATATTATAATATAGCTGCTCATTAAATGCGTACTTCCTTTTATTGAAGCTAATAATAAAAGTGAGGTCACTTATTATTTATTACTCATTTGTTCAACCCTCTCAGCTAATATGAAAGTTTACTGATGAATGACAGAGTGAAACCAGTCAGATGTATCTTAGTAAACTTAAAAAACTATAAATTACATTTTTAATAAATAATAAGAAATACTTAGCTTTAGAAATGAATAAAATGTCTTAAATTGTGTTTTTTTTATCATAGGTGATCATGGTGAACTCTTTGAAAATTTATTATTATTTCATTTGTTGCCTGTAGAAGTCACCATAGAACCATAACAAAAAACAACTGTGCTTAAGCCATCATGCGGATGGATGAAAGCCCAAACTCTTCCCCATTTCTATCTCTGGTCATGAGTGTGAAGTCTTATTTATACAATATTTATTTCGTTTTGAAAATCTTACCTGTGAATTAACATCAGTAAATATTAACCGTAGAGTTTGAGATATCTACCTCTTGTGTTTAAATCAAACCTTTCTCCAAAGAAAAATCCTGCATTTGTGGGAAATTAGCTAAATTCTGCTGTTTAGAGAGAAAAGGTTGGATTTACTGATACCTTCCACAAAACAGAATGTTCAGTTCTATAACTCGGTTGGATACAGAATGGGGATCTTTAGATTACTCAACAATAGTGAACTAAAGGGAAAGAGTTGGTACTAATGTTTTGTTTATTGATCACTATGGAAACCAACATCCTGTCCCATTAAAATTAGACTTTCTGTTGCTTTTGCCTTCTTTTGAATACAAAGGTTTAAGACTTGTTCCAGAGGCAGCACTGTGGTTCAAGACTAAACATTACTGGCTAGCAGAGAGAAAGATACTGACTTGAATCTTGTCTAGGACTTCCATGCCCATGCCTGTCTGTGGCTCCTCCCACTGTCATTAAACATAGATGCCATGTAGTTTTAATAAAGGACTTTAATGAGTTGTTCTAAAACAAAAGAAGAAAATGAGTGATCGTCGTTTCACAAGACGACATCACACGCCTCTGCAACTGACACCTTTGCCCAAAAAACTGTAAACGTTTTACATTGTCAAAGGTCATTGGAGCAAATCCAAACCGTTTCCCCTCAAGAGTCAGAAGAGGTTTGTGGAGACTCTGAGAGGGGCTTTACTGGCTGTGTTCCTCCCCCCGAATCCAGCTGGACCAGATGCCTCACAGCTGTCCCCTATTATGACTGCTTAGGGCCTTAGCAACGCTCTGGCATCCCTGAGAGAACGGGATGCTAATGAAAACCACTTCTTACTGAACTCTTCCAAGTGAATACTGAGCTGATTTTACAAACCAGAAGGGTTTGAATTTGTAATTTTAAATCTGTCTTTTTAACTGAAATTGCTATTTTTGGACATGTGTGGAGGAGAATCATGCTCATTTGTAACATCTTTCAAAAACGCTCAACAAAACTGGCAAAAAAAGAGTTTTTGTTTTTAATAATTTAAGGAAATTCAAGCAAGTTTGGACCAAATTAAAAATATAATTGGGTTTAGAACAGTAAAATGTAGGTCCCTCAGATCGGTGAATATTTTTAAAGGTCTAACAATAAATCCTAAAAAAAAGCTAAACACCTATATTTAAAACCAGTGTTTTGTCCAGTTGAGGCCAGTAGCTGGCACTCTCACTCTCTCTGAATAATGTGCCTTTACCGGTTGTCAAATGTGCACCTACAGAGCTACCTGTAATCCAACACTCTATAATAAAAACACCCTTTTGGACAAATAGCTTTTTTATAGTTTACTCAGACAGAAACTCTTTTCAAACCTGTTTTCAGATTCCATAGCTTTGTTCTTTAAACAGTTTTTTATTTTAGTGTCAAATTATTAATAACATTCATTTAGCATAGTTTTTAAGTGCAAGTTCTGTCAAAGATACCCTCATAAATGATGTATGGACGTTTGCTTCAAGGAAAATAAATAAATCAATGTTTTAGTTCATTTAAAACTAGGTTTTGCAAACAAATCCATAATAAATTAATAACCATAATAAATAATGGTGAAAACAATCTCCATGGCAATTCTTTTAACACTAAAATGTGTAGGAAATGTACCAAACACCATTTGTTTGCTCATATAACTTTTAAATTTTTATATTCTTTTTTTTACTACTCTCTCTCTCTTCTTTATCTTCTTCTTTCCCCGTGCCATTGACCACATGCACAAAAGGCTTCTTCTGAAATGTCCTTTTGAGGCTTTCAGCTCAGGTTTCTGCCTGTGTCATGAATGCTGCCGCCATGGTTACGGCACTGCAGCAACAAGTGCTGATTCATCCGCCACACATGCTGGCTCCCAGCACCAGGCTGCAGTCTATCTGATGAAAAGGCTGGAAACATGACCATGTCAGCAGAACTAGACCAAGCCTTTCAGGAGTTTCTGACTCTTTTTCCATCCTTTCAAATCCACATAAGTTCAACTAGATCTACACAAGCAGAACTAGAATAACACACACTCACTCACTCACTCAAGTCTGTCTTTTTTTAACGAACAAAAATATATTTTATAAAAGTAAAGATGAAAAAGTCAATCTTTCTCGGTGCTAATGTTTTTTTTTTCATCCCTCTGTATTGTTTTAATCTTGTTTTTCGTTCTCTCATTTTAATCCTTGTCATGTACGGTGACCTTGAGTGTCATGGAAGGTGCCTTAAAAAATTATTTATTATCTTTTTTTAATTAAAGTGTTTGTTTAAAACAAAATATCAAATAGTGTGATTTATTTAAAAGCTACCATTAAAAAATACCCTGTTGGAAACAAAAGTAGTCAGCGACTGAAAAAGTTTAATTGATTGTTTTTATTGGTGATGTTATTTTAGTTTGGGTACATACTATTGTTTGTTCATTACTATTGTACATCATTCTTTCAAAACATAAGTGATCTACAGTATATTTGTAATTATTAGGAAAAACTTGACCGCAGTTATGTCATTTTGATATATATACTTAGGTTTTTTGTGGTGAAATAAAGAATCTGCGTTTAGAATTGTGCTTCACACTTAAAGGATGATTCTGAAATATCAAAATGTGAGAGTTTGCTACATTAATCTTTAATAAAATAATAAAATGCATGTCAATGTTCAACACTGCTCTGGATTTCTTCCATCGATCTTTGACCTGTTCATTTTCTCTAATAAATAAAGAACAAATACATCAAATTCTATTTTAATAAGAACAGTTGACAACATTAAAAGGACTCGGTTTCTATCTAAACTTTGTGAGTGTCAATTTTTCCATCTTGACTTGTGCTCTTGTGTGCAAACAAACTGTCTGTCTTCCCCACACACAAAAAGCAAACAGACAGACAGTTGTGCTTATGACAGAAACATGCTCTGGCCCTGCCCCAGAGGCGTCTCTCCCAACATCAGTCCTGTCATGCAAATCTACTGCTTCAGTCTCTCTCTCCGTCTCTGGAAAGTTTATTCTGCTGTGCTTGATAGGGTTAAAGTATGTATTACTCGTCATTCCTGTATTTGCTCTCCACCTCTTTCTTTCTCAGTGTGTCTCTTTTTGCTTTTTCCACCCACAGAACACAAGGAGAACCCAGAGTGGAGGAAAGCAGTGCCCAGCTACTCTCAGTCCAGCAGCAGCATGGACTTCCGCAACTGGAGCACCGTGCCACGTGACGAGAGCCAGGAGCCACTGCCTAAACACTGGGAAATGGCTTACACAGAGACTGGCATGGTCTACTTCATTGAGTAAGTGCTGCTTGCCATGCTGTACAAAAATGTTTCAGAGTCAACATTGCTGTCAGCGAATCAGAGTTTAGAGATTTGTATGGCGTTGTTACAGTAGGCATCACTAATTTACTTCAAATTGATTTATGACAGAAAAAATTAGAGTGTTTAGAAAGACCAGTTAGACTTGTTTGCACTTCATTATAAATGGTTAGAAAATGATGACCATTAAACAGAGCCCTGTTTGGGTTTGAAACGATTTTCAGAATGGCGCCTTTAACTAGGGAAGAAATAGTAATTGTGTACCATAGAAATTAATAAATAATAATAGAATAAATTATTAGATTTTTTTTGTCTGGTTTAGATGAAGTAGTTGTGTTGATGCCTTTTCTTACAACATTAGATGATCCTTCAGATTGAATTTGTGCTACATCTTGTAAAATAGAGAAATAAGCTAGTGTGTAGCTAATGTCTCATTTAATAACCCTACAAGCTGTCAAAAAATATAAGAAGGCAATAAAACAGCATGGTTTTGATAAACATTAAACTACACTGTTAGTGCTCCAAATGGTCAGCTGAATCGCTGAACCTTTACATTAATACATTGGACTTGATTCAAATCTCATCTAAGCCTTTTAGAGACATGCAATTGTTTTTTGGAAAGGTTTTAGGTTGTGATTTATAAGCATCATCAGAATAAACATAAATCTCCTCATACACAGCCGGTTTGGTGAAAGGGGTCTGTTTGTGGATCACAGTAATAGGGGCGGGTGGAAAGCAATACTTCCAGAACCCTTTCGTCAATACTATTACGTCACCCAGTCGCTATAGACTGAGAAGGTAGAAAATGGCGGGTTGTAAAGAAATGTTAGTTTTACTAGAGGACTTTGTCTAAATGTATCATCAAGGTCATGCATTGACAAAAAATAAATAAATAGCATGCATTTATGTGATTAAAAAAAAGATATTTAGAGCTATACCAACTACCAAGGTTATGTTACTGTTTCTTTTACTTTCATATTTTGCTCAATCAAGAAACAAATCACATCAATCAAAATGTTTTATTTTCTAAACCGTAGTTTGTGTCAGGTGACCAATAATCTCAAAGACACCCACTACAGTTTGCTGTACAGTTTGTCCCTTTGCTGTACTATAACCGGGAGAATCTGTTGGTCAATAATCTCGTGATCACATACACTTGGGTGGGGCAGTGTGTAGTGCAGAAGGGTTCGGGTTCAAGGCCAGTTAGAGGTTTTCTGTGCTCTTGTGTGGTTTTCTCTGTTTCCTTTCAAAGACCAAAAACATGCTTTAAGTGAATTACATTTCCAGTGATAGTGTGATTATTCTGCTACTAATAGTCTAACTCTGGATGGATCCAGCTCTTCAGTATGCCTGTAGTCTCAGCCTCAATCGTCACGCCCACAGATTGTTGACTAAATATCTGATGAGTTTGGTACGCTTTAAAAGAAACACTTCAGGACTGTTGAAGTCGTTATCTGACTGGTCTAATTTATCTGAATTTCTGTAAGAGCAGAGTCTATTTTCATTCAATTGGGAAACTAACTTCAGCCATACAATCAAGAAAAAAACCTTAATGTGACCTAGGGATCTGGATTAAGCGTTATTTTCAGAATTTTAGTTCAACCAAAACGAAAACCAATATTCCTAAGATCTTTACATGGTTGGAAAGTGAGCATTTTAAGATTATTTACAAATTAGTAAATGATTCATAAAATGTATAATTAATAATTTACTGAATGTCAAATTTGGCAAGTTTTAGTATTAACATTAGTAGAGTTTATAGCTCTTGTGACCTTAAAGTATAAATTTACATTGATTTTAGTTATAAAAATACTAATAAATGTTCATGTGTCATATCACAATCTCATATAAGTAATTCAATGACTCCCTTTAGAGGTAAACATACACATTGTGATCATTTACATCAATTGAAATGTTAATATAATTTTCTTAGTTGATTAAAAATCTTTTATTATACTTTTGGTTTAGTGCTTTTTAATGTGTCTTTCATTATGTATTGTTTGTATGCTTATGTATTTAAAAGATGATCAAATTAAATCTGGTAACCTTATAAGGAGCTGCTGTGCAACATTGAGAGAAAAACTGTTGGACACAACTTCCAAAAATGTTCTCTTTGAGTGTATTCTAAATCTTAACTAATATTCTAAAAAGACACTTGTAGCACTTGCAAAGCGGTGTTCAATGACATGTTGTGTCATTGTTATCTTGTTAAAGTGAGGTGCAATAAACTAGCAGCCATTCTAGAGGGTAATGTAATTCCAGCGTAATGAAGCCTGATGATCAGAAGGGTCTGTTTGCTAATGCTTTTATCTCTCTCTCTAGCCATAACTCCAAGACAACAACCTGGCTCGATCCACGACTAGCAAAGAAAGCCAAGCCTCCTGAAAAATGTGATGAAGGAGGTAAGAGAGAGCTCGTTCATGAGACACACACACTGTCTAATGGCTCACAGAAAGCATGCTGAGAGTCCATCAGTGTGTCATCTCACACTAGCAATCCCAGCAGCACATCCAAGGCAGCTAGTGGCCCCACACACCTCTCACATCACAGGGGACTATATGAAGTCATTTTCAGACAGCTCAATAATGGCTGAACCCTTCAGGTTTCCTCACACTCGGCCTTCAAATATCATCTCTCACTAAAATGTGCATAAATCCAGCTTGGCTTTAGCTCCTCAAAGTCCCCGTCGGAGAAACAGGGCCCTGGTGTCAAGCACATAGATGATTTGCATCTGTTCAAACTGACCTTGATTTTTGTCTGGTTCTTCCCAGAGCTTCCATATGGCTGGGAGAAGATTGAGGACCCGCAGTATGGGACATATTATGTGGAGTGAGTATGGTTGGATATTTCAGTGTGCTAAGAACGGTGATTTACAGCTTTTATTGGTAATTTATTTAAAATTTTTGTTTTTGAACAAGACTTTTTCTTTATTTAGGTCAATTATGACCGTAGCAATACACTTTGTTGGCTGCCTGTTTACTCAATCACAAACAAAAACTTGGTATGAACACTTTTGCTAGAGGTACAGTGACAAAATTAAAATTCAATATATTTTAGCATTTATCCTTATATATTTTATGACGCTAATGGAACACAAGCCATGACTCTACCTCAGTTCATTTGAAGTGCAACTACACTGAATGACATGTTCACTAACCCCTTACATCAATTTATTATAGTGCTGTTGATCCATTAAAAAATAACACTTTTATCATATACAATCCTACAAAAATCATTAGAGATTAATTACATTTATTTAATTATATTTATATGTTTATAATATACATTTTATGATATTGTTCTGTGGAATTGGATATTTAGACATGAAGTACAAATGCATGAAGGAAAAAAAATCACAAAATCAATGTTTAACTTTTTTTAAATGTAAATTTTTAAAACTGTGGCACCCATTTCAAGGAATGTTTTTAATATCTTTGTGTTAAACTAAGGAAACTCAATCTTTTCTTTTCACAATTTACACAACACAGAGGTATAAGAAAAAAATCTTGTTGAATAGAAGCAAAAGGCAGGTTTACTACAATTTTACTTGTTATTATTCATACTGGGTTTACTATAATTTTCTGCACTCAGCATTGTAGGACACGAAACAAGCTTTCCATTACAGGACTTTTTTTCACTTTTTTTTTAAATATCAGTTTCTACTGCTACAGTGTAATTACGCAAGGGGTGTGTATCTTGGGACACTGTCTAATTTAACTCGTTTTGTAAGAAAAACTAATTGATGAGATGCGAGTAGGATCCTCAAGTCTCTGATGGATAAGAACAGATAGAGTCTTACAAGTCACAAACATACCTTTGCTCTAATAATACACAGCACACCTTCTGGTTTTACTAGAAATTATTGGCTTTTAAACCTTTTTTTTAACCTTGTGACCATTGGGGACAGCAGTTAAAGCAGAATTTATTCTCTTTACCTGTGTTTAAGCTGTGTGGAAAAGGAGGAGCTGTGTGTTCAGATAAAACAACCCACTCCAGCTCAGCTGAAGACACGCTTCAAAGAATAAAGAATGAAGAATAATGTAAATGTAATGTTTAACAATAATGGTAAAAAATATTTATATAATTGAGCCAAGTGCCATCCTTAGTGTGCTTTTTTTGCTTAAGGGGAACTTTTCACCCTCTACATTTTTTTAGTATATGATAATATTGCTGATTTTGGATGCCTGCTCTGCAACTCTGGCTAAAGAAAATGTTTTCTTTTGAATTATGGTTACATAAAATTGTTTCTCAAGCATCACTTTTATGGTACACAATCGCTGTAAATGGCCTATTTCAAAGAAACAAGACAAATGGTAAATCCTGTAGTACCTCCTAAACATTGGCAATTCTGACTTTGAGCATCAAGAACATCGACCCCTGGATCTTTGTTTCAATGACATCCCAATAAACGTGGAAGTTATGAACTCAAATGAACAAAATCTTTCATAATGTGCCTACAACTAACATGTTCACTGTTATCGCAAACAGAGTACTGAGTAACGGTGAAGCATACTGTGCTGCTTGAGCAAGTGATCTGCCCAAGCATGGGGTCTGGGGCCAGGTAGCAACCTGGGTCTGAAATGTCCCCCAAAGAGTGGTGAAGGGGAGAAAGCTTGACCAAATGTTACTGTTTTGGTTAAGCTTATTTACTGGAGACAGTGATTAATTGTGATCTAATCAGGCTGATTATAATAAAAGCTCCTCCCAAACTAAATTAATTAGCTAATTCATTAGTTCTCTCTTGCTTGTAGTTGCATAGTATTACATGTGTGAGTGGTGAGCAATGGAGAAGTGTACTAGGCGAGCTCTTCGAGTGAGGAGTCCAGGACCAGGAAGTGACCTGGGCCTGGAGAATACCCCCCACCTTGAAGTGGTGAAGGGGTGGAAGTAGGGATAGCTTGCACAACATTGGTGTTGTCCACTAAGGTTGTTTCTTCTATTCTGGATTATTATAGGTGGGATGACATGATTGGATGGTCAATTATCAGCCAAGCTCCTCTTGAACTTATGTTAATTTAATTATTAACTTCAATTAACCTCATTGTTGTCGTTTCAATATATGATCTAAATACATTTTACAGAAATTGCATTGTAAAATTTCCTAAGTTTTAAGAGTTAGGTTATTGGAACATTATTTCAAAGCAAAATTGCGAAGTTATGATTACAATATTTTCTATGGCATTTCAATTATAAAGTTGTTAATCATAATTCCAGCTTCCCTATTCAGTTTGTAGCTTGGTTCTCTTTTCTTTCTTCGTGTGCGTGTTGAAAACCTATGATTTTTTTGCATGGTTAGCAGGCGAAAACAAGGAAGAGATGCATTCGTGTGTCTAATCTGGTTTTGTTACCCTCTGTGCTCAAAGACGTTTTGCATAAAGAGATAAGCATCTTGGATGTTTCCTTGCTGAAAGTCTGCCTGGCATTTTTCTGATTCTTTCTCTTTCATTGTCTTTGTGTGTCTCTCTCCTTCAGCCACATTAATCAGAAGACACAGTTTGAGAATCCTGTGCAGGAAGCCAAGAAGAAGCTGGTCCAGGAGCCGTCTCCAAGCAGTCAGCAGCCAATAGCAGTCACCATAGGCGCAGCACCGCCTTTAGCAACTCCAACAACACCTGCGACTGCATCCACAGGTGAACTCCATATTTTTCTACAAATCTTAAAATAGAAATACAAAAATACTTTCATTTGCTTCTCTGCAAAACATAAATCTAGCACAATCCTTTCAAATGGTTAAAGCAGAAGAAAGACACCCACATAGAGGATATGGTCTTAAAGAAAAAGGCAAAATATACACTCGGATTTTGCTAGAAAATAGCATGAAATAATTTAAGTTTAAAAAAATGTTGAGTTAAGCTGAGAAAGAATACTGCCATGATGCCATCAGAGGAACAGCTGTGCTTGATAGAATCTCATGTCATCCCAGCCGCTCATCATATGTATGTGTCATACCATCTGCGTGTGCATTTAAGTGTGACCATCAGTTTGTTCACTTTCACTCACCTGCACCAGCTTTTTCATGCTTGTGTTCCACTTTGTATTCATCATCACGTATCCTTGCTTTGTACAGTTGCATCAAGCTGCAGATCTAGTGCTTTCATTTCACATTGACTTTAAAACACAACATTTGCCTTCTATTCATCTTGATAAAAAAAACTTAATTCTTGAAGGTCTAGGTGCTTGTTTGTAGCAACAATACTAACATACAAACAAACACAGTGTTTGAAACGTATTTCTAAATCTGTAAGAGTGTAACAATAGATCATGGGACAATTTATTACTATGCTAAAATGTCAAAATATCTATCATTTAGAAATGTCTTCAGAGAGCTGAACACTGAAAATAATCATGACAAATTGAAGAATCAAACACAGGTCCTAATGCAAAGCTGATGCACATGTGCTCTTAAAAAAACACTTCAAGGCATATTAGAACCTTTGAAAAATTGTCTTCCCTTTTATTTACTATTCAATAGGAAACAATTATTGTTTTGAATTCTGAATAATTAACAGTGGTTCTCAAACTGTGGTACGCGTTTGGTGGTACGCAATATTTGCTGCTGTCAAAAAAACAAAACACCGGCAGCTGTCATTACTGTGGGCGTGGGTGTCAAACAAAAAAAATGTCTGTCTTAGGCATCTGGCCCATTGGTTGATTTTTGTTTTAAGGACACTGAGCTTGTCCAAATTATTTATTTTTTTAAGGACACTTTTAAGGCCCCTCCCTCCAGCCTCTGGGTAAATCTGCTGTTTGACCCTCCAGAGTTGCAAGAATAAGTTTGATCGCGTTTGATAACGGAGAGCAATGCTGCTGCAAACCCGGGAGTGCACTTTGCCTCAGTCGAGTTTCATTGTAAACAGGAGAAATTCCTACACAGGTATTTCATGTAAATGTTACTTTGAGCTTGTTTAAAAGTAAAGCTTCTAACAAGGATTCTGCCCTATGTGCGTCTGTCTCTCATGACAGCGGGAAGATGTTCTCTTTAAAGGTAATCAAACGTTAGCGCAAAACTTAATTTATCTTTAATGTCTGCAGCTGGAATGAAGAAAGATGGTATGGCTATGGAGTTCTATCCCAAAATTGACTGGTTTTAACCCAGAAATTCACAATTTATATGAGATTTATGCAATGAATATAGCACAAGTTTATGCTCCATTCTGCTCATATAACCCCACCACGAATCGGAAGAAACCAAACATCTGAGATGAATATCTGAAGGGTCAGAGTTCAATCTCAGCCTGACAATCATCATCTCTTATGACAATTTTAAAACTTTTGAAAGTTCTCATGATTATATCGAGAGCAAATGAAAGCAGAGCTAATAATGTTTACATGTCCCTAATTTACAGAGAGAGAGAAGGAGTAGAGAGAGAATTAAAAAGCAGATATTTTGCTATCTAACTTGATAATTTTTTAAAATTTGTAATCATTACATTCTGGGTGTTCATGCTGTCTACTGCTGCTAAATGAATACATATTTTTATTATTAATAACAATACCTCTTATTTGAACTGTACTTAACTGTGGCTGAACAGGAAAGCCTGCACGCAGTGGCTATACTGGAGTCGTGTATTTTAATGTTACTCGTTATGGTGGTGCTTGGAGTGCCACATTTTTTCACAGGTGGTACTTGGTGAAAAAAGTTTAAGAACCACTGCTCTAAAAAAACAAACAAAAGAAACCGTTATTAAAAGGTGACATAAAATGTAGGAGTTGTAACTTTAGATTTTATAAATCTAAAATGATCTTTTAAATTGTCCAAAAACACTGAGTACAGGATAATTTTAAAGGAGGCCTCAGATGAAAATCAAAACTTTCCAGCTGTTTTGATAGAAATGTGTCTAATCGATGTCCTTAAACCCTTAAATCCCCCTAAAATGATAAAAAAAATCCATCCAAGAGTTTTATGTTAATCACAACAAATGCTTTATAACCTCTGAGAATGAGCCTGTGTGAAACTCACAGTAAATGACATCAAGTACCATAAGGCCCCCCATCAATTACCATAAACCCCAACCCTCAAGTGTTACTTTCACTCACTTCAAACATTAACTTCTTTTTTTTCAGTTTTTTTTTATCCAATTACATGCCTGTTTTATTTAAACAAGGAAAGTTTGTGACAGTTTCTTAAACTGTTTTTACATTTTAGTTAAAAGTAAAATGTTTAAAAAGTTTTAAATAGTAAAACATATTGTATCAATATTGGATCAACAAGTATATCAGATTTGAGTCTTTTGTTGCACCCTCAGCTAGAAAACAATTTCAAAAACTCAAGCTGTATAATTATTATTCTCTTGATAAATAGCCATATACTTAACCAACCCATGAGTTTTGCTGCATTGAAGGTTATTGAAGGTTAAAGTGTTGTTTGCTCTACCTCTGTTTGCTGTATACTCTGTCCTCCTCCCTCCCTGTCCTCCTCCCTCCCTGTCCTCCTCCTTCTCTTCTCTCCGGATGACTGTTCTGTCTCATTACTGAGCTCTCAGGCTCTAGACTCTGTTTGCAGGCCGGTGGACTTTAATGAGTAGCTGCTGTCCGGGTGCATGCCTCCCTGCTGAGAGAAGGATCTGAGACACAAATATAATTCTGTCGTGCTGTTTTCAAAGAATATTCAAAAGCAACTAATAAATTTTTTTTCATCTACTAAAGCACTTTTTAATTAGTCTAACTTTAGTTGTTTTGCATGTGTCTACTCCTTCTTTTTATTTAACTTCACAAACATCTTATGAGCTTCAATAATTAACTTTTTACATTTAGAGGATGAACTAAGATTTAGTTAACATGATGAAACGCTTTGTCATTTGCTAAATTGTGTGCGTTCATTTGTTCCTTTGTTTAGTTTGAAGAAACTATTGTTTTTTTGTTAAGCGGTACTGGTAAGTTTCACTCTTTATCTGTATAGTTTTATGAATGTATAATAGTCTCTTGCAGTACACCTATAATTACATCGGCATTTCATGATTAACTCGCCCTAATTGACACGCGACTCCTCATGCATGAGAAGCACGATAAACATCAACCCTCCCCCTCTTGCCAGTATTCTCTCTTTGGCCTAATGTGAAAATAGCACTAGAAGCAGAGAACGAGTGATGACTCCAGCATCCAGCAACTAATTCACACTCGCACTTGTGGCCCAGAGTTCAAGCGTGTGCCGTGGTTATTACAATCAACCTAATTCTTTTCCTAGGCCCAGTCCAAATCATCAATGTGGCTATTATGCAAATCCAATTCCTTGCACACAAAGAGGGATTTGCACCCCTGCTCTCCTACTGAGATTGATGTGGTCTCATATGATGCTGCTGGTGCTCTCAAATGAGACAAGACACAGAATAAATCTGAAGTGTTATGAATGACTGTGATTAGCATTCACAGATGACTCATAACTCTGTCGAGCACAAGGATTATTCACCTAAACTCACCTAAATTGGATAACTATACATTCTTTCAGTAGATATTCCATTGTTATTCGGATGATGCACTGCTGTATGTTACATCTTTACCTTCGGCTTCCTTTTCCCCACCTGGTCTGGTCTCTTGTCTTGCGGAACACATGGTTTGCATCTATTTTTTTTTTTTTTTTGAAGCTCAAAAAAAATGAGATCATCCTTGTTGTCTCTGAAAATGCCCTCTACAGATGCAACTTTGCCACTCTGACATTCGACACTGAAGTCCTACCTTTTACTAAGCAGGTTAAGAGCCTTGGTTTAGTATTGGACCAGACTCTTTCTCTGGAAACTCACATTAGCTCAGTCATCAGATTTTTTTCAAATCATAAATAAAAACCACATACGCCATTCTCTGTTACATATACTTTTGTCGATGCCCTGGTCACCAGCAAACTGGATTTTTTTTGTAATGCGCTCTTTAGTGGACTTCATGAAAAGAAAGTACACTGGCTGCAGCTAAAATGTTGTTGTTCGGGTCATTGCATGTTCTGCATGAACTACACTGGCTTCCAAACCAGCAGTGAATAAGTATATTATTATTAGTAGTAGTAGTATTGTTGTTTTTGAATTGGGGGATTAAATAAAACAAGTTCAGAATTTTAAAATTCACAGATTAGCATTCCTCAATAGCATTAAAATATAATAATGATCAAAAACTATGTGTAATCCCTTTGTTTTTAATATAAATTAATATTTTAAACATACAATTTAAAACTGTGATGGTCTCTCTTGCATTCTCCAGTCTTGAGGTGCCAATCATTAATGGTTCTTTCCCCGTTGTTGGTTTTATCTTGTCTTTTACTTAGTCACTCTTTGTTTATTTTTTTCATGTTTTTGGCTTTCCCTGATCATGTGGTCCAGATTACATGGCTGGCAGTGACCATCTCTGTTTTGCTATTGTTTGTAGCACATGCTCCCTTGTTTTCTGTCCAGTAGTGTCCCTGCTCCTTGGGTTTCCTTGTTGGAATTTTTAGCATTTTAAGAAATTGTTTTGCGCTGTCATGCAGTTGGGTTTTGATTTCTCTCTCGGCCTGCTAAGCCTGACAAAAATAGCATAAAGCATAAAACAAAACATTGCAACTAAATATTTTAATTATTTTAACAATAAATGTTGTTATAAAATGTGTTATGATAACAAAATACTGGTTCAAATAAACAAATGAAGTGAGAGCAATTTGCTTAAAATGCTAAACGAGGCTCTACACATTTATGGTTCTTTTTATAGACTAACATAATTTTTGGGAAAAATTCCATACTCGAACACATCTTAAAAAGTAGAAAATGAAAATAAGTTTTGTATTTAAAGTGTTAAAAACAACAACAAAAAATCATCAACTCTTCAAAAATACAATGCCCAACATCAAATGATTATTTTTTCGGTTATCTTGGATTGCCTAATATCTTGGAGCATGAGCATATTTTCAGGGAAATAGTGTGCTCTTTTAAAGCTGATCTATTTTTATCATATAAATAGTAGCTAGGCGTGGATTTGTTTCCATGGAAACAAAAAGTCAACCAAATGTACATTTTGAGTTTCAACAAGCCTAAAAATGAGAGCAGATGATTAGCTTCTCATTTTATCTGAGAAGTTGCTAAATGTTTCTTGTTCTTTAACACTTTGGTTATTAATTCCGAGTTCTTAACCAGAGCTCTTGTGAATGTTCTGCTCCGAGGGGAAATGCTGAGGATTAATTGAGGGAGCTGAGTGTAATAAATGGAGCAGATGATTCATTGAAGAGTATGTGGATATTAACAGAACAATCACTCTGAACAATCACTCTCTCATTTAATGATGTATCTTTGGGTCTCTCTTCTTCTCGTACATTATTTAGTCTGAATGAAAAATGACATGCAGGCGTCCCACTGTTTCTCAAGTGTTCTCTAGTTTTGTCTTGAGTTGTTTTCTTAAGGCTTGAAACAATAGAGCGCTGCAAAAGTCTTAATTTAGAAGTCCTTGTATACTTATCTAACATTAATGTACAAACCTGTTACTATCACCTGACATCTTTCTCACAAGATCTCTTTTCTTAGGTGAAGCTGGTTTGAGGGGATTCACGAGGGACCCGTCACAGCTGCAGGGGGCCATCCTGCGCACAGCCTTGAGAAAGAGTCCTCAGGGCTTCGGCTTCACCATCATTGGAGGAGACCGCCCCGATGAGTTCCTACAAGTCAAGAATGTCCTGAGAGATGGACCTGCTGCACATGACCACAAAATAGCTTCTGGTAAGAGCCTTGGTCTTCGCTCGATAAGTTAGGAGGCAGCATTTTACTAATTTAATGATTCAACAAGCCACATTCCTAATGTTTCGATTATCCCTCTGCACACCATTACCAATAATTCATCCAGAGGTTTCGCTCCAATGATTATGGACAACATTTATTAACTGAAGAATATTGTAGCGAACCCACTTTGACTGATGTTTCCAAAATGTTTATTCCTCAGTTTGTAGACACCGTAAGAACTTAAACACACATTGCAAAACAAACACATAACATACCTAAAGCAATACATTCAGACCAAACAAAGTGCAAAAAGTGAGACACTAAAAACGATCAAGACTGCAAGCTGCCTCCTCCACAAAGCAAACAACAGGGCTGGATGGAAATGAGTCCACAAGTTTATCCAATATCAAATTGAAATTTAATTTTATAATAAAAGTCCTTCAAAATTAGAATCAATAAGGGGAGCAAACATTGTGCGATTATTTTCCAAATGAAAAGTCCTTTACAAAACTTATTTCTCAGGCTTGAAGAGCAGGACAAATAACACCCTTTCAAAGGATTTAAAAAATGAGACGCAAGATCAAGAGAATTACACTTGTACTGCAGATAGCAGAACTGAAAAACAAACAAAAGAGCATGAGCAGAAGAGCTTTATAGTGCAGTGGTAACAAGACGTCCTAAGGGGGAAATAGTTTGGACAAAGCCTGGAGGGTTACAGAGGGACAACTCAATAAGCAGCACAACATTTGTTTGTTTGCAGATTTTTGGTTTCTAGCTTATGTGAAAGTGGCCACTGAAGACTCGCTGTGTTAGAAAAAGAGCAAAGCTGCCTGCAGAGACGCATTTGATGACAATTAGACAAACACTCGCTGTCCTCCATTGTAATGTAAGGGAACAACTGGCAGTTTATTTTAACTCTCGGAAGACAACCATCTGTACTTAGACTCTTAAAGCTGTTAAACCCAGATATACATTTAATTGTGGAGTGGAGTGTGGAGTAATAAACATGCTTCAGCTGGCTCACCGAAGTAGATTCATCTGGATCCAATTTCTTTATGCAAATTTCTACATGTGTCAACAAGCTATCAAGCTATATTATGAGGCTCTTTATGGCCTGATAAAACCTTTATGCATGGAATTGTGTTCTAATTGTAGATGCTCTGTGTTTGTGTACTCATCTACTGTTTGCTTTCCTTTGCCATACTTCAGACTTGAACCATAAGATTCATCATTACTGAAGCTAAGTGGGATGCTAAGGATAGGATGGATAGGATATTTTTAGAAAATTTAGATGATGATGAGAGACTCAAAACAAAATTTGGATTGGTCTGAGAGTAGTTGGAAACAAATAATTGTTTTCATTCTTTCATTCAAGCATCTATTTAAACAATGTAAAACATGTAATAGTATTTAGTAATGAATGGTGCGTTTCATTCATAAATACATTAATCCATACCTTTATTCATTCATTCATCTATTAATTTATTTATAAATTTGTTTATTCATCATTGTTTTCGCTAATTCATTCATTCATTTTATGATTTATTTAATTAATTTTCTTACCTACATTTGTATTTGTTTGTTTCTTTTTTTTTTGTTTATTTATTTAATTTAACTTGAATGTTGCTTTATGCGTGCTGTTTTTTAAGTCAGAGTACAATTCTAAATGCATAAAACGGTGTCAATGGTTTTGTCTGAGAAAAGGTTTTTGTTATATAATAAGTGGATATGTAGATCATCTAAACATAAACACACTGTTCTATGAGCAATATTCATCTATAGGGTTAAAATAAATACTTTTATGATATAAAGTATGCTATGCTCCCATATAAGACCACTATGACACCATCTAGGACTGGTTTATTTACTCTGAACAAAACATGAAACTACTTGGTTATTACTGTAATGCTGCAGGGTGATTGCAGAAGGACAATCACTTTAAAGATGTGAAACACATTTGGATGGCTGCCACTGATTGTCCAGAGTAGAAAAGGATACAGGAATCCCTTCACATCCTCTGCTCCGATCAATAAACACATTTCCCATTAGACTGACTGCACCAACTGAGCGGATCATTGACTTTATCTGGAAGAATGGCTCTGTAGTTCCCAGTGAACCATTCCTTGTTGAAGGCCATCGAATGTATTTAATTATTATTTTGCACTGTTGTTGTTGTTGTTTTTTTTTTTATTGTCTTATTATGGTATAATATTAGTCCTTTTTTACCTTTTATAGACATTTGTAATCTGAGCCAATCTTAGTATCATAAACATTTGCAAATATTTTAGCATCGAGTTTAAACTTCGTATTCTAAATTGCAAATTGCACTGTTCTTACTGCTTATATGTTTGATTTCAAATATCGAAACTGGCTCTCAGAAATGCATAGCCGATCTTTAAGGCATACTGTTTTAAAGATGAGCCCAATAAAAGCACTTTGTGATAATACAAAACACTGCACAGGTTACAGCACACAAAATGTATATTTAAATGTAACTTCTCTCATCACATATTATACAATCAAGACTTCATTACCCAGCTAGCCAATCTCAAAAACTTTTCAAAGATGCTGACAATCAAAAAGGTTTTAGCCTGACAGCTATTTCCTTAATTGATCTGTCAGCTCATTGTCATTGGTCACCTTTTCCCTAAAGGCTGCCAAAGACACTACTGCCATGCGTATATATTTGTTTTGCATTTAGACATTGATTGTCTTACTCTCTTTTTGTAAAATGGCTTGATTTTTCAGATACTTTTTTGGGAAGTTACCTTACATATTTGTCATCTATTTTGGAGAAATTGTTTAATCTAAGCATTTGGTCAACCCCAAACAAGTCTTTTCTGCTGGAATTCATGACCGCTTCCTTTCTCCAATTCAAAAACAAGGTTTAGGAGGTAAATTATGTATAATTAACCTATTAATCACATGTGCCTACTTTATTGACATTGAACAAGCAATCCTGCATTTTTCACAATATCTCAAACACGGAGGGCTAAAAACATTTATCTGAACTTGCAGGTTTCAGAGAGTTCATAAGAGATGTCTGACCTGGAGGCTAAAGCAAAAAACAAAGATGAGAATGAGCATATTCAGAGAAGCATGTTTTTGGGCTAGATAATTAACTTGGCCGCTAGTGAATTAACTGTCTTAAATAAAATGTAATTTACATGTCACCAAAGAAAAAAATATTGTTTTAGAAAGTTATCCGAAACCCTACGATATCTTAACGCCTGACTAAACTATATAAACAATGCTTGCAATACTAAGCCTATAATCAACATGAATGTAAACTTTTTAATATTCTTGCTGCATAAACAAGCTATCTGAAGATAGGCAGCACAAGAACATTTCTGAAATCTGCTTCATTGATTTTCATCCCTTTTCTTTTAGGTGATGTTATTGTGGACATAAATGGCTTGTGTGTGCTGGGAAAGACTCACGCAGATGTTGTGCAGATGTTCCAGTCTGTTCCTGTGAACCAGTTTGTGGAAATGGTCTTGTGCCGAGGATACCCTCTTCCAGAGGACACTAACTCCAGCGAAGAGGGCACTGGAGACACAATTGCAGCCATACCAGGGATGGATGGGCTCCCTATGAATCCAGATGGCACCCAGTCCCTGCAGGACCTCCATTATGTTAGCACAGACGGCAGACACCCCGCTGCAGCTATGCCCAATGGCCGCTATCCAGAGGCAGGCGAGAGCACCCTGCTGCAGCCTGAGCTGGTCAGCGTGCCCCTGGTGAAGGGTCCCAGTGGGTTCGGTTTTGCCATCGCAGATTGTCCTCTGGGTCAGAAGGTCAAGATGATTCTGGATGCGCAGTGGTGCCGAGGGCTACTGAAGGGTGATGTTATCAAGGAAATCAACAGGCAGAACGTGCAGACGCTGAGCCATGCGCAGGTAGTGGACATCCTCAAGGACTTGTCTGTGGGCAGCGAGGTCAACCTGCTGGTGCTTAGAGGAGGTGAGTGTAAATGAAAATCTGGCATGGATGCACAATGCACACTAAACACTATAATCGCTACACCTGAGGTTGTTATCTTTCAAACATTTCAGCTCAGTAGGGATTATATATATATATATGCGTGTGTGTGTGTATGCGTGTGCGTGTCCGTGTGTGTGGTAAAATAGAAAATTGAACCAATCAAAGGATGAGAAATGAACAGTTGATGATAAAATGAACTTTCTGAAACATGAAATGAAAGAATACAGCATTTAAGGATAAACACATTGACCAAATGTCAAGTTAGTGAAGTGAAGAAACAGACTTTCTGTATTAAAAGAAAATAATTGTGCGTTAATATAATAAAATCAATATTTTTGGTTAGCTCAGGCATATGAAATTTTGGTTTGATAACACTATATTAATGTATTTTATTAAAGCCTTTGGTTTGTCTGGAACCCAAATAAAAGTTAATATATAAACATAAATGTAATATTAAATATGTAATTAAGTATACATTTTTTTAATATTTATTGGTGCAGGTCTAACATGTTATATGCAAAGTCATTGGTCAAAGCATTGTTTAAAACATGTCCTGATATTCTATAGAGCCTACATTTAAGAACCTGAGCCGCCTGAACAAAAACAAGCTTCCTTCTGGTCACTGTGCCCTGCAATGTTCACTTCTAGAGCCCTTTCTCAAGCTCTTCAGTATGATGCAGATTACACTGCCCCTCAGTGGCCACTTTGGAATTAGCTTTTTAAAATAAATTCAGTTTTGTGTGTAAATATAAACGAGTGAAATCCAGCCTAACCCATTTCTGTGAATTGATGACCAAATGTTTAAGTGGTGTTATAACCTCTAACCTTAAAGCAAAGTATACCATATCTATCTTCTGATAGTGGTAGTAAATGCTCAAAAGTAGGCAGTGGTGAGGAACCTTTTAAAGGGTTCAGATGTATATCTATAAACTCCATCAATATCCCAAATATTAAGCCCTGAACTAAGTTCCTGAAAGGTTCTGGTACTTTCTTTTTTTAAAAAGATGAGGTGTTGGTTCCTTTATTTCTAAGGATGAATGAAAGATAACAGTCCTTTGTTTGAGGATCACTATATCAACCTACAGTAGCTGTTCGTATCTGCATAATAATCGTTTGGAAAAAAACTCTTATTCTGCCTTTAGTGGTGTTAATCCAAATGCTATAGAAAATACTTAATTCACTTGCAACCAAGTTAATTATTCAGCCCAAAAACATGCTTCTCTGAGCATGCTCATTCTCATCTTTGTTTTCGCCTCCAGGTCAGACATCTCCTGTGAAGTCTCTGAAACCTGTAAGTTCAGCTAAATGTTTTAGCACTCCATGTTTGAAGTTTTATGTAGACACACTTATTAATAATAAATTAAACTCAAGGAGGATCTTTTAACTTACTCAAGATGAAGGATGTGCAAGATTTTATTTTGTTTCTTTAGGGACAGGATGTGTTGACTCTTCTGTAGGGAGCATCTTTGCTGAGTCAGGATCACAAGTGGTTCTCAAACAGCCTGTTACAAAGAATAATTATTTCAAAGCCAGTTCTCCAGTGTTTTACACACATATAAACAACTTGAATAACAACTTTGGAGCTGTGTTTGGCTGTTTATTTCTCAAACATTAGGGTGTAAAGAATAAGTGAAACATTTCTCAGGTTGATGGCTGACACCAAATTGACTACAAGAGTGAGTGTCTGCGTACCTGAAATTAGCTGGAGACCTATCTAGGCTGTAGCATTTGTGGAGGAGTTTAAGCCAACAAACCTTCATGGAAGATTCAATTGGGTGTAGATTACAGGCGATTCATTTATATGGGGGAAATTTATAGTTGGGTCATTATTTGCTAAATAACTGCATTATTTGTCACAATTAAATATATTATCAGCCAATAGTTTAATGTTGAGTTTATTTCAATAGTAAGAGACAGAAAAAAGTAACAGAAGCTCTTAACAAATGTCCTTAATTAAATGTTAACATTAAAGCTGAGATCCAGTCAGTAACAAGAAATATATGACTTAACATGGGTTTTACCAGATATAATGAGGTTATGATTTATAAAAGGGTCAAATACTAATACTGTGAATAGAAATGTAAATAAAAGCAATTTCAAAAGCAAATGCCTGTATTTATTGCTGTTATACTCTCTTTCATTGGGGAAATTGACTGAACTTTAAATTGATGTTCTGTTTATCTCCATGTGGACAAATACAAATACTTGTTTCCCTTATTGTGTCAAAAAGCATTGTACCTTTCTAATTTAAGCTATAAGTTATGAAATAGCTGGTCAGAAATGTGATGTTGAAATAATTATTGGTGCGTTACATTCTCTTAACAATTTATAGTCATTAATGTTATACAAAAAGCAAAAATTTAAAATTAAGTATAAAATACTTAAACAAAACTCATTTAGGTTTTGATTGGTCATTTTCATTCTAGCATACCTTTTTTTAACAAAATACGTTATAATGCTCAACAGATCGACAGACACAACTACAGTATATTCGACTAGAAGCTGCTTTGTATTCTTGTACAAAATAATCTCTTCGTTAATAACGAGCTTGTGCTAATGAAGAATGAAGATATCAGGGGATGTTTTTATGTTTCTTCTTGTAGATTACTCCAGCAATTCCCATCAGTCACAAGCAGGAAATGACCACCAGCTCAGTCAGCACTGAAATCCCAAACCCAGCCGAGCCTGCACCCCACTCTCTCCCCTTCCCTCCTCACGTCATTCGCTCCAGCTCCCCAAAACTTGACCCAACAGAACTTTACCTTAAATCTAGAGCACTGCAAGACAGCAAGCGTAAGTCCTTACTTCCAAAATCTATTATCAAGTTATCTTGCCTTAAATATTTTTCTCTGGTCCTTGCTCATTTATGTTTTTAAATCATTTTCTGTAACTGTTCTATAACAAGATGTATTTTGTATGAAGAAGTAGTTCAAACTATGAAAGAGATATGATGTTTAAAGCTTAGTTTTCTGTTCTTTCAGCTGCCAACACTAAAGAGTTGGATGTGTTCATCAAGAGGAACCAGGAGACTGGGTTTGGTTTCCGAGTGCTTGGGGGAGAAGGACCGGATCAACCTGTGAGCACTTTGTAACGATTTTCTCCACATTTTATCACACAGACAGTGATGTAATCGTCTGTGTGTTGATTAGGTATACATAGGTGCCATCGTTCCTCTGGGCGCTGCAGAAAAGGATGGGCGCCTGCGGGCTGGAGACGAGCTCATCTGCATTGATGGTGTTCCTGTCAAAGGCAAATCTCACAAACAGGTTCTGGAACTGATGACCAATGCTGCACGTAACGGCCAGGTGATGCTGACTGTCCGCCGGAAGCTCATGCATCCAGGTTTGAGTTCTGCCATCCTTCAGCCACCTTCACTGCCATGTTGTGACGGGGTTCAGAGCTTTGAGATTTAGAAGCCAGGAATTCAATCAAGACTTCTATAACAACAGAATTATTGTTATTAATATGTGTGGTGCACAAGCATTTCAGGGATGTGAGGCAATGAGAGGAATTCAACTTCAGTACAATGGAAACAAACTAATATACAGGTGATGTTGATGACAGACACGAGAGGCTAATGCCAGAAACAGACAAGTGTTAGAGCGTTATTTAGTGATTTGATTAGCAGAGCTCAACTAGACAAAGTAAGAAAGAAGTACAAAACCAGGGAAAGCATAAGAGTGTGAGGAATAGAATTCATTGTGAAGGTAAATGTAATGACGTAGACCAGAAGAACCAAATAAACATTAAAAACACAGAGGACAGACAAGTATCTGACTTTTCATGGAAACAGAATCACTTTGTACAAAGCAATGTTAAGGTATTAAATTAAAACAATTCTATTACTTGATTTTTCAGGTCAAGCTGAAGCCTCCTTTAAGCATTGATTCTCAGTCATTGAGGAATTATATAGCAGATTATAACATAGATTGGGTACGTTGGGAAAACAGTTAAGAAGCCAAAGCCAATGTGGCGGAATGCCTTGAGTAACATTTACAGAATTCTTTTAGTTGTTTTTAAACTCAGTTTTAGCTCTGTTGACTTCATTATGCATCAAGTTATAAGTTTTTAGAAAACGAGTCATAATAAAGATACCAAATAAGTGGAGAGCTAATTAAAACTCATTTAAACTACCGAACAGAAGCTACACAAAAATATGTTGCTCTGAGATATCTTCAGCTACAGCCCCTAGTTTCAGAACACAGAAGCAGTAGTATAGAATTGTTAGAAACAACTTCATTCAACAACAGTTTACCCTAACTAACCTTCCCTAGAAACCCAAGTCAGCCCCCCTTCCTCTTTCACCGAAATCTGATTGAATGCAGGTAGCAGCACCACTCACGAACCCTCTGACTCGTGCTGTGGCACTGGAGCTGAGTCTTCAGCTAGATAATACCTGATACATAAGAAACCCATACTTTACAGACCTAACCAATTGTTTTCCTTTTTCTTTATTTAATCATTTGTTTAGAAAAGTATTTTTTTCAAAGATGTTTTACAGACTCACCATTTAGCTTTACTCACTATGATTATATAGGTTTTTGAACTCAAACCATTGCTTTCTACTGAAAGCTTTCCCAAACCTTTGAGCGGAAGTGATCTCTTTTGCTGTTCCAGTTGCTTTCTGTTTCTCTAATATTGAGGTTAGGTTAGCACCTACACATTTTGAAATCTCTGCTTTTTGGCTTGCATCTATTAACTGTTCTTTAAAGTTTTGACTGTTTTGTGTATTTTAGCAGAACGTGAGGAGGATGATGGGGGAACCCCTCCAACTCCACAGGTTCCAGCGTTAGTCAACGGCTCCCCCAAACCTGCCAACATCCAGACCCAGCCTCAGCCCTACGATGTCCCTCTTCAGCGCAAGGACAACGAGGGTTTTGGCTTTGTCATTCTCACCTCCAAAAACAAGCCTCCTCCTGGAGGTTAGAAACCACTTTTAAAACAGGACATTTTCTTCACTGCAACTTTTTCTTGTCTGTTTCTTGCTGACTTCACAAATTATTTGATAGCCCTATACATGCAACAAACTGAAAACAATGCTGTTGATGTTTTTGAGATCTCTTTTCCTCTCTTCTTGCTGACAAAGCTGTTCTAATAGAAACAGCTATGCTTGCCAAAGTATCCATGGTATTTCAGTACAAAAAACAACTATTCCTTTGAGAAGATGTTTACAGTTGTTGTACTTACTGTAGTTATATTGCATCGACAAAGATTTTTTTATGGTATAGGTTTGAACCGAAATCATTGAACCGAAAGCCAGAAGTTGAAATGAAGTGGTTTAATGGTATTTTGGCTGTTTGTAAATCCTTCTGGATTAATGTAAATGAATGAAATATTGATCAATGTATCCTCAGTTATCCCTCATAAGATTGGCCGCATCATTGATGGCAGTCCCACTGACCGATGTGGGCGACTGAAAGTAGGCGACCGTATCTCTGCTGTGAATGGCCAGTCCATAATCGACCTCTCACACAATGACATTGTGCAGCTCATCAAAGAAGCGGGAAACACAGTCACCCTCACCGTGGTGCCTGAGGAGGGTAAGCATTTTGGGAAGACATTTTCTGTTTCTGAGAAGGAGAAAAGACAAAAACTAACAAAAGCATTGATTAGCAAGTGTTTTAGGTGCTTGATATACTCTGTGTTTTCCAGAACACAGCGGGCCCCCGTCTGGCACAAGTTCAGCAAAGCAGAGCCCGGCCTCCCAGCACAGAGCAATCGGACAGCAGATTTCCAATCGAGACCCCAGGTATTCATACACAAATCAACCAGCTCATAAAGCTGATAGTTGGCCGAGGCAGGTCCCGAAAGGAAGCAAATCCCAAAGATAGAAGTGTTAAGGAGTCCAACTACAAACTACGTAAATAGTCTTCCAAGTTTGACTTCACAACAGTTCCTCAATTAACACATTCCAGCTTTCGAGTCCCAAACACCAACATGGATTGAAGATGACGTTACACATAGCTATGTGTATCTTTCAATCAACCTTCAAATGGGCTCAATGTGTGAGTAGCAAATGTATGCAGTTTCACTATATTTTCAGAAAATCAGGTTTTTATCACTCTGTTGTCTTGTTTTTAAGTATAGAAAAACATACAAAAATGTTTTTTAAGTATACAAAAAATATCTAAAAAGTACAGCGTTGCACCTACCATTAATTAATTAATTTACCAGACAGGTACATTTTTAAGTTTAAGGATGGACCTATAAAGTTTTGTACCAATATGTTTGAATTGATATAGTTAGTTTTCTTCTTCATGACTACTGTCATTCGTGTACATCATATTGAACTTTAAAATTGTGAAAGTTCAAGACTGTGGCTGACCACAGAAGCAAGCAGTTTCTCATTGACAGCAATGCTCAACTTTTCAGTTAAAAAAAAACATATTTATAGCTCCCAAGCATCATTAGATTTTTCAACGCGGAATTGACCTTCCTGACGACTTCAAAGGGGTGACATTTTTTGTTACTCATTTTTTAAAGCTATATTTAGTACTAGTATTAGTCCAAATATTGTTCAGGTTTGACTCTCCAGCAGTGATGCTTTGTCAAGGAGAAAGTGGCTGATTTAATCAAATTCTGAGCCGCATTTGCTTTCTGATAAAAACAAAGAGTGATTGCACTTACTACGTCAATATTTTACATGGTCAATGTTTCAATTCTCTCTGTTCGACTACACTGAATAAAAGCACCACAAAGAATAAAAAGACCCACTTCACAAGTTACTTTAAAATTTTGTAGCCAGGAATTGGAAGCGAGGGTGGTGAGCATTAGAGACGTGTACAAGTGGAGCTGTTCAATGCAAGGGGTCTGGGGACCACCAGGACCTGACACTCTGGTCAAGAGTGCACGACTGAGACTTTTCCTCTTGAGGAAGTTCAAACAGGAAGAACTTAGCCAGTGTGATGAAAAAGCATGGAGTATTATTAAGAAACACACCACACAGCTGAAGAACAGTTGCTAGCTCTCAGCTTTTGTCTCAGCCCTCCTTCCTCCACCCAATCACCCGAAGTATGTAAAAACTCAGGCCAGCAAGGCTCACTGTCTACACACAGATCCAAATTTTTGATCCTAGGTTTTGTGCGTGAATGTGCTTTGATCACAATAGGTGCCAGCAGCACATGGCCGGATAATGATCGGTGCAAACAATAAAAAAAAGTTTGGTTCTGGCATATCTGCTTGGTTTTTCGCAAGGAGAATGACCATGAAAGCTGGCTGTTGAGTAGGACATGAAAGAGCTGCTGGATGGCCTTCCATATACACACACACACGCATCAAACTGACAGAAAACGAAGAAGAAGAAGAACGTTATGAAGAGAAGAAATGGCGAAAGAGGATTTAGAATATAGAAATTCAGAATATTATTCCGACCATCAAGAGTTGTTCAACAAAGCCCTCAAAGATATGGAAATAGCCGGGCATGTTGCTATTGTCCCATGAGCAGTGACATGAAGAATTCTTTGTTACTCATGAGACATTTCGTAGATTCATCTTTTCACAAATGACCCTGAGCACCAATCCAAGGGCAAGCTAGCGAAAAAGCGCCCTCCAGAGAACGCTCATGCAAATCTCAATTCGTATAGGTGTGTTGACAATCAATGCACGTTTTGCTTCTTTGTTTAATGTGACAATTAATCTTATATGTGTATTAAGTGCAGGTTTACATCCTATATAGTTTTTACATCCTAGTTCATTCTTACATGAATATTTCTTGTTTTTAACATGTGTTTTAATGCATGTCTGATTTTTCCTCTAGAATGTCTGTCTGTATGAATATAATACTGTGTACTTCTTCAATAAAGATGCCAAATGATATTTAATTTACAATAATAATAATGAACTGTTATATAAATAAAAAAAGAAAGTAATGCATCATTGTCAACTTGAAATGAGAATGAGAAACTTCTCTATCGTGTGTATTTTGACACATACAATCCTTCTCACTCTGCTGATTTATTCTTCTCTTTCCAATGACCTTATTTCCTCCACGAGTCTTAAGCCAAGAGCGCTCAACAGCTCTTCTTTGATTCGAGCCTGAGCAGATGATCCTGGTCATTCTGCTCAGCATAAACTGACTGGCCCGTTCTATCACCCAGCCTTAGAGCAAATCCTCTGTGAAGACTTATAAAAGATGTGATGAGTGGGAAGAGGTACTCCAGCAGTTTGAACTCAGGGTTATTTGTTTTGTGTCCTTTAGGAATGGAGTGGAGACAGAGGAGCGGAAAGCTCAGGGGGAGATGGGTAATGTCATCAGTTCAGGACCAATACAGGTGAGCCTGAAGCAGCACGTGTTTTTTAGAAGCCAGTTATTGTCATCATTATGGAACTGTTTGTGATTTTGTTAAAGCCATCCTGCATTTATTAAAGATTTAAATGAATCTTTAGTTTTTTTAGTTTTAGTTATTTTAGAATCTTCCTTTTCATGGTGGCAAAAATCAAGTCGGATTTCAATTGAAATTTGGACATTAAAGACGTTTGATTTGTGTTTAATATTTACAAATTGTATCTAACAATTCATTTTGAATTTGATGATCTGTAAAATAGTCATCAGAGATATAATACAATTCTTAGAGCAAACAGAAAATAAGTATTTGACGTCCTGTTTTTTTAAACATTACACAGAGTAAAACTAAATAAATAAATACATAAATATATCTAAATATATAAAGAGTTAAGACTAAGTCAAAATAACAATAAAAAGAAAGCACTAATAATACTATTTGCACTTAAATGAGGGTAACCAAGATTTCTGGCTTCCAAGTGTCTTTTTTTTTTTTTTCTTTGAAATAAATAGCCTTTCTCTGTGTTTTAACAAGTCCAAGTCCTGTTCCTTTAGGTATAGCTGCTGTATCACGCAACCATGTGTTTGAAAACGAAGCTCTCCCCAACTTCAATTCGTACCTATACGGTCTTATTGGTTCCGTGTGTAGTACTCTTTCAATGTTTTGAAGACTGAATAATCTATTTATAAAATACAGAAAAAATAAATGATAAATGGTAAGATTGAGTTATTGCTTTATTTCAATGTATTTTCTTTTTAATCAAGTCGCTATCAGAGCCAAAGGTTACAAATAATGTGTTCTGTCACTCGCTGGTGTAGTGGTCAGTGAGCAAGACAGGAATTCAAATTCCCAACGTATAATTCCTGACCCATTCCCTCTTTCTCTCCTAAAATTGGCTTCAAAACTAAATGATCCATTCTCATTTAGCAGTATATGTGCAGGTCATGCACGCAAAGAAACACTACATTTGAGTCAAAGTTCTTTTCCGGTCTTCTTTTCAGAGGAACATTACATCTGCTGTCAGTTAACAAATATCTGATCATATTTTCTATCTCCCTGTGTGTTTTCTCTCAGGGATGTTTTCCGGTTGAGCTGGAGAGAGGGCAGAGGGGCTTCGGCTTTAGTTTAAGGGGAGGGAAGGAGTACAACATGGGCTTGTTCATCCTCAGACTGGCTGAAGACGGCCCAGCTCTCAGAGACGGCAGGATACACGTCAGTACACTCCCCACCTCACACTGTCTAAACACTCCAAGAGCTAAAAGAGAACTCCCACGTTCACATTTTAGAAGTTATTGAAAATGAAGTCATTCAAATCTACAAGGATTGGCAAATAAGTAAAAAAAAGATGACAAGAGTGTGAATTTAAATCATATAATGTATTATTAGTACTTGTTGTCAGTCAAAGAAGAATATTAGTATACATTGTTTTGTGATGCGTGTGAAATATTTAAAATATATTAGCTCCATCTTTACAAAAACCAGAACTTCAGTTTCATGTGATCTTGTAAAATTAGTTTGATTTGTTTTTTTGTTTTAAATTCAGAAATATGCCACTTCTGTAGCTGTTTTGTAAACATTTTTACTTTATTACTTGTTCTTTTTCTTGATGTCATCATAATATATTTGGTCATATTAATTCCACATTCTGAAAATAACGCTAATAATGTTTTAGAACCAAAAGTAAGACTTTGTTCCGCTAGAAGGAAGAAATTGCATTGCTCTTGATGAATTGACTGAGGAATGAATGACTCTTGTGTTCTGAAAGGTGGGAGATCAGATCGTGGAGATTAATGGTGAACCCACTCAGGGCATCACGCACACACGGGCCATCGAGCTCATCCAGGCCGGGGGCAGCAAGGTCCTGCTGCTACTGAGACCTGGACTGGGACGGGTGCCTGACCACAGTGAGTTTGTTTAACTGTTCCTGTTCTCAACCAACATATCCCTCAGCACTAGATGTAATACAAAGCACTCTTATTTCCAATTTCCTCTGGTCAACAAACACATTTTTGAGGATGTTTTTTTTTTACCAAAAAACCCTCACGAGTGTGGCAATGCACCCCAAAAACATAAAGGAGGTTACTACTTTTTTGGTCAATATTAGTTATAATTTTCAGGATATTTCAAAGGGAAGTTTAGGAAAAGTGTTCAGAAAGATTTTCATAAATGTATGATATGTAAAGATCTGTTGCAAAAAGGGGGAAATAGATTTTATATCCTGCAAGATGTTTACATTATAATTAGAACACTCTAATTTACATTCTAATTAGAAATGAATGGCATAAAAAAATACTTATTTCAGCAAAAAAAAGCTTTCAGTTGAATGTGTACAAATACTTAAAAGTTCTTATTAAAATGATACAATATTCTGTTCCTAGACCAGTCTATCTAGATACAAAATATTATTGAATTAGAATTGAATTAGAGTAGTAAAAATCTGAAAAATTAAGTAGTTATAGCTAACAAACATCAAACATTTATTTTAGTAGCTACAAAGTCCTTTCCTTTTTCATTAACCTTTTAAAGAATTAATATTGGATTGATGTTGTAAATATAACATTATTTAAGTTTGCGCTAAAGTAAAATAAATTTAGATTTGGCGGAGCGCTTGCATGTTGCATCATTTTTCCCTGTCTATCTTTGACCATTGCATCTCTGAAAACAATCACTTTTGCATCATGTCCCTGCTTTTCTCACATGTCTCTTTCTGCCTGTGCTGTTCTGTGCTCCTCTCTCTCTCTCTCTCTCTATCCACCATTTCCCTCTGGTTCTGGTTTAGGTATGAACTCTTGCTCGTCCACACTGAGCTTCCACACAAAGCCAGAGCATCACTAAAGGCTTATCTGCTTCTCTCGTGCTGGTAAACACTGCCTTTCTCTTCTGGCTGTACCTCTAGCTCTCTGTCCTTCTCCCTTCCTGTTGAAATCTACTTTTACTGCCTTTATTGCTCGCTGAGGATTTTAGCTGTCCATTTAATGATTGTAGATTTTTTGAGAATGTTTAGTGACTGCTGGTTTATTTGTAATCTCAGTGTTGATCATTTATCAGGGTTTTACATATTAAAACAAACCTATGCAGGATTTGTCTAGCAACTTATTGATAAATCACATGTTAAAAGTGCGAAGATAACCAAAATATTTTACTTATTTTACCATTAACAAAAATTACATCTACATTTTTATTGAAATTATAATTTTTATAATTATAGAGAAAGGAGGGGATTTTGAGAGCATTTTAAAAGAAACCACCTATAATTTGTATAACCCTGCAAAAATGTATGTATGATTTATGACTTTGACGTTTTTGTCTTTTAGTCTTCTAATTTAAGCTCAGTCATTTTTGTTCATCTTAGAAGGGAATTATTTCAAACAATTTCATTATCAATCATTTTAAAGCACCTTATAAACGCTAAAATGAAAGCAATTAAGAGATGCTAATAACATGTATTTTTACAGTAATGTATAGTATAGATTTTTGTCTGTAGAAAGGTGCATCCTTGATAAATATTGGAGAACAAATATACCAGCAAAATTGTCACCATTCAATGAACTGAATCCTCTGAGCCAGCCTAATTTCTACTTCTTGCTGCCTGAAGTCTGATAGCGTGACATTTTATCTTGAGAGAAAATGGGAAATTCTAACTGTGACTGCTTCTCAGCTTCAGCTACTTGATATGTGTTACTGCAGCCTGAGGGCAAAAGCCAATGAAAAGTCTGACAGTTTAATTGAGAACCACGATCACATGCATGTCACAGGGCAGATTCATTATGTCTGTCAGGGCTCTTCTGCAGATTTGGAAATTCTCATTTGCACGGCTTAAAAGTACTTTTCAGTACTTCATGTTTAGAAATTGTTGGAACTGACCAGAAAAAGTGATTTCAGACAGTGTTTTCTCTAAGTTTGTCCTGATCGCACCTCGTTGGCTGGCATAGATAACTAGACAAGTGAAAGATGTCACTTGTAATATCAAAACTAGACTGTATGCTACAAGAAGAAAATGTGATGGATGCTTGCTGTGGTACATTTCCCCTTCCTAACATGAGTCAAGCTAAGTAACCCCTGTGTCTGTCATTGTAACAGATATACATTCACTATGGCTGCTAGGGTAAATAGTTTGGTTGCTAGTGGTGCCCTGTGAAGTTTCTCTCATCATAAAAAAGTAATACAAAAAAGCCCTGTCTCTACAAATTTCTGAGGCTGAAGTATAGATCTGATGCAGTTGTTAAGTTAAATTAAACAGTTTGGTTACTAAGAACCATCCTATATAGTTCTCCTTGTCTCCTTAGTTTAATTTAATAAATTTTGACAATATTTGGGTATCTGTATTGGCAAAAAAATTAGTGTGTGATGATCAAAATGGTTTGACATGTGTTTTTTTGCGTTGCCTTTAGACATGATGGTGAGTCCACCTCCAAACTCTGCCAGGTTCTCTGGGTTCGGTGAGACCTCGCCAGTTGCTTCTCCATCCTTCATCGGTGTCTCTCCCACATTGAGTCCCGGTCCTGCCGAGGAAAAACTCCACCAATACTACAAAGACACTCAAATGCCTGAACATACCAACGACAGCATTCCAAACCCCAGGAGCTCCCGTAGCCCAAATTACACTCAGTCCAGCGGACAAGAAGCTCATTCCACTAGCCCCAGGAAAACTAAAAAGGAGAACACTGGTAGCAAACAGGAAGTGCCTAACAGGAGACACAAAGATGAAGATCGCATGTTTAAGCAGGATAGGGAAACCGGAGAGGCTCGTTTGGAGGTCTCCAGAGGCACCGGTGCAGAACTTCAAACTGGAACCGTCAGTTGGAAGGACCACAGAGGATGGGACAGACCTCATAGGGATGAGGACCTCAAGACTGCTCCTCAGGAAACACACCAGAATGGGACCCCAGTCAACAACAAGAAATCTCCCATTACCCCAGGCCCCTGGAAGGTCCCGAGCTCAGCCAGGATTCAGCCTCCGGTGCATGGAGTCTAACCACCCACCTTGATCACTGTGCATTTAATTCTTTCTACTCAGTCATTGTGCGGCCTCTGCTCACATCCAGGCTCCAGTTTTGTTCTGTGCCAATCAGATAGCAGCTACTGTGATAACAACATGAAGGATAACGCCCTTATAAGGAAAGGTGTCTAGGAATCTGCATCAGTTCTTTGATTTGCAGCATGCCATTGCAGCAATGATGCTCTCCAATGATGCAACAATCCTCAATACACAATATAGACTGTGCTTTAATCAGCTTAATGACCAGAAACTTGTGGTTTATTGTTTACCTACTGTGTGTTTCTGAATACGCATATGTAAGTTATTAAAGTAAATATGATTGTATAAGCATATCCCTGTATAGAGGACTCAATGTTTGTGTCCCTGCTGAGCCAGGTCACTTCCTAACATCTGCTTCGATTTTGCCTCTCGACACTTTTACATTTGTGTGTACAAACTTTTGCTTTTAAGGTGAGGGACAACTGTTCGTAAATATATATTTTTGCATAACTTGTTCTATATTTGTATGCTTTGTAGCTCATTTCACTCGATCAAATGATTGCGCACACTGCTGTCTCAACATTGAGACTTCATATTCCTTTAAAGTGTCTTTGCTCATCTGTGTCTTTCAGGCCATCTTTTGTCAACAAGCTCTCTTTATGTTCAAAGAAATGTAGCTGATTTTATCTACCACACGTGGTGGATACGATTGATTTCCAGCCTCAAACACCGAACTCAAAGATCTTATTTTTGGTAACAGTATTTTTAAATACTTAGCATCCATAACCGAGCAGGCCAAGCTAACATTGTGATTGTTTTGTCATTGAACAAAATGTGAACACTTCCTAATCCAGTGAGTGACTGCTTCCAGATCATTAATCTCAACTCGCTCACAGCTCATGTCTCTTGAGCCCCTCACATCATGAGTTTTTATGTCTGCTGTAAACCGTGGCCTTGCATTGCTTCATCTCACACAACAAAGCCTTGTGCTCTCTATGTGATGGTTGTAAATGTTTATAAAATTACAATGTACAGCACTTGTAAAATATTTGCCTTCATGAAGGGGGAAGACGAGTTGAAAATCTGTAAATCACTCCATTATTTTTTTAAGTACATGAGAGTATAAGAGCATATATAGAAAGAGGTTAAATAAATATGGTCATGACATTCTGTTCATGCACTGAATAAAGATTTACAGGAGGACTCATTTTCTTGCCTCTCATCTATTTAAATTAAGAATTATGCACATTGTATTTGACAATTTGAGAAGCGCATTCAGTCTAGTATTGGAATTTGTTTTATGCGGTGCCTTTAGCATTTTTTGTAGTTTGCTCTGTTCCGGGAATTTGAGGCATAATTCATCTTTTTCGTATTTTATGTCAGTTTAACCTAAACCTAGCAAATTTATCCATTGCAAATGTTCCATTGCAGCACAAATGATTCCAGAGCCATTTTGTTATCTCTTGTTTAAGAAATGTCCTTTCCACAACCACTATGTGTTGCTCGACAAAATAATATTAATAGACCATTAATAATATTAATAGATGATATTTATTACACTTTTTAAACAATTTTTATTCTATCTGATCTATCTGAAAAGCTGATCTTCAGTGTCCAAACACTTTTAAATACATCATGTTTGTTAAATACAGATGTGTAAAAAAAAATGTTTAAAGCAAAAGTTAAAAAATTGTTAAACTGCTTAACTGGACTACATTACTACACTACTACCCAGATGTTCTGCAAATAACTTTACACCATAAACACTTTCGGTCAAGGTAGTCCGAAATGTTTCTAGAGCCATGACACTTCAGTTTAGTTTCATTGTTTTTCAGAGATGTAAGGTTTTATAGAGGAATGAGCGAGGCCAGATTTAATTTGCTTTAATTAAGGGTTCCGGTAAATTGTGCAGAATTGTGTTCCTTCAGGAATTTTACTTGACTCGTGTGTTCAGGACCGCTCAGCAGATGAACTCGTCAGCAATAGTCAAAGTTTTTAATAATATTGTTGCAAAAAAATGTTCATGCAACTTTATTTTATGGAAATTAATGTTAAGACCTATTTATACTATTTCGTTAAACATGCTATCGTTCTCAATTTTCTAAGAGCTAAAATAAAAATGTAAACTAATGTAACTTTAAGCAATTCAAAAATTATCCCACGCTGCCTTATTAATGAAATTGGTTGTTAAATCAGTAACATACTTTAAAACACAATCACATAGCTGAGAAGTTTCTATAGCGTACTTTTTATATATATGTAATACTAATTTGAACGATTAAAAGCAGCACCTATACGTCATGGTTGCATTTTCAACATTGTTATGTAAACAGATTCGACTGAATCGTTTCAAAGATCCGACTCAAGGTGGAATCGGACACGCAACTCTAGTGCAGCAGCTAGTCGTCGACGTCGCTCTATTGTTTAATATAAACAGCGGGGGCGAAACAAACCAGCCCGCGTATTTTTAAAATACTCCAACGCCAATAAACTTGGTCAAAATCCAGATGTTGTGACGACTCCTTTGATGGAAATGCGCTACGCGCAGATAACATAAAAATAACATGTCCGCCGCTCTCAGCGAGAAGGAAGGAACCGCCCATCTCTAAAAGCTGCTCCAGCATCACGTCATCCACCGGACGAAGAGCGTGCATCAGCGCACGCAACCTTCCATTTAGAGCAAAACGGAAACATGTAGGCTCCAAACTCGCGAGTTCCCATTGGCCAGTCTAAAAAAACTACAGCTCCCAATAGACATGCGCAGAAAGTCCCTCTTAAAGCCTTTTAAATTTACGTGCAAAATGGCTGCTCAGGTCGATCTCCTGCGCGTCAAAGTAGAAGAGAAGAGCAGGGACAGCTTTGACAAAGCTACCAAAGAGAAGAAAAAGAAGAAAAAACGCGATTGTTCGCCGTCCGACAACAAGCGCGAGAGATTGGAGAAAGAAGCGAAGAAAATAAAGCTACATCACCACCACCATCATCAACATGACCAACAACGAACGCATCCACCGCACCAACAGCAAAACAACCAGGCGCGCAACTTCAGCAAAGAGCAGGCGCCAGGGCAACACCGCCACAATCATCACCACCACCACCACAGCTCCAAGAAAGAATTACCTCCAGACTGGCCTCCGCGCAAAGTCACCCCAGCTGCCCACGTCCCGCAGAAGACGGTGCTGCCGCCGTCCCCGCTCTTCACTTTCACGCCGCTCAAAGTAGCGAAGGCCAAGCCCCTAAACAACAAGCCCAAACACATCGAGAAGGACGTCAAACTCAAGCCCAAGAAGGAGAACTCGGAGGCCAACGTGAAAGTGGTGGAGTGTAAGAAGAAGAAAGGTAATTGTGTTGTATTATAAACTGGACACGGACGGTTATAACACATTTGGCAGGCTTCCAAGCTAAGAAGTGAGCGCTGAAAGTGCTGTTAGCCTCGCTGCTAACCCATGCGCCAGCACGCTTACGTGAACGCCCCCATTCACCAGAGCTAAGGCAACACGTTTGAACTTTAAAATATTGGGGTTGCACCTGCTTAATTAACGTGTAAGGAAACCGTGTTGCTTTGCATTTGCTGTATTGTTAAATATTCGTTTTAAAGGGTGCTGAAATTTTAGTTACATAACTTGGTAATCGGCGGTAACGTTAAGTGTTGAACCGAATTATGAAAGTTATTTGAAGGCTTAATGTACATTTTAAGGTAATCTTTAATCTTGCCTTTTCATAATCTTAATTCGATATTTAGAGAACCATAATCATTTTGACCCCAAGTCCTATAAAGTTAATTCGCAATCTAAGATGTCAGTAAATAAAACAGAATGTTGGGAAAACAACCTTAGTCTTGTCAGAAAAAAAAATATATATTTTAGTTTTTATATTCTATACTTACACTATACCAATTTAGGAAGATAAACGTTAAGATCAGTTTTTGTCTTTATGCCGGAAAGTTTATCATGATTCATTATAAGCTACATAATTAAAAGTTGTCCAGTTTTTTGTTATTACTGTATGCCATCCAAGCGTTGTCATACTTATTACTAGTTGTGGACAAGTGTACAGTGACTTTTAGCTCTTCATGCAGGCGGTCTGTATGTATGTTTTTTTTTTATCTTTTGTTTTATCGGAAAATATTAAACGGGGAATATCAAATGAAATAAGTTTTTTTTTGTCTGATCACCTTTTCCCAGAGTCGTTTTCAAAAGCAAGACACCCAGTCAATGTCAGACATATTAACACTGGCACACATGTTCACTTCTTTAAAAAGGTGAAGCTTTGAGTAAGAAAATTCCTCACTCAAAGAGAGTTGGTGCACCTTTTTGATGTTATGAACTTCAGAGTTTGTGGCGTTTTTGTCATTACTTTTGATAATATGTGTGTTTGGGGGCCATTGTTTGTTAATTGGCACAAAATCCTTGCAGAGACCCCCTAGATGTGCGAAGCTGAATTGTATTAGGTGTAATAATAACTGCGTAAACCCAGTCTCACAAACTATTATTCTGCTGTTGGAAAGTGACTGAAACTAGAACTCATGATTAACCTCTCCGTTGGTCTGTTTTAGAGCCTCACACTCAGAATGGAAAAGCCCAGACCCTGGAGGAGTACCTCCTCAAGAAAAAGAAAAAGAAGAAGAGACATCGTGAAGATGAGCGTGGCAAGAAGATACGGGTGCATAACAAGGAGATTCAGACCGAACGCTTAGGAGATGCTCCACGGCTTCCAGAAGACTCTGTTGGGAAGGCTAACGTTAAAGAAGAGAAGGGTTCAAGTGAATTCATCACTCCTAAAGATGGGAAAAAGTTCTGCTCGCATCAAGATTTCTTAATCCGCAAGTCGTGGTTTCAAGCCAACACTCCCTTCAGCAGACTCATCCATGAGGAAAAGCAGCCCAATGGAGGCGGTACTGTTCTACACGCGTATGCCGATGAAATGTCGAAGCTTCAGCCTGCTGATTCTGAAAGATTTGCCCAGGACTTTCTGGAGCTCGCATTTTCAGAACAACCTAAAGGAGCAGCACGTTACGCTCTTGCTGTAGTGCATGGAGCGGCTGGATATCTTCCGGATTTCTTGGACTACTTTGCCTTCAATTTCCCAAATACACATGTCAAAGTGGAAGTTCTCGGTAAAAAAGACATCGAGACAACCACGATGAGCAACTTCCACACCCAGGTAAGGAATTGTTTTTGAAATCTGCATGCCATTACTTTGGTCTAAATGCTTTGTTGCAAATGATTGTGAACCAACTATTATGTCTTGTGCAATTTGTAAGTGTATTGATGATTTAAAGATGCCATATCATGTCCTTTTAAATAATTTACAACAAATATTTGACCCCTCTACCATTGATCATCACGTCACTCTTAATAACCTTCAAAAGTAAGTATTTATTGTTGTGCTCTGCCAAACGAGCGGTGTTCCTTCCACTGTTAGCACATAGAAGATCTGGCTTTTTTTTTTTTTTGGTAAGTAAAAAGCACTTTTGGCCTGGGACATAAAAAAACAAACAAATGAAACACTTTCTTTTCCTTGCTTGTCATATGCAGTTCCACTACGGTTGTGGTTCCAGGTCAATCAGCCTGTACGTTCTTCATTGAGCTGCATTAGCGGTTCATCTGATTGGATAGTGGGCGGCGCTATGGCCATTGAGCTGTTTTGACCTCCCAGAAAGAAAATAGAATTACATATACATGCATGAACCGATATGAATATGACTTTAGACATGTTTTTGATAAAGCAACAATACTAAAACATTCAAAAAGTGAAATTTTTTATATCACCTTTAATGTAAATTGATATTTATGAGGTTATTAGAGTTGTTGTTCATAAAAGAGTTTTTTAAACTAGTTGAATGCTTTAATGAGTAACATTGTTGAAACAAAAGAGGTGCATTTTTAGTCCTGAAGACTGATCAACATCTGTTCAGACACTTGAATTGTTCTTGAAGAAAGTCTGACATGAGAGCATGCTTTATACACATATGAAAACTTTTCGTTATTTACTCATCTACAAAAGTCCATTGATTGAAACAGCTCTCCTCTCATAAAAATTGTGCGACAAAGCAAGGATTTAACTGCGGTCACATGAAGGTGAATCATGTCGTTTATGATACGAACTCATAACAGAATTATCCACTTTCACATGCAGAGCATGTGCAAAAAAGCAAAAAAAAGCAGAGCAAAAAACGATGCCATAACTAGTGAACAAGATGCAAAACAGTAAACATTCTTGCACATTAACAGCTAACTATGTTTAAATTGTAGTATAGCCAGTTTTGGTGTAGCAGAAACTAATGATTTCATAATTAAAGGCTCCTTAAGGTTAACATATTAACAATGAGTTTTCCAACAAAAGCAAATTACTAAAGCGAAACTAATGCTATTTTTATTTACTCCATGTATGTTTCCGTCTATTTCTCGCAGAGGTAAAATTTCTCTCTTATTTACTTGTTATTTTCAGATTTTCATGTGATCACTGAAGTTTGTGTTTAGGACGCTGAAGTCTCCCGGAATCTTTATTGATTGTAAAAGCAGTTTGTCTGCTGTGGAGATTTAGCTGTCGAGACGTCTCAAGATCATGAGTAATTAGTTTTACTTGTTTAAAAAAAATCTGAAATCTAAATTGAAAAATGCAACGTTATAAACGTAAAGAAAGCACTTTTTGTTTATGGTTTGTTGCCCCAGATGAGGTGTGAAAGGCCTAACAGCGGCTCTGAAACGTAAATAAAAAAATAAACAAAAATAAAAACAAATATACCGGTTATTTATGTTATCTAAAAATTGTCACGTCATGCCAAAGAATTGAAACCTAGTGTAAACAAGGGTCCTTATTAAGTACCACAAAACTACTATAAAATTTACATAATTTATCATAATTGACATGATTTATTAGATTACATATTTAAATACGGAATCCAAAAAAGAGAACAAATATATAACATAGAACCAATAAAACTAAAATCACTCAGTTTGTTGGCTCAAATCAGTTTGTGCCAGGGCCTTAAAAGAACATTAAATTAAATCTTCAGTTTCAAACAGCCAAGCACACTTCAAAACTAATTCACGCCCTGAACTTAAACGTTTACAAATACTGTTTCACAGTTTGAGCATTTTCATGTAAATCAAGTCAAGCATCAAAATGTTCAAAACCACATCTCATTCCGCTCTCGTGATGCGCTCCTGGTTAAATTTTCATATGTTAATTTATGCAGATCAAATGAAAAGCTTTGAAAAGTATATACAGTTTGTCATTATTCAGTGCTTCCAAACACAGCAGTGTTAGGTCTGCATTTAGTTTTTTGTTTTTCAATGTTTGTAGCATTTTTTTTCTAGCAGTTAAAATGAAGATCTTGTCTATGTTCATTGCTTTCTTACTGGGCAGAACCCAAGTGTGACGTTTCTTGTGCATTTCTTTTCTTCAGGTGAGTCAGTCGTACTGCTCTGGCACCTATAGAGCGGGGCCCATGAGACAGATCAGTCTGGTGGGGGCGGTGGATGAGGAAGTGGGGGATTACTTTCCGGAGTTCTTGGACATGCTTGAGGAGTCTCCATTTCTGAAGGTGAGCGCCAGCACCTCAGCCAGTCTCTCACAGATGAGCGAGTTTGAATGAATGCTGGGGCTGTTGCATAGAATAAAGTGTGGCGTTTCTGATCATTTATAGCCCTTATAAAGAGGCCCTCTTCTAACATTTCAGTTTGTTATCCCTGGCTGGTGATTTGGAAGTTGATTTTTTTTAAGATAAATGATCTTTTTCGTGGATGTGTATTTTGCATAAATAAGGTGCATAATTTCAGTACATAAGCTCGAATGTTAAAGATCTTCTTTCCACATGTTATAATGATAAATATAGATTACACTTAGCCTGAACAATTTAAAATCTTTTTTTTTTTTTTGTGAAGGGGGAAAAACTCTTCAAGAACAGTTATCTTATTAGACAGTTTTTTATTTTCACATATAGACTTTTTTTTAAACAAAAACTTCAACATTGGCATAAATTTTTTTACAAACCTATTATTCAATTCATTGAAACAGTACTTTCTTTCAAAAATAAACATTCCGTTACTACCAATTCTTTACTGTCTTTTCTTGAGCTGTGAACAATTACAATTTTACTAAGCTTCAATTGTATTAAAAAAATTAAAATAAATAACTTTTAAAAGACTTTTTAAAGTATCACAACTAGGGCATACATTAATAATAGAAAAACACTGCCCTCAAGTGTACAACTTAACTTTCAAACCATGGACAGTAACATGGAGCAAGCGTTCCACACTGTCTGCTTTGTCAATGCAGTCATGAGATTAAAAGGGTCTTTTGAGGGGTGTGTGTGCAAGTCTTTAGAGGGACACGCTGTTGCAATGAAGGAAGGCAAGAATGCCATTATGCTCAGAACTGAGACTTGCCATGCACTCTGACAGTGTTTCCTACTGCTGCAATGTTTCCTGCTAGCTTGATCTTGCTTTCAACACTTGCTATAACATTCTCTTTTCAATTTAAATTTTTTAAGGAAAAAGTTTTGTCGCTTTCTCCTTTTCCCTTGTTCTCTTTGCTCAATTGTGATTGTTATTGCTCAGTCCACACTTGCTCAGTCCACACTAGTCAGCCTCAAAGCAAAACGTCTTTGTCTCCTTCCGCTTCGTGAGTGACGTACATGTAATTGCATTGCCACACTAAAGCAGAAATCATTGCAAAAAAGCATGACATGAACTTTTCAGCCCAAGATAGTATTTTCCTTTCTAATACCTTTTTCAACAGAAACCGTGATAAAGAAGACTATAGTGTTAAAATTGTAATAAAAGACAAAAGTTAAATAAATGCTTTGTTTGTTCAGCTGACTTTACCATGGGGCAGCCTATCCTGCCTGAACCTAGACTGCAGGTCCCAGAGTGATGATGGTCCTATCATGTGGGTGAGACCGGGGGAGCAGATGGTCCCCACCGCAGACATGCCCAAGTCTCCATTCAAGAGACGAAGGTATGCCCTCCTCTCACTGATGAGATGTTCTTTTCTCGATTAAACCTCATTAAATGTTTTTTTTTACGGTAGATCAACAAATGAGGTCAAAAATTTGCATTACCTGCCGAGAATCAGTGAACCACGCGAGGTACTGTTCGAGGACCGCACGCGAGCACATGCTGACCATGTTGGCCAGAGTTTCGACTGGCAGAGTACAGCAGCCGTTGGTGTTCTGAAAGCAGTGCATTTTGGGGAATGGTGAGTGTTCATCTGCATCCTCGCAGCAGACGCGCTGCATGTGACATGCTGATGCCTTAGCATAACAAGTTATAGACGATTACTCTGGTTTCCTTTCCAGTTGGAGTGATCAGCCACGGATAACCAAAGATGTGATCTGTTTTCAAGCTGAGGACTTCAACGAGGTGGTTCAACGGCTTCAGCTGGACCTCTATGAACCTCCCGTGTCGCAGGTAAGAACCCTTCTGGTCTTTCAAAACAGATGATATGAGCTGGTACAGTCGGAACCAGAGCCAGACAATATTCCAGTTTGCATTGAACAAACCTTCCAAGCGTGTCTTAATGATACTAAAAGTTCACAGGCAAAAGTTTACATGTAAAGTGCCCCATATATGAAGCAGTGGAAGACCAATTCCCCAAAACTTCAAGAAAATTTTGCCAATTGCAATCCTCTAGTCACGAAATGACCCCAGATGTTACCTTGATAAACAAACAAAAAGTCTGATTGTGAACAAAGTAAAAAGTTTCATTTATGTTAATAGTTGAAAAGGAAACAGATGAACCGACAGCATTATTAATCCAATTTTAAGTTGTAAACTTCAAAAAGTTGAAGGCTATTCCCAAAACGTAAAATTTTAATGTATCTCCCAAAATGGGCGCTGATGTTTAGAGGGTTGTAAAATAAGAGATTAATCATGAAGTGCTTTTCAGTTGTCTGTATGACATTATTGTTTACATGGTTTGAATATTAGCATAGTCATCTTTTTTTGAAGTCATAATTAACAGTATTTAGCAAAAAAAAAAAAAATGAACAACTTTTCCACTTGGGAAGAAGTATGGGTGCAGATGATGTGTATGAGTGGGATTAAAGTGTCCCCTTTGGATTTAACTAGCGTTTTTGGTTGGGGTTGGGGGGGGGGGGTGGGTTCAGACAAGCTGTCATCTTGGGTTTTACATCATCCTCTCAGAATAATGTTCTTTTTGACATTTTTGTCAAAATTCTGTTATTCCAATATTATGATTTTTTTACATATTATGTACTGTGTTGTTATTTGCATGTTTTGACTTTTTAAATTTTTATTTTAAAAGAAGGTTCTGTCTATATATGCTACGTGACATGCAAAAGCTTCTCAGCTCAATATATCAAAATCCCTCCAAAAACAGAAATATACACGTTTTAAATATATGTGTTACCTAAGACTTTAACAAATGATTTACTTTTGCACACGTGGTAATGTAAAACAGCATCTACAATTAAGTTCATTGGTTAATAAATTTTTTTAGTTAAGTCAATCAATTTTAAATTCAAATTCAATAGAATCGTAAACCCACTGTATGGCGTAAATAAGTGTTCAAATTCTATTCAAAGGAAATGTATGTCTCTCATTTAAAATACATTCAGACAAATTATGTAGTGGTTAATGGGAGAAACTTATCTCCAAAGATAACTAATAGAGATGCTTATCTCCAAAAAGATAATTGAATCCTGGAGTTGGCGTGTGTTCCTTCTACGATGTTTGTTAAGAACATCTGGAGCGTAGGAAATGGTGGAAGGGTTCATCAAGTCAATCCTGCATATGACTTAAGGATATGGAGAGAAATGTATTTATATATTTATTTAGCTCAAGAAACAGACAGAAAAAACTCCTAAGGTCTGGAAGAAAATTCTCTGAAAAAAAGGAAGTTGAAAGTAGACTGTTGTCTACTGATTGTAAAAGCCTTGTTATTTTGCCTTATTGCCATTAAAATAAATTCAAGTTTGGTTTCTGCGACAAACAAAGCACATTTAAGATTGCAAACATGCATGGTAGTGCATCTACATTTATCAACATATTGATATTATGTTTTATAATCAATTATGAATTAAAAAAATACAGTTAAATTTATCTCATAAATATATATCACTTTCATCTAACAGTAGCTAAAAACACCATAAAGGATAAAAATAAAAGCGGAGATTAAGACAAAATATAGAATCGTGAATGCAAATGAAGATAGCAGGACAGGAAGGTGAACTCGTCAGCTATCCCATAATCCCCCTCTCTCCTCAGTGTGTCCAGTGGGTGGACAATGCCAAGCTTAACCTGCTGCGTCGACAAGGCATCCGCTACGTCCAAGTTCAGCTCTGTGACGACGATATCTACTTCATCCCACGCAACGTGATCCACCAGTTCAAAACCGTCTCTGCCGTATGCAGCCTGGCCTGGCATATCCGTCTAAAGCAGTACACCACAGAGGAGGAGAAGAAGGAGAAGGAGGAGGGCGAGATCAAGGATGTCAAGAAGACCACAGAACTGTGCGACACTTCCTGTCCTTCCCCCATCCATCCGGACACCAAAGTCACCTCCTGCGCAACCGCCCGGTTACAAACCAACACGGCACACGGCGGAGTAGCCAAAACTGATGAGCCGCTGTTCCAGAGGCCCGCGACTCCTCCTCGAGAGCCCCAGCCAGCACCTCCTCAACCAGCTAAATCCACCCGCACTGTTTACACCGCTTCCTGTCCAGAGAACAGCCCCATTTCAGCTTCCTGCTCTCTGTCCTCAGAGCAAATGCTTCCACAGGCGCCCGCAGACACGGAGCGCCCCAAATGACTGACCGGTCCAGGACAGCCAGAGTTTTAGTTCAACACACAGACTAGACTGACATTCCACAGTGTAAAAAATTATACAAACAAGAGGAATATCTGGACTTTACCGAAAATGATGAAGACTGTATATTTTTCTTTTTTTAACTTTCGGTTAAGACGATGACCCCCGTGAGTACTTTTTAGGTTTTCCTCAGCCAAAGTATTTAATTTGAAATATATTTTTGCTGATTGCTGGGTGTTGTTTTATATTTGTTTATATATAATATTATTAAGAAAGGAGATCTCAAACCAGAGATGCTTCGTGTCGTTTTCCAGACAACCATATGCATCATGTCGATCCTCAAATTGGTTTTCGCTAAAGAGAAAAGTGCCTGTCAAAGTGGAAAGCAGCAATCATATCTTAAAAGAGAAAAGAGTCTTATATCCCTATGTCAGTCTGGAGTTTTTGACGTACTTAAACTAGACTAGTAGCTATCAGTTAAAAGTGAAATACATTTGTTTTGGTCCTTCTTTCATTTTGGATTGAACACTTTGCTTTAAGGAAAATTGCTGTAATTATAACAAAAACACCCTGTACTTTATCTCTCATGTATGCAGGAGATAGGATTGGGCCCTGTGAGAGGGCTCTTTGTTCATTTCTTTTTAACTATTTATTTTAGTTCAGAATATTCAGGCTTTTAAGATCACAAAATCATCTGTCTTTTTGGTTTCTGTCTGTATTGTATATTGAAGCCGGTGTGCTTTTCTTGTATATTTTTATTTTGGACTCATGTTCCACCTCAGTTAGCAGAAGTTTAGATGAACGTTTAATAACCAAAACTGCACTCAGGGCAACGTACTGATGCCTTTTCATTTGGTCAAGTCTCCTACTACTAGTACTACTACTACTACTGTGTTTACTCTCCATGCATTCGGATTGGAGAGCTGTTGAACCTGAAATTCTGCCATCATAGTGTGAGCTTCATGTAAGGTTTAAGCTTCCAGACACGCATTCTAATGATCTCTGAGTAGTGTTCATCGGAACTGAAATATCTCTTACTTATGTTGTAAGTCAGACTTTTGTTTTTCTTCCTTTTTGCTCACTTTTTTTTTGTCTGTCTTTGGCCTCTCATTTTTAGCACCGTCTCAAATGAGTAATCATGTTTGGTTTTAAGCATTTGTTGATTTATTTTCTCTCTTGAAATCAGTGAGTGCAAATATAACATACATCAATAAGGTATGAATAAATTTCTGAGTTTTACTTGTACAAACTGTTATTGTATTTTGCTGTTCCCATGAGCTACGACCCAGATCAAAACCTCTTTAATGAGGGTGGTAGCAGGTGCGCAACTCGTTTCCCTCATGCGGAACCTGAGCTGTTGGTAATATTTTTATGAGACGTATGCACTCTAGTTTAGTTACCCAGCGAAATCACTGGTTGAGTAAAGTTTTGCATCCCTAAAAGAAGCAGACTTCTCTTTTTCTTAAAGGGTTCTCTTAGATTCGAGTCTTGTTATTGGCTAATTTGAATGTAAGTTCACACCAGCAAGCCAATCAGTCAACAATGATTAGGTTTCAGCTAAATTACACAAAGGCGTTCCCTATTCACGAGTATATGGTTTAAATCAGTGCCTTTCTTTGAGTATTAATTGTCTGCTTTTAAATCGTTTTCATAAAGACTGGCAATAATTGAACAAAAACATACCTACTTATAGGATAAAAGTTCTACTGGTCTAACATCCACAGATACCATTCTTCATGCAAAAATTGATTGTAAATTTCCTGAAAAAGAATTCCAAGGATGTATAATGAGTTAAGTATTCAGTGTTGAAGAAACACGATGGTTTGATGAACTAAAGATTAATTGACACAGCTGTTCTGTAGCACTTCATCAGTTTTGTTGATTTTATTATGAAAAGCTGTATTTTCATAGCTTCTTTTCCCTGTTTAATCCTGAATAGTTATCCCGTATATGCACAGCTCCCCACCTCTCAGATCATGTAACACCTGCTTTCACAGCTAGCAGTTTCCGAACATATTTAAATAAACACGATGATGTTTAGCGTTCTACGTTTTGTTTTTCGGACTTGGCAGCTAGTTTCTTTTCTTTGTGTTTAATCAGGTTTTTGATGGTCGTTTGTAACATAGGAAAAATCCACTTAGGGATCAAGGCATGCTCTGTGTGTTTGATTCATTATTTGCTCTGTTTGATATTTGTATAAAAGTTTCAGACATCGTTGATTTTTAAGATCTAATTAGATGGTCAATTATGAGCATAGTCTAAGTAATGTTTTGTAAACGCTAAGTTACATTTAATAGAACTGTCATGTGGATCTTTTCAACTGTGTACAAATGCAATGGAATGCATAGACTTTTTCTGTATTTTTTTAAATAAACCATTTTATGAGTGTACTGAGATGACGCATTTCTTAAAGGAGACTTTTGTGGCATAACAAGAGAAAATACAAAGTCTGGCAAATCATTTTACATTATTTATTCATAAACTTCAGTTCTATCATGTGACTGGTTCTGCTATTTTTAAATATCGTCCCTGACATTACAGGAATGTTTACTTTTACGTACATTCATGTGCTAAAGAAGCATGTCTTGAGGTTGAGATGAGTTGTAAACCTCTGCTGAATGTCATAGACTGGTTTCCACCATTTCTCCAGGTTCATTGATCTTCTGCTCTCCTTTAAAACCAACAGCATTCATTTTTGTCTCACACCTCAATATTAGACCCATGTTTCTGGTTTATTTCGAGGACCTTTAGGTTTTCCAAAACGACTTCCAAATGCTGCAATGGAGAAAAATAGTGTTAGATTTTGACTTCTTAATCAGGAAGAACTGGTTGAAAAGAAATAAAGTAAATAGCTCCACCTGCTGGCAGATGTGGTGGATTAAACGTGCAGTTATATAAGTGTATTAGGAAGGTGGCTTACAAAACAAGAATCCTACAGCAGCACCATAATGAGGAGGGGCATGCTGAGGCGGAACTGTGGATGAGGTGGTGGGTGGAGCTGGAGGCGGGATTGAAGGTGGAGCTGATTTTTCTGTAAATGAGAGTAACATGAAATTCAAGCCATCAATCAGAAGCATTCTCTGCTTATTCCGACTGTCAGAGATGTGGTGCTTGGATAATTTTTTTTATTATATGAGTATTATTGTCTGAAGCTTCAGATTTTAAATATTATAGAAATAATTTTTTTTTCAGCAGTGTCTTCTGCCATCAGAAGAGAGATGAACGTTTTTTTAATACTATAATACTTTATTGTAGTTTCAATTTATTTCCATAATTGCTCTTAACAGCCATTGCATTGCGTACCAAAAAGACTATTAACTGTATCAATGTTTGTAATGGTTGTTAAGCACACAGGTTCACTATTGTTATGAGGGGTGTATAAAAATTGACAACTTTTGAGGTAGATTGAAACCATTGGCTGGAACAAGAAAGTAGTACATCTTAATTGTTACTTCATTTATAATAACATTTTGAGTATTTATTGTGTTTATTATGAAAGAATATTTTGCCTTTACATATATTCGGCTCTGCTTAATTATTCCAGTCTGTTAAACCACCTGTGTTGTAACTGAGTAACAAAGAAAGAAAAAATGTTGCTTGTTTGCTAAATATTCATTCTAAAAAGTAAAATATCCATAAAGAAGGGGCATTTTCAGAGCCAGTGTTTATGTTTGAAGTCACTAAAACAAAGAGAATACTAGACCAAATTTGCTTCTACATCGTCTATTAATTTTGGAGTTCATTTCGGGTCTGAGAGGACCTGGCTCAACTGGCATTTTTTAATTATCTTATTTCTTTACTGTCAGATACTATATTAGACTGAGAATCATCTAACATAAATGTAAATCTTATTATGCAAAGAGTTCAAATATACATGTACTATAGTTAATAAACTCATTGGGGCTGAGTGATTTTAGAACTAGTATTGCGATAGGAATTATTTTTTTATAAAGTATATTTTTTCAACAATAACAGGTAATATAATTATAGCCTTAATGTATAATTTCAATCAACTAAAAATAAATGCAGTGGTGCAAAAAATTTTATAAATATAATAGTTAGTTTGTTGAACTCCCAGCCCTGTACACATATAAAACTGGATGTAAACATTAAAAGTCTGTAACAAATCAAACTAAATTTAGATTACAGAAATATTTGTAAAAATTTAATTTGTAACTTTCCCATGTTTTAGTATTCAAATTTGTCATTGTTTTAATAACTGATTAAGGTTGTTTGACAGGCTTTTGCAAAAAAAAAAAAGAAAACATTTCTGCCTGTTTGCCAGTTTAAAAATGCCTTTTATTCATATTGGGATTTAATTGCAAATGGGATGAAATGTTCAGCCCTAAAACTCATTATCGTTTGCGTAGATAAAGTCAGGAGCTGGTCTTTTAAATGTCTTAGTTACTTGTATTTCAGAAAAGATTCTGGAGTATCAACATGAAAAAGAGTTATACATACCCTTTCGTCTTCCTTTCAAAAGCTTGATACTCTGCAGAATGAGAAATGTAAGTGTTCTATTTAGATTCAGAGTCTATAAGGAACACTATGTAGATACAACATAATTTGTCTACTTTGAATGTAAAAAATATATTATATAATAAACAAGTGTTTGAACTAAACAATCTAGAAGTGAAAAGTAGGACATTTTTGCTGAACAACTAAAACATTTAATTGTTTCTGGGAAATTTGAGTCGTGTATTAAAAAAGTGTGCGATTAGGTAAAATACAGTAATAAATCTCTGCACATTCTAAAGGTTGTAAAATATAACAGTTCTATTCACTTTATTTACACAGATATTTAAGAGTTTGACCTTGTTTCTGGCTTTGCTGACTAGAGAGGTTTTCAGCTGGTTCTCCACTCGTCCGGTTGCTGATGGCTTTTTGCTGTCTGCAACTGTTTGAACACCAGAGCAAGGTCAATTTAGTCCTTGTTCTGCTGCATATACATCTCCATCAACTGATTTCATGAGCTGTTACTCACTTTGACCTCCAGTTGCCTTGGTTACAGAGTCAGATGGATTCTGCAGGGTCTTAAACAGAGGCTCTGTAAAATTAAACACAGCTGTGTACACATGCATCCAATAATAGTACACGCTCTAGTGTACACCTCAGTGCACTCGAAAGGGAAACTAGCCATTGAATTGAAAAAAGTGTGGGAAGATGGAAGCAAAACCTTACCTTCTTTTGAACTTTTGGCTCTGACGCTCTAAAAAAAGGACATTTTGGAAAAATTGGTTTTAGCATTTGGAGATAAACTCTAGGCAAAGACATAATAATTGACTTTGTTTGGGTAGTGTACACTCAAACAGTGACCGACTGAGAGTCTAGAGTGAAGTCACTGAATGTCATGCATAAACCTTGCTTCGGCTCCATTTTCTGTCCAGGTAAGATCTAGGCTGTGAGGTGCCTGACCATTCAGAAGATGTTCCCACTCTAAGTCTCTGCTGCTCTGCTTCTGTTGGTTGAAAGGGGGCGCTGTCGCCTATCACATTAATGAAATATAACCAGACATGTTGCACACGTTTTTGTTTTTTTGTTGCATAAGATAAAACATTTGTGTTCTTCACCTCTCTCAGCTTTTAAAATGAATGATTCAGGAGTTCTCTCCGGAAGTGGTGGGGTTAGACATTCTGTAGAAAGAAAAAATGTTCATATCAAAATATGGTTTGTTTCATCATCTCCAGTTACGCACTGTTTGTTCAACAAACCTGTGCCTCGTACTGAATTGATTGGTTGCTCATCTGGTGTTAGGATGTCTTGAGAATCTGCAGTTAAAAATATGAAGTAAGCTTCAGATTTGAAGGGTGAGGGTGGATAATAGGGCATTCAGATGGTATCGGTATTATATAGCGACATATCGGGAAAAATTTTCACATTGTAGTAGACCTTAACATTAGAGACAAAGTTTGCATTTTAAACTTATTTAATGTGTGAGATTAGACAGAGAACTGAAAACTGTTTTGCCATTGTTAAATATGACAAATAGTTTTCTTCCTTTCTACCACATTTAATTGCTGACGATTCACCTCAAACTAGTGTCTCTCTACCTGACTAGCTTCCCCTTTGGAACAAGTGTACACGTCACGTCACATCACCTCGTCTAAACATCAAATAAATTGAGCGTAGGCAATCGAAAGATAAAGCTGAATTCATGAAATTTATGACTGATCCACAGTATTGCAAAATCCATATCAAGGCAGAACAGTATTCACTTTCATTCCGGTATAGCGTCCACCCCTAGTGGATACTATATAAATGATCAGGAATATATTACTTCGGAAGAATCAGACAAGGTTTTATAGCTAGGAATTATCCCACGTGTCAGCTTCACACATCAGCATAATTTTTTAGATGTTCATAAGCTGTGTTGATTTTTAGTTCTTAGATAAATAAAGTCTCGAGTACATTCTGTGCTTGACGTCAAATGCACTACAGCAATATATTTTGAAGAACACAAATTAATAATTAACTGTTAGACAAGAGAGTTTTTTTCAAATACAACGGTTCTAGCCATCATAAAACGTTATCCTTTATTAACACATGGCCCATATTTCTCAATCATAATCTATGGATAAACCGTGTTTTTCATGTTCTGCGGTTCTTCAATGTTTTATAAAAGAGTTGGTGCAGATCTTTTTAGATACAGCTTTCAAGAAAAAGCTTTTTTCCAGTAATTTAGTATAAAAGGAGCCTTACCTTGAGGATGTTTGTAGAGAAGAGGAGGGGGACAGTGAATTGGGATTGATACAGGACTTAGTGGAGCAGATAATGCTGAAAAACACAATTGTCCATTTGCATGATGTTACTGTCTTGTTGGTTTTGTTAAATCACAGACACATGAAAATATATCAGACTTACCTGGAAGTGACATTCTTAGTTTCAAACTCTGAAATTAATTAAATCACATCTTTGTTATTTTTTATTCACTCTTAGCCACACAAAACCTTATTAAACATTTCATATTCTTCTTTTTCTTTCTTTCTTTCTTTTTTTACCTTGCTCCTGGACCAGGATTGTTTCATGTCTGTCGAAGCTTCATTTGATTGGCCGCACCATTCTGATGATTTTCCAACTCTCAGAACAACATCCTGGTGTTTTTCATTGGCCATGTTTTGAACCAAATCTGTTAAAGATGTTTTCCTAATCAAGTGATCTGTGGCGGTTTCTTCTGTAAACCTTAGACTTGGCTTACCTTCATCTGATGCCATTTGAAAAGACTCCGGTGTTCTCTCTGGTAGTAGGGGTACGGGTGAGGGTGGGCCTTCTTTTGAAAGAAAACAGGGTTTTGTCATTGTAGAACATTTAGGCCCTTTTCACACTGAAGTCTGTACCAGTGTTAAACAATACATACACAAATTAACGTACAATTGAAAAGTTCCACAGAAATTTTACATTGATTCAATGTTATCTTGCCCAAAATTGACTCAACAAACATTTTTTATGGACTCAACACATCACTCTGACACTGACAGAATATTGAATCAACATACTTTTTTAATCCAATCAACATCTACCTAGAATGTGAAGTCAATTCGAAAATATTAAATACGTCAACGACTCTTCAACAAAAATTTACTTTAAAATGTGTTGATTACATTATGCCTTTAGAAAAAAAATATTCAACAAACTTTAATTAGTTGGATTTTTACGATGTGTGATTTGTTTCTGAGCACACTTGGTCCTGGAACAGCTGATTTTTGAAAGTGCAAATGCAATCTTTCTGTTAATGAGACCTGATCGGAAGAACACTACAGTTGCTAGAAAATGGTTCAAGTGATCTCAGACAAGAAAATGTTCCAGTGTACAGATCAACAGTTGCAAAGTTAACACAAAACTGTGAGGGACAGGAAGGGGGGAATCTGTGCTCGAGAACCGAACGATTAAATCATTCTTAATGTGAAAGCTCTAATTATACAGATTGCAATGTACTCACCTCTGTTGGCAGACTCAGAGCCTGAACTTGTTGGCACTATCAGTGAGAGTGGCTCAACGTTTCCACTGGAGTCTAAAAACAAAAAGAGTCTTAAGAGTTTAAAGTGTCTAATTTTAGTCCGTAGATTCTTCATTTAGAGACTTTTTTGGTCTAAACCTAACTGAACACACCTGATTCCACTAATTCAGAAGCATTACAGTAATGAAGGTTTAACGCCACTGGTTTTTCAACACTTCTCATTGACGATCCATTTCTGCAACCTGTTTCCTTGTATTATATATGAAAGTGACTTATATAATGATAAAATATTATTATAAACAAACCTTTTGTTCCATCTGCCAGTACAAAAGACTCCGGTGTTCTGACTGGTAAAGGAGGAGGGGTGTCTTCTTCAGATGAAGGTGGTTCTGTAGAAAAATAGAAATCTGTAAGCTAGCATTCATGAGCTATCATCAGCAAACCTTTGTGTGTTTTTAAACCTTTTTCATCTGTGCCTTGATCTGGTATATCCATCCTTTGGTTATTAAGAGCAAAACTCGGTATTGTAAAACAGATGTTCTCCATCCATTCATCCAGAGCTGGGGCTTTGGGTTTGTCACTAGGTGATGTAGACTCAAGATCAAAATAAGGATCTTCCATGGTTAAACAGAGGGTTGAGAGATTGATGGAGTGTTTGGATTGGACTTCAAGAGTTTCTAGAAGATTTATGTTTGGCTGCAGTTCCTCTTTCTGGCTAGTTGGAACTTCTGAACATGAATCTGGTGTTAAGTTCGTTTTCAGACTGGTGGATGACCCGCTGGTTGTAATGTTTGTGTGAAGAACCGGAGGTCTTGATGCTTGGTTTGAATTTTTTTCCCATTTGGTTTGTATATTGAGTGTTTCAGCATCGAGGGAATTGACTTTGCGATTGGCTGATTGTGTTTCAATCAGTGGCGATGAAGTTGCTGTGTCTTCAACTTGATTATTCTCATCATTTGGAGTTCCTGCATTCTCCTTCCTGTTAGGATTGAAGTATAAAGAATTGTGTATTTTAAAGCAATAGTGAAGTAACCGCATATATCTAAAGTGCAAAATTCTAAAATGTTGTTGCCTTTTTTTATATAGCGGATGAACACTAATAGGAATGTTTCAGGCAAAAGTAAAATGTTTGCAATCACTAGGGGGTTGCTGTTTTTTAAAAATCATCAATTCCTGATTCCTGCAAATGTGTTTTTAAATGCCTCTTTTACATCAGATGTAAAAGTTGCAAAAAGTAATATTTATCTTACGCTTACTAGTTTCAAAACAGCTTTTGTTTGGTTTTATCTATGCAAAAGGTATAACCAAGGCATTGCACCTAATACTTTCTTTGCATGAAAAAAGTATTAAAAAAATACAAATATTCTCTCGTTCAGAAGATGTTAAGATGTAACTTAAGGAAAAATAAATAAATGCAGTGCTAGTTTTTAGTTTTATATAGCATTCAAAGGGTTAACATGTGTTCACCTGGACTCAGTTTGGTGAAACACTATACTGTCCTCACTTGCTGTATCACTGAAATCTGAGAATTCATCTCCACTGCTGACGGTCACTGAAGAGTTGGATCCAAGGTCCTGCGTAAACACAAGCATTGTTGCTAATCAAATGTCTAACATTATGTAATAACTGTCAATTTTACATTAGCACCATTTTGTCTAACCTTGCTATTTGATGCTTCCATGGCATCCAGATATCGCTCAAACAGCAACTTTATGGCTCTGTATACAAGTTCGTATTGTTCCTTGAAAGAAAAGAGGACTTTTTTTCAGTGGTGGCTTTTGTATTCCGATGGTGATATTTGTAGAAACATACCTTAGTTTGAACCACAGAGGGCCTCTGTGTGCGCATATCTTTCACCAGCTCAAAAATACTGAAGTTCTCTGGTACTAGCTGAACAAGATCAAATTGGATTGGAACTACAGAACTACTAAAAACCATTATCCCCACACAAGTCTAACCGTGTAGCTCCTACCTGTCGCTTCAGTAGATTCCAGGTGTAGTCAATGGCACACAGTACTCCAGTTCTTCCACAGCCTGCACTGCAAATCCACACCGTCCAAGAGAACATTAATTTTCAGGCTCAGAGGTGGGTAGAGTATAAGTGTAAAAGTAAATATCAAATTATATATTTGAGTAAGTATCTTATAAAAAATTTACTCAAGTAGTTAGTTACTAGTTACTTCTGATATGAAAGATACAAAACAAAAAATCACATTTGCAAAAAAAAATTTTTTTTTAATAAGATATTGTAAACCTGTAGTTGTATAAAGTAGATGCAGATACTCATATACCTGCGTACAGTTAAAAATGTATATTTTGCTTCTTGTAAAATTGATAATTGTAAATACAGGCTGAATATTAGAAGCTGTTATCGTAGAGCACAGCTTAGATAATTATACCTGTTAGCATAGATCAGGGGTATCCAAAGTCGGTCCTGGAGGGCAACAGCCCTGCAGAGATTAGCTTCAACCAACCTATAACACACCTGATCACACTAAAAGGCCCTTTTTTGTTAGAAGCCAGTTTAGTTTGCATACTAGTTAGGGTTTTTTGGACTCCCCTTTCATAGATATTGAATCTTGAGTACCATTCTTAAAGAATGAAAACTTATCAAACATTCACATGTATCTGTAAGTATCTCCTCCACCTGATGGTTTGAAAATGTGCAGGATGTTGATATCATGGTAAAAATTGCTATCATTTATTTTTCAGAAACCTGTTAATGCTTCTGGTAGGTAGAGCATGCTCTTAATGAACCATACAATGTCTTGAAAACATTTGGCTGGTATTATAACACAATTGAATTTAGAGTTGACATTTCTAATGCATAAACTAAATGTGCTATTCTTAAAGTGATTAGGTAAGTCTTTGTCAACCATAATAATCAAATGAAATGAAACCTTTCTCCAATAGACCCTTTACCCTAGTGGTGCTAATCAGGTTCATCATAACCAAATAACCAAAAGAAAAGTGGAAATTGATAATGGCATAGGTAAAATCCTCTTTAATGACATTTCTTCAGTAGAGACACTTTGAGGTATTTACTAACTGTTGAGGAACCACCCACTGCATTCCAATTTAAAAGTAGAGGTGTATCTTCTTTCATTACAGATGCCTGCGCTGGCTACCATGCACAAACAAAACAGCTCGACCTTAGAAGCCTCATATATTTTGTCATTGAAGGCTGGCTTGGCTTGTGCAGTACCTGCAGTGAATGCAGATGGGGAGGGCTTCATGATCCTGGTAAATGCGCATGTCCTGCAGCAGCTCTAGAATGGCAGGGATGGAGTCTGGCACTCCGTGATCAGGCCAGTTGACATAATGCAGGTGTTTCAGCGTTCTCCTTTCCTGCAAAGAACCGGTTCAGTTATTATTTCTGCGGCGCTCTGCCAGAACATCAAAAGAGCTCAATAAATCTCAGCATTCTAATTTTATCAAAGCACAGACTTTTCTCACTTGTTTAAATGTTACTTTCAGAGTCCTTGTCCAATATTCGCCCTTATTCTCTTCAGATTCCTGGAAAGAATCAAACACATTCTTGAATAGAATCAATGATGTGCTGGTTAATGCATTTTGTGTTTCATATCATATGTTTTCATTCCAGTCTTTATGAGAGTTCAGTTTACATTGTTAACATTTTTGACCAATGTGGTGTACATGGTGAAAGTGAAAGACGGCAGGAGCCTCTTAACAACCAGCACAATAAAAGTATTGTTGACTGTAGGCTTTTGGATGTTTTCAGTTTAGATTTTAAAACAGACTATGATGAAGTCTAGTTGCAGGGGGCTAAGTTAAGTGTGTTGAAAATTAGCCAGTAGCTTTGTAATAAAAATAAACATTGTGGCACCCTGATCAAATTTGCTAAAATGTAGCCACCCTTCATTGAAAATTGAACAGTCAATCATAAGAATAATAGGGACTAAATAGCAAGTTACCCCACTACCCTTTTATTTATTTTTTTTAATAATTTTTACTATAATTTTTTATTCCTATATATTTTACATAATAATTTATTTTCATGTTCAATTTCAGTTATATTTAACTGTTCAAACCTTTGTGCCTTTTTACAATCTTTATTATTTTACTGTTTATTGATATAAAATTACCTAGAACCTCCCTGCCTTTGTACTTAAGTAACTTAAGACAGCGAGTCATTTCGTAATAGTTTCTTTGGGGTCAACGTAACTGAATTGAAAATACAGGCACAACAAGAAACATCTCAACAGGAAATGACGTAAAAAGAGCACTGCCTCGAGTGGTGGTTTGTGGAGCATCCCCTTACTGAAAGGGGCTCATAACGATTGAAAAAGAGCAACGAACAGCATAATTATTTTTGAAAAACTTTAGTAATCCACTTAAACTAAAGAGGCAAACTTTACATTACTACACTTATTGTATTTTCATATTTGTTTGTGGAAAAGGTTCATGATGCTTTCATTTGTTACATTGTATGACATTTAACTAATCATATTTTATTTGGTACATTTTTGCCACATTGTGAATCTTGCCACATTTAAAGCATGCTAGTATATTGTCCTTGTGGTGCTCTGTCTGTTTTTTTGGTGGATCAGGTGGACACTCCATGACAAGTCTCTCAGTCAAAGAAAAAAAGTAGTCAAAGACTCATATTGACTTCATGTGCTGTGTTCTCTCCACAAGAAGACCACACCCCCAGCTGTGACACAACACGGCCCAAGTTTATTCTACACAATGGTTAAATTGTTTCAGACTCTCGTGTAGGCAGCTTCTTACATTGAGTATGGTAAAGGGCTCACACACAAACACTTCCCCTTTTGATACTGGCCAGTAACGTTCACACTTTTTCTGGGAAAAAAGATAAATGAAAGTTAGTTTCACACGGCCATGGAGGCCTTCACTGAAACCAAACGTTCTGAACAGGTAGCTCATCTTAAATTAGACAACATGTTTTATTTAATTCTTCGTCCTTCATGAAGGGTGTGGTTAATTAAAGTGTCTTTACGTAATTTCCTCTTGAGTTAAGAAGCTGTCACTTACCCTGCCCATTTCAAACTCTCTGCAAGCCATCACGAGGACCTGCCAAATTGTATTGAGTGGTTATTCTGGTATTCTGAGAGCTCATCCAGCAGGCCGAGCTGCTTTTCTGCAGTGACAAATGCTCTTGTTCCACTAACCTGTACGTTATATTCCCACATCATCCTCCAGAAGTCAAGGACTGTGTTCGGCAGTGGCCCTTGTGTGGCGATATAGGACTTAGATCCTGAAACTCCCTGAAAGAGATAGTAGAGTTATGAATACAGTTTACTCAATATTATACAGAATTTCCTGCTAATCTGCGGAGCATTGGGGCCATATAAAAGTATTAAATTTTCCTTTAATTAAATGTATTTATGACCATTGTCACGTATCTTAGGAAAAACTCAAAACAAGGATTGCAATGGAGTGGCGTTAATAGAATAACCCAAGTAGAAGGAACAACCAAGAATGCCACTGGCGTCAAACAAAGAATAGGCCTAGCTAGCAGACTTTACAGTTTGATGAGAAGGTGGTCAAGCTGTGTGTCGAGGGGCTGGAGACGAGCAGCAGAAGGCTGGCTGGCGAAGGGAGGGAGTCTCGTGGAAGGTGAAGAGATCCTCATCTGGACTGTAACCTTGAGGACCGATCGGTTAACTGTGTGAGGGGTGAGCTTTTGTATGCTGAGGTGACAAGTCGTTGGTGAGGGTTCAGGTGTTCAGTATTCTGGTTTTGGGGTCATGTGACTGTGCTGTATGGTTGAGCCGGGTGAGGATGTGACACACATTTAATATCCATTTTTCCCTTTCGGGGTTGCCACAGCGGAGCGAACCGCCAACTATTCCGGCATTTACGTGGCGGATGCCCTTCCAGCGGCAACCAATTGCTGGGAAACATTCACACAATTTTACAATATTTTAAGTTTTTGTTAAAATTTTACGATTCATACCTTTTATTTTAGCTTTCACAATTTGAGGATATTTAAATGATAAGTGTATTATTTAGTAAAATATAAATCAAATATTAAATAGAGATACCCCTCCGCTAGGTATATCTGGGCTGTGATTAAAACCTGACAATCCTGAAACACATTTATCTGTGGAGAGAAACATGAGTCTATAGATTAAGATACTTTCTTGTATATTTGGGGTTCAGGAAGCAACCACTGCATCCACCTCCCAGAAGGACGTCTTGCTGGGTAAGGATTGCATGTTATCCTCCAGTGTGTTCTGCACTCCCACAAAACATGAAAATAAGGGAATTGGATTCTTTGTATTGCCCCAAAATTAGGCCAAACTAGGTTTATAAATCAACTTCATTATTACAACTAGCTTTCTTACTAATATGATGTGCCCACTGTAGTTTGAACAAAGATGATGATTATTATTATATTTCCTGTTTTCAAAAGGGAACTCTATGTTTCCTAAGTTAACAGTTTGTTGTAATTCTATTCTCACCCCATGAACTTAGTAATGAATATTCATATAAACTATGTTAATCCACATTAAGCCTGTTGTTTGTGACGCTGCTTTAAATGCTTTTTAGCCAGATGTTATGACCTTACTTTACTTGAAGGATTGCTATAATGTTTTTATAATGTAGTTTGGGTTTCCCAAAGAAACTACAGTACCGATATTCCTGACCAAGAATTAGATGTAATTACATAGTCAGACAAATAACATGAATTATGCTGGCATTTTCTTAATTTAAATTTCCATAAATGTCCACTCAATGGCTTGAGTTAAAGCATGTTGGTGTTAATGACTCAATCTAAAATCGTACGAATGGTTTAATCAGCTTTTAAGAAACTCCATATCACTCTTCATACAATGTTGAGGTTTTTCAACCATAATTCTCTCTATTTGTGAAGTGCTTTAGTAAGTGCTAAAGACGGTATTCTGTTTTGTACTTTAACATCCCCAGTAGGTGCTCCTTCGGTCCTTACCTTGATGAAACTAGCATTGATGTAGTCGTTGTCATTTTTGGATGTGCTGAGCGAGAGTTTCACTCTGCTGTGATCAACTGTGAGAAAATATAGCTGTTAGCAAATGCAATACTGCATGTAACAGGGAATTTCACAATTTTTAAAATAGAGAAATTGTTTTATATTTTATTTTGATAAACACTGTGTGTTTTCTGATAAATCTGCTTTAAAATACTAATGCACAATTTATACAATTGTAACTCAAAATGTCAACTTATTTTAAATCAAGAATAAACATGACTAAATGATGGTAACCTTAACTTTCTTCAGTACACAATAATGATGATTTGGAAATATACTCTGTCTCATAGTACAGTATTATTTCTGGAACATTGGCACTATATCACATAAATCATAAAAGATGCAACTCACAGGGAACGATGTCCTTGTATCGGTTCTTCTTCAGGTTTTCCTGTTTGTCTGCAGCGCTGGTAGGATAGGTCTTATCTGCTCGGTACTTTGTAGACTGCCTCTTCAGGTTCTGTTTGGATCAATTAATTCAATATAAACTCTGGTTTATGTTTGATTAAAGAATTATTATCTCTGTGTCCATTTAATACTTTTAATACAGCTCAGTCTTTTCAGTTATTATTTTATCAACATCATATATATGAAATATAACAGAACTACTTTCTTAAGCAAGCTTTTTGACGTTCGGGTTGATTTCAGACTGTGAAGTTATTAGCAGCGGTTATGCTCTGTCAGAATTAAGTGTGCATTATAGGTTTGAGAGAAGTTACCACCAGATTCATGTGGTGTGTTTTTGCTCTACTTTCTGTTTGCGTCTGTCTTTCCAACCACATCAGAGGTTTACGAACCCTTATTAGTCCAATCAACTGTGAGCAAAGTTGAGCGACTAGTACATGTCTTTGAAACGAAACAGCCAGGACAGTATATGATGAACAAGCCATTAAAGAGTCGATGACCTGGTGCTGAAGCTGGATTTCAGAGATTCCAGAAACATTTCAGCGCTCATCAGTGGTGGATTTCATTAAATATATTCACCGGGCCCCTATTTATTTATTTTTTATTTGATAGTGTCAAATTTGTATAATAAATTACTTTTCAGGTTGAACATGTATAGAAAATTAAATACATTGTCAGGTTAATTATCTTAGTTTTTAACATTGTGGGTCTTGGAACTAACAGGGGTTTCTGGTTATATGTTAAAATAATAATAATAACAATAATTGCAAAAATAAAATTGTGAAAACGGTTTATCTTAGAGCATGGCGATGTCAAAATTGCGTACATGACATTTCAAAATGAAAGTATACATTTTGTACTTTTAAAGATGATAAAATTTCAGTGCATGGAAGCTAAAATGCATATAAATATAATTTTATATTTTAAGGGAACATTCAAATCCAGGATGAGTTTTTTATTTAAGACACTTTTGTGCAGTAAACCAAACAGTAGTAAAACAAAAATGTAAAACTTTGAACTATACCTAAAATTTCTCCCTCTGCGAACGGCCAGCAGAGATGACATGAGCTCAGCTTGTGGTTTTTAAAGAGGAACTGGCTATATTGGACCTGGTAACACAAGTTTGCATTCTCTTGTTTATTTCAACCCACACCAGGATAATGACCCAAAACTCGTTGACTATTTGAAGATATTGAGGTTCCGGTCTCTGGATCTGAAACCCAATGAGCTGCTTTGGGAATAATTTGAGTGTAGAGTATGGAGGAAGAGTACATTAAGCAAGTGTATCTCAAATGAGGTTCTTGAAGAACTTGGGGGATATTTCATCAGATTGTCTTGAAATAATGAAAGGTAGCAAGCCTAGATGTGTTTCTTTTTTTGATAAAGAAAAAGTTTTAAGAGTAAGTACTGATTCTTTTTGCGTTAGAATAAACAATACATCATCAGCATTATGATAAATATTGTCGCTGGTTTTTAAAAACACAGTCTGTCTATCTGTTCCTGACTCTAATCACGAGTGTACCTTAAGATGGTCTTTAAATGGTAACAAGACAAATCTATTTTGGATTTCTCCTCCTTTGGATCCCTAGCTCTTTCTCAAAGTGACACATCTCAGTGTTTCCTCTTGAAAACAACTGTGATGACTAATGACTTGGAATAACTACATGTTTGAAGGTTATGTCGGAACCAGTTAAGAGACAAACAACTACGCTAAATGACTTGCTGTCAACAATAATTCTACATTAAATATATAACTTCAAGAAGACTTGTTTTTGCAGACTCAGTGGAGACACCAGAATAGGAAGTTCATTTGTCTTAAATAGTACCCTTTTTGTTGTACTCATCTGGCAAATTCATGAATATAATAGAAGGCTTATTATTTTCCTTATGCTTTACATGTACAGAATTATACATATTTTAAACTATACATTGATGACTATAGTAATCACATGAGCCGAATGTCAACAAACAACTTTTAGTCTAAACATGATTAATGACTTACCAAAAACTCTCCAGCAAAACATTTTTCTGTCTCTTCAACTTCTGCTTCCTTGATGAAGATTTGTGCCAGTAGGTTCTTCAGAATGTGCACTTGAGAGTCCATTGCATGATATGTGACAGGGCAGCTCCCTCATGACATGAAGTCAGAGATTCTGTAGAATGATGGGCGTCTGAAAGGTGTCCATTTATCTCTTACTCTCTTTCTCTCTCTCTCTCTCTATGTCTGTAGTTCAGTTGAGGAACTGTGTAACGTGCCGTCACGGAAGCAGTGGCAGCTACAGCTCACAGCTTCTGTGGTCAGCACCAAGTTTTTCTATGACAATCGTGACTCTTAATCTTTTCTCGCTCTTTTTTTCATACCTGATGGAGTTAAGTCTGCATCCTCTCCTTTCAGTCTTTGTACTCTGATGTCTGCCTGTCCAACTCTTGGAATCACATGGTCTGAGTGTCTGCACCCCACACAGGAAGTCTTTGTGGGTGGGAGTGAAATGCTAAGAGAGTCGATGTCAGTTGCTTCATAGCTGAAAGTGCCACAGCCTGTTTGATGACATTCAGCACAGTTGAGGAGCTCAGAGAATGCATGAATGCAGCCAGACCACAGAAAGAGACTCATGTGCTTCTTAAAATAAAACTGCAAGTCCTGACATCTCTGTTCTTAAGAGTTAATGTTGGGTTCAGCATCTTGAAAAATTTTCCGAATTATTGTCCAAGGTATGTTTGAGCTATTCCTTAAAAAATATGAATGTATACTATATAAAAAATTGTGTTTATTTTTATGTATTCTGGTCCACAAATTTTCTGCTTGGTTTATATCAACAGTGAGAGACTAAAAGAAAGGTAAATCCTGAAATTAATTTGGGAAAAAGCCATAAACCAAGTTGCTTTAATGTGAGATAAATAAGTATTTGGCATAACCCTTGTTGACATCTGAGGATTATAGTTAGCCACTAGGTTTACACACTTCTCTGGAGAGATTTTGCCCCACTTTCCTTTGCAGTGCCTCTCCAAGTCATAGGCAATGCAAACTTTTAGCACCCTCTACAGTTTTCTTTGAGATTATCAACCAATCAAAATATATTTATAAAGCACATTTTTGCTTCAAGCAGCTTTGCAAATATTGTATGTGGATTAACATATTTTAATAAGATTTCCTATTGGAAAAGTACAGTTTTTTAAATAAATGTATAGAAATAGATAAATCTAGAAATAGAATTATATAGAAATACAATTACCATATACTGCTAATTCAGGAACTATACAGTTCCTTTAAAGAATTAGGAAACATAATTATTATTGCTCCATCAATGGGGTAATACTTAGTTTAGTTATGATAACTAATGTACTATATAAGGTTACTGTAGCCTAATTTGAATGCAATATAAAGTATCCACTATTTGTATGTTGTGGGGGAAAGAATGGAGAACAAGTAGAACAACATTCTCCACACACACATCCAAAAAAACAAGACCCCTCTCAGTGAAGAACTCGTATGTGAGCTCACAAAACAAGCCTTGTTGAGTTTCTCTGGTGCTAATCACCTCGCCAGCATAAAACCTATTTGACAAGAAAATCCGTCAAAGAACAAATTGGCAGACATCCCCTGAAAACACAGTAAAACAGCAAAGAATGGTTAGAAGAATAGTATATTAGCATCAGTTGCATGAGGTAGATAAAAGATGGGGATAGGTTAAATAAATCCACTGAAACACTTTGTTTCAGCAAATATTGCTCAGGCACCATAACTTTTTGGACACAACTAGACACTTACCAAGAGCAAAATATAAATAAAGACTTGATTAAACAGATATGTTTTTAATTTAGTTTTGAACTCTCTGAGTATAGCGTAGCTCCAGGCATCATCCACTGTGGTGGATTTACTAATCTTCGGAAAAATCTGTAGTCCTGCTTTGTGAGATTGAATCGATCAAGCAAACCAGAAAATATATCATGATAGGAGACTGCTCAGGCAGGCCGGAGCCAAGCCATTCAGCACCTAAAACGCAAGGAGCAGTATCTTATAGTTAAGGCAATATTTTACATGAAGCCAATTAAAAGAGAACTGAACCAGTGAAATGTGATCTAATGTGAAATATTTCTTTGTTCTTTTGAAAACGCTGTTCTGAACTACCTGTAACTTATGTACACTGCATCAAAGTGTTACAATAGTCTATTCTGCATGTTCTGTACTACTTAGCATGATCTTGGTCCTAAGATGAAAGACCGGTGGACAAATGTTTAAAAATGCATTCTTTTTACCAGTAAAACATCCACCTTGTTGATCTTTTGAACTCCATTTCCCTTTTGTGGAATCTAAACATTACACAGATCTTTTAATACGTTAATGTTTTCATTAAAAACAGTTGTTTTCATTCAATTTTGCTCAAATGATATTTCTATATTTATTAGGGCTAACAAAGTTTTTAAGATGGAAATGGTCAGATGAAGAAGATGAGTCTTCCATCTTGTGGGTAGTCAGTTAAGCTGCTGTGTTGGACCGATTTATTTAAAGCTCTGATTTATTTTATATTAGCCTTTGTTTGCTCATATGAATTTCCTTTCTCACTTAAAAGTTAAATTGGCCGTCTTATAATAAAGTGCTTTTATCAATTTGTTTGACTTTTAAGTGTAGTTTGTGTGTGAGCCTAAATCTGTGACCATGCATGTGTAGCAAAAGATCGATTCTAACGCCAAACCACAGTCTGCGCCTGCCACACATCCTGTTCTACTTCAAACCTTCTACAAGCTGCATCTATTCCACACAGACCAACACCTTCTTCACCACCAGTATGAAGTCCTTTTATATTCTGATGTTAGTACAAAGTAAGTCTCTTTTTATCGTATTTTTTAACGTTTTAATGACTTTTTGTATTGTTAATGGTTGTTTAATGGTCAGATTTTCTATTGAGTGACTCTAAGCTCTATAAAATATTTTCATAGTGTTGTTGAATTCGAATCAACTCAAGATATTTCTAAATATATGATAGTATGATGAAGCAATGAATATCTGTGTGGGTGTGCGTGTGCTTGCACTTGTGTGCGTGTGCGCGTGCATGTGTTATTTATTAAACTAAATGAATTGATGCTTGACGTAAATGTCAGTTATAGTATTTTCATTTTAAATGTTATATTTAGTAATGTGTGATTTTTGAAATAGAAATAATGCTATGAAACGAATATTTTTAAAATGTAATTTTTTCTAGCTATAGAAAATTCTTCTATTTGTGCTTGAAATTCTTGATTTTTTTTCTGGTGTTTTTAAAGTTAGAACAGTGCTGAAGAAATGCTTGAAATTGGAACTGTTTTCTCTGAAACAATAGAAATTATGTATGAGTCTATCATAAAACACTTTAGTTTTATACAGTTATATTCAACAAAAAATTACATTTTATGAGTAAATGTCAGTAGTGTTTTATCTGTAACTGTTATTTCTTTATCTCTGTACAATACAGTATTATTAATTAAAAAGTAGTATTAATTGTATAATTTTTTTAAAGATATTTTAAGCATATTTGAATGGTTTGGCAGCTGGGACTTCTGGTGCAGTAAGTTTCCATATTCACATTTTTGTTCATACAGCGTTTTAATGAATTAACAGTTCTGATTTCAAGAAAACTTTGGTTGTGTGGTACGGGCGTGGCTGCTGCAACCCCCTAGATTAAGCCACACCCAACAGCCCAGCGTACTAAGGAATAGTCATAAACATTTCCCGATTTGAAGTAAAAAAAATCTGTTTTTGCAACACTCCTCTGATAAAACATTACTGCCATGCCACCAGTCTGGCCATAACTTTAAAATAATTATTCAAGACATTCTATTTTTTTTTAACATTCTACATTTGCAAAACACAATTTCGTTTTCACACTTATTTAAGTTTTCAGACACATACCTTCCCACTCTTACATAAAAAGAAAATAATAGTCTGAGGGTTTTTTGTTTCAATAGCAGTAATCATGTCACTTGAAATGATTTGACTTTGATGATCTGTATTTTTAATGCCATGTGAATGTGGACTTTCTTTCAGTAAGTGCACAGCTCTCCTGTGACCAAACACAGCATCAAGCCACAGTTGGAAGCACGATCACAATTTCCTGTTTATACAAATCGAACCAGTTCCGCTTTAACAAGAAATACTGGTGTGCAGGGGATTCCAGAATCAGTTGTGAAGTTCTGATGGACACAGACGGGTTTATCAAGGCTTCCTACAAAAATCGAGCAGAGATCTCTGATGGCATCTCTAGAGGTCTGACTGTTTCTGTTAGAGATCTCAGACTGGATGACACTGGAACATACTGGATCGCCATTGACAAAATAAATGCAGATATTATGGCTAGGATTCAAGTAACAGTAAAAAAAAAAAAGGTATTATATTCTTTTCATTTTAAAAATAAAAGCTTGAACACTGACTGCAAACTATTTTTCAGAGGCTTTGACGAAACCAAACCTTTGGCCTCTGACTTCTGTGCACATGACGTGTTCGGGGAAACCTGTTGTGATCCGGTGCAGAGCTGACAGAGGAAGTGATGTGCGCTACACATGGAACAGAGCTGGCCATCCAAATAACAATGTCCTGCATGAATCAACTGATCTCTATCTGCATTGTTCAAACATCACCGAAGATGCTCGGCTTTTCTGCTCTGCTTTTAATGATGCCAACAACCAGAGCAGTGATTTTGTCATTCTGCGGTTGCTTCAACTTGGGGAAGAGAGCTGTGTCTATCATATTTCATCAAGAGGTGTGTTTTGTGTGTATTTATTAGTTTGCTCGGTCTGATTACACAGGGACATTCCATACCCAGAAGGTTTAATAAAACAATAAAGATCAGGCAGAAATGTTATGCAACCCATTACAACCCAAAGATGCCCCTTGTTCACTCCAGTCTTACTTTTTCTTAGTGAACATGAAAAGAGTTGTTTTTAAACCCTGCTGCATCTTACTTAATAGTGCTTTCTAAAGGAGTTATAGCATAAAAGTCCCTCATGAATTCATGTCGATTTGATCCTGAGCTCTTAATTTTAATCATGGTATTTCCTTTTAAAACATTTATTGCAAAATATAAAAAGGAAAACTAAGTACAAGATTGGAAATAAATCATTTTATGGAGATGTATTTGTAATTTTAGTTCCTTATATTGTACAAAACTTATTTGCTAAAAAGAGACATTTTTAAAAGGAACTTCTGCTCATTAGACTGCATTTTTGGAGTTCTCAGATAGACCTAAAAAACAGGCTCCTGTTTGTAATAATGATTTGGTGCAGAGGTCAGTTTTTTATATTTGTTGATAAACAGAGAAACCCAAAAGTAACAGATGAAAGGTCACTTTCAATTTCTCATCTATGCTTAAGAACTACTTGGTCTTCCCAACCTGACATTATAGCAAGCAGAATATCAGTGAGTCACCTTTGGTCTATGTGTTTGTTTTGGTGATTTAAATATGAACATCGGTCCCTAAAGTTCACGTATACGACATCTTTAATGGAATAGGTTCGCTAGACGCCAGCTGGTGCAGAACGCTGCTGCATGGGGTCAAAAACATCTGAGCACATTACCCCTGTGTTGGCCTCGTTGCATTGGCTCCAGTCATGTTCAGGATTCTTTTTAGGGTTCTGCTACTTGTGTATCGGGCAATAACTGGTCAAGGCCCCGAGTGCCTCTCTGAAATTCTGGCTCCTGTCCATTCTGTAAGAGCACTCTGGCGGTACCTCGTACCAAGCTGAAGTTGAGGGGGAACAGAGCGTTTACGGTAGCTGCCCATCAGGTTTGGAACGAGCTGCCCCAGACAATCATTAGGCACCTAGTTTATTAAGTTTCAAGGAAAGACTGAAGACCTTTTATTTACTAAAGCTTTTTAAATCTTGTTTTAATATGTCTTTTTTTGAATATGTCTTGTTTTCTTTTTTGATGTGTTTTATTGTAAATAACTTTGGGAAGCTTCACTGTATGAAATATGATATAGAAATCAACTTACTCACTTACTTACTTCAAACTGATAGTGGTATTCCATTTCTTAGCCTGACAAACTGATATTTTATTTCGTGATGTGTAGCAGAAAGTTCATGATTCTAATACATCTTGCACTGATATAACCTCTTTATCAGCTTTTGCTAGTTATCAGTGCTTGAGAACCACAACGCCGATCACAACACCCATCCAGATTTTCACTTCATCCTTGAAATCCATCGAAACGGAGAGATCACTAAGCGCTGTAGTGATGACCCGGCTCACACAGAGTCAGAATGACACCATGTAAGTTTGCAAGGGTAAACACAGAGCTCTTAAAACTATTACGCTATGCTTACAGTAACCACAAAATTTTAAATGATAAACAAACATGGTCTGTAACATTTTAATTTAGCTTCTGATTGAAAGAACCTCAATGCTTTTGTTTTACAGGCACTGGTCTGGTTTTTATGTCTGGTACGAGTGTCTTCGTTGGCTTCTGTTTTCTGCGATGATTATCACCTTGTGTTTAGTGCACACTCTGCACAAAGCTATCTAAGGTTGGAAAGGAAAACAACCCAAAACATCACTGCTTCACAAAATCCCATGTCTTTGTTATTCATCTGGTCTACAAATATGTAACCATATCTACTTTAACTGGCTATTTTGTTATTTCCTCGGTCTTGATGCTTGGCACGCAGCATCAGACACCCCACTCCCTCTCTTGGGTGAGGTTTATTGTCTGTCTCAGCAACATTAGACTACTTTTGATTGAGATGTAGTATGTGAAAGCATTTAAGAATGAAAAATGTGAAAAATTACTTTGTATGAAGATGTTTTTGGTTAAAGGTACAATATTTATAGGTGTCATTTTATATAGACTTTTCTGACGTTTCTAGCATGTTTTAGTGTTATTCCCTCATCAAAACATGTTGCAATTTGTGTGATCTTAAGTTTCTTTTCTGGGAGCTAAAGACAGCTTGATAATCATAGCACCTCCCATTATTTACACTTCTCGCTGACCAATCAGATGAACCACTAATGATAATGATACAGATCAGACCCACTTCTGACCCGAAAGTGTAAGAGTAGCAGACCTGTGTCGAACAATAATATCTTTTAAAAACATTTTTTAGAAAGTGCTTAACTTTGCTGTTTCTCGGAATTTGCCGGGTTAAATGATGCATTGGGCAGTCTAAAAATCTGAAGTGATTCAAATAATTTTTTTGTTATAGTGTGTATTAAATGTTCTTAAGGGTGCATTGCTAGTGTAGATGGGTCATATAGGGCATGATGTTGCACTTAGTTTTTGGCCAAAGCGTACACTGAAATAACATTGATTTACTTCCCGCCCTTCCAGACTATATGTTTCCAGCTAAAATGTTTCCTTTTAAACTATGTGTACAGATTTAAAAACACTCATTTGACTGAAAAAGGAGGTATAGCCCATCAGGTCAAAGCACAAAACCTAAACGTAAACATTATTTCCAAATATTTTAATTGTAATATTTAGTTCTAAATTTAATATTTGGACTACGCTGCTACTTTCATTGATACGAGTGCTTGAAATGAATGAGTCTTTATTTTCTAGATTTTTTATCACTAGATTCATTATATCATACCATTTATTCATTGTAAAGGCAATCTATACAGCCTCTATCACAATAAATGTGAAATATCTGAAACTAAATATATTTTTAGGTGCTTCTGAAAAGATTTCACATCTGCACCCAGCACTCAGTTTTCGCAGCTTCAGGAGGGGTTTGGTGACTCAGGTAAGTATTCTTGTAATGCCAGGCTGTATGAAAAACGTGTACAGGGAAAGAATGATGGGTGCGTTCCAATCGATTGGGTTACGATGAGTCATGAGGTCTTCTGCATTCTTTTGCTAACTTTTGTCATTTCAGGTGCTAATATTTCCAGAGAAAGAGAGCCTGCTTTGTTGATGTAGATGCTCTCACTTTGGCTCTATTGAAGTTGGAACTCTATTTGGGAACATGGACTGACGTCCTCATTGCGATGGAAATAGAACAAGGTTCATATAACTGTCTGTGTGTGCTAAGACAACAAATGCTTTCTTACTCTTTAACAGCGACGTTCTAGCACGAGGGCTAATATTATGAATTTATGATACTGTAACATAATAGTTTCTGAACATATTAATATATATGTACTTTTCTTTACTTTCCCGTTGTAAACTTTTGGAAATTAACAATAATTAACAAACATTATTATGTCATATAAAATATATGTTGTTATTAATTATAGCAAGATGTATGCCATGATTTTTAAGTATTAAGAGACTGATTATATTTCACTACACATTTTGTTGGGTTCAAAAATTGTATCACATCTTTTTATTTTTGTGACACTTTGTGAATTTGCATCAGTTAATAAATTGTTAATCAAGAAATCAAATGCTTTGTTATCTAATATGATGTCAAATTTGATAGAGATCATAGTTGATGGTAAATGATTATTTGTTTTGGATGTAACAGTTCAGAAAATCAATCCAAAACTCCTTAACAAACTTATAGCCAAAGACAATATGTTCAGCTGTTTCAATCACACTTTCACAAAATGTACAAGAAATAAAATATTATAAATATTTAAGTGTAAAAAGTTATGATATGGGTATACATTGTTTAATATATGATTTTTAAAATATATTTTATGTATAGCTAGATCTTTTATGTATATAAGTTTCACTGTATTCTTATTGACACTTTTATAGATAGCATTGTCATGACTTTATTTCGTTATTATATATATATATATATATATATATATATATATATATATATATATATATATATATATATATATATATATATATATATATATATATATATATAAATAATTTTGTCATTATCAGAATAAAATTAACCAGATAAGCTCTGCTACGTTCTTTTTTGGGGAGTGTATTTAACAGTTATTTCCCACCCATTACCGGGGTTCTATTCATTGGAGAGATGACCACTTCCGGTTACGGTGATGACCAATCAGATCGCGAAATTCCTGTGACACGCTTAGAAAAACAGAGCTGACTGGTATATATATGAGGCTGAGAATCTGCTGCGCGTCGTTGTTACTCTGTGAGATCTGGTCTATGGATTAGCTAACCACAGCGAAGTCTGCTTTCAAGGTAAATAATTGTATTCTAAGAAAACATAAATTATTTTAGTTATTAAGGCATTGATTTATTTTCCTAGTTGTTTGCGACCAGATGATTTGCGAGGTAAATGTGTGAAAGCGTCGACGGCTAATGTAAAAAAAAACGTTTGACAAGATAACACACGTTCACCTTTACATTTGCAGCCAGCCAATGCTCTATAACTAACACCACCGTTTTGTGCAACATTGTCACGTTGGCGTGATTAATTTAAAGCACGTTGCATTAACGGCACTTTATTAGGCGCATACGCTGTGTTAATTAGCTAAACGTTATCATTATTGTTAGGCTAGCGTTAGATGTTTAAATGAGGATGAAGCCCAATACGCCGGTCGCTAACTGTTAAAATGCTATGTTACATACGGTCAGTTATGCTAGCACGTGTAGAAATAACTTTGCCGTTAAATAACGTTGTTAATATTTTCCCACAAGTAATTGAGTGCAATCAGAGAGTTTATTTATTTGATGAATGTCTTCATATTTATGGATTTCAGGTGTAAAACCTCCTGTTTCTGGTCAGAGCTGATCTCCGTCCACTGTAACAGGATGAGATGGATTGTGCTGCCTCTCGTTCTTTCTATTGTTTTACTGAACTGTGAACAGATCTACGGTGAGTTCAAGTCTTTTGAAAAGCTATACTGCTATAACTTAACTCAAATGTTTTTTTTTTTTCTTTTTCACAAAACGTAACCGGTTATAGTTTTTTTAAAGCAAGGTTGGTAGTCAACATTACTGAATGTTTAACATTTTTCGTGTGGACATTAAATTTCAATAACTTTGGTAATTGTTTTTACAGAGACTTTATTATTTGAAAACGTTTTTTAAATCATCATTCCATCTATTAAAATGTGGTTTATTTTTCTGAATTTGCATAGCGTCTAGTTAAAAGGAATAAATTGTAAACCAAGAAATGTAATGGTTTGCTATCTAATATGATTCCAATTTTAACAGAGATCGCAGTTAAGGGTAAAATGATTATCTGTGTGGAAGGTAACCAGTTCTGAAAATCACCCCAAAGTTCCTTCATAAACTCGCAGTTAAAGAAAATATGTTTAACTGTTTCAATCTCACTCTCACAAAAACTACAAGAAATACTATTTTAAGTGCAAGAAGTTATTTGATGGATATGTATTGTTTAAAAAAATGTGAATTTAACTTCTAGTGAAAGAAAAAGTGAAGGGTGAGGTTTTAAAAAGCAGCCTTTTTTATGTGCAGCTTTTGTTAATGTTTTTGTAAAGATCATTTTAATATAGAGATTTTTTTAACATAACTGACATATACAATTAGCAATTCTCACTTCCTGCACTGTAATATTAAATTCCTCAAATACATTGGGGCAAGGGGGGCTAGATTTTCTTGCCTTTAATTGTATCGGGTGTTATAAATTATGTCAACCAAGACTTCCATTGAAGAGTAGTGCGATAAACACCCGTAAACTTATTTTCCTTGTCTGTCATGACACATTTCCTGTTGAATCATGATTCAAGGGTTGGGTTTTATTGTTGTGTGCTATTCATCATTCCATGTTCATTCCAAGATGTTCTGACCAAGCCTTAACTGATTTCTTTAGGCAGGTATGTTTTTGTTAAAGATTGTCAAGGTGAAGCAACTTTCCAGTGGTTCAAATCATGTTGAATAATTATTTACTCCATGAATCATACACGCCAGCAATTATATTGGTTAGAAAGGTCAGTGACACATAAATGTAACAGCAATTTCACAATAAAAAAAGAGATGACTGTCATCAAAGGTGTTTAGAATTGAAAGATTGTGAACAATATTTACATTTTTAGATCTTTCTATGTATAATATACATCTTAGAACCCAAATCATTGGTTCAAGACTGATTTTAAATCTATCACAATTTCTTGAGAGACCTTAGTCTATAAAACGTGTTTGTTGTTTTGGAGGGTGAGGGAGGAATCCAGACTGGGAAGCCAAAGCCATGCAAAAACATTCAATCTGCTAAATAAAGAGTTAAAAAAAGAGAGGAGAAACCATTACTGCCTCTGGGTTTACTGCCTGGTTTGAAGTACTGTACAGTGTAAATGTAATTGCGTATTATTTGTAAAGTAGAAATCATTGTTTTGTAAGTGGAGCATTATAATGGTGGAACAAACTCCCTGATCCAGTCAGGAAAGCAGCAACACTAACTGCTTTCAAAAAGTAACTGAAAACTCTTCACTTAAGTGAAGTTTAAAAATATATATAATTTTTTCCTCTTCTCAATTTATTTTCTGCCTGCTATAGTTGATTAATCAGTTGGAACAACTTCTACTGAGATAGACTTTCTAACAAATTGCATATTGTCTCTCCCCTACTGTAAGTCGCTTTGGACAAAAGTGTCTGCTAAATAGATAAATGTATAATGTTAATATTTTATTGCTTTAGTTTTTTTTACGAAAAAGTTTTTTCTTTGTCCACTAAATAAAGGCTGTTATGGATTAGCAAAAAATGTTTTGACTGTAAAATATTGATTGTAATACATTTTATTTATTACAATAATTTAGTTTATTTACTTTTTTCAATTTTAGACCACATCATAATTTATTGCATAACTTCTAAATAAAGAAATAAATCTTGCATGAAATACACTTGTAGTTATTTGACATGTTTTGTTTTTTTATCTCCACAGCTCAATGTACTCTGCCTTCTTTTGAATCCAAGAATGTGGCCTCGGTAGAATATTATCCTCCAGCTCAAAGTTTTGCAGAGGGATCCACCATCACTTATGAGTGCATGATTGGATACAAACCAGTTTCTCCGGGAGCATCAAGAACAGTAACTTGTAATGGAGGAAAGTGGTCGGATCTTGCCTTCAGTTGCACTAGTACGTACTGTTGAATGTTTGTACATCATTCATTGTAGGGATGCACCGATACCACATTTTTCTCAATATGAGTACAAGTACTTTCATTCGAGTACTTGCCGATACTGAGTACCAAAACTTGTACTTCCTAATAACAGTACATTTTTACTTTTATACACTTTTATTTCTACGACTTGTTACTTTTATCACTTTTTTTTTTACTCAAAACAGAAGTATTTTTTCCCATTTTAAGAAAAAAAAGCCCTTACCAAACTAAACTTAAAGAAAACGACTGTTTCACCTACAAAGGTTGTGAAACATTTCAATAAGTATTCATCAAATGTAAGAGACACATTTTTGTTTGATATACACCATTTTGGCATTATCAGCAGGTTTTTCAACCAACTACCGTTCACCGCATGCATCTGTGCCGTTAAGCTCCTCATTACAGGAGTTGGAAAGTGTGGCCTGCAGTGGAGTTTCCACACTCCACCTCGCTGCGACCTGTACGAGGACAACGCTCTTTTTAGGAGACCATGTGGTAATGCGCATGCTTAAGATGGAGGAGAGTCTTGGTTACATATAAATCAAAGTCTAATCTAATACGCCTAATATGTTGTAACATGTGTCTCGCTGGCTGCAGCCTGTGATTTACATCATTTCTAGAGCACTGTCTTAAAGAACATTTTGTTTAACATATCATGCTGTTCACCATCCACTACACTAGGTGACTGTATGCACCATAACGCCAGTCTCAACCCGACATAAAACCAACAGAAGAAGAAATCACGTCTTTTAGGACAAATTTCATTTCAATATTTTTTCTTTCAGTTCCTGCAAATGTAATTTTCTGTTCATGAAAAACAATGACTAGTGTTGCATTAAAGGACGACCTGATCGAAACGTTTAAGTATTTTTCACATTTGAAGCTTGTTCTCAGACACATGGCTTGCGCTGGTGTGTGAGACACAACTGATTCTGATTTCAGGCTACAAACCTCCCAGATCCACTGCCACATCCATGTGGCTTGTCCAAAAGCAGTTGTGAAAATCTACTTAACCGCTGTGTATGTGAATGTTTGGAAGTAGTGTGTCATTGATGTGATTTGGTACCTCGTGTTCAGTACACTGGTGAGACAGAGGGTCACATCTCTAAAAAATAACTCAAAATGTTTAACTATATGGAAGACCTATACTGAAATATGTTTTACATAAAAAAATAAAATGGGAAGTATTATTAGTCACACTTTTTTCCTTCATGGCATGATTTTTCCCTGTTACTTATGGTTGTTGAATAAAAGTTGGAGAACGGGAAACTTAAAGCAGTGGATGATTAGTAGTTTTATATGGTTACAATTAGTGTAAATCTGGAGTCTGTTTTTCTGATTTTTCTAGACATCAATAAAGACCATGTTATAGACTTCACTAGCTTAATTTCTTTAATTTGCAGAGAAAAGTTGTGGAAGTGTTCCTGATCTTCCTAATGGGAGACTTGAGCAAACAGGAAATTTATTTGGCGACACAATTACAGCGATTTGTAATACAGGGTGAGTCAGAAGATTAAAGTCTCTTATTCCACCATCTTCGAACATTTTACAATTTAGATTTTTTTTAATAACATTGAGATTTCATGCAGATACCAATTGGCTGATCGTGGGTCAAAAGTCAGAGTGTGTCGAGATACTGGATGGGATGGCAGAGATCCGTACTGTGAGGGTGAGTCAGTCACTATAAAAAGTTTAATGTTATGAGGCATAAGTCTAAACTGCTCCTGAGGAGTTTTGTGCTTTTCTCTGTTCCATCAAACAGAAGATCTAATAACTACGTTATTTGCTCTGTTTAGTGATTAAATGTAATCCACCATCAGCCATTGAAAATGGAGAGCTTACAGCCGAGCTTTTAGAAAGTTACGATTTTTCAACAAGCGTCACGTACAGATGTTATACTGGTTTCGTTCTCTCTGGAGATGCATCGATTTATTGTTCTGAGGATGGGAGTTTTAAACCAGATCCACCCAAATGTGTGGGTAAGTCATGATGGAAATTAAATTCAAAAAATGGAATGAAATTTTGTTTGCTGAACAAAAAAGGCTGATGTCTGTTTTTTTTCTTATAGCTACAAAAGATTGTCTAAAACCTGACATTCCTAACTCTAAGATAATTGGGGGCAAGAAGTTACCACCTTATGCTGTTGGTAACTTTATAGAGTACCAATGTTTAACAGACTTCACCATGGAACAAGAAAGTCAAATTACTTGTACGGCAGATGGATGGACGAAGGCACCAAGATGTATCGGTAAGGATTAAAAAAAAACCCATGCATTTGTACTATGTCTGTTTTGTTTCATCATCAAAAACATATCGGTACAAACTTTCCTGAAATGTATGTATATATATATATATATATATATATGACTAACTTTAGCTCTTCCAGTGCTTTGCCATTATGTCGCTTAAAGAGCAAATCCTAGCCCCTTATCTGAACAGTTTTTTTTTTGTGTGATTTAAATCTTGATCAAATCTTCATCAATCTTAATCAAAACAGAAACCCGTTTAAAAGTGATAACACAAAGAGATTTTTGCATTTCGTAAGACATTGCGTACGTTCATGAGCAGCGCTCTGCACTGAAAAAGGCAACACAGATGCCCCGAAAGATCTCTGATGTATATCTGGATTGTTTTAATTGTAGAATTAATGCCGCATCCTGAACACGCATCATAGTTTGGTAAATAATAAAAATATAAGCACTAAGCTGTAAATGGTTTCGCTTGCATGTAATAGAATGCACAAAAGATAAATTGGACCACATTTTTTTAAATAGCATTTTAAGAAGAAATGTCTCTCAATTATCAATGAGGGTGATTGTTCCTGATAAATTTACTGCTAACAAACTGAAAAACCATGTCGCAGAACATGTGTTTGTAGATCATGGTGTCGTACCTGTTTTTGTATTATACTGTTTATTAATATATAATTGGGTATATAAGGTTTTATGTACCCTAATACCGGTGTGCGTGTACAAAGTGTCGAGAACAATGAGGGTGGGATATTGTTAGAGAGAGGGATTGTTTCACACTAAAGAAGCGTATGCATCTGCATTAGTTAACTCTGACATTTCCTGAAATAATGAACTACATTTTCAGACACAGAAGAGCTTCTACTAAAAACAGGAGCCATAAGAGATGAGTGGAAGTACTTTGGCTTAAAAAAAATCCAACACTGATCAAACAACTATGATTTGTTTTTGTTGTCAGGCTGATGTTGTAATGCTAGCTGTAGGAGGCAACACAAGCAATTTCCTTCATCACCTCCGCCAGAAAAATATCCTCCTGGAATATGAAACTAAGATCTGCATGCTTTTCCTTGTCTGCAGATTAATGTTGGCTTTGCAACTCAGGACTGCCTAAAACAAGAAAAGCAAACAGTTTAATAATGTTACCAATGCTGTTAATATCCGCATAATACCGTTGAGAAAGAGGTCTTCAACTTAGTTATTTTATATTTTAAATACTTAAACACTCCCTGGTTGGACTTGAAGCAATGGTATTAATGTTAAAGAGAAAAGTTTCACATCTTTGGTATGTAGAGGTTTCAAAACTATTTGTTGTCTTAATGAACAGCAGTGGAGGAAGTTTTCACTATGCATTTCAAGGGGGCTCTTTGGAGGCAGCTTAAAAACAAAATTCAGGTTGTAAAACTTGCATGATCAAATGTTGTGTATTTTGACTGCAACAGTCAGGATTGTAATGAGGTGAAGGCATCAGAATGCCTGAGTGTGGCTATCGGCTCTTTGTGAACCGCAACGTTCCCTGAGACCGTTCAGACTGCAGTTATAACTAGTCTACTCGTTCTAAACCATTTTACAGCAGCAATTATTCTCTAAATTATTAGAAATGGAGTCATGCATGAAAAATTAGTTACTGCCAAATACAGTGACATTGGTAAAACTTAAAAAATGCTGTGATGTCAATTTTTGGTCATACCGCCAGCTCTATGGGTTAGTTTTCTCATGGATTTCACTACACACTCAGTTAGTTCTGAATATTTGATGGACAAGCAGAGAACACAGTCAATCTCAAAAAGTAAATTGAGATGGAGATGGTTTATTGTACCAAAGCTATTTGTGGTGTTTCATGCTGAATACTAGGGCATCCACAATACTTTCAAATAGAAATCCATCTTTCTTGTCTTTGTTCACAGGACCCTGTAAAAAGCCTGATTTTGGGAAAAATGTCAGTTTAACTTCAGATTTCCAATCCAAAACTACATTTTTACACGAATCAAAAGCAACGTTTGAGTGCAGCAGAGGATATGTCCCAGTAGATCCAGCTGTGACGAAAGCAGATGTAACTTGTAGTGAAACCACGTGGTCACAACTGCGGCTGTTCTGCAAAGGTACGGTGCATACTTTCTCTTCTTTTATTAGACAGGTTGTTCTATACAGGCGGTTCATATTTTTTGTGCAGAAAGCAAAAAGGGTAAAAAAAGTCTGTACCTCAGTGTCCAAGTGAAAATGTTTATCACCCGTGATCATGTATTTCTTTTAGTTTTAAAAAGGGGAACATCCTAAAACATCATCATGAACTTAAAGCAACTTGCACATTTTTGTTATTGAAGGTCTTTAAAGAGTTTTCTCTGAAAATCTGTAACTAACGACTCTGTATAGTTCAACTCTTCTATCGTCAATTAAACAGATTTTAAAATTCTATAATAAAAAATTCAGTCTGTCCCTGCTGTTGATGCACGTTCTTCTTCATCATGATTTCATCAGATTTATTCTGATCAATAGAGTAGTTCAAAAGGGTGTCACTATAAATTAATCTTAAAAAAATGTAAACAAATCAGCTTTTTAGTACACTAAACTTGAAGTGCTGTTATTAATTTAAAAGAAGCGCTGACTTGATCGAGCAAGATGTGGTTTCTTGAGGTAAGGGTTTTTCTCTGCCAGAAAGGTATCACGATAAATTTTTTTTCATAAGTATTACCAGGATCTATTTAAGCACAAATATAAAAAAAAACCCTTAACAATATTTGCAATTTTTACAATATTTTCTTATTTTTTCCTTTTTTGCATTAGCTCAAGATGATACACGAGTTAATTATCCAAAATTAATAATGCATTCGCTTGTGTTTTTTTTTATGCTTATTAACTGGGGCAAAATAATAAGTGCTCACATATAACACTGAACGGGTCGATCTTGTCAGGTGGCAAAATGTTAGTTTAGTTTGGCTGTTATTTCAATTAGCTGAAAAACTGCCTGTGTTTTGGCATTCTCTGTTAAAGGTTAGACTTTTTTTTTTTCAAACTGTTGAGTTTCAAATGTAATGTTAACTTTAACAGCTCCACCTTTTGTATAAACGTTAACGTTTCAGGGATAGAATTGGTGGAATCTATTGGATTATGGTGTAGAACCGGACCAACCAGTTACAATTCTTGTGAAATTAATAAATGACTACAGTAGAAGACTGGAATGCTTGCATTTCATCTTTATTAAACAAGCTGAACTAAATCATCTTAACCTTTCGTTCGGTCTTCTGTATTGTTGGGGACAAGAGACTTAGCAATATTATGGAAAACACTGGAAGAGTTAGATGAGAAGATAAAGATTTTTTTTGTAGGTAGCATGAACAAGTTACGAAACCTTTTTATCTGATAAGAATTTATATTTGATTTAAGCAAATATTAGAGCATACCAGTCCAATCATAACCTGCTAATCTTTAACAAAATAGAACATGTTTTTAAATAAATACTTGCTAACTCAAATTTGAGATGACTCCTGAAGGAGCGTGAAGCATGAAGGAGCGAGGAAGGGTACAACGAGGAAGTTAAGGTTATGTAACGGTTGACAAACAGGGAATGCTGGGAGATGGAGGCCTAAATACAAAGGTGCAGTGATGGGGAGAGAATTAATCATACGCAATGAGCTACATGTGGGAGCCATAAACTCACACTGATGCTAAGAATGATTTTGTACAAACAAACCGAAAGCAATGTCCAGAGTCTGACACTGATTCATATCTGTTCAAAAGGTCAAACTATCCTATTTCTCATAAACACATTGGTGTTTTCATTATACCAAAATTCGGCTACTGAAAATAAGTAATCACTGTACACTATCCTTGAAAATGACTGTTCTTTTTTTATATTTTCAATCACCTTGTTCAATTTGAGTTACAATTACTTTCTTGTTTACTCAAACTGTGTGTTTTGTTTTGTTTTTTTTATTCCACAGGAGCATTGAAACCCACTGTTCCACCGAACAGTAAGTACTCCTTTCTCCTTATTTTAGATGTTAATTATGTGCTAAAGGGTGATCAAATGAGAACATGTCCTCAATGAAGAACATGCTAGTCAATGTTTTCAATGTTGTTTTACAACCAGATTTATCACAATCAAGTAAGAGTGGAATCAGGGCACATTATGTTGTTATACAAAAATATCAATATGATTCATGGAGCTACTGGGGTATATTCCCTACAATCAATTACCCTCCAAATCCTCAAAAACAAAATGTAAATATGCACTTTAAGAGAACACTGTCAGTTTGAACACAGATCAAAATGATAACTTGGCTTACTCCAAGCAGGGAATGTGTTTACTTACACATCAATACAGTGGTTTGCTCAGTAAGCGGATTTCTGTTACTACATGTAGATGGAGAAAACTGGTTCTTGGTTTACTGCCAGTAACTGTGTTGGCTTCCCCCCCCCCCCCCCCAATTATCTGGATTCTCTTTGCATTCACAGATTAACTCTCACGGTTTATTTATGTGCACATTTAATTTGTGTTCAATTAAATTCTGCTTGAGACCTACACTATATCTAAAGATGATGGACGTATAGAGGAATATAAATATTATCGTTGCTGATTTCTAGATAAATCGGGTTATGTTTTTGTGCTAAGTGCTTTCAACATGCTACCACCCTCTCTTGGAAGTCCTTATTGTGGCCATGGCACTACTGATCATCCATGTGCTTTGCCGGTTTGCACTTTTTTTTTTTAAACGCACAATATTAATTGTTATAATGAATGCACTCAATGACAGAATGATGGAATAAAAACATAAATAGGTCAAGTTTCACTTCTAGCGAACATGGTTCTCACACTGTCTTTTAAGGGCATGTTTTATCACTCGCACTTTGTTTAAGCGGCAAGTCTTAATTCCTAATTTAGTTTTTTTTGTTTTGTGAACATTATATTGCATATTCCTTCACATTGCAAATATGTGCCTGCAATCTGCCTTTGTGTGAACAAAATGTGCCTTTAATGTGACTCGCATGAGCAGGAGGGAAAACTACATCTCCCAGAAGGCACTGCTAACAGATGTAAAGACTAAAGTGCCTGCTCTCAGGCCCGCTTGAGTCTTTGTGGGAGCGAATATCTGATCAGAGTAAACTTGTTTAAACAATATTATGACTGAAAAGAACATGTTACGATATACGTCCCTGTGTTAGAAGTGCTCGGATAACAGCGACTTCATTAAGCATCAAATGCATCGTTGGGTTCTTCATGTAAAGTATTTCATTACAAGAACTTCTTCTCCAGCGACTCGTATTTGTGAGAAACTGTTAAGTTCGACTGCATGTTTCAGGACCACATATGAAAGTCTGATTTAACAAAATCGTGATTTAGTTCAGAGTGTCCTGAAACTTTCAGATGCAGTTCACATATGGGCAAAAAAAATTGGATTTGGGTCACTTTGGGCTGCGGTCTGAATATAGTCTAACATACACACAGACAAAGTCTGTTTCAGTACAAGTCAAACAATACATCCTTATTGAGTTATAGGAGTATTTAATTCTTAATAGTTTTTTGTTCATTAAGTTCTATTTTCATCAATGACTGATAATTAAACAGTTTGTAAAACATATTTTAATTTATTGGTTTCGTTTAATGTTGTGAATCACATCTGAAAATGTCCATGAGGTGCTGTTTATCATATCATGAGCTGAGCGTTTTCTTATAAATCTACAATCCAACTTACAACTACAACCTGTTAACCTGGTCTAGATTTCAAGATGATGTTTATTTCAGGTAATTTCCCATTAATTCTTGTGATTTTTATTTTTTTTTTCTCCCCTCTTGTTTTCTTCAGGTGGAGCTAAATTATTAGGGAGTGGAATCGTCGTGGGTAGGTCTCAATCTTTATACGCTTTATTAGAATTTTTCTTCAAATGGCCTTTAATTGGTTTTATTGATTGTGTGACTAAATGTAGCTTCGTTCTCTTAAACTCACATTCAGTACAAATACACACAATTAACATGATCTTCCTTTTCTGACAACTCTCCTCTCAATGATGATTTGAGAGCAAGACATTGTGTTTTATTTTTTGTTTCAAATTGCCTTATCTACAGATCATCATACCAGCATGTGTATCATGCCCATGCGTTTTGTTTTCCAGGTGCTGCTCTGGTGTATGTGTATGGTGTGAGTGTCTTCCTGGCCTCTCCTTTCAGCACTGATTGAGCACACTCTGGACCATCAAGGTAGCAGCTCTAGGAGAACATCTCAAAAGCCTCTGATTGAGAACCTCGACTATAATGTCCTGATTTAAATTTCATTATCTTGTTACCAAGGTTTAAAATTAATTTCCTGAACTATACATTTGTGTTGTGACTAAGCTCAATTCTGCCTTCGGCTTGTATCTCAAAGTTATGCAGGTGTTGTCCCAGCGGCTCTGCAGTGCTTGTCTTATTTTTTTTAGTTCAGATGTTTTCTGAGGTACTTCAGCTGAAGGCATTTGCTGAAGAAACAGAGTATTTGGACATCATTCACATGAATCATTCTTTCTATTGCACCACTTTTACAATATAACACTACTCCAAATCAGGTCTTCTAGCTTCTTCTTGAAGATGTAGTCTATCATGGCCTCAGGTCTAATTGAAGTAAGAGCATTCTAGTACTGAATTGTATTGAAGCAAGAGCTGCGCTCGCTATACTGCACACTATACTGTAGTTCTCATTCTGATTGAGATGATACTAGAAAATCTAATTTTCAGTGTTCGCTTTGAATGTTGAGCTGTTTGGGAGACTGATTGTAGGGTTTTGTTTGCACAAATCCTACATTAGGCTGAAAAAATGTGGAATGTAACACTAAACTAGTATTTGGAATTTTGAAAATTAAAATTAATTATTTCGTGCTTGCTTTAAACTGTTATTAAAAAAATTGTGATTAACATATTGGTTAAATGAATTACTGAGCAATAATCTGTTTATTTATTCTAGTTTTGTGATGCTTGTTTATTGTGTTGCTTTGTGCCACTGAGTAAAACTTGCAAGCCAAACCTCCATTTTTGTTGCAAAATGCTAATCGGAGCTTTAAAAAGTGATAAAGTTTCAGATGTGCCAGGCTTATGCTTGAGTCTTTTAAAGATTGGAATCACAAATGAAGTAAGCAATTCGATCTTTCTTTTGAAAATTATATTTAAAAAGAGGAAATATCTGGAACGTATTAAACCTATGTATTCATGATGTCAAGGTTGGTCAACTTAAGATTGAAGAATAAATTGCTGCTTTTTTTAAACATGCTCTTGAATGAAACTATGTAATTAATAAAAACAAATCAGTATGGTATTATTTTAAACGAGGTGAATTAAAAGTTGTTCAATAACCTCAGACGTGTTGCATGTGGATTTTTTTATTGTTATTCCTAAACTTTTCATCTTAAATCTGTTATTAATCTGCTAATATTTTACTTAATGGAAGTGCAAATCAAATAAGCTGTTTGGTTCCATGTTTTTAATACAATAGTGTTTTTACATTTGTCATTTAAATTCATAGCATCTATATGAACATCTTTTTAGGAGCATATTTTAAAGATACTTATAAACTGATTGTCTAAGGTTGACAGGAATTTCTTGGAAATAGTGACTGGTGCTGTGCTCCAAATTCCTGCCTTTAAAAAGCGTTCAATCTCTTGAAAAGCAATGGATTGCTGCATAAGTTTCCTTCCAAACAGCACCTGTCATTATCTAAATTCAATAATGATGTATTTATTAGCTAATTGTTTAATCTAGACTATATGTCTCTGAATGGTTTTGAAACCTACATTACCTTGAAGGTTTGGTCATTAATCTACAAATATTAAATAACAAATAGAAGTCAGAGTTTGTCCAGATATGCGCAGGGAAATTTATATTGATCTTTTTTTAATTAGAGTTATTTCAAATTATTCTGCATCTATTTTGGTATAAGTTACTTTTGGTATGAATATCTTGAGTTTTTATATATTTTACAATTATATACATGTTATTAGTAAATATATGACTTGGCTTTAAAGAATGTTATTGAAGAAAAGGATTTTATTTTTTTATTATTTTTAACAAATTGCTTCTTCCATCAAAAAATTTCTAATCATAAATCCCCCTTTTTAAAAACTCCTTTCAGTCCACTTAAACCAAGCTGATTGTTTATATCTCAAGTTGTTCAGCAGTTGATCGCAATTTTACACCAAATTAATATTTTGATTATAGCTTGATTTCAGCTCTGTTATAAACCCAATGCGCATGTTCATGATTATAATAAATACATTTAAAAAAAAATAAATGTAGAAGATACAAAGATGATCATTTGTGTAAAATTAAAACTCTAATTCAGAAATGAACTAGAAAGAGAAAAGGTAACAAATATGATATTTTTACACACACGTGTGTGAGAGAGAGCCATAAAGAGAGAGCTGTAATATGAAGATAAATGAACCACTTTTTTTTGTTGAATCTGGTTGCAAGATGTTTTTTTCTAGTATTTTTGGGTGCAAATGGACTTCATATTCATTTACCTCCAGTTTAAGATTTAGCAGGTGATCTGAAACCTGTGGCGAACGTCCACCAGACTATTGTATCACATTAATATTGATATTATGAATTTGTTGCAAAAATGGCAGAAGCCGCACCCACCAAATGAATTCATGAAACGTCACTGTTTGTAACCAAAATATTGGAAGTATTTACCTTCCCCTCTCTCTTATCATCGCTGGACTTGAATGCGAGGTTTGTTTGCTCCGAGGTGAGAACTGTGTAAAACTTGTTTGTTCCTTTAAGCTAGAGCTATACAAACAATCGAACGTTCATTTTGAGCACGCTCATTGCGGTGGGAATTAACATTACGTTTCTGGTACAAACTGGATCAGACAATGAACACGGAAGTCTACTTTTAAGGTAACGTGGAAGGATTTTATATAGGGTGATAAAATACTTTATATAGGGTGATAAAATACTCTAGGAGTCTCTGAACTGTAGCCTGACGAACAGCGCCGTAGTTATTGTGAGTTGATTTGCGAGAAACGTCTTACATTTTGAAAGTTCACCAAGTTGTAATAAAGTGAGTGTTATTGATAGACACTATTAATGTTTCAACGTAGGAATTCGTCTGTTATATGTAACCTGTTAAAATTGTTTTAAGGTTTCAATTTGCCATTTCAAGGTTCAGAGTGAAACAGGAAGTGCAGTGGCTAACACGCCCTAGCATTGTGTTTTACGTCAAATTACAAACATTCTTTCAAGCGCAACAAATAAATGACCTGTGTAATTATTGGAGACTGAGCTTTATTAAATGGTTAAAACTTACACAATAATAACGTTTGCTCTTAGTGTTGTAAAGTTTACTTTATAGCGGTACGTTTAGAATGAAATGCTAACGCTAACTCTAATGCTAATATAACGTGTCTTGAATCGAACAGTATTGACTCTCAGTAATTCACGGTTTGTTTGTGACCTAATATCATTATATTGATTCCAGATATAAAATGTCATGTGTCTGCTTCAGGGCTGATGTCACTGTAACAGAATGGCATGGGTTGTGATGTCTCTCACTGTTTCTATCTTATTACTGATCTGCGAACAGGTCCACGGTGAGTTCATGTCTTTTTGAATAAATATTTGTATCTTACTCGACTCAAATGTTCAGCGTGATTGCATTAAGACAGTTCCAGTTTTCTTGCCTCATCAAGGCAAGTTTTGTTTATTGGTAGAACACATAGTATGAATCCCTTTGGCTTTTTAAACGATTGTACAGTAAAAAGAACTAAGAATAAAAAAGACCAAGCAAACAAGACTTAGTCAAGGTACATTGTTTATTATTATTATATTTAACGGTAGTTTGGCTGGGTCTTTTTAGAACCCAAACAAACTTGTAACCAATCAACAGAAGCCATCATGATCAGTAGAAGGCAGTATTGGTGTAGGTATCTTAATGTTATTTTTTAAACTTCAGCCAGTCCGTGCATTCTTAAAAGCATTTAAAAGATATTTTCTTTTTTGGAGCTTAAAGTTATAATTTTTACTTCAGCAAATTCTTCAATGCTTTTAAGAATGCATTAAATATCTCTCACTAACCTAAAATGAAGGAATGTTTTTAAAACTCTGTGGAGACAATAAGCCCACAACTGAACTTCCATCCTTCAAGCTGCCCTAGAACAGAGCTAGATCAAACTTTTCCTGCTCTGATGAGCTTGCATATGATTTCCAGTGAACTGTTAAAAAGAAAAGAAGTAGTAATTCCCAAAAACTACCGCTTGAACCGAACTTAAAACCATGACCCATTTCCTGTTGATTCATGATCATGAACAGAGAGGGTGGGGTTTTATCTTAGTTTTCTGTGTCCTTACTACACTAAGTTTTCTTAGTTTTAGTTTCTCTGTGATTAGTGAACCAGTTAAAAAAACAGAATACATCGAGTGTTTTTATGTATATGTTTGTGTAAGTTGTGACTTAATCCATACCTCCTCATTGCTATTTGTTTTGTATACACTGAGTCACAAATACCATTTATGCTATAAAATATTTTTTTTGTAGATTTTGTTCATGACCCTGAACGGATTGTATATCACATGCCAAACTATTTTCTTCAGCAGTATATTTTAGGAGCGTTATTTAGATTAAAGTCTCTGTTACAAGCGTTCAAAGACAGAATGTATTTTTATGTGTTATAATTAATACTTTAAATACACATGTAATCATATTCAACTTGCGCTAAAAACAAAACATTGAATCAAAAAAGTAATTTCCAGAATTGGGTTGTGTATAAAATAATGATTTAAAAATATTTGAAAGGAAGAAGTTCCTTACACTGTTATGGCTGAACAAACAAAAACGTCATAATGATAAAAAAGTAATAATAATTTAAACAAAATATCCGAAAAAAACTATTTTGGTCGGTATCTGCTCCCCGTTTTGTCTTCCTTTTTTTGTGCTGCTGTTCATGCTCTTTTCAGAGGCATTAAAAGGATTCTGGGGTGGTTTAGAGCGGAAGTAGGGGGTTTTCAATTGCTTTAACTTTCCTGTGAGTTACATAGCAGGCATTTTAAAAGCGCAATTTTAAATGTTGGCGTTAAATTGATATAATAGCAGCTATTTCACAACTTGAATTTTATTTAGTCAAATGTGACGATAAATCAAGAGGCCCCTTTCTGTAGGCTGTTTTTGTCCCAATGATAATAATGTCCTGTTATTATCCAAACTTTAAAATGACAAACCTGGGAGTGTACCTTTTGAGTGGTCTTACTGCAACCTAAGATTGAATCCTAAGTGTCTTGCCAGGTGTAGGCGAATGTCTGTTTGAGTTACTTTTTTAGCTCAACAAATAAACAATTGAAACTTCGTTCCAAGGGGGACGCTAACGCACCCGTAAGGCGTTCGGCAAACGCCTCGAAACCCCAAGTGAAGAAATGAACATTATACCCATGTCATCGGTGAGCTGTAGCTAAACCAGGAGTACTTGGACAAAGTTCTGCATAGACACATAGTTAATTTAAAGATATACTTTTGCATTAAGAATAGTGTTCTTAAAAAGTTCTTTTTTTTCTTGTTCAAATACGGTCAAGCCAGAGTTCATCCTACTTACATTCACTTTTGTGAGCAGTCTAAAAGTAACGTGTTAATTTTTTGGGTTGACTGTACCGTACAGTCAGGTGATATAATGTTTATAGTAGAAGCTGTTATAATGTTGTGTAAACAGAATGTTGGCGTCTGAAGGCTAGCCATGAATGCCACTGAAAACATTTTACTAATGTCATATAAAGGTTATGGAAATCATTGTAAGCCTTCTTAGCCCTTGAACTTGAGTTCTTCTTTACTTAGACTTTAATTATAACCTACGTTAGAGGGTAGGTTCATAAAATATTTTGGGATAAACATTAAACATTAGAATTATGTGAATCAACATTAAACCAATGTGAATCAATGAGATAAGTTTCAAATGTTATGAAATTGTTTTTAATTATTTTGATAATTGAGTAATATGTCACTGTAATCGGCTGATTAATTGTAAAAGCTTTTTCTAGTTTTAAGTCTCACTTTTTTAAACTTAAAAAAAGTAAAAAGTGTATAAATTGATGAACATATGCACTATATTCTATTATTAAAGACTGTCAAAAAAGCTATGAATTCACCAGAAATTAGAGTCTTTTGATATAAATGTGATTATTTTACACATTGTAGAAATTTTCACCTAATTTAATCTCTTTAAAAATACTGATCGCGATTTAGGAAGAATGTTTTTATTTTTCTAATATAGTAAATTAATAAATACAATAGGAAGGTCAAGCCATATATGTTTGAATAAAGTGACTATAAAGTGACTAGATTTCTGTTTTGTACACGATAAAAATAATATTTATTTTCCTGTTAAAGGGAGTTTCCATCTTCCAAATATTAATGTAAGTAGCCATGTTCAACAGTACATTAGATATGTTTTAATACATTGCAGATGGCTGTAATGTTAGAGTTTAGCATGAACGTGCTACAGATCACTGAAAACCAAAACTAAAGAAATAAAGACCACATTTGGCACCGAAGACACTCCAGCAAATTTCAACTTTCTAACAATGTTAAAGCTTGAAATATTCCCACACTTGAGGTACATTTTAAATTGGCACATTTTAAACACAGGTCTTGTTTATGCTCTCGGTAGGTAAAGCGGAAGTTGATTATACCAACCAAAAGTAATTATTTAAGTGTAGTTTTTATTGAACAAAGCTTCAGTTGACTTTAATTTTAACCAACCATTTTTTTTGTAATTGATTAATTTGTTTTAGTCCTACATTTTGACACTTGTTTTTTTATCTCCACAGCTCAATGTACTCTGCCTTTTTTTGAATCCAAGAATGTGGCCTCGGTAGAATATTATCCTCCAGCTCAAAGTTTTGCAGAGGGATCCACCATCACTTATGAGTGCATGATTGGATACAAACCAGTTTCTCCGGGAGCATCAAGAACAGTAACTTGTAATGGAGGAAAGTGGTCGGATCTTGCCTTCAGTTGCACTAGTACGTACTGTTGAATGTTTGTACATCATTCATTGTAGGGATGCACCGATACCACATTTTTATCAATATGAGTACAAGTACTTTCATTCGAGTACTTGCCGATACTGAGTACCAAAACTTGTACTTCCTAATAACAGTACATTTTTACTTTTATACACTTTTATTTCTATGACTTGTTACTTTTATCACTTTTTTTTTACTCAAAACAGAAGTATTTTTTCCCATTTTAAGAAAAAAAGCCCTTACCAAACTTAACGTCATTAAGTCTATTCATCAAATGTAAGAGACACATTTTTGTTTGATATACAACATTTCGGCATCAGCAGCAGTTGATCTGTTTCAAAGGTTTTTCAACCAACTACCACAGCGTTCACCGCATGCATCTGTGCCGTTACGCTCCTCATTACAGGAGTTGGAAAGTGTGGCCTGCAGTGGAGTTTCCACACTCCACCTCGCTGCGACCTGTACGAGGACAACGCTCTTTTTAGGAGACCATGTGGTAATGCGCATGCTTAAGATGGAGGAGAGTCTTGGTTACATATAAATCACATATCATGCTGTTCACCATCCACTACATTAGGTGACTGTATGCACCATAACGCCAGTCTCAACCCGACATAAAACCAACAGAAGAAGAAATCAAGTCTTTTAGGACAAATTTCATTTAAATATTTTTTCTTTCAGGTCCTGCAAATGTAATTTTCTGTTCATGAAAAACGTTGGCTAGTGTTGCATTAAAAGACGACCTGATCGAAACGTTTAAGTATTTTTCACATTTGAAGCTTGTTCTCAGACACATGGCTTGCGCTGGTGTGTGACACACAACTGATTCTGATTTCAGGGTACAAACCTCCCAGATCCACTGCCACATCCATGTGGCTTGTCCAAAAGCAGTCGTGAAAATCTACTTAAACGCTGTGTATGTGAATGTTTGGAAGTAGTGTGTCATTGATGTGATTTGGTACCTCGTGTTCAGTACACTGGTGAGACAGAGGGTCACATCTCTTAAAAATAACTCAAAATGTTTAACTATACGGAAGACCTATACTGAAATATGTTTTACAAAAAAAATTAAATGGGAAGTATTATTAGTCACACTTTTTCCCTTCATGGCATGATTTTTCTCTATTACTAATGCTTGTTGAATAAAAGTTGGAGAATGGGAAACTTAAAGCAGTGGATGATTAGTAGTTTTATATGGTTACAATTAGTGTAAATCTGGAGTCTGTTTTTCTGATTTTTCTAGACATCAATAAAGACCATGTTATAGACTTCACTAGCTTAATTTCTTTAATTTGCAGAGAAAAGTTGTGGAAGTGTTCCTGATCTTCCTAATGGGAGACTTGAGCAAACAGGAAATTTATTTGGCGACACAATTACAGCGATTTGTAAAACAGGGTGAGTCAGAAGATTAAAGTCTCTTATTCCACCATCTTTGAACATTTTACAATTTAGATTTTTTTAATAACATTGAGATTTCATGCAGATACCAATTGGCTGATCGTGGGTCAAAAGTCAGAGTGTGTCGAGATACTGGATGGGACGCCAGAGATCCGTTCTGTGAGGGTGAGTGAACTACTAAGACTCATATGGGCAGCTGATGCAGGCCAAAGGTGCCCCAATCGCTCTCTGAAGAACAGCTGCAGTAGGTCCCTCATTTCCTGCCCATATAACTGAGTATAATCTACACAGTGTATTTATTTGAAGTTCTGGTACCATAGCTCTGCCACAGGAAGTAGTATCTCATCCATATTTTTGTCTGTGGTAATAACATGAGTCCAGAGCAGTTATGAATGTTTTTGCTCCTCTACGTGATCCATCAGCAACAGATCTAATAACCACATTATTTGTTCTATCTAGTGATCAAATGTAATCCCCCGGCAGCCATAGAAAATGGAGAGCTTGTAGGCGAGGTTTTGGAAAGTTACGATTATTCAAAAAGCATCACGTACAGATGTTATACTGGTTTCGTTCTCTCTGGAGAGGGATCACTTTCTTGTTCTGAGGATGGGAGTTTTAAACCAGATCCACCCAAATGTGTGGGTAAGTCATGATGGAAATTAAATTCAAAAGATGGAATGCAATTTTGTTTGCTGAACAAAAAAGGCTGATGTCTATTTTTTTTCAAATAGCTACAAAAGAATGTCTAAAACCTGACATTCCTAACTCTAGGACAATTGGGGGCAAGAAGTTACCACCTTATGCTGTTGGTAACTTTATAGAGTACCAATGTTTAACAGACTTCACCATGGAACAAGAAAGTCAAATTACTTGTACGGCAGATGGATGGACGAAGGCACCAAGATGTATCGGTAAGGATTTAATGAACTCTCGAGTGCATGCTTGTACTGTGTCTGTGTTTACATGGAACCTCGGATTTTGAATATTAGCTCTCTGAGTAGAAAGTAATACTTTAACCAGGGTCTGACTCAAGTCTTTTATTACTGTATTACAAAGGAGAGGGATGGTTTGTAAATGTTTTATTCATTTTATAATGTGAAAATGTGTAAACAAATCCTTTGAATTTAAAATCAAATCCTAACTGTTCTGTAGAGCTGCAGAATTTGTCAAATGTCCAGTTTTGATGAGTTGAAGGCTGTTTGAGGGAATATTTCATAATGGAGGTCTCCATCTTGCAAGCTAAGGAATGCTATTAAATGGGTCTGAAAATCATAGATGCCTTTTAATCGTTAAAAGTTTGACTAAATTGGCATTGTCTTTGTTCACAGGACCCTGTAAAAAGCCAGATTTTGGTGAAAACGTCAGTTTAACTGCAGATTTCCAATCCAAAACTACATTCTCACACAAATCAAAAGCAACGTTTGAGTGCAGCAGAGGATATGTCCCAGTAGATCCAGATGTGGCGAAAGCAGATGTAACCTGTAGTGAAACCACGTGGTCACAACTACGGCTGTCCTGCAAAGGTATGTCAACTATTTAAATGGGGAATTTTTTTATTTAAAACAGTTGTTGTCATTTCTTGCCCCTTAGTGGCCTCTCCAAAATACAAAAAAAGTCTGTGTTTGATCAGTCTTGCAGTGTAGATGCTTTCTCCACCTCTAAACACTCTTATCCCAAGGTATCTGCAATTGTATTGGGATATACTTCACCTATGTTCGCACACTCTGATGATGTACAATCGTTTCCGTTTACTCCATCGGGAAATAATGTTATGTGATGAACAGAGAGCAGGACAAGGTCCAATAAATAGTGGGACAAAATGCAAATACAAAAATGCTCATATGTATGGAGTGAAAATAAAAAGAGGATTTGTTCAGGTTGTCAGAATAAAGTTTTGTATTTCAAAGGGTATGCAGTACAGACAAGACGAACAAGATTAGATTCAGATTAAAATTCAGTATCACCCATTTAATTAAATAGAATCTTTCTATCTCTTTTCAGTTTTGCACATTTCTTTCTCACTAATGAGACTTTAAACAAACAATAGTTTTTAGTGAACTTTGAAATCTTTGGAATTACATGTTTCGTTTGTAAGTTGATGCTTTGTAGTGTAACTGGCAAGTTTCACTTATTAACAAACTAACTTTTGTAAGACTCCACAACAGCATTTGTTAAAATATCTGCTGTTCAAAGTGGGAAAAGCATAACATAAGACTGTATAGATGTATGAGAGTGTGTGCGTGCGTGTTTACACTGCTACTCAAGCCCAGGTTCCTACACATGCCGATAATTTTTGCGTTCACTACTGAGTACTCTCATGGCTGAAAAGTTTTTGAATATGTATGTATGTATATATAGTTTAGCCGGTATAGAACATTGCCCTTTGTCCTGAAGTTCCTCTTTTATTGAGGTGTCAAATATAAGGGTTAAGTTCCTTGTTTTAGTTTGCAAAAGGGTGCATTGAACATTTAATCATTAAAGCACAAGAGACTCGCTCAAATGTGACCAGACGCAACACGAGAGCCTTCAGTCCTGGCATCTGTCATCGGGCCAAGCAGTGGGATGTTGTCTCCTTGGCTATTTTTAGAAAAGTCGGAATACGTGGCACTGTTAAAGTCACCCTTAAAATTTAAAAATAATGTTTTTTTGAGTGTACATTTCTTAAATTCATGAAACTAATTCTAATAAAAAATAAAAGGAACACAGAATGTTAAGGTCATTTCCATGAAGGCCACAGTCCTGCAAGGTTTGCTTCCATGCTTTGAAATATAGACCTGGACACATCAAACAAGCCAGAAGTAATCAACTACCTCAGAGATATGAAGGATGGAGCTAAACTGTGCAAGGCTGTGGCCCGGCTATTGATTGCATTTCTATTGCATGTATTTTGCCGCTTTTCCATCGAGTTCTGTTTTATAACTGCCTGACCAACCAAGCTCAACTTGGTGTTTTTTTGGGGCTTTACCCTAGAACTGTACTTTTTCTGTAACCATTGAGATGAGGTTCCTGAGCTCAGCTGTTGGTCAACACAAATGCAGTAATCTTTTCGAGTGCCATTTTGTGCTATTATCCTGCCATCTGTCTTTTAAACATAGCCTTTCATTTAAAGAACACTGTCATAGTTCCATGTTGTGTGTGAATGATCATTGTTTTGCATTTTTTGCGCAAACTCTCTATTTATCAAACTGGTGGAATTGGACTGATGGGATGAAGCTTCTTAAGTGCATTATCTAAACCAGGCCCACTCAGAACTGATTCTGCAAGTCTTTAGAAATACAAATGCAAACCAAACTACCATGTTGGTAATAAAATGAAAGTTAAGAATAGTGAAATTAAAGTTAGTGGTTGAGTTATTATTTAATCATTTATAGTAATGTATTCATAATAATAAGTTATTTATTTTGTATACTAACCCCTGTGTTATGTGTCACTCTTAGCTGTTCCAACTACAACTACCACCGCTACCACAACTTACACAACAACTAAAGCTCCTCTTGATGGCGATGGTATTTCCTTTCTATATCTGATCAAATCCATAAATCAATTTCCTGATTGTAAACTTACCAGCATTCAAATCTGAGAAGAGAGATGAAGAATCTTTACAAAATAGTGCTCTATTATTTAAGGGAGGATTATGGTTAAATGCTTCCTTGTTTGAGAAATTTAAAAGGTCTTATCTATTGATTTTCTAGATTTAGGCTGTCTTAAAATCAGTCCAAAACACGGGACGCTGAGGAGGATTAGTCAAACTTTTGGTCAAGTAACTTACTACTGGTGCTATGTTAGATGTCTGGACCAGTTTTGCTTAAGTCAATGATTACCAATGTAATTATTTTGTTTAAGCACATTTTTCCCATGATGTTGACGAGCGAAATATGTCTCTCATGATTAAAACATGATGAGAAGTGCACTTGAATTGATTGAAGAGACGAGAGTGGGCAAATGTATTTTGGGGAACTGTTACATGTTCAAAATGCATGATTTCTGCTTTTTATGATTCATGACTGTAATCACAAATATGAAGTTTCCACTGCTACGTGTGACCCTGGTCTGGTCTCGCGCTCCGCCCGACACACTGCACACACATGGAGGAGGAGGCATCTGCCGTCCTAGTGACATGCAAGAGAATTTTCTTGATTTTAACTTCAGATGCAATATTTCTTCATAATTTTAAATATGCTAGTACATGTTCTTACTCCATTGCTTATATATTGGGTTTGCATATGTTTATTGCTCTTTGAGTAATTGTAAAAAAAAAGAATGGAATTGATGTTCCTTACACTTTGTTTTGCACAATTCTTAGTTCGTATATTTGTATCATTGTATTTATTAATGAAGCTGATCAACAATGTGAAATGGTGCATTAATTAATGAAATAGTTGTAAACGCAGACTTTCTAATTTATTCTAAATGATTTAAGTTATTTCTTATAGGTTTTTTTTATCAACTAAATATTAACTAAACATTTACTAAAATCTGTTATGTTTTGGTGACAATTACATTTTTAAATGACTAAAATGTGACTAAGACTAAAACTTAGGGGCCAGCTAAAAACAGCACTGTTCTGGACTGCTCGTTATCTTCTTGACTATGAAACTAGAAAAGATGAATAAAATTGATCATTACTAGGTGACTGAGAGCAGAATGTTCTAAAAGATTTGGTTTCATTTTTTGTTCCCAAATTGATGTTGACGAGTTTTTGATTTCTGTTGCTGATTCTGTCTTCATGAGGAGTGTTTGAGAGAATCTTAAGCAGCTCAGTAAATATTCCCTTGAAAAAATGATGGATAAGTTCAGTTAGTGCTGGAGAAAAATCCTACATCACTAACTCAGTATGTGTTTTGGAACTTGTAATATCAGCATGAGTAACCAAATATGCACAAATCTATTCATGCCACGAATTAAAGTTAAAATTTAAGTTGAGCAGCCTTATTTTATATGTTGTTAAGTTGTCATTTCAAACTCCTTCCTGGAAGGCCATAGCTCTCCATGGATTTTTTTTCTGACAGACCTGGAAGTTTCAAACAAGCCTGAAGTGATCAGTTCTGCTCTTTCTCTCAACTAAAAGATTCTTTTCAATTTATTAAATCTGTGTGTTTTACTTCACAGAAGAGTCTACACACACTTGGGGAAGTAAGTGTTTCTTTCTTTCACAAGCATACAAGTGATTTGGAACTGTTTAAAATGTATTATCGACAGATTTTATTACATTCCAGAAAGTATACACTGTTTGTGTTTTAATATTTCAATACTTTATGATTTGCTGAATATTGATTTTTAACCCCTGTTTTCTTCTGTTCTCCACAGACATACTATTAATAATACTTGGGTGCGCTGGAGGTAGGTTTCAATTTTAAAATGTTCCACTTAAGGTTTTTCTTCATTTTTCTTTGAGGGTGTAAATGAAACATGCAGATAGAAATAAATTGTCATGAATCCAATTCTGCATAAATCCAATCACATTTCTGTTAAGTTAAAATATGCATTTTTTTAGTTGTGAAAACTCTTCAGTTACTGTGATTAATACTATTTATTGTTTGCTTTATAGGTGTGCTTGTCGTAGGAATTACAATATATTGCTGGAAAAGATGGTGCGTATTAGTGTTCTTACTTTTTGAGTTTTCTAGCAAGTAGACTCCTGATCAGTTGTCATAGGAAATGCTGATTTTTTTTGTATTGAATGCTGCTTGGTTAGCATCATCAGATTTGAGCAATAACTGAAGAAAGGGTTCATTTTTGCGAGATTCCCAAGAATAGTTTAAGTTCTCCCAGTACCCACACATACAAAATCGTAACCGCATCCCAGCTGTAACTCTGCAGGTCCTCAATCTCACCACTCGAAATCTAAAGCATTTTGAAGAATCTAGAAAAGCGCCATGAATTACAGTTTGATTTATTTTTAGGCTATATATTTAATGTGGGCTCACCGGAGGTTTTCTCTTGCAGGTCGAAGCATCGGTATTCTCAGGCAAGGGAGGGCGAGGATAAAGGCTTTTGAACACAGTCACACTCCTGGTAAGGACCTCATGGGTTTCTTGTAACCGTTCCTCTCATGAACTCCCTTGACAGAATTAAAAATGTTTTTCTTCCTTTTTTTCTCATTAAACCTTACTTGTTCAGGACGATCATTTGTCTTATAAACCTTGTATATGAATCCTTCAGTCTTTTTACTTTTATTTTTTTATAAATAGATTTTGTATTCCTGTGTTTATTTTAAAGGTTAAACTTTCTTTCTGTATCTGAGAAAGTATTGAACTACAAATGTGTATAAATATATATATATATATATATATATATATATATATATATATATATATACACACACACACACACAAGGTCATGCAGTGCATACTTTACTCTGCCACACAAATACTTGATAACAGACCTCTTATACTTTAAATGGAACACTGTTTTTATACATGAAAATATTTGAGGAGAAATATGTTGGTCTTGCATTTTAGCTTCATCATTAACTCCTTGTTATTTTTCAATAACGTTTTTTTCATTAACTAAATCTGACTGCTTATCTTTACTCCAGACTCTTCTGTTTTGTAAGTGTATTTTTTTTCTAAGATGCTACAAATATCCTGTTTATTTTCTTTACTTTACCTTTACAGGTTTAAAGAGACCAGAGAGCGCACCTGAGGCTTCATGCTTATCTATTCTAAACCTTACCGCAATTAACTCTCATAACATAATAATACACAAGTAATGGATCCATCTGGTTTTGTTTGTTGCACTATTTATGTAAAACCACTGAATCTTTTTTTTTTTGCACTTCTGTCTGAACATTTGTTTTTATTTGAGGCGTAAACATTTAAATGCAAATGTTACTCACCTCAAATAATCTTACCAATCCAAAAAAGATTTATGTTGAACTATATCCAAACAAAGGTGAATGTTTAGTTCTTGTTAATATTTAAATGAATGCAGATGTGAGGGTTTGGTGGGCTTAATGCAAATATTTAGTTTTTTTCTTGTTGAAGGAATTGTTAAATGATTTTGTGTTTTGCAGTGGTAATTTTGTGTATTTTTAGTTTTCAAACAGGTTGTAATTCACTATCTTAATAAACTGTGTTATTTTTTACAAATGATTTAATGATTTGGGATGAATGTATTTAAAAAAAACAATCCATACCACAAGTTATAAAATAGAATTCTTTATTTTACACAATCATTTATTCTTTAAGCACACATTGAAAAACTAAATATACTTGGCACTTTTATTCATCTTAAACACACTATTTGTATTATTTAGCACTTTGTTTTGCAAATTGAATATTTCACCTCAGGCACTTGTGATGTGACCAATTAAATGCTCCAATTGTATAAATACACAAGCAAGAACACAAGCAGAATTAGCCAATGGATGAAAAATAACAAGTATAAATAAAAATAATTATTTTATTTCTACATTTTAAAAGCGGAAATAAAGAACAACAGTTTTCTTAACTACATTTACTCTTTTTTATTTAAACATTTAAATATAAATATAATTATTTAAACCTATGTTAATAGTTTTATTTTATTATTTATGCAATTAATAAAACATGTTTTTTTTGTTATACTTGTCATTTGTCATCTTTCTTACTACTTATGAACATAAAACAAAGCTCAAAAAGTCGCAAACTGCGTTGCATACAGCGTGAGAAGTTCAAGCGTTACTTTTGTCAAGAAAGAAATCCAGAATGTATCAAACTGACAAATCCATTTCTTTTTGTTACTATGAACTACAAATTTCAGCAATTAAATTATAATTTGTATATTTTACACAAACTGTAATATGTTTTTTTTTATAAAATAATGTGAACCAATTAACAGTCTATTTCTGCCACTGAAGCAAACATGCATAAATATGCAATTACCTTAAATCTCCAAAGAAAACTCAATATTGTGGGAAAAACTAAATTTGGCATGTATATAAGACAAAGCAAAAGTATGTGGGGGGGGGCAATGTTTATGGCACAGAAGAATTTAAAGTAAACTGCTCATCTAACATTTTTCTCAATATTATAAAGTCAACATATTTTAAAAACAGTCTTAACTACAAGGTGATCAAATAATAAATAAAACAAAGCAGTTGAAGGGAGGGGGGGGGGGCACAATTTAGTTTTTCCCTTCAATGGCAGAAATGAGAAATGAGCCTAACTATGTCTGGTAGCCTATCTGGAATTATTTGAAACACAGTGAATTTTGACAATGCTAGTTTACCGCTGGCCTCACTTCACTCACTCTGAGGCACAGAGAGGCCTGGTCCTTTGGGGTCGTCGAAGCGGTCCATGGTGCGCAGCTGCATGATCATGTGCAGCCCGTAGGTGAGGATCAGCACCATCAGCAGAGAGGACAGCAGCCCCATCCAGATCCCCGCGCTGAAGAACCCGGCGCAGTCGCTGGCATACGAGAACAGCTCTCCCGTTACACTGAAGCTCTGGATCTGAAGGACACACACCGTCAGCTGGTGGATGCACACTGCAGGTAAATAGTGGCCCTGCATACCTGGAAGTCAGTGAAGGTCAGGCTCCAGTGAGTGGCGTTGTCTCTGGGGTTGCGAGGCACCAGCAGTGGGCTTCCAAGGCTGCTGACAGTCTGGCAGTGGAAGGAGTACTCAGCTGGGGCGTAAACACCGGCACTGGCATTGAAGACAGCCCTCTGGCCATCGTACTCCAGCAGAACCTCCTCCATCACTGTCCAGTTCCGCGCAGACACCCGGAAAAAGGTTTTCCGCATGGAGAAGCTACAGATATGTAATAAAAATACACTTGTAATTTTGTCAGGAAAATTAAACAACATCAACTGACTAGGATTTTTAACTTCTTTTTTTTTCAGATTTCTAAAACTTAATTTAAAATATTCATTCAGAACATTTTCAACAAAACATGTAATAATTAGGTATATCAGGCTGCCAGTAGCACATTGGCCATAAAATCAGCTGTTGAGTGTAACTATGGAGGAATATCCTGTGAATACATAAACACCTAAACTTAACTGCATTTTTCTGATTTCCAGTTTTATGGAAGTTCTACATGGACTGATGAAAATGCATGCTGAAATTAGTCAAAACCTACATTGTTTATTACTGCATCTTAACACCTTTATTTTGGACCAATTAAAGAGTATGAGGAGATAAGTGCAGTAATGTAGTTTCCAAGTGTGTACTGCATTTAGAAATGAAGATATATGGTTTAAAAAAATTGAAACGTAAAACAGGGTTAGTATGTCATTTGTGGTCAAAAAAAACAAAAGCAGTGATTTTTTTATGCGAGTACTGTATTTAGAAATAAATTAGTTTTTTTGTGTGTAGCAAATTCTCAAAACCATATATCTTTATTTCTAAATGTAGTACACACGTGAAAGCTATGTCACATAGTACAGATAAAGTACAAATAAATAAATAGTACAAATAAACACAGATATATAATGTTACATACATATATGAAAATCAGTTTTAAATGTATTTATTTTATTTTTTGAAAATGTTTATAAAATCCCAGTTCTAGTAGTACTAACCTTAACAATATAAACCCAGATAAATGCAAACAGGGACTACTCACGTAAGCTTAAGAAGCTGCAATTTCAGAACATTCCTAAAGTTCAAGACGAGCCTGAAAAAGACAAAAAGGCTTTTAAGTTGAAAGTGTTCCATACAGCAGAAAGTGACTTTTGACCGCTTCTTGATTAAATCTCTGACCTGGAAACAGTTTCGTTGCAGAAGGAGTCAGTGGTATCTGCAGAACCGTTAAAAAGGTCTTTCCCCAGATCAACCTGTTCCCCGAGATAGCTGACGAGCAGCGTGTCAGCCCAGAGCATGATGCACGGCCCGGACGTGCTGCTGTTGAACACCAGCGGGGGCTTCACGGAGGGCTGCGGGGTGGCCTGGAGCAGCGTCCGACCAATGCCACTTCCTGTCATCGCTCCAGCATCCTCAGTCCCCTAAAGGAGGAGGAATGTCCAGAAACGACTATTAGCACATCCTAACTGTGTAATGCTCTCGATTTGAATTAAAGTGTATGTGATGCTTGAAGGTAAATCACAAGCACACAAGAGAACTCACTCTGGAGGGCTGCAGGCCTGTGTATATTGCAGTGTAGGGCACATCCTGAGATCTGAACAGCTCAAGAACCTCTCCAATTACTTTGTCTAAAACACAATTCATCATCACTCAATTAATAACACAAAACCTCAGTTTGAAACGAAAACAATCATTTAAATGTGACCTACTCACCATTTTTCAAAAGAATTTCCTTTAAAGGAGACCTACAATTAAAGAGACATTTTAGTAATATTTAGTCATGCACTAATTTTAATTTTTCATGGCTGGTTCAGATTCCTAATTTACACATTGAAATTATTTTTAGTAAAAAGCAATTTTACATTGTATACGATAACTGTACAAACTTCAATTAAATCCATACTTTAACTGTGCATCTATTTTTTCAGCTACAATCTGTTGGGTTTAAATATGAATTAATAAAGAAATAGATTGTTACAGATTTTACCTTATTGGTTTCAATTTGCTGTCTCTGATTGTGAGTTAAGTTGAGTTAAGATTCAGTTCAAAACACACATAAGAACATTTATTATAATTAGTTTTAAAAAGTTATTTTGGGCTGTGAATGTAATTTGCAACTCGCATGGACAGCTCCAGCAGTGAATCATGTTATATTTCTTAAAAATGCTTGCTTTATGAGGATAATAAATGTAATTAATAAATGTAATGCTTACGCTGTGGAGTTAAGCAGATTCAGAGATGGCTGAGATTGTCTATACAATGTTGCCAATACATACATATAATTACTATTCATCTTAAAAACTCACAAAACGAAGATAATTCAAGCATTTGTTGCAAAATTGTAGAAACAGAGAGCACCTGGTCTGGGGACCTGAGCAGCCCGTTTGGCACCCAAATAATAACAATGATTTAAAACTGTCTTACAAATTAGTTTTTTATGAGAAAGTGGTTAACTTCATTAAATCTAAATATTTAGATGTTGGCTTGTTTTGTGTGTTTAATTCATATTTTTGGCCATTGTTTTGACAACTCATGCACCGGTCATTCAGACCGGAGAGTACGAGAGAAGTTATGTGACATTATCAACCAGAGTGTGCTTAGAAAATTATGTTCTGAGAATTTTAATATTTTACTTTTAATAAATTTGCAAAAACAAGTAATTTATTTTAAACTTTGAGTGAGTTCATGCAAACTTATGCCCAAATAACTACGAATGTTACGTTTTCAATAGCCTTAAATGTCACGCCAGCGGAACACTGGCTAAATGTTGAATGAGTTTAGTACAGAAAGTTGGAAACACTTCATGAATATTAAAGTCGTAGTTTGATTGTGTAAACTTATTCTAATTTTCAGGAGTACCGATTGTTACGTTTGTTTTCTTTATGCCAGTAAACAACAAAAAGCTGGAATAACCCCAGACCTTCCCTGAAGTTTTCATAAAAGGTCTCATTTAAGTAAATTAGTAGCAATTTAGTAAAGACCCTCTTTAGATGCGGTTTCATATAAAAAAGCTCAATGTGAAGCTAGAAAAGCATTTTACCCTGCCGTGTAGGGGAGATGGACAGCAAGTAGTGTGGGCTGAGCTCCATTCAGCTGGATGTTTTTCAGGGCGTCTGGGTGCAGGCTGACGGCTCGGACTCCCAGCTCTTCTTGGAGCAGCTCCAGCACTGCATGTGAAGCAGATGCATCCAAGGCAGGCAACTGCAGGCTGCTCGGTGACGCCTGAAGGGCAGACTGCAACACCGAGAGCAGAGCTGTAGAGACCGGCAGATTCAACTCGCCAATACTTTGAGAGTTAAGCCTAACATTCCCACCTCCAGGTTGAAAAAGACGCTGTCCTGTTTGTTCCCGAACACTCCAGCAAACATGGTGAAGTCATCTACACTAAGCTAGGAGATGAAGAGAGAAGCCAAAGAAGCATGAAATATGGTCATTATTGAGGTTTGGGAACTTTTCAGACCCAGCGTCCATCATAGTAGATGTCTCCTTTTTTCTCTCTAAAGAATCTACAAATTTAAAAACTTGTTTTTTTTTCCTCTAATTTGTTTATTCAATGAAATGTACAAATACAACATGTTTTAATCCTGTGGGGGAAAAACTCAAAAGGTGTTTATTAATGTTTATTGACGTAATTCCTCATTCAAAATCACATATTTAAACATTTCACTGAAAGGTTTTTTAGTCTTTAATAGTGTGTTAACTGTTATCAAGTTAGGCATATAGTCAACTAAAATAAACAACAAAAAACACTAAATTTGGAGATTTGGTTTTTTTTATTATTTATGCAAGTCCTAAAAGGTGTAGTATGTGATTTATCAAAGGCGCTTTTAGGGTTGGAGCAACTTGTCTAAATATAAAACAAACTTGTAGCCAATCAACAGGAGCTATGAAAAGCTTGTTTGTTTGTGTTGCAAACAACACCGGCTCTCAGTAATTGCAACTTGCACCTTTAAGAACAATAGAAAATGTGGGCTTCCTTCGTATTTTTCTCATTCTCAGATATAAAGGTCAGGTCTGAAAGGGTTAACTTCACACTGCCATCATTATAGTGTTTTTGTCATTTAGATGTAATTTTAGAAACACAAACTAAACAAAAAGAACTTTCATGGCTTTTAAATATAAATCATTCCTTTTGTCCTCTTATTTGTCTTTTTAATTGAAATCAAACTCTTAATCTCTTGTTACGAACACAGGTTTCTATTCAAATGCTACTTTTTTCATCCGTTCCCCTAAAAAGACGAAAACAAAACCTATTTTTAAAGAAAGACCTCATCAACAATCATCTCTACGCTTTACAAGAGAGGAAAGTAAAACAAACCCTTTCTCTTCTTCATGAGAAACGCCCCTCTGATATCTTGTATTCAGTCTTATCTCTTTATTTAATTCTTTTATTTTTGTGATATAATTATTTTCTTTCTGTGACTGTGCATCAAACCCTAGCGCCTCAGAGTGGTCACATGCAATATTAACCCATTTATCTTCAACATTTACTGCAGTATAAATTTCGATTCATTTTTTATTTTAGTCTTCTTTTTATCCAGTTAAGATGTTTAATATGCCTTAGTCGTAAAATGATCGCCCAATCAAATGCTCTCAAATGTTTCATCTTATGCGGACATCACTTAAATTTATGAATACCTTAAAAATTCTATTTTGTAAACAGCATTCATTTATGTTCACTAACAAAAGATTTCAGTGCTTCCTATTTCTGGGGCTCTACAATAGTGATAAACTAGTTCTGCTAATTTGCAAATAGAAAGATTTTACAAAAGTGAAACAAACGCTGGCATCTCCGGGTGTGGACAGATGGAGAAGTTGGAGAATGGCTCAAAGTCACACTATAGTGACAAGTTCAGTGACAGAGGAAAAACACCAGCATCAAAAGCAGGAAGCTGCTTTATTTACCCTCCCACATTACGAAGCACACTGTTAGCAGTGTTCATACATGACATAAACGAACTTTTGCCCTTAAGCTCTAAAACTGACATAGTTCTGAAACCACCAGTCTCATGCAAAAAAAGTTCCTTTAATTACACTTCATTTACTGGAATGGCGGATGAACAATAACAGAAGACATTTGCATCAATACACCCTTTCAAGCATGTTTGAAGCACACATACCTTCTCCTGGAGGAAGAGGAGAAGATTGTGAGGAGCTGTAGACAGAGCAGATTTCAGATAGGACTGGAGATGAGCTCCAGACACTGTCTCTCCAGCCGCTGGACTAGCCAGAGAAGGCATGCTGGAGCTTCAGGAACAAACATATCATTCCGTTTTTAAACCGAAGCAGTCTGTGTTAATCCGCGTATACTTTAATTCATATTTTTTAAATGCTTTTCTCTTCATAAAAGTCAATTGCTACTGACTATCTGCCAGGGCACTTTTAACTAATAAACGTGTTACTTACCCATCGCTGGTCCACATGAGCAGAGGCACTTGCGCAAAGCAGCTGTAAATCGAGCACATTAATAATATAACTGAAGTAAAGGCCATTGTTGGTAGACTTCTGCTCCGTTTTCCAACTTCCGTCATTCTACCGGAGTGGAGTCACGTGAATAATGGGTTGTGATGATCACGTGGTGATTTTTTTTTTTAATCAGGTGATTCTGCCCGGACGCCAGCGAGCATGCGCGACAAGTCATATTTTGTCAATTTATCGCCGTTATATAGTCAATGGTTTATCATTAGAGGGTTTTCGGTACAAAGTAACACTAGAGAAATGTAAATTATTTAAATCAGCGAATTTACCAATATAAGTATTTTGGTAGCTTTAATCTAAAACATTTTTTACTTATGTTGGAATTGCACATACTCTATTTCTGGTGTAATTTTGTAGAATTCATCAAGCAATTTGTGAAATCTGACTAAGATAACTTATAAAACTAAGATTTTAAAGTTTCAATTAGATAATCTCTTTTGGTTAGATTCCATAAGTTTTGTACACACTGACCATTTTTAAAGATCCAAATTAGAAATAGAGAGAAGAGAGAACATACTGAATTATATTAAATTATTGAAATTATTTTCCATGAATTCCAAACTCTTAGAAATACCCGTGACCTTGAAGAACACTCTGATGTTTTCTGTACTTTGCCTGGCACTTCAATGAAATGAAATAGAAATAAAGTTTTGTGTCTCTGATATTCATCGCTTGTTCCTTGACCATTTTCAGTTTGAGGGATTGGGCGCTGACATGACAGACAGAAGAAAGCAGCACAAGCTGAGAAGAAGGGATTCAGACATGAGTGTTGAAAAAAGTGGCGAACAGAAAGGACCAAAAACATGGCTTGAAGGGAAAGGAATTCATGTTTAATGGTTGGTTCTTCCTCATTGACCTACATTAAGGTTTAACCCACCACCACAAGACAGTGCAGGCACCTTCAGCATCTCAGGTTAAACACACCCACGTCAGCTACGCTTCAGCTTGCTTTCAACGTGGTTTGATGAAGCTAAAATAAAGCTAAAACGCTAGCAGCCTATGTGAACCTATGTGGTCCAGGATGCGGCCAGAAAAAGACAAAAAGCAGAACCAGTGATCCTGACTAAGAAAAAACAAACAAAAGTCACGTTCACACATGTAGTTGTGCCATTTTGTCAAAACTGAGTTATAAGTTATTGTTAATGTTATTTTTCTTTTACATTAAAAAGCAAAGCCTTATAATGCAGATTCAAATGCATTAAATAAATCTCGCATGACCATCCGTTTGAACAATCAATTACATAAGTGAATAATTATACAATAACGCTTTTCAACCAAATAGAAACGTTCCCTCCTCACATTCACTGTTTATTGTGAATATGAGAGTTCATAATTGTGTTGTTGGCGGAGGGATATCTGATACAGTGACTGCGCCCAGTGCCATTCAGATGTAGGATGGGGAAACGAAAGTGTCACCAAGTGCATCAAAAGGAATTCGTTAAAACAACACCGTCTATAAATGTTCAAGTAAATGGCACAAGTATATTCTTCTACTCCTGTCTGTACCAAACGTTTGATTGAATACGCAACAAAACTGATGGTCTTCGTTCGAGAATGAGCACTATATTATTTCGCGGATGCACCAGCACCGCTGGATCTCGTGCTGCGGTCAGGGCCATCTTTGGTTGTGTTCTCATGTTCTCGCCGGTTACGCTACAGCCCCTGATCAATTGTGATCCCTACCAATATTTTTTTTGTGGAGATCGTTGTAGCAGTTAAACGAACGTCCGAATATTTCTGCATTAATATTTAGTTGCACGAACACTGGTTTCCTGAGAATTTTTGCAACGGAAATTTGGGAGATCCGCTGTGATACAACATGGATGAGGAATATGATGTGATCGTGCTGGGCACCGGGCTCACGGTGAGTAACGGGCTCAGACCTCGCGTTCCCGTTCAAAGCTGTAGCAGATACTGGCAATGGAGGCACAATGTGTTTGAAGTGATTTGACTCTAAAAGGATGGCGAGTGTTAAACAGAGGGCCTATTGCTGACGCATCCTTTGGACCGTTGCATCTGTGAGTGCGGTGAGCCAGCGTTTATAGCATTTTATTCCTGTGCACGAAGAAAATAGCAGTCAATTCTCAAACTCACAGTTATTCCGAAAACTGCTGGAGGGATGGTAATACTGAAATAAAAGCGTTATTAAAAAGTAATGACTGATCCTCCTCTCTCTCTCAGTGTCTGGTTCTAAGGAGTGGCATCAGGTATCCCGTTTGCTCGCGCGTTGAAAGGGAGTTTATTGTGAATATTTCGTCCTTTAGCGACTGCCAACGCTGGGAGTTATCCGCTTATTACGTCATATATGTTGGTTCATTGTTGTCAGGTTTAAGGGATGCTTTTACTGTTGAAATGTCAGCTTGGCCAACATGTCGCGATTTTTGGACTGAACACGAGTTGGGTATTTGTAGCTGTTATGTTTAAAAATAAAAGTTTCCATCAACGAACATCATTTAGTCCCGTGTTCCTCTGGTGGATGTGAGCTGCGGCTCGTAAACTGGGATGGGTGTAACGATGTGTTCGGTTCTTCCAAAGAATCGTTCTCTGTGGAGCTTTTTAGTGAATCAAGCGACCGGAAGCTTCGGACGTCAACTCATAAATAAGTCGTACTTTAAATAATTTGTTTATATTTTGACAGCATAATATCGTTTTCACATCCAACTATACGTATTTTATAACTTTTATAACCACGTGTCTATACATTTCTAATTTCTGCTGTGTGGAATTAACAATATTTAGGACAGCAAGTAACATAAACACTAAAAATAAAGAAACACAACAACAGGCAGGAAAATTACTATTATATATGGTACATTTGATGTTAAATTATCCCAAAGTGAACCGCACTCTATTAGATAATTTGCTGTTCAAATGAACCGATTCGAGAAAATGATTCGGATCTTCCATCACCGATTGGGTGGGGCGACTCGCATCCTAGTGGTTAACGCGGAAGTCAAACCAAACGACATTTGCGGTCTTGACAACTAAATAAATGTATTTGCTGATCAAATGTTTAAACTACGTGTCATTTCTGTGTGTAGGAGTGTATTCTCTCGGGTATTATGTCTGTGAATGGAAAGAAAGTCTTGCACATGGACAGAAACCCATACTATGGAGGTGAAAGTTCCTCCATCACACCCCTGGAGGAGGTAAGGACACACGCCATTAAGTTAGCTTTGGTCCATAATTAAGAACATCTTGTGTTTGTTTAGTTTTTTAATCAGCCAATCAATATAAAGTCGAATACATAAACTTAATCTTGTTTTCTAGCCCTTTTGTAAGTGTTTACATCCCTCTGTTTAAGAATAGAAGTTAATCAAAGCCACTAATTTCAAGATTAAGTAATCTGTTTGTTTACTGCTCATTTCATACGTTCTTTTAAAAAAATAGTTTTTGTTTAAATGCAGATGCTAGACTACAAATTTACTCATAACTTATTTATTTTTCTCAGCTCTATAAAAGATTTGGGATTTCTGACAACCCCCCAGAGTCAATGGGCAGGGGAAGAGACTGGAATGTGGACCTTATTCCAAAGTTTTTAATGGCAAACGGTAAAAAGACATAACCAATATGAAAGTAGTTTATTGAATTATAATGTGATAACGATTTCTTGTCTTGTTTCCTTTCCAAAGGTCAGTTAGTGAAGATGCTTCTCTACACTGAAGTGACCAGATATCTTGATTTTAAAGTAGTCGAGGGAAGCTTTGTTTATAAAGGTGGAAAAATCTACAAAGTGCCATCAACTGAGACTGAGGCTCTGGCATCCAGTAAGTATTCCTGATCTTTTGATGTATCCAGTATGATTTGTCTAATGATCTGACGCTACACCTGCTGCTTAGACCTTATGGGCATGTTTGAGAAGAGGCGCTTCCGGAAGTTTCTAGTTTTTGTGGCCAACTTTGATGAGAATGATCCCAAGACCTTTGAGGGTGTTGATCCCAAACTCACAACCATGGGAGAGGTGTACAAGAAGTTTGACTTAGGACAGGACGTCATCGATTTCACGGGACATGCCCTGGCCCTCTACAGGACAGATGAGTATGTGGCTCTTGTGTTACAAGACACGTATCAGCTAATAAGTGAGATTTTAGTGCATGCCCAGTTCCAGCCATCTTGCTTTTGAGCAATATTTAATTTAGCTTCTCTTTCAAATTGATTTGATCAAAATCACTGCTACATAAAATCAGATAGAGAGGCTATTTGTGCAGCCTAAAGCATGAATATAATCAATTCAGAGTCTGCTCAAGACATTCTGAACAGCTTTTTTTCAAATTCGACCCAGGTTGTTTTTATATGTGGTCGTGCATCCGATACATATCTGATGTTTTTGGGGGCTTTTACATCATTGTATGGAGACAGACGGCATATTTCTGGGTGTGGACGGGAAGATGGGATGGGAGCTGAAAGCAGTCAGTGGAAGTAAATTTAAATAATATAATTAATAAATATCTATTCTTTGTCTTATTGATATGATTTGGTTGAAATGATGGCAGCTCCAATCAAACAACCGAATTACATTCTCATGTTTACTTTCGTTTTGATTAAAGCCAATGTCTCCGCGTACAGGCCTCACAGCAAGCTGAATTCATTGTAATGTGAATGAGAACACAAAAAAATCGATCATTAAGACCTGCAGCCTGAACTTAGTTTCTGTAGCGCACTTAATTTGATTGACTCGCAAATTGTCTAATCAAAACCCGAAATTGTTTAGAGATTGCCCTGCCCCTTTCCTCAGTAGTTGGCTGATAAATATCTAAGTCAAAAGAAGAAATACCTAACATTCTCCTGAACCCAGCACGACTGACATTCAAACTCTGCTTTATGTACACTTTGTACTATGTACACTATTTATTTATTTATGTAACTTTTTTGGATGACAAACTTAAATGTTTTACTTCAAATATAGCTGTACTCATGCATGCCCCATATAAAAATTCCGTTTAGGACAAACTGCAGAAACAGTGGGAAATAACTAGATAACATTTGTGAAGCAGGTTTCTTAAACTGGAAGCAATGGCACTGCAAACAACTATATACAGCTGATATGCATGAGCATTTTTTTTTTTTTATTTGATTAGGTTTTTCTCATTTAAATAATCCAGATTACAAAATGTAAGCTGGAACAGGGTTCATTGAGGCTTTTGAAGAGGATCTAACTTATTATGATAAAATATGTAATTAATACAACGTATTAAAATGTCCTTTATTTTAAGCATTTGACATGGGTATTCACAAGATCATCGGGATGCTCCAACACACATTTTGAATTTTCTAATTTCCCCGGACATCCTACATTTTTCTATAAAGTGTCTCTCTGCAAGCAAAAATGCAAGCTTTGTAGATTTAAAATGTTCAACATTTCAGAAGATTTTCAGAAGGGTCCAGAACCCATTAGTTCATTAGTGAAATGTCCCAAATTTAAGAATGTATATTGAAAATGTATATTTAGCCTTTAAATGAACAAATTTGTTCTTCCCTACATTTTGCACCTAAAACCAGGCCTGCTTTAGTGTTTAGTAATTTTGAATGCTAATAACATGGATCTCAATCTGTACCCATTTTCTTTTAAATGACTAAAAGACCAAATAATTCTTTCAATTCTAACAGATTTCCTCTGAATTCTTCCTAGTTATCTGGAGCAGCCATGTCTAGAGACCATCAACAGGATCAAACTCTACAGTGAATCACTTGCCCGCTATGGGAAGAGCCCATACCTGTATCCCCTGTATGGCCTTGGGGAGCTGCCTCAAGGGTTTGCTCGGTCAGTCCCAACTAAATCTTCCCTTAAGAATCACTGCGCCTGAAGGTCTCTGAGTTACATACATCACTATCTTGACATTATAGGTTAAGTGCAATTTACGGAGGAACCTACATGCTGAACAAACCAGTGGATGAGATCGTGATGGAAGGAGGACACGTGGTGGGCGTGAAATCAGAGGGAGAGGTACCTTTGTTTGCTATTTGCATTGGGAATGAGTTGTTATTTTAGAAATGTCCAAACAAAACTCAATCTGCCTGTGTTTAGGTTGCCCGGTGCAAACAGCTCATCTGTGACCCTAGCTATATCGCAGAGCGTGTGCAAAAAGTGGGCCAGGTCATCCGGGTCATTTGTGTCCTCAGCCATCCCATTAAAAACACCAACGATGCCAACTCCTGCCAGATCATCATCCCCCAGAACCAGGTTAACCGCAAGTCAGGTTGGTGGCCAACAGAGGGGATGGAGGAAAGAAATTTGAAGAAAAAATATGTGTCGCCAGTTGTCCCCATATTTACAATTCATGTAGGCAGAGCAGACACAATTTTCTCCTACAAACAAATGAGATGATAGAGACAACATATCTTGAGCCTCAGTTTTGGGAAGGAAAAAAAAGCTACATTTTAGCCTTGCCTAATTTTCCATGTATACAGTGATAAAAGAATACCACAACTTTGAAAATATGTACTTAATTCAAGAAACATGATGGAACCTTGGGTAATGAATCAATGTAAAGAGTACTTATCAAACTTCAGAGCTTCCTTAAATCGGTGACAGAAAAAGCTTAAATCTCCTTTTCCTCTATCTTGATTTTCAAAGCTGTGTTATTCTTTTTGAATCTACCTCTGTATTTTAGCTTGCAAACTCTTATAATTACACATAGTCACTAGCAGAGGTGTGTTAAGCTGACCTATTCTAAAATCTGCAAATGTTTGAAGTGAATTAAGTTTGATTTTTATTTTGTAGACATCTATGTGTGCATGATCTCCTACGCACATAATGTGGCCGCGCAAGGGAAATATGTTGCCATCGTGAGCACCACCGTGGAAACATCTGATCCAGAAGCTGAAATAGAACCCGCTCTCGAGCTGCTCGAGCCCATCGACCAGAAGTAAGACTTGTTTTCTTTGTCTATGCTTTATATGTCCTACAATTCATTTACATTTATGCATTTGGCAGACGCAAAAATAAATGACCTGAATAACTTTCTGTAAATAATGTAAATATTTGGGGATAGATAAACTCTCCATTGTTGTTCTGATTCACATAAGTTATCTGTTATTACTAATTCTCTTTATAAAATGTATAATTTTGTAAAGGAGATATTTCTGGTACTGGGTCATTGTTCTACATTGATAGTCGCCTGCTCCTGAATATTAGTTCATTTGTTAATTATCTCAATTATCTCATGTTATGACATGTTACACTGTCAATGTTGTGTCAATATTTACAATGAATCCAGTTGACGTGTCCACAATGTTAGCTGACATGTTTATAGATATATTACACAACAATACTTTTAAGTTTTATGGATTGTTATTGCTACCTCTTGAAAGGGTCATTTTCTGAACAGCTCCAGCTTAAAAATAAGCATCCATAAATTAATTTCCAGAAGTCTTGAAAGAAACATTTAGCCACCAACATTAAAGCTTCGCTTTTTGTATTATGGTGATGTTATTCCATTTTACATATATATTTTCAGGAAAGTATTCAAGTAAAACATTAGTTTGGAAATTGTGTATAGAAATTCATAAATTGATCAACGTTCTGGTTGTTCTTGATTTTTTCATACAGGTTTGTTGCGATTAGTGATATGTATGAACCTACAGATGACGGTACAGAAAGTCAGGTCAGTCTCAGAAATGTCAAATATACTTTACAAAATACACTAATACAATATTTGGATGTTTTGGTGTGAGTTTCTTATTGTTTAATTTTATTTGGTTTTAATTTCTTTCTAAAAATTGTTGGATTATTTATTGATTCTTATTTATTTTATTCAGAGAGTCATTTCAGATGTGTTTAATACTTACTTAGGGTTTTATTTAAACAAGAGAAAAAAAATATTTTTGTGTCCCGTTTGAAATTCCAGCACTCAAAATAAATTGTGTTATGTCTGGTTCTTTAGCTCATAGTAAACTTTTTTGGTGCCAAATCTACAAATTTTAAAAGATTGATTATTTTTGATAATGAATTTTATCACTAATATGTTTTTTCTTCTTTTTTTTGCAACACATTTCACCAAGTTTTGAAAAGTAATTGTTTTGACTGATATAAAATTTTCATTTAACAACTTTTTAAAATGTAAATGGGTCCACTTTTTAATTATTAAAAAGTTTAAATCCTTGTTTACATTGCAGGAACTAATTTATATATTAGGTTTTTTAGATACAGTGTAAGTAACAAGAAGTTAGCATGCTCTTTCAAACCTAAATCCAAATCTCATAATAATTGGATTTGTACATTTTAGATGTGGGTGAAAGGGCTGTGCCATAATCATATTTTAAATCCATAATATGTTATTTAGTATTACAAAAACTAATAACATGCTTAGTTAACAAAGTTTTAGCTACAAGTAACACAAACAAATGTGAAAATGTGTTGTAAAGCATCACTAACGAACAGATCCACTCCTATCATTTTCCCAGGTTTTCGCATCCCGGTCCTACGATGCCACCACTCATTTTGAAACGACTTGTAACGACATCAAGGACATCTACAAGCGCATGACAGGAAGTGACTTCGACTTTGAGAACATGAAGCGCAAACAGAATGACGTCTTCGGCGAGGACGAGCAGTGAGTGACAGGGCCGGGATGGAAGAGTGCGGAGGCAATGATCGAGAGCCAGAGATGAGGTCAGAGGAAACGGGTTCACTACAATATAAACCTCTTTCAGCCGACCTTGTGTTACCCAGAGTTCTGCTCTCATTGTCTCAACACAAATCCACTGTCTCTGTTCATACATAAACTTCAGCACAGACACACTCCATTACTCACATTCCACAAATCTGCACTACAAGGTGCGCTCACCTTTACATGCTATTTTAGATTCTCTTTCTCTCACAAGCATTATGCATTGTTGACGCTGAATATCCCGTGTCTTCATGTTCTATGAATTGTGTCTTCGACTTTTGAATTGTGTCTCCCGTACATGTGAACGAATTCTTGAATACTGAAGGAGACGTAACTCAATTATGTGAAGTATTTTCAAATGTCAGTTAAGCAAACATCTTACAGTTTCATCTACAGCAGCCTTCCTGTAGTTTAGGAAAGTGTCGTAACACCATTAAACATGCACCATTTAACACTAACGGTCATATTTAAAACGCACACAGTTCAAAACAAGTTACAGTCTCTTAAATCAGTTCAGTTACATCCCTGATCCTTTAGCGCTCAAAGTTATTTAATTATTTTTATTATTATTATTGTTGAATTGTTTGACAACTAAATGAAATGAGATGTATAGAAGTGAATCGCAAGCCATTATTAACTTGTAACATTTATTTCTTAAGACACTAAATGGTCTCAACTTTAACTGTGCTTGTCCTCTGATTATCATGAGGCTTGTTTTAAAATCCCACACAGGCAATAGCGGATATCAAATGGAGATTCTTCCAAACTTTAAATGAGTTTATTAGTAGGTTTCAAGGAGAATCGAGAGGTTTTTCCTCACAACGCTGCTGAAATAATCGATAATGTGAATTTAACAAGCGTCAGCTCCTTCATCGTTAGATAGTAGCCGTGTATTGGTGTTCTTGCTTTTGCAAACCAGGCAGATCCCATACAGTCACACACGTATCACAACTGTGTCCCTCTGCATTTCTGCCATAAGGACACACACTGTATCATGCAAACTACACCTATTATTTATTAATGTATGTTTGCATTCACACTTGTTTAACAGGCACCACAAAACAAACATAAAGTTGCTCATTTAACCTTTACTTCTGTTTTTGTTTGGCCTTCATTATAAATTACATGTGAAACTAGTGTAAGGGTGTTCATAGATCTAGTGGAGTGTCTCTTGGGTTGCTTAAAGTTGAGTGTTTATTGAAGCAGGGTTGGAAATATTGCCTGTTTCACACTGAACATGTAAGAGAGGCATGCGTGGTGGATATGCAGAGCAGAAGGTGATGAGATAACATGCACATCAACTAATCTTCTTTACTGTGAGTGCTTTATTTCTAGTTTAGCTTTAGTTTTTAGAAGAATTCTCAAGAATTATTGTGTCAGAACTGTTGCTTAAATACCACTTAATTAAATTTGCTTTGAGATGTTGGTTTCAGGCATTGTTTTTTCTTTTAGAGTAGTGGCTACTCATTTGATTGACTATTACAAGCTTTAGACCATTAGCTCTATATCTGTCAGTAAAAATTAATTTGAGCATGTGTCAAAGGCCGCATGATCGGCACATAAAATAAGAGATTGAAACTATTGTGCAATGTGTTTCTGCATGCTGTGTGAAATCTATAACCTTCTAACACGCAGTCTGAAAAAAATTATGCATTGGTTGTGCGCCACTCACTTGCTGCTGACGTGTACTGTGTGAAACCAGCCTGAAACCTGCAGAGCCGTGGCACTCCAGAAACAGCTTTAAACACCCCTACACTAGCCTGATCATGTTGTGCACTTGCTCTCCAGCCTCTCTGTATAAATACATGCATTGTTAGTTTTTTCACCATAAAAACCTTTCTGAGGAAAAATAAACATCAGATGGTATTTTTCCCACAATTTATTTTGACGGAACAAGTCTCATTACATTCTTGCATTTGATTGGGCCAAAGTCACTGATGGCCTTACAGAATTCTTTATCTTTGGGAAAAGTATGAACTAAATGTAACTGGAATGAAATAGAATTAAGATGCAAGCTTTGTCTTCTTTTGCACCTCTCCAGCATATTATTACATATTTTTGGACGAATTGTTTATCGTATTTATTTTCATGTTGTCTTTCATTTTAATTTTGAAACAACTTCACACAGTTACAAAAACTGACACAAACTTGACATTTTAAGTTGTGAATTTCATCTCGTGTTTGAGCAGTCTTGTGCAAAAATAAATATGAATAAAAGGAAACTCAAACTCATTCTTCGGTTATTTGATTATTTGCCTTTTTAACTGTGTCAGCATTTAATAATCATGAGACAAATTACATAAATGTACACACTGTTTTTGTGTGAAGACATACTGTCTATTCACAGACATTACCTGGAAGCTTGGAAAAATATTGAGTACTAAAAGTATTGAGAACTCTATCGGAGAGTATTATATTTTACAAAAATATAATATATATTTTTAATTGTCCCCTGGCAGCATTATGTTGCACACTATACTAACATATTTGTATAACTAAAATGTATGTATCTTTAAATTCAGTTGTTGCTTATTTTACTATAAGCAACATAGTACTTTTAATGCAATAAGTTAAATTTATGATTGAAAAAGTTAAATGCCACAAGTATGTAGAAATGTGATTTCTGTCATTGCTAGTAATTCTATAGTCCTTATTTTAAAGAAATCGTCCCCAACTCCACTCCACCCCAAGATGAAATTATACTCATTAACCACTTGTGAATTTAACACTTTCTGATCACGAAAGAAAAAAATTAATATATACTTAAACCAGCATTATCATAATGTTCAGAAAGTCACGAAAGCTTGTACCTCAGTATAGTAGTGATATGCAATTAATTAAGAATTTGTTCTAAAATGAATCTTCAAAATCACATGTAAGCAACAACTCTTTTTGGGGAGTGAATCGTTTTTTCTTTATCCCAATGCTTCTGAGCTCACCAGCAGCACCAGGGGCCTGATGTGTAAACGTTGCGTACGCACAAAATTGGCATAGAAATATGCGTACGCATTTTTCAACGCACATATCGGGATTTATAAAAAATAAACTGTTTTAGAAGAGTATGTGTTTTGGTGACACCAACTGTCCCAAATAGCAATAGCTATTTAAAATGAAAAACTTCTAAATTATCCTATTACATCACCCAATAAATGAAATTGTATTATCATTATTAGCATTCTTAACCAGGTGCAAATACTTTGAATTTACTCATTTGTTTTAATGAATGGGCTATAAAAAGGTATGTGCGTATAAAACATGTCATCATAATGGATGCTCTAGCGCCGTTAGAAGACCTTGCTAATGACGCTCTATGGAGGGAGCGTGCTTTCAGAGACCGTGAAGATTTCCTTGCTCATGATGATGATTGGCTCATGAGCCGATTTCGATTTCCAAGAACCATCCTCTTGGAATTGTGTTCTGAATTACGGACAGTATTGGAAAGACCCTCATGGAGAAACCATGCGCTGTGTGTTCCTGTGCAAGTATTGACCACATTAGGCCACTGGTACTTTCCAGCGAGAGTTGGCAGACCGATCGGGTATGTCGCAGTCATCCCTGAGCCGTGTCATGCCATATGTATGGGACGCCATAGTGGGGATGGCACCCCGATACATCCGTTTTCCTTACACGCAAGCTGAACAGGCCAACATCAAAATGCAATTTGCAGCAATCACCGGTTTTCCCAATGTAATCGGTGCTGTTGACTGCACTCATGTTGCAATAAAGGCACCATCTGAGAATGAATTTGCTTTTGTTAACCGAATTATTGGTGGTGTTAATATGCAGGGAGATCATACATATTCAAAATGGGCGGTCTTAACCTCCAAATATGGTTATTTCGGGAGGAGATTGGGGTAAGCAATACGCACGTGCACCTGCGCACAATATTCAGATAATTTTGATTTATAAAGCGGACCTTGCGCAGGTTCTGGCGTACGTACGGTTTTATGAATCTGAAAACTTTTGTGCGTACGCAAATTCTGCCTTGTGTGCGTACGCACACTTTAAGGATTACATCTATGCAAAGTTTTATACATGAGGCCCCAGATGTTAAAAAGAACTAGACCAATCAGTTAATTAATTCTTATAATCAAATCGTTCATGTATCAGCTCTCTAGTACACCCTGAACCAGATGAAGTAAAGAGCTACTCTTTTGAGTCGTTGTTCAAACCATTTATTGCTCTTTTCATTCCATCTGAATAGCGTTATAGGGTGTATAGAAGAGTTAGTTCTTCTGAGTAACTTGTGCATTTAACACATTCTTGATTGATTCCTCGTCATCTGTGTTCACCGCATGATGGCATAAAACAGCGGGTTTTATATATATATATATATATATTTATATTATATATATATATACATTTGAGTTTTTTATGACTTTACTATTTCACTCCACGATTATGGCAGGTACGTTTTAGACATTAATGAAAGAAACAACATTATTCTGACGTTTTGGGAGTAAAACAAGAGCTGTGTTGATTATCAGATGAAACAGGAAAGCGGCTTTATTTACCCAGATTCTTGTATTTAGATCGATTTGTCTTTCTTTTTCTTAACAGTTTGTAAGTAGATCTTTTTTCCAGATCAATCCATCAAATTAATTATTCTTTTAAGTGAACGAGAGTCAAATGAACAAATCACTAAAATGAATGAATTTTGTCATGACTACAGTAAAGCAAACATTCACAGATTGATGCCTGTGCAACATGTTTGTGGTAAGTGATTAACGAATAGATTTCATTTTGGGTGGAGTATCCTATCAAAAAATTCACAACATTTAAATAATCAAACTTAAACCATTGAATGGTAGTATATCATTTAGCTTCAATCACATATTGCAACTAAAACTGGTGTTAATTTTCTCAATGCAGTGTCGTTTAAGTACCTCTTGTAATGGTGTATATCTGAAGAGATGGAACAAGGGTTATCTATTGATGATCCACAACATTGGTCTCATACGACTGACCCAGAAGTCTGTCTACATCCACCTTTGGCAAAACCCAGCACTGAACCACATGTCTCTTCCTGGATGAGTCCTTAAGATTTGTCTCTTGGAGAGTGACTGGGAAGTTCTTGTCATCTTTCTTCAGCAAGCCTAGTGCTAGTGAGGTACTCTTGCTTATTTGTGCATGATGAAAACCTGCGTGATCTGTTACCTTTACAACCTCTAAACGAGTGTGTAGAAACTGACCTGTAAAAAAATGTTCGGTTAAACTCTAATACCAACTTGCTATTAAACGAAACAAGCAATTTCACCTACCCAACAGCCCTTGGGTGAGCTGAGATAGCCCCTTTGAATCTGCAATGTAGAAGCCGAGGTGGCCCACTTGAAAGTATTGTGGATGGTCATAATGGTGAAAGAGAACAAGGAACCGTACATCGATTCCAAGATCAATCCAACAACCGTGATGTTCTTCCATTGAGATTTTCAAACCGTATCGATCCACTGACCCTCTTTGATTGGTGGCCAGCTTCTCCATTTGTTTCCCTTCCACTTCTATAACAACTGCTTCCAATGTTAATGTGATTAAAGCAGCATGTTTAAAAGCAGTGATTGAAATCTTGTCAAAAAAAGTGCGTATTCGGTTCTCCATGCCCTTCTTTGAAGGACCAAGCATTAGATGACCATCCACGATGATGCCTATAGGAGGACCATAATGTTAGTTTGCTTAAACAAATTCCAGCTGGATGTTTAAGGTTGAAATTACCTTTTTCAGTGTCCTCAAGAAGCCGTAGTACATCGCCAGCCCTGCCATCGATGGTAAAACACAAGTGCTGATGTGGCTGTGAGAGCTGAATAACAAAATGTGGGTCCCCATCCACTTTCAGAAACAAGATACTACTATGTGTTAATACCTTCATGAGTAGGTTATAGCATTACATTGTATTTCAAGTGATATTAAAGAAATAATTTCTTTGGGCAAGGAGTTATACCTGATGAAGAGAACACTCTGACTGAACTTAAACTGGGCTGATTGTTTGGGTCTGTCGAAATGAACAAGATGTTACATGAATACTTTTAACATGCTGGATTGAGTCAAAAAGGAAGTCCTTACCTTCCCCATCTTCATCTGGATCTAAAAAAGAAGAGGTCAATATTTACTGTATTTGATAAAAGAAGACAGAAAAAAATGAACTCACATGACTCGTAATGGATAGTGTAGTCATAGTCGAAATCTTGTGTGGTGTCATAGTCTGCAAAATAATACAACTTTGTAACTTTTTTCCATTGTCATGAGGCAGTTTATTTTTGGAATAGGTGAAAAATATCTTACTTTGAACAAGGTCAATATCTGTATGAATGATAAAGAAAATCATGATTAGATTGTTTTAATGGACATTAGAACCTCCCTTGTGTACACTTGAATCTCCTACACTGCTAGCGGTATGACCAATCGACCAATAGTACACAATATAATTGAAAATCCTTTCAACTTCATCTAATTTATGATGATAACATAATCATCTGCATCTTCCATTTTCCTACTTTGAAGATGAAGCAAATGCTAGCTGTTAAAACAAGGCTCTCGTACTGATTTTTTTTAATCATGTTTAGTTTCAGAATTGCTTCTATTTTGGCTATTAAAACAAAAGAATATCACTTTTGCAAATCTGCCTTCAACTCCATGCATGCCGTTGTGTAATACACATTGCCAGCTTATGTTTGAAATCACATTTTGATCCAAGGGGTCAGCATCTGCTTTGACTAATATACATATATTTTATATACTATTATATTTTACATTTATTTTTAAATAAAAAGGTGATAAATTACCAGACATACCTTTCCTCTGAATGGATGATTTCACTTCTGATGGTTGGAGGAAAATGGGAAAAGGGTATAATAATCAAATTTATGTGAGGGCAGAGGTCAAGACATTTTAATCCATCATTATAAATCCCTGAGAGATAACAACCGAAAATCTCAACTGTCATGCCAGCTTCTTGTCTTCAAATAAAACTCACCCGGAAATCGAGCCTCTTCCCATAATTTTGGAGCATCGGTTATTCCTTGCAATGGTAAAAAATTAGGAGGCATCATTGTGGCCACTTTTAGTTCCACGTGGATCTCTGTATCCACCTCTGCAGTCAGTGTAGTGGAGGCTAATGTCTGTTTGCTCTCCTGATACACTGTCATTTCCGGAGCTGTTGAGTTCTCAGTGTATGAAGAAGTCTTTTTCACAACAATTGGCTGTACTTTGAGAAAAGGTGATGAGTTTTTTGTCGTACTAGGTGGAAACTTTGAAATCTTAGAAGAGACAGATATGGTTTTCATGGTGCTGGAAGGGGAGCTAGAGATTTTGCTAACTGGAGAGGTGGTGAAGTTTTTAAGAGGTCTTGTATTAGTCATCTTTGGTGCTGGAAAAGAGATTGTTTTATTGATGGAGACAGAGGCGTTAGGTGGTCTTGTAGTGTGAAGCCCTGCGGGTGGTGGATGTGCTTGTTCAGATTTATTGACTAGAGCTCTGCTTCCTTTCAGAAGTGTGGCAGAGCTGATTTTTTTGGTTGCATTTATAGATGGGAAAGATATTTTTGGTGCAACTTGAGAAGTTTGATATGTTAAGTTAGAAGAGGGTGCTGTAGTACTAGTTAAAGTCTTGCTTGTAGTAGCCACAACAGTAGAGCTAGCAGTAGGTTCTGGTTCTTCAATATCAGGTTTAATCACAACCAACGAAGTGACCGGTGTAACAAAGTTATACTCCAAGGAAAGATTGGTGGCTTTTTCTCCAAGCAACCGTTGGATGATCAAATCTGACGTGTTCAGTTTAGCTAGCAGCAACTCTTTAATTGTAAAGTATGCCCAGAGCCGATGTACAAAGCTAGGAATGCCATCTAGCACCTGCCCACACACCAAAGATGTATCTGTGCCATTTGCAGCTGTTTGGGCCAATGGTAGATCATTCACCACTTTAACTTTTTGCTTGGAATCACTTGCAGACAGTCCAACCTTTAGATCTTTTACACCTGGTTTAACTCTTCCTGTGACAACCAATTCAGAGCCCTGGAAATAGTTGGGGAACAGAGAGCGGGTGATATCATATGCCTGATCATCCAAATAGGAGAGCTGGATGTCAGAGAGCAGAGGACTGGCGACTTCATCATAGAAACCTTTTAGCTGAATAGCTGCATCATCATCTTCGTACACCTGAAAGAATATAACAAAAAAAGCTTATTTGTTTAAATTCACTTCAGATAAGAAGTGCATACAAACAGCCCAAATTTATATTTTTTGTCATTATGAAATCAAACACAACTTTTCTACACTAAAGACTAAGCTTTAGTTGCTGGTTCAAATGTTAAACTGATTTATTTGACATCAGAGTTTTGTTCTATATTGATTCACTAACCATGCGAGCCACTCCACGATTCTCAAGGGCCAGTCTTCTCAACATGGGAAAATCAGCATCATCTCCAAAGGCGAGGCCAAACAGTGAAGCTAGACCCAGAGCATTCTGAGCATTACGTAGAATCAAATCTGGTTCTGTCTCCCCAATGGTGGCTTCTCCATCAGTCAGAAAGATGATCATAGGTACACGGTGGGAGGATGGAGCACGACCAGTAGGTGATGATGAGTGTGAGGATGGATTTAGAAGATGGGCAGCAGACTGAAGAGCTGCATTGATGTTTGTCACTGGTGTAAAGAAAGAACTGGTAAGCTTTAATTTGCAAGCACTTTCAGCTTCGGCAGATTTTTCATTTTGGGGCCCAAGGCAAACAAGGGGTACTTTACACTTACAATTATTTACACTTTAAGGAACACATTGTAGGTCTTAAAACTTAAAACCAGAGACATTCTAGTAAATTGTGAAGTTGAAGTTAAATGCTAAAATGTTTTGCTTAGCGATATGCGTTAAACATCTGGTAGAACCAATAACTGTATTTGATAAGATTGAAACTATTCAGGTAAATGCAATTCTAATTTTCAAGGGATATGATAGGGGGGGGGGGGGGGGGGGGGGGGCCTAAAAAGCTGGGGCCCAAGGGAGGCAGCGACTAATTTTGCCTAATGGTAAGTCAATCTTCATGTAATTTATAGTAAAATTTATGTATAATTCTACTAGCTTATCCTTTTCAGGCAGATGAAAAATATAATTATTCTTCAAGAGAAAAATCACCTACATCCTGCGGCCATTATCTTCCTGATAAATTCCTTAGCATCCCGAACATTCTGTCGAGTGGCCCGCACCGTACGCCCCTTCTTCCAAGTGTGGGCATTATCTGAGAATGTGATGAGATTGAAGTGGTCGCCTTCGCGGAGGTCACTCAATATGGTGGTCATGGCTGCTTTGGTCTGATGTAGACAAAAAAATACTATTAAAAATTATTGATCTCTTTCCAGAGTAAGATTTTGATACAGAAAAGTGCTACCTGCTTGATTTTGGTGCCAATCATAGAACCACTGATGTCTATGACAAATATAACATCTTTTGGAACCACAGGAAGACCTCGAGGAGCAAAGAAGTGAACGAAGTAGCCATCCTCAATCTGAAGACAAACACAGAACATTACAAAGCTGAACTGAGAAGAGGGCTACTTCAGGATTCAGGCAGGCTGGTGTGAAGACCTGAATGTCACCCATGGGGTCATTGAGCTCCACATCATACTGAATGATGAAGTCAGCACTGAGGCCTGTAGGAGAAACGCTTCTTTGTTGCTGTGCAGTGGGAGAGTAAAGTACACGTGCACAGAAACTATTCTTCTCCACTTTAGTTGAAGGAGGAGATTTAGAGTCTGTTGAAAACAGTGAGAAGAAACAAAGTTTGAAATATTATATCCATATCACTTAAAAACCTGTTACAAAACATCTATTTGAGATTGTAGTGTTTTGTTAGTCCATTATTAAACTCCTTCCATTTCTTGAATCTCATCTCTTCCCCAAATCTTTGAACTCTCTTAACATTAAAAGGCTTCTTTTATGCAACAGTTTTTTTGTACGGTGCCTATCTGGATATAAGTGTGCAGATGAAAAGTGGTTTAAAATGTTTTCTTTTGTACCTTCTAAAATGAACATAAAATTCATAATTTGAGCTTGTTTTGCATTATGGTGTGGTAAGGCCCACTATTAACGTTTGAGAAGGGCAATGATGTCCTAAGTAGATGAGCGAGTCAATGCACAAAACAGCTGTAGAAACCTTTATAGTACCTGCAAGTGCATCAACTTGACGTTTTTTTGAATAATATATTTAATTTTCTATTTATTTTCATGATATCAACAGTCTCAAGAAACTACATTGTCATTCACAAGAGCAACAGCTAAAGGTTCTTTACAAATTAGGTACGCACTCCTAAAACAGTAAGTATTAGACATATCTTCAAAATTACCTATACAATAATTGTATTTTATGTCTGTGTGTGCATACATCTCATATATATAATATATATGATATAATGTATATATATGAATAATATATATATATATAAATATAGATTTATATATATATATACATATATATATATATATATATATATATATATATATATATATATATATATATATATATATATATATATATAGATAGATAGATAGATAGATAGATAGATAGATAGATAGATAGATAGATAGATAGATAGATATAGATATATATATGACTGAAAAATAACTTGGCATATGTAGGGTAAACATAAGATCGCTAAAAGACCAATTAAAGTCAAACAAACAATGAGCCTGAAACAGATTAAAGTTTTAACTTAATTGTCAAAGTAAACGTCATCGTTTCTTGAATGTCATCAAAAATTGATAGACAGCAGCTTAAGCTAAAGTGAGGTTTTAAGAGTTTTAAGAAATTAACCTTTTTTAGAATAAAAGCTTAGAATTTCGACTAATTGTGCAATAATGAAAAAAATATATTTTTTTCCCTGTGACCATTATTGGACGTTCCCAGGGGCCTCACAGAGGGAACTCCTATTTACTCTACCTCTACACAAGGCCTTTTTGAAGCTGGTTTGAAAGCAACTGCTAAAAAGTGCTATATAAAAACTTGATTGACTGATTGAATGAGTTTTTAGTCAAACAAGATTGGAACACAAAGCTAAGGGGATATCACATTTTTGTGTGAAATTTTTACTTCGGTCATAACCACATGTGAACACTTTAAGAAAAGAAACCGAGTGAAGAATGTACAGTGTTTTGAAAATAGTACCTTGAACATTATTGGTCAGAAGTCGGCTTGTTCGCAGGGGAAGAACTTTAATGAAGCTGATTCCAGTTTTTTCTGATATGTTGACATCTAGAGAGAGGTTCTGCACAGGTTGACCAGGGCGTAGACCAACCAATAGCTCATAGCGTCCAAATCGTCGTGATAAAAGCTCCTCAGAAGTCAGAGAGAAGGACACGCGAGCCCCAGGAGGTACACTGACAGCCACACGAAACTTCTCAATCTCACGTTCCCTTGAAAAATAACAGTATATAATCAGTTAAATACAGTGTTTGTCAATTGGTCTTTTCTATTTCCTTTACCAAAGGATAAGATGTTAGGATATAACTGTTAGGATGTTACCAAAAAAAATGTAGGATATAAACTGATTAGTGGAATTTCCCTAGATTGTGTCTTAGACAGAGCAATTCTGTCCCAGAATCTATTTAGATGCAAAGTTATTTTAAACTCACTTTGTCGCAACAAGTCCTGCCGTCTTCCCCTGCTTTTTAGCATCATCGTAGATCTTCCTTGCATCTGCTCTTTTCTTCACCTCTGCCACATACACCTTCCCATTCAACATGCTGTGAATAGTGAAAGGAGAAGTTAAACAGAAAACAGCCTTTGACAAAAAAAAATGATTTTTGGCGTAAAACTTTTGTCTCTCACTTCTGTGCTCTGAAGGGGCCTGGCAAATAAAGATGAGCAGAATTTGTTTTGGTTTATATAGTGAATGAAATGTGCAAAACAATTGACAATTCATTCATCTTCATGTCGGCTTTCTTCCCTTTCGGGGTCGCCACAGCGGAATGAACCGCCAACTCTCTGGCATATGTTTCACGCAGCGGATGCCCTTCCAGCCGCAACCCATCGCTGGGAAACAATTGACAATTACAAAAACAAAATAAGTAAAAAAAACTATTACAAATCGAAAAACAAAATAACTAAATAACAGAAAGCACTCCAGCACCTAAGAAAACACAATGAATAATCATAAAACAAACGAACAATTCAGATAACACACTGACATTTCAACCAACACAGAAAATGATTGAACCATTTCAGAACCGACAACTTGGCACTGATGACATTTCTGTTAATGAGTGCTCAAACAATGTTTTTTTTACTCTAAAATTGGTCACTTTTAACATTGGAGTTAATGAGAACCTGCTCACTTCTGGAGTCAGCCTTAAACAGACAGTCGAGAAACTGCAGTTCACTCACTCCGTTACGCATTGAGAGGGAAAGTGACAATGGGAGTACGACAATGAATCAGGACACACGATTGAATCAAAACTGGATTACTGACTAGGCTCGTCCTTGAGCCATAACCGTTCTAAGCCCTCATTAATGTGTGACACAAGCCTCTTCGAAAACTTAGCTCCTTCTTTTTCATTCCTTCATATATATATAATAATAAAACAGTCTCTATATTGATATTGTGCGTTTTCTTTCAAAATTAGTCGTATTACAGAGAGTACTCGTTTGTTCAGGTTCCAGAGAAAATTCCTTCTGCCCGAGCATTCATAGATCTACCCTTCAGAATCTAACCGGAAACAGTTCACATCCGGGCACCAATCTGACATTTTTTCTATTTTTTTATGAATAGTGTGCGGATTGGGATGTAGCATCAAAAAAGATCACAGAGTCTTCTGTCAATCAGCTCTACTGAGGAAGTGACCGGGAAAGTTTAAATAACTAAATACAGCCCAACACAATCCTGCTCCAATGTTCTGAAATTCATCTGTGGAAATAATTAACTTACTTTTAGTAATTATAACCGTATCATTAGCAAAAACAACAGAAATAGTTCAAGGATCGCTTGCAAGAGCACTCGTCATGATTGACGAAAACAATCATCGCCAAGTTTTCGGTTCGCAAAAGTTACAATCCCTTTCCGTTTGGTTGAAATGTTGTTGTGTTTTCTGAATTGTTCATTTGTTTTCCAATTTGTAATTGTGTTTTTTTTGCACTTTCATAAATGTGAATTTTTTTACACCTATCAGCCATCATAGGTTTAGTTCTCTGCATTACATCTTGGATCTCTAAGCGCAGACCATTGACTATCTTATATAGATTTTTACATTTTATTTAGTTTACTATGTTCATGTTTTAAAGGTGAAGCTTAGCAGGACTGCAGCCCTCCTTGCCCACTCCCCCAAAAAAATTAAAATATAGAACTGACAACACAACAAAAAATCTTTCAAGGGAAAATGGTTATAGCACAAACTTTATCTCCACATTCATAAGAACGTGGTTACTTGAAAAATACAAGTTTTTCTGATAGCTATGTATGCTCTCTTTAGATGAGTTTCTTACAGGGAAAATTCTAAATTAAATTGAGTATCTATATCAAATATGTTTAAATAAAATCAACCAAAATCTAGCAAAACAAACTTCCAGCTTTGAAAAAGTCCTTGTCTGAAATCGAGAAGGGTAAATGGAGAGTGGAAAAACGAGGCGCCTGTGCATGTGTGTGTGGCACGGTGATGTCTGGGATTGCGGTGGATGTGACCCTGTGAACACAGAGCACTCAGTCACTTTAACAAATGTCCCTGCACTGAAGAAACATGCTTTTGGAGTTATTTGAAATAGTACAGGGGCTGAAGGAAGTGCCTGTCTGTATGTGTGTATGTGGAGGAGTGTGATGTATGTTAGTGATGCACATTGAAACATGAAGCCCTTCTTTGTAATGGATACATGTGTGCATTCTTCACGCATGTGTGTGTGTGTGTATTTATGTACACATAAATGTGCAAGTGTGTGTACCTTGGCCATGTTCCTTAGTAAACTCTGCAGGGTAAAAGAGTAGGTGAACTCGTCATTTTCTCTATTAGCTCTCTGAGTTTTCTTGACAAAGCCTGCTATTCATCTGCTCCAAAGGTTCTTTACGTTTGACCCATGTCTGCTTCCCAATCTCGTCTCTGTGCACCCCCTCTCTAGTTCCTCTCATTTAACTATGTCAAGCTACTGACCAATACATGAAGGCAAAAATAGATCAAAATAAGACTTTCAAAAAAGTTGACAAGAAATCCTAAAAATGCCCACCCAAAAGTAAATAATTTCACCAATCAATTTTAACTCAAGCTACTCTGTGCACACACATTAATATTCTCTCCCCATTTCTTCAAAATTTATGCCTGGAGAGACGATATGGTCTAGACAAAACCAACTGTACACTAATTACATTAAAGGGCCAATATTATGGGACTTTTGCAAGGTGTTTAAACAGAAATATGTGCACTTATTCTGTGTATACAACTATATTATAGTTGTATTTCATTGAGTATTTTCTGCAGAACTTGTAACAAAGCTAAACAGGGTTGCAAAACTACAACTATTTTTAATTAATCACATTATTGCTGCTCCTCTCACTCATGTATCGATTCCTCGACAGTGCAGATGCCGACAAGAGACGTGACATCAATGATGCCCCCAAATGGGGAGTGTTTAATGTATAAGCATAACGAATTTGGATAGTTTTTTTTTTTTTAACTAAATTTTAGCTTGGCATGTTCAGGAGAGTCAAAAGATCAATATCACCTCTATTATATTTCAATAATAATGTCCATTTAAAAGAGCATATTTGATGGTTTTCCAAAATAGGTAGTTTAAAAGAATAATTAAAACACATCAAATCTAGTGTCTTGCTTGGTTTAAAGCATTTTTGCAACATTGAAAACCTACATTAACTACTTGCATGAAAAATTGTTTGTTTTAGTTTTAAGTGTAAAATATATATTTTTAAAGAGCGTGTGTAATTGAAACACAATTCCTGGAAGGTATTAGGACATAGTGTGCACTAATTCTTGGTACACAACTATATTGGAGTGGTTTCATTTCATTGAGCCTTTCCTGCAAAACGTTTAAAAAGCTAAATGGGAAACAAATCACAAACTATTTTCAAGTGGTTGCTGTGTAGCATCACAATGTGGTTTCCCACACCTGAATATTTATTGACAATCACATGTTTGCATACCCATGGTGACTTTCCTGTTTACAGTGACGTCACATTCACCATCATCGGCCTGTGCGAATTGAACAAAGGAGTGGAAGCTCTCTTTTGTAGCAAGTGATGTGACACCATGAGCTCATATGCTCCTACATGCCTTCCAGAAGCCAGCGCGCAGTGAAGGAACAGGGACTCATCCCACAAGGGCAGAAGATCTCTCAGCAGAACCTTCTCTTTCACTGTCCCTGGCTGGTGGAACAAACTCCCTGATCCAGTCAAGAAAGCAACAACACTAACAGCTTTCAAAAAACAACTGAAAACTCTTCTCTTCAGGGAACACCTACTATTAAATTTTTTTTTTAACTACTTTCTTTTTTTTCCTCCTCTGTCTTTACCTTCTTCCTCTACTACCTCACTGCTTTGGGTTATTGATCAGTTGATACAACTTCTATTATGAGAAGCTGAGATAGACTTTGACGGTGTTACAGATTGCATATTGTCTCTCCCCTAATGTAAGTCGTTTTGAACAAAAGAGTCTGCCAAATGCATAAATAACATCACAGCGAATTTACATCCACAGCAACACGCCCCTAAAACAGCATGAACTGTTGACACCTGCAAATTGGGAGTTTTTAACTCTCTGTATTCTCGGTAAGTTGTTTTTTAACTCTAATTTTTTTTTTGGTTTGGATGTTCAGAAGAACCAGAAGTACAATATCACCTCCTGCAAACTCCAACTCTACTTTTCATCAAAATACCCGACAACTCTACTCTTCCTCGCAGGGATACAAAAAAGAAAACCTAGACAAAACACAAACAGAGACTAGCCCCTGATAGGGTTGGGTCAATTCCATCGTCCAACACCGATGGCAGATAGACGTCGCGATAAGGGGTTGGCATCAGTGACGCTCCAGCTCTTCTCTCATTCATGCGCTCAGCTCAGGAAGCAGTGGTTAGCATGACAATTCCATTTTATATGATATTGGAAAAATAGAAACTGGCTTTCTAAAAATATATTACAATCTCTTTCAATAAAGGAAATAAATGTAGGAATTAGAAACTAACCAATAAATCTCCAGAGGTCTGCTAACTAAAGAATGTAGTGTAATGTAACTGAAAGAATGAAGAGTAACTTTGTGACTCACATGGTAAAATTGGAGATAAACGCCGTTGAAGACAAATCCACCTCAAAAGCAGCTTCCTTAGCGATGTGGAGCTGGTTCCACACACTGCTGTCTATGGTAGTCACAGCATAGCGAGACACGACCGAACATCGCACATGATAATCTGTCACCTTCAACTAAGAGCACAACAAACCCCACAACAATGAAGAATTCATTGAACAATGTATGCAAATCACACCATGAAAGCCTAAGGAAAGATTAAACCGAGTATCTCCTATTCCAAGTGATTAATACGTTGACTTTTGTTTGTTGCAATAGCTAGCAATATGTCTTCCATATCTGCAAAATGGCCAAACAGATTTATTCACAAACCTGGTTTTATTTCTTTAATGGGCATGTTTATTTTTAGCAGATTACTGTAGACTTCTCTTGCCTTCTAAACTGTCACAGCTCAGTATATAGACGTCCTCTCTCTGTTTACTTGAACCTGGTTCAGACCACATTGGTCTGGCTACAGAACAGCCAGTCAATCTCTGGCAGGCAAAACATATATTAGCCAAAATCTGATTCATTGAAAAACATTAGAGGAATTATATTTACAAATATCAATTTTAAAACAAAAATTTTTACAAATTTTGTATGTAAATACAAATATGTAATCTTTTATCTGAATTTTCGTAACACTCGTAATGTAATGTTTTGCTATTACAGGAAGAAATCAATGTTTGGTTTCATAGGGAATTACAAACCAAAAACGCAGACAAAATGACAACGAGATGCAAAATAATTATAATGTTCATCATACTTACAGCTGGTTTTGCTGTTAAGGATTGACGCCTCAGCCTCTGAAAAAAACAAGGGCAAAAGGTTGTTTAGGTCTTGCTTCACTGGAGAGGTAAATGAACTGCACTTTATGGCCCATTAACTAAAACTATGCAAAAGAATTTACTTTGATGAACGAGTTCTAGCTTAACGCAAACAAAATCAATGGTATTATACTCATTCCTCTAGTCTCAGTTAGGTTAGTAAACTTGATTTAAGCTTACTTTGGCACTCACAAAATAACTTTTAAAGACAAATGTTGTGCAGAAGTAAGGATTTGAAAAGAGCTGAGTTCTTTCAGACGCCAGTGGTTTGGTGTAAATCTTGCTCTCAAACAGGCTGAATCAAAATCATTCATGAAAGGGGTGGAAATGGAACTTTATCTCAGTACTGTAAACACAAGGTCACTGGAGAGGTTCAGATGCTAACTATACACTCAATTCACCGCTGTGCCAAAATATTACCACATCTCCTTGAGATCGCTGTTCACACAAACAAGAAGCTAAATTTGGAAATAATTTTTCCAATAAGCATTATTTGACAGGGAGACATTAGATCACAACGTGAAATATATTTGAACTGAATTATACTACTTGAAAGTTTAATTCAGAAACTGATTAATTAAATTTCCAATTTCAATTTCAATGTTTTTCCTAAAGGAATGTGTTCTGCCAAAATCTTAAAATTTCCTAACAAAGCAGCCAAAAAAAGTAATAAAAAGACATTTTTATAATATAAAATAAACTATATTATTGTCTCCTTCCAGTTTTATATGTTTCATAAATCGAAATCTCAGCATTACAAGCTCAATCTGTGCTCTGGTTTAAGCTGGTCAAACCCATCTTCTAAAAGCTGGGTTCAGCTGGGTTTTCGTTGTACAAATATTAAATTAAATACGAGCAAATTTAATGGAAATGAAAACATAAAAACATAAAACCTTCAACGCAAACGAGTGAGTTGAGTGAATTGTTTTCGCGCGCATTTTTGTGAGTATCTCAGTGGTACAAAATATCAACCATCACATCTTAACACTTAACATTTGTACCCCCAACAAAAGCTAAAAACCCAAAATTTCGAAGGAATGATGAGTGGACATACCTGTAGAGGATTTGAGCGCGAGTCAAAGAGCGCATTTCCAACAGAAACAGCCGTTAGCAGGAAGAAAACAACAGGTAAATGCAGCTTAACCTCCATGCTTCCCGCCTGTGAGGGAAATCAACACCACTGTTTCTGCTCCTAGTACGAGGGCGTTAGGTCTTCCACTGACTTCACATTTTAGAGCACAAGTTGTTTGTAAAAGCAATTGTAGAGCCCCTCCTTCCCAAATAACTGGGAGAAAAATGATACCAAAGCCACGTGGGAAATGACTATAGCCTTTAACTCTGTAAACATAAACCCTTATACGGATTTTGCATTTATATTTGAAGGTTTCAAGGAGACAGCTTTGCTTCACGTGTGGACACAAATTTCACAGCGCTCTGGTTTTTGGAAAGCACTACAACCATAATGTTAACCCATGGATGTCTGGGACTGAAATTATTTTTGGCTGTACTATTTTTATTTTTCCCAAATAACGGAAAGAACATTTCCCTCCTGAGACATTTAAACTAGACTTTGTCAGTAACGTTAGAAAATTATTTTAGAATTGTACCCATACCGTTTATAAAATAACTTTTTTTATCAAGATAAAAAAGAACTAGAAAAAACGTTTAATTTGCTGTCACTAGTAACACTTATAATAATGATTTAATGAGCACAATAGCATAATTTGTTAACTGATACATGTTTACTAATGAATACAGTTCATTGTTCAATTTAAAATCATTGTTTCTTTATCAGGATTTTCTGTTATTTTAGAGCTCCAAGACATAATATCAGTTTTAAGCTTTTGCAAGCTTTTTCAAGACAAGTTTTGAAAAAATAAATTATTATTTATTTAAAAAAAAGTTGAGGCAGTCAGTAATATTTTAGTCAGTTATGCAATCATAAAATTTGTTCAAAAACCCCATGTCATTTTGATGAACAATTGAGCAAAAAAAAGAAGATATATCTTCTGTTTTTATTTTTCAATTAATCTTATTCTAAAAAGTGCTCTAAAACAATGTAACCAGATTGAACTGGAACGTCTCCCACATATTTGATTTCCCTTGCATCTGTCCAAAGAAGACACCATGTCCATAGACAAATAAAAGATTTTATTCCTGAGTTATTGGATTCCAATATTAAAATTTTCAAACAAGCTTTTCAGCTTCACAAATCAAATAATTTAAAGATAAATCAGTTATTGCATTTTCACATATCAACATCATAACATAACACAACATCCAACAAACTACAAATACACAATCATGAAATGCCAAATTTTTGTTTTACACTCCTTTGGCATACTTAAAAATGTAAATGGTATTTAACTTGATAATCAGTCTAATTTCCTGAAGAAAAAAAATATTAAGTGTCAGAATTTAAGGTTTGTTTTCCATGCTTCTCTGTTTTCACTTTTTTGCTTACAGTTTGTTTGAACAAAACGGTCTCAAAATCTAAGTTGGCACGTTTGATTATTCAAAACTAATGTAACACAACATCTCTTAAAACGTTCATCCCATTTCATCCATTTGCATAACAAATACAGTACTTCTACATCAATTGAGCAAACTACTCGGTTATTCTAATTTTACAGATGTTCAGGGACAGTCCTGAGAGCTTCCTCTGGTTTTCTTGTGATATTCACATTCTGGAATGCAAACAAAACACTCCTTTATTTTGGACACTCACAATTCTTCACTCTGGAGTGGTGTCGGGACTTACAGCAGGTTTGTCTCTGTGAGTGTTCACTGCTTGGACATTTAAATAGAAGGACTCCACTTTGCATCCTGACAGAGAAAATGACAAACAACACTATTAATTTCAGGAAAAAAAATGTAGCAAAAATCATTACCTCAAATTATGTTCTTTATCTCTAATTTGTATGCATTGGGGAGTTCACACAATCTCTGGTACATGCTCTCTCGGATAACTGCTAATATAAAAATCATGTATAAGGCGTCTATAACTGTGTCACCTTACCATACGCTAACGGAGTCAGTTTAAGAACGGTATGCAGAGGGCACTTTAGATAAGGAAGATCATCTGTGGAGAAATCAACAGCTTAGAACTCAAATGAGTAATTTTATCAAAATGTTTTGTAATCAGTGGCTGTGTTTGATTAAGACCTGCGGTTTTGTCTAGAAAGTAGGCCAGCAGACAACGCATGACTGCCTGGTGACAGATGACCAACACGTTCTCTTGTCTCTCCAGCTCCATAATGACTGGCTCGAGACGGTGCACCAGGTCTTCATACGACTGATGAGGATGTCATCAGACAATCAGATAATCATTTTCCTGGTAGTAATTGAGAAAGCATATAAAATAAAATAAAGAAAAAATGTTACCTCTCCCTTGGGATATCTGTAACGGTACTTATCCTGGTCCCTCGAGGCAAACTCTTCAGGATGTGCCTCCTGAATCTCCTCGTAAGTCATCTCCTCACATACGCCCTTAAAATGTATAGAAAAGGGGTGTAGTTTCCTAGATTAGCAAACAATTTTAATTCCAACCATCACTTACTGCATCGATTTCATTCAGAGCTTTCCACTGCTCATAGGGGGCGCCGAGTGCCTCTGCTGTCTGTATAGTTCTTCTCATGTGGCTTGTCCACACCTTCAGGGCCTTGATCGACTGACCTTTGATGAACTCACAAAGGGCCTTGGCATACTGATGTACAAACAGACATAACCAGTCTAGTTATGATAGTGAAACAAATCCAATACATCATCATAAATCATACGTTGACCCTTCATCAACAGTTCGAGGGGGCATCATAATTTCTCACATAATCCCCAAGATCTCCTCTCCAGGGCCAGAGGTAAATCAATGGGTTTAAACTAAGTTTTACTAAAAAGTTTTGGAAGGAACACAGTACATCATAAAAGTCCTAATCGTCCAAAGATTGAAAGATTTATTGATTGATTGGTTTGATTATGATGGGTGATGATGATGATGATAATGAGGGATTATAATGAAAGATTTTGGATGATGATGATGAAGATGATGGAGGATGATGATGGAGGATGATGATTGATGATGGAGGATAATGATGGATGTGATTGATGCTGATGATGATGATGATGGAGGATGATGATTGATGATGAAAATGTTCCGTTATTTTGTATTCCAAAAAATGAATATCTTATAATTTGTTTCAATTATCACTCACAGGCTGAATCAAAAATGTTCATGGCTGATTGCTCAGGAGCCTTATTTGGAGGGGCAGCTCTAGAGTCATAATGTGAGTAAATGAATCGCTCTCTCAAGAGAGCAAAGTCACAAAGTTGATTAACTTGACTAAGGTAAAGAAGTACATGCAATTGGCACAGTTCAACAGACTATTTTTAATAATCTCACCTAATTAGAGTTATCATAAAGTTGACTTAATGTATTCGCTGATACTTCTGTATTGTATTTTTTATTAATTATTTAGAAATTTGACAATGAAATATGTATTTTTGTAAGCTAATTTGCCTTTCACGAAGAAGACTGTTTGTAGAGAACTTAAATCTAGAGAGAGAAGCAAGGAAGGGAAACATCATAGTGATTAGTATTCAAACTATGAACTGAAGATCCCCTGTGTTTTCAAGTCCTGCTCTCTAAGATATCAGTGAAAGTGAAGAGAAAGTGACCAGTTAGCCAGATATGGAGTGACTCTAACCCAGTGACCGGACACACCAGTGAACAAACACATCATGAACACACCCCAGAGCAGTGAGCAGCCATGAGGCTGGTGGGCCCAGAGCGGTCTGGAAACTGGTCTAAAACCTTGCTCAAGGGCACCACAGTGTGGCAAATGGTTCACTCACACCATCTTCTAAAGGGATCTGAGGATTGACCCAAAGACCTTCTGATCACCAGTCGACCTCCTTATCCACCAGACCACAACTGCTCCGAGACAACAACTCCATAAGTTATAACAGGCTTTAACTGTACATTGAATTATATTCTGATCTCAAATGATTCAAGGCATGAATGCAAACTTGCATTAACAAGTTAATTTACTCCACACAGACACTATTAAGATGGAAATATATCATTTAACCATTTTTTGACGAACTGAAAAAGAAGGTAATTACAGCTGGCAGGTGTTCAGGAATTATAAATTAATGGTTCCTGTTTAAGCTCTTGACTGAACTCTTTCTTAAAATCCTTTCAACATGTAAACTCAATAAGAAGATGTATATTCAGCAAATCAAATGTTTTTTTTTAGAAAAATACAAATAAGAAATTGGCTGAATTATGTACTTGGTAAAAAAAAAGGCACACCTAACCATTTTAATTCCATTTATTTAATTTGTTGGGTTTTTTGAGTGCAGGTCCTGATGCCTCCCTTAAACCTTTTTACTTACTTAAATTATTTTTAACTGTGAATTCTTAAACCCACCCATTTGCCCCTTAGAACCAAAATTACATCAAAACACAATTTTTCTGCTTTTGGTTCTTTAACCATACTTTAATTATATGTAATTTGGTTTAAAATATAGAATTATGACACCCTCATGATTTGAATTACCATAGCCTTCTAATAAGAAGAGGTTGTTGAAACAAAATGTTCTCATGGCATTTAAGAAAAAAAGGGCATTTTTCTTGAAGCAGACTTTTTTGAAAATTGGTAGATAGTGTATGCTATTACATTTAATGCAGACTGTTTTATTACTTGTTGTTTTTGAGGGCAGGAGAGATATTTCTCAGTTTTCAGCTGTAGAAGTACAGTATAGAAGTAAGAGTTTCTCTTCTGCAGAGGTGTGTGTTTCACAAGGCTCCAGTAGAGGGAGTTAACTCACCAATTTGACTTACAGTGGTTAAATGAAGGAAGATTTTTTTTATGAATTTTTCCATCAATAAAGTTTGATATTACTTTTCCTATTCGACATGTGATACAAAAATAGTATTTGCTTAGCTGAATATATATATCGAAGACATTTTGAACAATCAGTTACACTGCCACTAATAGTAAGCCCATTTTTTTTATTCATGTACAGTAGATACTGACCAAAAATCACATGGTTATGAGCTAAACAATCACCTTCTGGCCTTGTGAAGAGAGGCCTGAGTCTCCACCGATTCTTCCAAGCAGGTTAAGTTCACTTTCTCCATGGCGGCTGAGATAGATGGAGCGTGGTGTAACGTGGATGTTCATGAGGTAATACACAATTCGACTCTGAATGTGATCCTGGACCCGATTCACAAGGTACCTAGATCCTACATTAAAGATCTTAATGTAAGAGAGGTGGCTGTAAAACAGATGGACAGGCGGATTTTAGAAGCTTCATTACAATTTTCACATAGAAGTATATGAGGTAGATGTGTACCTGTCCTTTACATCATCCAGGGGAACATATGATACGTTATAACAATCAATGCGCTTCATAAAATCCACCAGCGCTTCCTCTTTGTCATAGTTTTCATAGTCGGGGCTGCTCAGTTTTACTTGCTGTTATTAAGAAAACAAACCAGCAAATAAATCTGAATTAAAGATGTAGCAAGGTGTGTTTGGATGTATTAACCGGTTAAAAAGAAAGCAACTTACCATTATGTTTTCTTCAATTATTTCAGGGTCGTAACAAATGGACTCGATGAAAAAGACCTGAGTATAAAGATTTTTGTACATTATTTTTGGTTCTTAACTTCAAATATTTTTCAGAGGTATTTTAATATATTTATATTTATTTCAGAAACATGATTGGTTGTCTCATCAACATCTCATATTGACAAAATCGCTTGTATGTATGCACAGCCTCTCATTTTGATAGACTCAAAAAAAAATTTATTAAAGAAAAAAATTATTTATTAATATCTTTATAAGATATATTATATATTATCTTACTTACATATACATATATATTATACATAAATGTAACATACTGATTGCACCTGAAAAAGTTGCATTGAATCCTACCATATCTAGACAAACTAGGCAGAAAAAAATTATTAAGTCTACATGCCTTGAAGCCTTTCTCCTTGGCAAAACTGATGATGATCCCTCTTCTGTCTCTTGTTGTATTGGTAGCATCAAATACCTGTTAAGAAAAAAATGTAATATAAACAAACACACACAAAAAAAACCTTGTTCAAACGCAGTCTGTAGGTTTTCAAGAAAATGTTTTAAAGGAATGTATTCTTTGCAATCTTATTCTCTGCTGTTAAAGAAATTCCATCTTCTTCTAGATTCAAGGGGATCAATAACTTACGGGTCTTTTCACTTCCCCAACCACCATTCTATAAACTCTTTTTTTTGTGTCACACTCCTGCGAAAACCTTCATTCTTGTTCTAGTGTTCTATTTAGGCGAGTTTGTTGCTTGCTCAATGTTAGCCTAAATATATAATGACTTTGGATCCTTTCTTTTGATTTTAACATCTTTTCTAACATCCTCCTCAGACTCTCTTCATTACAGTGTGCACCATCTGTTAGCTGTTTGGTGAGAAATCACATGTGTTCATACTACAAGGTTGGTTTATATCTTGGACAGACAGACATTACATTCTTAACTCACTGCCACTTGTCCCTGCTCCTTAGCAAAGTAGTTGGCGATGTCCTTGAGGGCGTTCGAAGCACAGGATCTGGCAGACAAACACAAAACTTGTTTCATTTATTAACTGTGCAAAATATTAGGTTTGAAATCCTAGTGGAAACAGCATGTTACCTGCGGATTCTCATGGCCTCCTCATTGTCAGGACGAAAAAATTCATAGTTCTTGTATGTGTGCACAGCCTCTCTTCGGTATTGACCTAAATTAAAGACTGTTAAACAGAATACAATTAAACTAGTTTATTTATTGCAAGGTATGTTTGTTGTTTTTCAATGTCAACATCAAATGTTTTTGCCTTCATCCAAAACAGGGGTCATAATTGTTGTTGCAACTCTGGTCTTTGCCAAAAGAACCCAAATTATTGTTCGGGTGTTCCAAAATTGTAAACACTATGCATGTTTTAGTAAAACAAACAAGCATAGAAAATACAAGGATACGTGTTTTGAACTGCTTTGTTAAATTTCACTTGTTTCCAACACAGTAAATTCCAGCGCGTTAAATTGCCACTATTATGAGTCTATTTGGTCCTACTCTATAGACTTTAATTAACACTGAACATCTCAACTTGAACCATAAAAGTTGTTAAAGTCTTATTTTTTGCATTTTGATGGAAAATAGGGTTTTGTGAGGGTGTTGTTATATGAAAATACATACAAAAATACACAAAAGTCGATAAAGTTTTTGGCAAATAAATTGCCGGTTTAGATGGTAACCTTGTATATATTTTAAAACAGTTTCAGTGTATTTGGTCCTGCTCTGTATGGAGATATTTTATTTTCATTATTTTACTGTGTAGACAGGTTTTGGTAAGTGTTGTGAGCCTTCTTTCAAATTGAGAATTGCTGTGACAATACTGTTTTTACAAAGTTTGGACACACCTTCTCATTCAAAAAGTTTTCTTTATTTTCATGACTATGAAAATTGTAGATTTACACTAAAGGCATCAAAACTGTGAATTAAAGTGTGTGTAATTGTATACATAACAAAAAAAGTGTGAAACAGCTAAAAAAAATATGTCATTCTAGCTTCTTCAAAGTAGCCACCTTTTGCTTTGATTACGCTTTGCACACTTTTGGGGTTCTCTTGATGATCTTCAAGAGGTAGATCCTGAAATGGTCTTCACTTCTCAGGAGAGCCCTGTCAGGTTTAATAAGTGGGATTTCTTGCCTTATAAATGGGTTCAGGACCATCAGTTGTGTTGTGCAGGAGCCAGGTGGAAACACAGCTGATAGTCCCATTGAATATATTGTTAGAATTTGTATTATGGAAAGAAAAATAAGTGGCCATCATTACTTTAAGAAAAGGTCAGTCAGTCAGTCTGAAAAACCTTTTAAATGAGAAGGTGTATCCAAACTTTTGGTCTGTACTGTATATAAAAATTATTTATTTTTATATATTTTAGTTTTCACAAACGTTTATTGGTTTTATTGTGTTGCAACCAACATCTTTTCCTCTCGAAGCGCAATAGAAATTGACTGGACTTGTAATGCGTAGACTGGCCACTGGAGGCTGTGGCCAGAAAGATTTTCATTAACATCCATGTTAAAAATGAACAACTTTACAGTTAAAATGACAACTCTGAGAAGGTGAATTTTGTATTATTCTGATTTCTTTAGGTTGTATTAAACTTCACATTTTTGATCAAGTTAATCAAGTGAGTGCCACTTACCAATTGCTGAGAGTTCACTCTCATCCTTTCTGATCCACCATATAAACTCTTTTTGCCTATTTTGACTCTTATGTCCATGTTATATACAGTCAATGGCTGCTGCACTATAAAGTCTCTGTTGTAGTGTATTGGTTAACAGGATCTTGAAAGGAGAACGCCCCAAAAACTCATACATTACCTGAGCTTTAAATGCAGTACTATGTTAGATAAAGACTGTAAAGTCTTGGATAATCCTTTTGAAAATGTTCCTTTCAAATATTAGAAGCTTGATAAATATTTACATTTTGAATATGTAAAAAAAAGGTTAAGAGGGTTAGAAACATACAAATTTGAAACAGTTACTATCAAGTTAAAACATTGCAATGTAACTCATGCTTTATACATGTCAAAAACAATTATTAAATATGCAATATGGGCTTGTGTATGTTTACAGAGACAAAAACTAAGAACAGAAACACAAAATCTAACTCTGAAATTTTCAAGTTGATAGAGCATACACTTACCTTGTGTAGGGACTCCAATCCAGTTCAGATATCGGGTTAGTTTTTTGGAGATGTAGGTCTTTCCCCTTGCCGGAAGTCCAACCATCACAATCAGTGTAGGACAGTTTGTGAACTGGGGCCGTGATGCTGTGAATATAGAGTGATAAACTGTTTTAATATTGTATGTTGGGGTACATTTTACTGACATAAGATGAATCCACCATTTTGTTACTAATAACAAAGATAACTGAAAAAAAACCTTCATATGAACCTACTGGAATACACACCAAAATAGGACATTTTCTGATCGTTTTAATTGGTCTGACAGGAAAACACCCTTTGAAAACAACAGAACATTCCTTGATGGAAAGTCATGAGCTCAACACTAGCCTGAAAGTTTCCAGGACTGAGGAAACACTCCTCACTGTCCCTCTAGCTCAAGCAACAAAAGAATTTAGCAGGGCTGAAGTTCACTACATCAGGTTTATCATCAACAGGAGATTAGTGCTCAGAAACCTGGACAGATTTAGAGGAAAATAGTTGAGATGGCAGGTGAATGAAGCTGTTTCGGCGATTCCAGCCTCATCTTTGTCCTTGGGAAGGACCCAAAACCTTAGTGGAAGGGGACAGGAACCCTCCGCACCTGACCACCAATGGCTAATTGGCTTTATCTGTTGGAATCTTTAAGTAAATAATTTTAGACCAATGGATTTTATTCAGAACAAAACATCTTTTGACTTAAGCTTCTCATTTTTATTTGAATAAAAATAGCTATTTTTATCAATGAAGTTTACTTAGAAAATGCCACTATAATATACCTTTAAAGATAAATATAGCACACCAATTTTTTATAATAAGAAACATTGAGATGCTAGAAAATCAATGATTGTTTTTTTTTCACAGATCTGGTCAAAAATCTAACAAGTAGAAAAAAAACAACTTATCTTTCATGCAGTTTATATTCAAACATATCAAGGAAAGTGAATACAAACCCTCATAATGTTGCTGATTGTATATTTGTCAAAAAACGTGCAAGTGCAAATACACAGGGTCTGAAGAGGGTGAGATGACAATTAACTTTTGAAACTCTTTTTCAATTTGGTGAGTGGTTTGATATGAATTAAACTGATAAACTGAACTGATAGAATCATTGCAGATCACACTATAAAACACAAAAAATTACCTATTTCGCTATGACCAGTGCCACAAAGAGAGAGTGCGTAGAGGCTGTGTTAAAAATGTGGTTAAAAATAATTAGTGGATTAGTTAGGGAGCTGAGAGACACAAAATCAAAAGACTTTAAAAAGACTTGAGTCAATGGTGTTTGAAATCATGGCTTTTATGATCTACTGTAGAATCTTCAAATAACTTATGAAATCTTGAGATGAGACTGTAGTAGTAATTCTGTTCTTAATTTATTTCATTAATTTCACAAAAGGTATGGATTTTTGGGGTTGAATGCTTGTCATAAATGGTGCATGACAGCACAACACACTACGTGGAGTAGGAAGCAAGATTCTCACTTATTTACATTAACCGAAGAAATTATTTGTGAAATCGGGAGATCAAAGTTTATAAAAGATAAGGTAAAAAATAATTTAAAATCAAACTAAACATCAGGATTCCTTGAACTTAATCATGTAAAAAAAAAAGATTTTTTAAAAACTATTAAAAATAATATTCAGCTTTGGAGCTTCATCAGATTTTTCCCAGAATTTGGCAACTTTTGCCTTTTTCTGAAATAATTCAGATCTGAAAGGATTCAATTGTAGTATTTACCAGTCTCGTGAGATACCTGACTGGAAATCATGTAAAGAGAAAAAGACAGATGTAGTTGTGCAATATGTTTGTTAATGGTTGGGTTGGAAACATTCCCTCTAGTGTCCTGAATGGGATATTAACAAATGGGCCTCGAACTTACATTTGTGTTAAGTTCAGTAAATGTCAAATATGTGTAATAGCATGTTAGTATTTGTAAGAAACCAAACCAGGGGGACTATTTTTTTATAGTGGCCTTTCCTCTCTAGAATAGGACCTTTCTGAAAAGTATGAGGCAACTGGTAACTATTACACTCTCTGGTGTTGCCTTTTACTCTGAGACGTGTTTGATAAAACATTCCACCCCTTTGACAGCACGAGCTGTTTTTGCTTCACAGTGACTGAAATAAACAAGACTATCATTTCACCTAAAGCATTTTATCTCTTCATCGATGAGGCTAAAAACCGATCAGTTCACAGCCAAATCTACAATGAACATAACAGAATTGTGCATTTGCTTTCTATTAATGATATTTGTGTCATCCATGTGCTCTCTCTCAAACATTTCAGCCATCTTTGAACTCACCAGCACTGTCACAGCGGGTTCGTCTTTTGAACTCCTTTGGGAGAGCGTCCATCTTTGGGGAGAACTTGCACACAACAGTTTAAGTTTGAGAATCAACTTTTGAGGTCTCTCATGAACGCTACGATGATGTTCATATGCTCATGCTAATGCCACTGAAGAGGACAGGCATATGAATCCCCCTCTAGCCCCCTCAGTGATGACACAAAGACATATGATCTGTGTTGCCTGGCCTTGTCCTTTAATGTCTGCCAGGCCACTCACAACAGCGGCACATGGGGACAGTCTGTTCCCAGGTTTTTTAGGGAACACCAACTGAGGAATCAACTTTCGTTTTTGACATCTAGGTAGTGTTTGAAGTACAAAAAAAAATTCTTCATAACAAAAAGCACTTAAACGGACCTCGGGGAATGTGAAAATGTTGTTACTGTATTTTTTTTGTACATGATGTGTCACATTATATTGAAACACAAACATGGCACAACATTTATTCTATGGATGTATCTCCTGGGAAACTATCATGGCTCACTGCAGAAGCCACTTTAACCCAGAGCAAGCTCTTCACTGGCCCTATGTGAATGTCTGAACTTTTTCAGAAAGTGTCATATTTAATTGTTTAATTTAATTGGTTAAGCAGACATCAACGAAAGATAACACATTTTGCAAACTTAATATTTTAGTCATTTTTAAATATATTGTGATAAAATTTAGATTTTTAAATTTTTTTTAAATGTCAGCTGAGTGTAAAGTTGTTAAACCCAAACAATATATCTTAATTTATCCACATGAAGTATGTGTATAAAGATACTCTTTCTAAAATGAGCAGAAAAAATAACTAGTCAAGTCACATGACAATACTCCCCAAAAAGAAAGTACTGTTTTGCTGGAATTTAAATATTATTTTACAAAAATTTACAGAATGACACAAAAATATCTAAAATCTGTTTCTCAGATTTAGGATTACACAGGAAATTAAGGTTTTTAATATTCCTCAGAGATTAAAAGATTAAAAAAGACATTCTAACGTGCGTTTAATATTCACAGATCACTGAGAATAAGAGAATATTATATAATAAGATACATTTTATATTACAACATAAAAATATATTACAGACTACACAATTCAAAAAGTATTGAGAAACATAATGTAGTCTTTTCTTTGAGAAATGGGTATTAGTACTATAACAAAGTTGACCTGACTAGCCAACATGAGAAAATGTCTGTACAGGATGTTGGGGGAGTGCAAATCATGTTTGTGGTTTCGATACACAGTGTGTGATTCAAAACTTTGCATGAGGATAGAATTCAGCTGCACTAGTATACTATTGAATTTATGAGTCACATGACAATGTCACCATTAACAAAGTACTCCTATTCTCGAATTGAGTTTTTTTAAAGTATGAATTTATGAAACAGAAACGTTTCAAATAACTTTATCACACAGCTGTTTTATAAACAACTACTGTCACTCAAGTGTATTTACAACATGCTGACTAATTATTTGATTTCAGAAAGCGATTTAGACAGATTTTACCAATAAATCCGTTCATAGTCAAAGAAACTAACTGGTGACTCATCTGCATTTATAACACAATCAATGGAGAATTTTATAAAAGGAAAATAAATTCTAAATAAGATTACAGCTTTACTTTAATATTCACACATGCACATGCACACACACGCGCACACCCGTACACATACGTGCGCACACGCACGTACACGCACGCACACACAAAACACATATGGCATTATCATTATTATTTTCATTTCTTTTAAATACACTATATTTATAAAAATTCACAAAATGTACTTAAAAAATCCAGATTGCTAAATTTGTTTGTAAACATGTCGTTTTCTTAGTTTAAATATTTGACAGGACTAACAAGAGGAAACCTCATTTGTGTTTGTGTCTGTGTGGAGCTGATGGGGAAATGCAAATTATGTCTAAATGTGTGGGGCTATCATCTTTTTAATATTATACTACTGCAGCTGATTTATCTCCTTGTGCTTATTTTTTTATATTTGCTTATTATCTAAAAGTGCAAGTATGGTTTACCTTCAGTTAAACTCTGCTTCACACAACTGATGAAGTGCACCTCCTGTGGATCTAGACAGATAAGGTAAACATAACAAAGGCACAAATATTGTAGTCAACCGTTGTGATAAAAAGATCATACGCTTTATAGAAGGTATATCAATACAAAAATATATACTATTTAAATCCCTATATTTACAGCCTATTTGTTCACAAGCATTAGTATCATCCTATCATGCAAGAAGAGATTAAACAAACAGAGTACAAAGGCTCTATCCGTTTTTCTTTTATTCAGAGGGAGAAATCGCAAGAGAAACGACACAAGACTTTCTGTTTCTCCTGCACAATATAAAGCACTTCATCAGCAGTTCATCACTGTTAAAGAGATAAACCAACGGGTTGATGGCACTGTTCATGCATGCCAATCCATTACTAACATGGTTTGCTATGTACACATTGGAATACCATCTCAAACATGTACCACCCATCTTGGAAATCCGAGTTGCTAGATTGATATTTCGAAAAATATGATAAGGCGTGAAACACACAGTGAAGAGAAGGATCAGAATAATAACCAGTCGAAGACATCTGAGCTTCAAGATAACATCAATGTCTTTCTTTGTCATTAGAATGAAAGCCACATGTCCATAGCAGCAGACTATTATGAGAAGCGGGATCCCAAATCCAATGACTGTCCGTCCAATGCTGTACATTATGTACTGCTGAATGTATTGATCAGAAGTCGTGTCAAAACATGAGGGTTTGTTGTCGGAGGTTTTGGGAAAGAACATTTCAGGAAGACATTGAAGAAAAACCAAAAGCCAAACCATCACAGTAACAAACAAAGAGAATCTGGTTGTAATTCTCCCTTTGACTCTCAAGGTGTGGACGATGCCGAGGTATCGATAAATGCTGATGCATGTGAGGAAACCGATGCTGCCGTAGAGGTTGATGCAGAAGCACAGTCTTAAAAGTTTGCAAAAAAATTCTCCAAATATCCAGTTGCTTCCGGTGGCATAGTAATCCACAAAAAAGGGTAACGTTAGAAGATACAGAATGTCTGCTAGGCAAAGATTGAGCATAAAGATTTTTACATTCCCAATTTTTCTCCAGTTTCGATACATGGATTTCAAACCCAAACAGTTGCCAGTAACTCCAAGAATGAAAACTGTCACGTAGACAGAAGGAACAAATTTCTGGGTGAAATTAAAGTCCACTGATTTGCAGGTAGAATTTGCCCCCATGCTTCAGTACAGACTGACATTAGCCTGAAAGTTTGCATGTGTGGCATCTCGCACAAGCACTCTTGTTAAAGGAAGTGAGCCTTGCTGACAACCACCGTAGAGTTTCGAATAGGATGCTGATCCGTGAACTTTACACTACAGATAATCTCATTAAGAAGGGAATTATGACAGGAAAATAGCAATTTTATTTGATAATGTGGGGCCACAATAATGCGATGTGTAGAAAAATGAAGTCAGGTCTTTGTAGCATTCTTTTCAAATTAGGTACTAAATATTTTCCCCCAAACTTCAATTCTCAATCATCTCAATGTGAAATGTACAAGTAAATCTAACCAATGTTGATTGATCAATGTTGATTGACCCATTTATATTTGATTGTGGAAAAAGTAATAAATGTGAATTTGTGTCAGATGTAAATTGTAAACCAGATATTAAAATTGATTCATTATCTTTGGACTGCAAGGTGGTAAAAAATATGTTTCTTGAGTTATGAAGCTAGATAAACATATTTGTTACCAATTCAATCCATTGATAGATTATACATAATATTAGACAGAGGGTAATCAAAGATATTTTGAGATGTGTTAAGCATCTTGTGGAGTACATGATGTATATATATATATATATATATATATATATATATATATATATATATATATATATATATATATATATATATATATATATATATATATATATATATATATATATATATATATATATATATATATATTATCTGTAGAAAAACACAAGTGGCTGTGTTCCTTTTCGTTGGGAGAGAACACTTCTGATTTTGCAAATTAATTTAGATTTTTTTGCAATAAAATGCAAAAGATATAACCAGATCTTTTTACGATCTCTGTAGATATCCAACCCCTGACTGGATATACCATAGACGTAGGAAGTTTCAGAGAGCTGATGCTTTGAGTTTGGGTAAATCAGCCACTTCCTTCTTGAAAAGCTTCACTTCAGAGTCAAAAATGGCAAAAAAGTTGGGATTTGGTGGATAGTTGGTGGATGTTGGTGAGTGGCTCTCACCTGAGTAGCCCCAAAACTTTAAGAAATAAGTTGTCAAGAAGGTAAATTCAAGTAACGAGAACTTGCTCACTTCTGGAGTTAGCCTCAAGAGGTCAGACATCACAGTAACCTTCTAAGTGTATAGAGAGGATACATACAATTAAAGAGGGAAGACAAGAATGAAAATAGCCTTCAGAAATGGTAAACTACCTAATCATTGATCAACACATCACTGAAATCATTGATGAATCTGATCATTGATGAATCTGCATGTTGTCATAGAAACTGAAAGAGCACCCTTGTTAAAGAGATGAAGGCTGGATTTTGTCCAGAATACAGAGAACTCAATTACAATCTCCATTATAGATTATTTATAAGGTACATGATTAAGTTTTTGTGATGTTTCACAGGTTGTGTGCTTTCTTGAAGTATGATTTTATAGTGCAAAAACTAGGAAATATTATCATAAACACATAAAAATATATTTACAATTATATACAAAAATGTTTAGTAAAAAACGCATTCTGTTTCTTTGCGTATCATATATGAAGATACTAAATCTCAAGTCAGCCATAAGCACAGTGAGTGTCTAACCCCCAAATGCTGTTCCTCTAGATGATCCTCCGTAAGAGTAGGGACAGTTGTAATGGCAGATGCAGGAGTTGATGCTCATAACAGCTTGATTGAGCAGTCTTCCTCCTGGGCAGCGGAACGTAACCATCATAGTGCTTGTCTTGTAAGGTGTACAACATCGGTTGTCTGTACACGAGCCACAGTAGCGAGGCCTGAAGAGCTGCATGCTGTAGCACCCCTGATGTAAAAGCCTCACTGGGGTTGGCGACCTGTAGCTTGACTGACATTTCCTCCTGGACCACTGAAAGAGAAGCTTGATTAGAGAATCCTATAAATGAACAGAGCTCAATCCTCCAGCGGACTCACCCGTGAGCTTCTATACAGAGGCTGACAAGGTCGGACAATACACAAGCGCATCTGCATCTCCAGACGACAGGCTGGGTTTTGATTGGACACTCTTATGGATATTCCAGACCCGCAGGTACGTGAACAAGCACTCCACTCTGAGCTCTGATCTATGCAGTTTGATCCAGTTCTTGTTTGGAAGCCAGGGCCAGCTAGCAAAGATTGGTCACCTGTGGAAGCTGGCAAGCAAAAAAAGTTCAAATATGTTCAGTTACAACTTAACTGCCATTTACTGAATATTCTAAAGGAGTTGTTTAGGGTGTGTTTCGACATTCACCCAATGTGAGCTACAGATAAGCAGAAGCCTCTAACCAAGAATCAGCAGCTAAAGAAAATTAATCGGTGAGAGGATATTGAAGCTTGCAGTCCCTTTATACTGTAATTATAATTAATTATAAATGCATTTTACAGTCTTACATGTTTAAAAAGAAACCAATGTTCATGTAAATAACAGCAGGTCTATGGCAAGGCTTTTTAGTATTAAGCACCATTCCCATAACTTACTTTTGTAACATATTGAGTGTAAAAGTATAAATGCAGATGTTAAGATTATTTTTCTGTAGGTTGGTCACACCTCTCCTCGGTGCTTGGACCCTTTCTACTTCACTTTACCAGCATATACTTCTATGGGTTAACTTCAACCCCATTGTACAGTTCAAAACTATAAATCCATGTGCAACCTACTTTCCCCCTCTTTGTCTTTATGCTTTTGTCTTCTGTCTGTGAACTCAAGCAGCTCAGATCTCTCCTGATTCTCCTGAACTTTGTGTTATGGTGAAACCAAAATTCTTGGTTACGACTTAACCTTCAAAAGGAATCCCAGACCAGCATCAACAAAAAGGATATTCTAAAGATTGACTCAATACCCAATCTGCTGGAATCAGTGAGTAGCACAGAAGAGTCATAGTATGGTCAAAAGAAACTGTAAATAAGTATAAACTCCTTTTTAAAATAAGATTTTTAATGGTTCTAGATGCTGAAGTTTTGAAGATTTGGGAGAACTGTTCTATACTTTCCTTCTGTAATTTTCTTACCTTCTACATTTCAACAAAAAATTCGCTGCAAATTCCCTTGTTTTCAAAGGTGAGTAGACAATTGAGCTTCCGAAATAAAAGGGAGATGAGTAATTATATGTTCCTTTATCTTGTTTACTGGTATATTCGTATCACATGGAGAAACAATAAGAAGTATATTATTTACTTAGTAAACACAAAAGAGAGCCTTTCTCATAGGACACTTTTGTCTGTAACTCAGTTAGCAAGTAGGAGCCCTACTCTCGGAATGTAGCTATAGTGTGTGGAGTTATAGTATATATACAGTTTCTCAATTTAGATTTCAATGTAGTTATCCTTCTGGTAGGGGCAGGGCCTCAATTCTTTTCACCTTCATCCATGTTTCATAATGCACAACTCAGTATCTTTCCAGCAAACTGAAGGACTTAAGTTGCCTGATCAGTTGCGTTTTATTAAGGTTGCAGCTAAAATGTTCATTGATTAGCCTTCCAGGAATTGAGTTTGAATAGAGTTCTCATTGACAAGGCCCAAATAGCGTGAGAACTATTTATGTTGATTTAATGTATGTTTTTAACATTCCGTCCTGAAAATGTTTTAAACCGGAGATGTTCGTTATAACCTGAGTAAGAACTCCAAATACCATCATCTCAAAAAACAAATAATCAGACAATCATCGGGAGAGATTAGAAACATGCAGTTGTTATCAATACAAACAGACACGGAACAAAATGTACAACTCTTGCTGATATAACTTGTGTGAATGTGTTTTTAAATTCTCTTGAGTGTGCTTCATGCCGTTTCATTGTTGGTATTGCACAAGCGCGAGTGCTGTTCTGAACCATGGAAACTTGGCTTTAGGAAGAAACCACTATTTGTTCTTTTGAGTTCCACCTTGGCAAGACATTTGCAATAAAATGGTGAAAATCCCACATTGAAAACCTTGGGAATGTACATAATTGAGCTTTTTTCATTGGGGATTCAAACAAAAGAACTATTAAAAGAATGCACTTCATGAACAAATTTATAAACACCCACAGCAGCTAAGTCACGCTTCAGTCAATTAAATAGTTAAAAGGGGTCACTTTACCTATGTGAGCATCCTTAAGCACAGAGTTGTCCATATTTTCACACACCCACTCTTTACAGCATTTTCCTGGTGGCTGAACCCTTCGAGGATTAGGGCAGTCTGGGGTGGGTAGGAGAACATCTTCTCGGCACTGGGGCACACAGGTCACCCCCCCACCCAAACATCGACACTGGAGACCACAGGAGGGCTGAAACATCTGACCTTCCTGGTACGAGACTCCATTATGCTCACAACCCAGCTCTTTCTCACCTGATAGTGAAATATCACAAGACAAGATGGGTGACATGTAGTGTGAAGATATGTTCAGCAGAGAAGAAGAATCGAAAACTCACTGATGCACACTCCGGGGTCACCAGGGAAGCTGGCGCTAAAGTCACATTGAAGACCATGCTGACTGTCGCATGGAAACACCTCTGTGCATGACTCACCCTGCTGGCGAGCACACACCTGACAGCATCCGCACCCGTCAACAACCAAAGGAACTTCTTCTGGACAGGATGGAACAGAATCTTGGCACTGGCAGGGTCTCCCACACTTCTGACAGAACCCCGACTGAAGCAAATGGAGAAGGGTCAAGCAACCACAGCTAAAACGTCTGGGAGCTGGGTTTCTGATATGGTTTCTTATCAGATTGATATACTAACTTTTTAGACATGATTTCGTAAAGTAAGTGATGAGTCTCCTGTTTCACTGCATTCTAAACAATAGGTGCAACAATAATTTGACACTAGATGAATCTATTACTGTAATCGATTGCTCGAGTAATCAGATAAGCTATTTATGTTTTGTGATCTCTTGATGTTTAATTTTTAAAATAATTGTGTATCTAGAATTCAATAACAGATTACAGTGTTGCATGCTCTGATTAAATTCTGACCTTAAAGTCTAATAATATAAACAAGTGTATTATTCATAATGGATTTTTTACAACAATATGCAATAATTACCTAAGACTACAGATCAGGATTTCAAGCGAGTGCTTTTATTTTCTATTATGTCGAATAAATGAATTCAAAGGAAAGTTTAAAGACTGGAAGTAGGTTATACAAATTGGACTTTATTCTGTATAATTTTGTCATTAAACTAAGCTTCAATTCACAATAATTTTATCCAATGATTTTTTGTAACTGATTAAATCGGGTTCACCCGTAGATGCTATATTGTATAGAGATATAGAGACAAGTGAAGACATCGGGGTCTTAATGAAGAAAACCGTTTTACAACAGGAAAATGTGAATATTCTTCCCCAGCTGTGGAGTTAGCGGTAACTATAGAAAGAGATGGACATTGAGAGCAACAATTATGTGCCAAAAGTATGGCAAGGGATATCCACAAAACCCATGAACCAAAAGATAAAGACTATGTTCTAATAATTAGCTACTGCTCCAAATACATTTTTGAATTAGCAGCAAATTAATGAGTTTGCATTCTATAAACAAATAGTTTAGTTCTTTTAAGTATTTCTCCTTATACATGACTTAATATAAAGTTGTCAGGTACCTACAAAATAGCTATTTTCTCAAACTTTCAAATACTGTAACTAAAACTGTCATGCATGCAGCGAATCTAATAGAACTGCCTGTTTTTGTAAAAAAAATTTTTTAAAAGATATCAAAGTAAAGAACGTCTTCCTAAAGTGAGAAGAATAATAATTAATTGAAAAATAATTCCTAATAAAACAAAAGAAGTACTACTTCCCCTTCAAAACTCAAATAACAGATATTCTATCTTCTGTAATACTGTATAGTTTTTGAGATCCATTCATCCATTTTCTCTTTCGGGGTCGCCTCAGCGGAATGAACCGACAACTCTTCTGGCATATGTTTTATGCGGCAGATGCCCTTCCAAGGGAATAGTTAGAGAGATGCTACTTTATAATACTGTATACATTTTTTTTCTTTATGCTACACATGTTTCCACTCTAAAACAGAACAATCAAATCAAGTTGATTAAAAACTACTATATTGTTGTTATTTAAAATAACAATAAATGTAAGTACAAGAATTTAGGTTTCAGTTACATATTTCCTCTAGAATATTAAAGCAATCGAATTAAGCTTTGCTCTACTGAATTCAGTTAAAACTGGAAAAAAAAACTTGCATAATAAAAGTCTCTCAAAATCATACATTTCCGAGAAAAACCACAGAAGCACCACTTCCTCTTCAGAACTCAAAGACAGGTCAAAGAACATGAGACTTTCTAAAACAGCAGCACACAGAGCTAAACATGATCTCACCTGAAAGGTCAGGTAAAACAGCAAAACCCATACAATCAAGTCTTTTTGTCTTTCTCTCTGTAGCTTGTCCATTACGTTCCAGCACACACAATGAGATTTTCTACTCGTGTCAGGGTTTGCTGGCTGCCTGGCTCTGAACACGAGCACTTTTATAAAGCCCTCACTCTGATGTCATACCCTGACTGCAGGGTAAACACTGGCTGGAGCTCAATCAGAAATGTTTCAAATTCCACATCTCCTCTGCCCATTTCCAGGACCAGAAATGACTTTCTTCCTCAGATTGCCTGCTCTGGTGTGCAGTGATGAAACACGAGCTTCTGGAAGTAAAGTATGAACTTTAACCACAAGTATTAAAAGATACCTATTCGATTAACCAGCTGCTGTTTTTGGAGTTTATTCCACCAAAAATACATAAAAAAACACAGCTCAATACTAACATATTTAAAGATCCTCATGGGGACTTTGTGAAGCTGCTTTGAAAGCAATTGCTAAAGAAGCGCTATATAAAAACTGATTGATTGATTGATTGATTGACTTCCAAGGTGACTTAAACAATGCTGTTTTCTAATAAAATGGATTTTCTAATAAAGAGTAAAGTATAAGGATTTCAATGTAGTAAATTTAATAGACGGTCAGTAATTTTGACTTTATTAACAATTTTTTAATTGAATTAACTCATTCAATTTTGACTTTATTAGCGGGACTAACAAGAACATTTTTGCTCAAGTTCTAGGAAAGGATCTAAATTATCGTTAGCATATTTACTGTAGCATTATGCAGAGGTCACATTATGCGTAGAAGCAAGACCCAAAAGGCAAAGTAAAAAAAAAAACAATAAATGTACGACTAATTTAGTTTGAAACAGAATGCACTTTAATCTACTTTCATTTACTTTTAGAAGCCTTATAAAAGCTTGATTTATCTATACAACTCTCCAATCGTTTTGCTAGAGATCTGTCCAGATGGGATTCTGAGGGAAAATCAGTCTCTTCTGATGGCCAGCATTTCCAATCAGGGACTTTTTCACATATTTAAATAGGAGTCAATGGGAAGCATCTGTATTGTAAGTGCGTCATCACAGTGAGCAATAATCTTAAAAAAAAAAAACTAAAACATGACAATTGAAGTAAATAATAAAACTATTTATTAAAACCCAGAGATAATGAGATGTATGAATGACTAAACAAAAAAATGTCCTATCGAATATAATAATTTTTAGTTTCTTGGAACATCTGAAACAACTTCACTCCCTGGATGCCTGAAAATACTCTAAACTTAAAGAAATATCAAAGAACTGACATTATCTGCTTTAGTTTAAACTGTGGGCTGTGCAAAACACAGCTCCAACGTTTTAAAAATAAAGAGAAGATTGTTCATGTCAAGAGCTCAGACAAACAATTCCTTAGCAATGCAGGATGACCCGATGGGAATGAGGATTTAAAAATAGACCTAGACAGAAAAATCACTTTAACAAACACCACAGCTTTGGTAACTCAGCTGGAACACATGTGGCCTGTCGGATACAGCAACAGCACAGAGGTGGTTACTTGTGTCCAAATATTCAATCCAGTCTCATGTTTATTTGACATCAAATATTGCCATGTTTGAGTCATTGTTTTTCACAGCACGAGGCCCATTGGAGTAAAAGTCCCATCCCTTTGTGCCAAACACGGTTGTGTTACTCAAGATGAAAAATATTCTCGCTACTCATTCAGGCATAGGCTGTTATTAGTTTTACCAGTGGAGGACAAAACTATCCAAACACTATTATCCAGAACGTTATTAAAGAAACATTCATTAAAATCAACTGGAAATGTACTAGTGTTCAAGGAATGTGTAAATTTGTCCTGGAAGAGTGATTTGCAAAAATACAGTTAAATGTTTCGAGATTAACTGAGCAAGAAAGGCAGATGTGGATCTAAAACAGTTCAAATCCAGCCAGCGGTGGTTAAATAATAAGGTCCAATAATGTCTCATGGAAAAGTTTGCACTTGCTGTGAAGTAAGTACAATGAACGGTTTCCTACACTTGCGAGGGCACAATAACACAGAAATACGAGAAATGTAAGCTCTGATTCATGCCCTAAACCAGCTGTAAGACGAGTGCCCTCATTTACACTCATTCATTTCAGTATATTCTGAATAAAACCTGATGTGATTACCAGGAACTTGTCCAATTTCCTTCCTTAGATCTCCAGCACCACAAAGACCCTATAATAAAGAAGATTTACTTGATGAATCTTGGCCAAACAAATGGAAAATAAATCAAACATTGTAGGTTTCGCCAGGCAATTCATTCTTTGAACCAGGCTGATCATTTAGCTTTTTGGCTTGAATATGATGGCCTGAAGCTCAAACATGAGTCAGAGTTAATGCCTGAAACATGATTCTTTAAGCCTCTACGATACTAGATACTCACTTGAAATATTCTGCATAATTAGTAATTCTACACTTTTTTTTTTTACTCATCTCAATCTGGACTATTCATTAACTCTGTATTCTATTTGGGTACTTAAGTTAGCAGCAGGCATTGAGAGTTAGCTCCTCTCAATGAACTCACCCATGTTACAGGGACAAGGACAAGGACAGTGATCCAAACCTACACTCGGTTGACCACCAGTGGGTGAAGCAGGTCAGTACCTGTGCATTTCTAAGGTATCCCATAGAAATTTAAATCATGGGGAATTTGTCTCCATTCTGGGTTGGGTGTCCTGGTAACAATATATCCTAGCTCTTAAGAGCAATACATTTTGTTTATATACCGGTAACCTTGACCAAACTGCTTTACTATGGTTTATTGTGTAAACTGCTTGATCAAATTTTAGCTGATGGATGTATTAATGCACAAAAATAGCATGCTAAGTACCTCCTCACAACTCCAGGTATGTCCAGAAGATACTTTTGAGTTTTGATACCAAATGCACACTTTCAACCCTTAATGTCTGGTGCAACATGTTTTGTTAAAACTGTATTGGTAAATATGAAAAAAATTATGCTTTCATCACAAACTCCTACAGAAACCAACTCTCATAGTAGTTTTTATTATGCTGTTTTTAATGGTGATTTCTGCTTTCTAACCTGTCCAAACAAACTGCAAAGAAACTGCCACAATTATTTGACGCTATTGACTGAATTTTATTGGCAACAATAATGGACAAACTATTGCAAGTACAGTTTATATGAGTTCAGTCCCAAAGTAGTTTAAAAAAACAGAAGCATTTTTGGCATAATAGGTTCAAGAATAGTTACAGAAAAAGGGAGACAAGCTTCTCACGAGTCATTTGAGTTAATGAGTGTCGTTTCTCAAAAAAATATTTTGTGAGAGGGGTCATTTGATCAAATATATAAAGTAATAATAATCACTAGCTAATTAACAATGTGAATAGTTGTTAGTTAGCAGCCTAAAATGAACTCCAGCTCTTTTGTCAAGTGAGTGGACTTGCCAACAGCACAATGCAACCTTAAGCTGCAAACTGAAAAGATCATCTAAGAAAAGTGCATCTGCATCTGTGTTTTGGAGTAAAAAGATGAATGCAGTCGCCTGAAGCATAATCTCAAACACATAAATCCAGTTTTTGATTGTCGCTTACTATAGTGTACTAAAAAATCCCTGCAAACAAATTAAAATATTAAAGCTTCCAGGATATAGCCCTGATAATTTTCTTTTCTCTTTCTTGCCAGATGTGCAGCCATCATCTAAAAAGAATAACTTGACTCTAACTAATGTCTTTGAGAAAAGGAAATGATACCTGCGTTCCAGACATTCTAACTGGACGTGTGAAGTTGCTCCAGAGAAAAGCCTCTGGATACTGATAAGAACACCATCGCAAGTAAGGGTCGGCTTATGACGTTCAGAGCAAGCGTATCTGTCTTTCACAGGAAAGTTGCCTTACTGAGCACACACCTACATGCACTAACAGCTTTATGGGAAGAGCTCAGCAACAGGCCAGAGGGGAATATTAAAATATTTCAACTCAATCTGTGAAATCTTTCAGCACAGACTTCGAGTCACACTGACATTTACCGGGGTACAGACAGAACTAGTGTGTAGAACTTTTATCACTTAAAAAAACTTTTTTATCATCATAGCTTTAGCAGATCATTATCATTTTATCATTATTTGGAACCAGATGTCAGTATTTATGTACATTTTCTAATAGGGCAGAAAGCTGATGTGGTTCAACACACTGTAGGTGGCAGTCTGTTTTATTTTCTCAGTCTAAAACACCGTTGATGAGTTGATTCTTGACTTTAAACAGGCCGCACAAGACTGTGTGTGGCACTGTGATGGCTTATTCAGAGTCGGAGTACCTCTCCCTTTGAGTATGCATTTATTGGAAGCTTTAAATCAAACTGCCAAAAAAATTAAGGGAGCAACCAAAAAGTACTTAGTCACAAAAGTACACACCCTCAAGTAGTGCTTATTTAAGACATTTAAGCCATCACCGGAACTTGCTAAGAGGAGTTTTTAATGGATTTAGGTACTGGATCCAGATCCTGTTATGAGAACATCTATGAGGGGGAAGTGATATGGAAGAAAGGAGCCAGACGGGTACGAATAATACACTTCAGCACATTCATGTTACCTTATTAAGTGAGGTCATCTGTACTCAAATTGGAAATTGTTAAACAATTCCATGCCTTTAATAAGATTACAATAACAAACAATTTCCAATCCTGGTGGTCATCGTCTAAAATAAGCTAGGACAAATAAACACAGGACATGGGATAGTTTTACTTCAAGAGTAGCTTCCAAACATGTGGTGAACAGTGTACAATTTGTTAACTTATATTCTGAGCTGTCATAGCAGAGGCCTCCAAACTATAAAGAAAACCCCATATTTTGTGTAAATCCAGACGTCTGAATGGCTCAGCTTATTCAGCAATAGCAATGTTTTAATAAGAGCAGATTTGTTAATCATTTTAACATTAAATCATATTTTAAGTAGTCTTCACCTTTGCAAAAAATGGCTCATAGAAGGTGGCTGTTTATTCATCTGTTCAAAACTTTTACATCTCTCTCCATGAGCACCCTGAGGGACTTACAGAAAGTGTTAGCTGTCTAAAAATCAACTCAAATAAAAGTAAAAAGTAGCCCATGAAAAATGAACTGTGTAATGTGACAAAGGAACTGTTCATTGCAGCTTTTCTCCCAAGGAGGCTCATCTCTCTTGTCTCGGTTTGTCAAAGGGTTAATTAATGTTAATTAAAAAAAAACATTAATGTGAAAAAATAATAAGAGGTCACCCCATCTAATTCAAACAGCCATTTATTGGTTAATGTGTAGGAAATAATTTTCATTCAGACCAGAAGCAATATGATACTAGCTCACCTAAATGTCCTTGTGCTGCTTTATGCACAGGTTTTCTGCTGAGAATAGCTGATGCATTTTTGCTGGTCGCTAAAACAGTTAAGTTAAAGCACTTTTCTTTTGGTTGGACCTGAATAGTTCCATGTCCTGTACGAATGAGAGATTAGTATAATTAAATAATTGCCCCCCACCTCTTTTTTCACTGGGTCATTTATAAATACTTTTAATATACATCTATTTTTAACTAAAATAAAGAGATAAAAATGTAGAAAACGTAACAAATTGCTGAACTAAATATTCTAAAGTGAACACACAAACTACTAAAAAAAAATGTACTGTACACTTAAAAAAATACTCAACATCCCAGTTCTACACTCACCTCTTACAGGAGCATATTCAAATAGTATGTTTTTAACAGCAAATGCAATTTTACGATGTTTTTTTATTCTAGTATTAGCTAATAATATTATTTTCAGTGTCTGTTCATGGTTTAAATTCTAGTTTTCGATTTCCTTTTCCTTTTTATTTCAGCCTGTGATGGTCGTCCATATTTTCAGTCATTTTCAGTCCTCCACATTGTTTTTGTTTTATGAGCCATGCGCTCTTTGATTGTTGTTGTGTACACCAACCTTCATTTCTACGCATACTCCTGATCCAGTTTCCTTAAGCCAACCCCTGTGTTTCACATTCTTACATTTAAGTTGGCTTGTGCCTTCACTCTCTGTCCATCTTTATTTATTTTAGAAGTGTAATCTTTTTGTGTCTTAGCTTAGTGACACAAACTTTTTATTAAAAATAGCTAAAAACATTTTATTAAATGTTAAAAGGCTCTCCCTAGCTCTTGCATTAATTGATCCCTTACAATTATGCAAATTTATAATGTTTATTGAGGAAAGTGTAAAAATAAAAACTGATGCAGCGGAGCTTGCTATTCTGAGATTATTTCTACACCAATAACTTCAAGTAACAATAAATATGTAAATATATTAATGGAAAAAAGTGCGTAACTATTACTTAAATGAACGAATGCTTAATTCAAAATCTTAAACACTATAATAATTTTATGCATTTATGCAGCCTGTAATAGACTTGACATATATTCGTTTCATCCACATGAGGGAGATAAAGTTTAAAAAGTTGTTCAATCAATTTTTGCACATTTTATTAACTTGCAAATCAAATTGTTAAGCTGAATGCTTTACTATTGGTTCTAGAACCGGAGAAGCGCCTGCAATCCCAACACACTGCAGGGATATTTAGAAGATGATGGAAATGCATATTTATGCCAAATTTGATTATCATCGTAGCATGACATGAAATGTTTGAAAATGTATGGAATTCATTCACAATAGAAATCGATTCAAACATTGACAATATATTTAGCTTTATTATTTGTATATAAATCATTTATGGACTACCACCATCCTATACACTTCATTACAGCAGGATGAAAAATGCATATCAGAATTAGTTCACAACTTAAAATAACGAGAGAGAACATTTCTTCAACAACAAATGAGTAAAACAATTTCTTTTATTTTAGATTCCTGAAAATGAACAGTTTTATGTCCTTAGTTAATGCAACATGTTTATACATGATTATGCTCGATGAAGCATTCAATTATTATTTATGTTGATAGTTTGTCAAATGAGGGAATTTTATATCTACCCTGTTGATATCGCTAGCATAATCATCATGTTTGCTTACATCCACATTAATTTTCACCCCGTTACTAAGTACCTGTCTATACTGACAATGAGCAGTCCATGACAGGTCTTTATAATGATAGATCATGCAGCTGACTTACAATGATGCAATTCAGCTAATTTAGTGGATTTTCCAAAAGTAAATTTTTTTTATCATTTCAATGTAAAAAAGTATAAGTTTCACTTTATTAGCTGGTTTATAATTCATAAATTCATTAATTGAAAAAAAAATGTTTCCCATTTGTCTGTCCTTTTTACATATCAGAAAAGAAAAAGAAAAAAGTTTTTGTAAGAAACAGTTAGAAAAATAAAGATTTCTGTGAGAAAATGGCTCACATTACCAACATTTATTGCATGTCAAAATATAGTCAACAATCTTCAACCAACTCAACACCTAAGGATGAGATAAATCCTTAGCTGCACATTAAACTGTGAGTGAGCAGGTGGTTTTTAATGGCTGCAGTATAATCTCCTCGCCACAGGTGGTGCTTTTTGTCCGGGGAGTTCAGTTTCTGTAGTATTATCTCCTCACCAAAGGAAGGGTTGGTTGTCCTAGGATGGCTCCGAACCTGCAGTTCCCCATCAGTCGGTCACTCCGACTATTGTCCGTGGCGACTATGGGAACTCCGCTAGGAGTGCTCTACTTTCGCCACACTCTTTTTAAAACACCATTCAGCGGCCAAGCTGATGGTCAGGTGACCACTCCCCACACATAAAATAGGTGCAAGCGTGGTACTCCTTCTGTCTGCTTATTGGAGCCATAACTCTCAGAATACAAGTGACTGGTGAAAGAGTTCACATCGGTGTTGGATTATATTCCCCTTTTGTGGATCAAGAGATCTGGTGTTTATGGCAACCAGCGCGATCCTCACACCAGGCCGTTCACAGTAGGATGTGTACTTCACGTGAGTATACTCCCTCGGCATAGACCCCTTTGGTTGGCCTCGAAGGATGACTCAGTACTGCGTCCTCCCCTGGGCTTGTCTCTGTCCCCTCGCACCTTCACAAAGGTGTTTGAAGTGGCTTAGTTCCGTTATACGGGAAAGGGTTTGAATCCTGGTGTACTGGACGACGAGGTCTCAGTTGATTTGTCACAGAGACAGGGTCTTATGTCACTTAAGTCGTTGGGCTTCGGATCAACCCAGAATCTCTGGGTCTGACCCCTGGCCTGTGCATGTCTTTCTGTGTTTGGAGCTAAACTCATTGAACATGCTAGCACGCCTCCCTGGAGGTCATGCACTGAGCCTCCTGAAGGCAGAATGCAGGGTCTGCATAAATTGGTGGTCCCTCTGACAACTCCAGAATCTCATGGGTATATGGGTTCTGCAATAGCGTTTATTCCACATATGGAACCATTCCAGCTTGGCTCATGTTCCGAGTGGGTGTATTAAGGCAACTAAAGGTGAACGTGGTGCCTCGTTGCTGTCTCCATCTCTGGAAGGACATTCGGTTCCTCCATGCTGGTGTTTCCCTGGAGGACCTGCCAGGTGCATAGTAGTGACCACTGATGCATCAAAGACTGGGTTGGAGTGCTACATGCTGGAAGCACAATCTCAGGGTTGGACCAAGAAGTATCCTTCCTGGAGCAAAAATCGCCTAGAGCTTAGCAGTGTCCCTAGCGGTAAAGCACTTCAGGAGAATGCTGCAAAGATATCACGTGTTGGTCAGGACAGACAACACAGTGGTGGTTGTGTATGTCAATCAACAAGGAAGGATACGCTCATCTTGTTGTCATCTCTCACTCGTAGGCCGCTCCTCTGTTGTCAGTACTAGGGCTGTCCCTAGTTGCAGTCCAGTTGCAGGAGCCAGGTTGAACCTTTCAGTAGATACACTGTCTTGTTGAATACCCCAGTCAAAAGAATGGTGACTCCATCCCCTGAAAGTCCAGCAGATCTGGGAGTGTTTTGTATAGCGGTGGTAGACCTGTTCGCCACACCAGAGAATGCTCAGTTCTGGCTGTTCTATGCTCTGTCCCAGGCTCCTCTCGGGAAAGATGAGCTGGCGCTTTACTAGTCCAGGAAGAAACGCCTATATGCATTTTCCCCAGTGAGCCTCCTTGCACCCCTCCTGTGAAAGACCAGGGAGGACGAGGCAGAGGTCCTAACTTTGGTACCTTGTTGGCCTAATCGACCTTGATAGAACCCCTCGTGACAGTCCCTCCCTGGCCAGTTCCCTTGCAATCGGTCCTTCTGTACTAGGGATGTGGGCACAAGCACCCACGTCCAGACCTCTGAAACTTCATGTATCATACTTGCGGAGAACCCCCGGTTATGCCACATCCGTGGTCCCAAAACTGTGTCTTGTCAGAGCTTGTTATGCCGGCAATGCTAGTTATGCCGGTTCATCGACTGGTGCCGGAATTTCTAAGTCCAGCCTTCGAGGTGGAGAGTATGGCTTTTGCACGTCTCCCTTCAGCTCTGGAATTGACGCTCCCTCCTTAGGCACTCGTCTGTATGAGAGAGTGTTTTGACCGACTGCCCATTAAAAATTACATTTATACTTAAGGTCAGGGTGGAGGAGGACCCCCTCGGTGCAGGAATACTTATGTGCCCGGCTTGCCTGGCCGTCAGCAGATGCGGAAAGACCTAGGTTGTGGCGTTTTGCAGGGTATTGCAATAGTTGGCAATGATATAAGTCGGAGTGACCGACGGATTGAGAATGTAATAGTTACTTTCGTAACCCCCGTTTCCCGAATAGGGAACAGAGACTTGTGTCTCTCAACCATAACCATAAAGTCTGGTTGCTTAGGGGTGAGTATGGCTTTGGCTTCACAAACAGGAAGAGTGCCATGCTTGCACCAAGTTAATGTCTGGGGCGAGGTCACCTGACCATCAGCATGGCTGCTGATATGCATTTTAAAAAGAGTGTGGAGAGAGTAGAGTGCTCCTAGCGAAGTTCCCATAATAGGCCCCGACATAAGTCTCTGTTCCCTATTTAGCCAACGGAGGTCACAAAAGTAACCATTACGTTTCCCCAATCTCTCTGAATTGGATCTTTTCAAGTTTAAAGCATTTAAAATGTTTTCTCATTGAACTAGAATAAAAATGAATTCACTTTAAATCTAGTTATATTTTCCAGTAAGGCTCTTGATTTGGCCATTTTCTCAAAAGCAAGGGAGCTGCTAAAGACCCCTGCAATGCCACTTTAAATGTAAAAAAAAGTAACTTCTGTATTTGCTTTAAAAGTTGTTTATGTGTTACAGAATATTATCAGTTCCCTATATTCAATATGCAGACGTTTAGTTGTTAGTGTCCATGATTTTCTCTTCACGTTTAAGTTGGCAACTTTGTATCCTTTTAATAAACTGTAACATTTAAGCAAATATATAGAAATTATATTTGAATCGCATTCTCAGGTACAGTAAAAGGACTTCTACAGGAAACAGAGAGGGTGTAAAGGGGGAACACTTCACACTCAGCTATGGGTTTTTGTTTAATTCATGAGGGCAGCACAAACTGAAAACACTATCACCCGCGAAACGTCGTTAACTCTTGGCACCGCCGATTTAAGCCCACCCTTGCCGGTGTCGAGCCACATTTGTGCTTCTTAAAACCTTCTAATGGGATTCCGTTTTAATCTCTTCGCCAAGCCTCGGGTCAGATGCGCTGGGCAGTTTGGTCTGCTCGGTTATCGTCGACGAACTTGACGTTCAGTCTAGTTTGTTTTTATTCATTCAGATAGAGGCGGGCTAGCTCAAATGATCATTCACAAGGGAGGGCTCTTTGTCCGCGAGTGCCACCATTTAATAAAAGCTCGAATGGGAAAGCTGAAGTTCACTGTTTGAGGCTACAGGTTCTGGAGAGCGCGCGTTTAACTTTATACGACAGTTTCAAGCTTCGTAGGAGACAAATGGCTGAAATGAAGGGAACACCAGCATTTGATAAACCTAAGGTACGTGATGGCGTCAAAGTTGCATCTGGTCTTCTTATGTGCAAAGATACTTGGAGTAAAATGGTGTTTTAGGGAAAAAAACTCGATTAATGTATATTATTAAAATACGCAACTATATCTATAGCAAGCACCTGAATCTGTTTGAAATATAATTGCTTGAGAAATGTCTGTTCATTTGTGCTAGCCTATAATATCTTGTTCCAGGCTAAAAAAAACAATTGCTACAGCTATTAATTATATATATAAAATAGAGAAAAAAAATACTGGTTGATAAGTGACAGGTTTGGGTTTATTTCTAAATTAAAGAGAAAAATAAAAACAAATACTCTCAGGTAGGATATTATACCTTTCAGCCCAATACAACCATAATGTTACATTTTTACATTACTTTAAGTTAACCCTCTATTTAGAGCATTTATTACCTGCTAGAATCATGCAAAAGAACACCCTCTACCAGTCAATTGGAAGGTTACGTTCACCCACCATTCACACTGTGGGCCAATCTGGAGTCATCAGTGGGGATGTTTTTTGACTATGAGGAAATTTGCACATCAGGTGGATAATTCTGTTTTTGAAATAGTTTCTGTTTTTGTGGAAAAACCAAAAAGCATTTATGAATGAGACATTTTTTAATACAAAAAGGCTTTTACATTTTGACGATATGTGATGGCAACAAATTCATAAGTCTTCGGAGATCCACATCTTTATATCACAGAGGAGTGCAGTGGAGTGCCATGCAGCTGCCCTTTGGAATTATTAAACTGACTCAGCAAGCAGAAGTCAGCTTGGAGAACTGATACCTGAAACAAGCTGATAAGCAAACAATCTACGGCAGTATTGCAAGGTTATGTAAAATTATCTATACTGAGTACACTGTCCATCTTTACTCAAAAGTGCAATAACGTCCATGTTTAGACAGCATTTCGAGCAGAACTGATATATATTGCCAGTTTATTAGTGTTGGGTATCCAGAGATGCTTTTTTTTGCAAAGATGTCCAGCTAAAAATGTTGAAATTTCATTTTCACTTCTAACGAAGAAAAATAATACATTTTTTGTACTGGAGTAAAATAACTATTGCTTGAGTGTGCATGTAGTTAAAATATTCATATGAAAATCTACTTGGGTGGAAAAAGATAATAAAAAATACATATGAGCATTTAGGAAGAACAGTTACAGCAGCAGTGTTTTTTTCCCAAACAGCTCTGAGTCCTCTCTGCTGTTTCAGTGATTCATTATAATCTATTAAAGTATGAATTTATAGTTCACCACATGCTCACAGTCCATCAGCTCAGATGCTGGTTGTGAAAATACTCTGAAAAAATGATCTCCATCCATTCCAATTCTGAGAAACATTCTAGTTCTGTTGTAAAAGGCTGTGTAACAATGTAATAATGTATCTGTGCCTTGTTATTGCTTTTGTGGTATATATTGGCTTAAATTGCAAAAACTGCATTGTAAGGAACAATGGATTAAAACATGCAAGCTTACATGATGGCTGATTTTTGCCTAGTTAAGAATTTTTTTTGAGCTACATATACATCTTGAATTTTCTCAGCAATGGAAGGGCATCCGCTGCATAAAACATATGCCAGAAAAGCTGGTAGTTCATTCTGCTGTGGCGACCCCAAAAGGGACAAAGCCAACAAGATGGATGGATACATCCTGAATGTACCCAGTATAAAATGTCTTATAATAGACATTCAATTTGAATCTTTTAACCTTTAATCTTTGTTTAACAAATACCACCCAAATTGCATTCTTAGTAACGCATGTTTTATTGGAAATTCATCTGGTTGATTCCCCTTAGCTAGTCAACAGTAATTTTCTCCCAAATCTATATGACTGCTTCACAACATCCAATAGCTATACTGTACTCAGACGAAACAGAATACAATTCAATTGATTTATTTCTAAACCAAAAAAATTTCCTCAGGCAAGTACAGGAAACATCCACACAGGTGACAAAATACCACCACCTTTGACACAAGTATGACAAATCTGTCATCTTCATGTTCCAATTCAATTGTTCCAAGTAGTCTTTTTTTTTTTTAGAAAAAAAAAGCATATACGCCTGGTTTGTATTTCTGATAGCATGAAGTTTGCAGTGCACATATACTAATAATCTATTTAGGTATGAAGTGGCCGAGTGTAGGCTTGTACAGGCATGATAGATTTTTTAGCACACCATGACTTGTAGTGTGCTGGTAAACAACCATTAACGAGCACGTGAGTACTCTACTATGCACTCTAATGTATTTTCAAGCTAAAAAGAGGATTCTTGCAGACAATAGAGTTTTTGAGGACAGAACTTCCTTACTGCAGTCCCACATGATTTCTTAAATTTTATCCAGAGCTGAAAGAAATGAACTGAACAGTCTTGTGACGATGTCATCACTGCTCTAACAAAACAGTTTAAATATAAAACAATATACATTTTTTAGGTATCCTATAGGGTTCAGCAATTTTTAACATATAAAATTAAATTAAATCTAAACACATAAAAATCTCTCTCCAGTCGTCTTTCCAACAAGAGTATCAACAAAGAGTTATTTAAGAGTGAACTCCAGTTTAGCTTCAGTGTGCTTTGACAGTTTGTGAACAAAATTGTATTGTCTGTCCTTTTAAATGAAGCTACTAACTCAGCAACCCATTCAGGGTGTAATCCTCCCTCTTGATGAGAGTGAGCTGGGATAGACACCTTCATAAAGAGGTTCAGTTTTCTTGTATGATTCCTAAAGAAGGAATCATAAATGAATGTAAATAAATGAAACATTTAAATATCAAGCACATGAAGTCAAATTTGGAAAATGATATGCATTCCCTCTTAAACTGGACAGATCAAAAATGCTTTTGGACAGACTGAGCTGCAATAAAACAAACTTGTAGCCAACCAGAAGTAGCTATTAAAATAGTAAGGAGGTGCTAATGGTCTATGTGTGTGTTTTGGGGATATCTAACCTTGAGATCAGGTCCTAGAGATAGCATGCGGCACATTTAATATTAAGGGCTGCTTGCAAACCCCCTTCTCTTCTCTGTGTGGGGGAAGGGGATGACTCTCAGCTCAGTCCCTGAAGAACACAGAATAATTATAATTTATGTCCTTGAGTGTCTGGCTTCAATCACTCTACTGAAGGTCTGTTCTTTGATACTATCTAGAAATAATAAAGTAAGCTCTAATCAGACAATTGTGTCAACAAAGCTACAAGAGTGTCTGAGACCATTTACGGCATCATTTACTTCTGTTAACTGTGCATTCTGGGAGATGTATTTCATTCACATTATGTTTATCAGGCACATATAATTTGTAATATGAACAAACACACCAAAAGAGTCAGATTTCACCAAAAATGGCAGAATTAAGCATTAAGACCTTCAGGCTAGACATTAGCTCCTGAAGTGTATCTTGATATAATTTAATCCCAAAATTCTCGACAGTACACCATGCTCCCAGAACTTGCAAAAATCTGGAGCCATTGCATTTTCTTTCTTTGTAACCTTTCCTAGCATTACTGTATTTTCCACCCAGTTGAGTATTCTACATTCTAGAAGAGATCATTGAGAAGGCTTTCACAGCCAAGTGAGAGGAGACACCGCTAAATGTCTGAGCAAGGCAGTCTGAAAGCTGAGCTCTAACTTTTGGCCACCAATCTTCTGAAATGTTGTATCAGCAAGTGCTTCAATAAATCCAACAGACAATCTTGTCACGTTGTTCTTTGCTGTAAAATGTTTGTCTCTGAAACCCATGAGTAATTTATCCCTGCACTTTTAACTTCACAGGTTGAACTACATGTGCATCTTGATGGTGCCATTCGCTTAAAGACTGTCTTAGAAGTTGCAAAGTAAGCAACAAATTCAACATTTTCTCTTAGACAAACGAATTAAATACTGATGTAATTCTGTGCCTTTTCATCCAAAAAAACTAACAAAAGGTATAACTGTCTCACAGGCAAAGGGGAATTGCTTCGCTTAAAGACATCGGCGAGAATGAAATGACTTCTCAGTGCACAGTGAATGCACCATGCTCACTCACAGAATTCCTTGGCAAGTTCAATTACTACATGCATGCAATTGCGTAAGTAGTCTTTATAACTTGTGATGTGTGTTGAAGAGCATGGATGTCGATTTAATCTGCACATTATATTAAAGTTATACTGTCAACGAGCCAAATTATAAACAAGCTTTACAGTTTCATATCTTTTAGCTTTTACTAAAATGTACTACTTTTAGTCTGCAGACTAGAGTATGCTAATTATTATGGAATGGAGAGTATTGTCAATTTGGATATAATTACTAAAATGACTGAACAAGTTTGCACATGTTGTGTCATTGACTTCAATGCAACAGATTTGATTAATTTTCTATTATGTCTGGCCTTTTCCATATATTTCACAGAGTGTGTTAAAAATGTTAGGATGTCTGGTACCAAAACAGGTGGGTGCATGGCATAGGCACTCCAGTCTCCGTTCTCCCCTCCATCAAATAAGTCTCCCTCAGTGTCTTACACATCTGTAGCGCCTCTCTCATCTTTCTATCTTTCTCAAAGAGAGAGGGCGTTGTGTTCAAACAATCTTTTTGACATTTGGGCTTTTGAAAAAAAAACAATAAAATACACAATTAAATGGTGAACAACCTCATCACACAGGAAGTTACAAGTCAACTTAAATAAATACAGCTCAAACCTTCAATTCAACAAATAAAAGTGTATTGTCACAAAACAACATTTCAAACAAAATCATAAACCCATAAACGGAAGTCCATTGGCATTTTTCACAGTCTAAAAGTCCACAAAAATAAAATATACCTCGTTGGGGGCCAAAACAGTTGATACGTCCAGCGTAGAAACAAAAGAAATTAAAGCTGCAAGCAGCGATGGAAGGGTTCTCGCAAGATGCATCCGCCGGAGCGAAAGCACCGCCTCCCGGCCTTTTTCGAGTTTTTTGACCTTCGAACAAATTTTGGTGGGCTTTCTAACATGTTCAATGGGTCAAAACAGCTAAAACGAAGATTTTGGTAGCATTTAAGGGGGCAGTGAGGAGGTGCTGTAGAGCCAATTTTTGGAGCGCAGTCACAGTGATGCATATGCTTTTGTTGAGCCTGTTAAGGCTAATCATACCAGGCTGTTTTTGTTGATAGTGGATTATCTTGAAAAGAGATACAGACCACAATATGTAATTTTTTTTCCACAATTTTGAAGGGTGAACTTTGCTGTGGCACCACCCCAAGACCATTTGACGTACTTCTTAGCTTTTGATAACTTTTTTTCCCTAATGCGTTATGAGTAACAACACCAATTTTCAGCTTCATCGGACATTTCGCCTAGGAGGAGTTCGTCAAAGTTTGAAACGAGCGAAAATGCACACTTTTTTAGGTTTTTGCGAAATATTCGTCTTCCTGTAGATTTTGGAAACAGGATTTTTATTAGTAAAAGTTGCAGCTTGGTCATTTACATATGTGTACCAAATTTCATTCGCCTACGATAACCTGGTTGCGCAACAGCTACAAAACCGCTTCAGGTGGCACTATAAAGCGCCATCCAAAGGCCGTTTGACAAACTGCTGCGTTTTTGATAACTTTTCATCCCAAATGCCTTACGACTAACTACACCAATTATCAGCTGGATCGGACATTTCGCCTAGGAGGAGTTCGTCAAAGTATGAAGTCTGTGTTTTTTACATAAAACCTAAAATATCCGGTTTTCCGTCCAGTTTCAAAACTCGACCCAATTTACTTTTTTGTAGGTCTTAAGGTCTTACACGCATGCGACAAGTTTTAAGTGTGCATGCAATACACTGGCTGAAATAGAAGGGTAAAACTATGAAAAACAGGCTTTTAATGCTCGCCACTAGGTGGCGCTATGGCGGATGTCGTTCGTTGTCGTACGCCTGTTCTCAGGCTTGGAGTACGATGAGAATGAAACAAGTTTGAGCCGGATCGGATATTCTATGCCCGAGTTATAACAACTTCCTGTTTCGAGTCGAAATTTGGACATTGGCCCGCCGCCACGACCACATACTTTATGATAGTCAAACAAGCTTCTCAATATCAATTGCCGTATGCCTTATGATGATACTCAAGAAGTTTGGAGATGTTTGGATAAAGTGTGTGAGAGTAGTTCGTCAAAAAGTAGAACGAGCAAAAACGCCCTTTTTTAGAGGTTTTTGCGAAATAACTGACTTCCTGTCTATTTTGGAAATAGACTTTCAATTAGTAAAAGTTACACCTTGGTACTTTACACATGTGTACCAAATTTCATCCGCCTACGACAAACTGGATGCTCAAAAGCTGTAAAAACGCGTTAGGTAGCGCTATAGAGCCATTTTTTAGAAATCAGTTTTGGGACCAAAATTTTAAGAAATTTTTCACCGGGTCTGATGCGTGTGCAAAAATCTGTGACTTTTCATATATGTTCAGGTACCGAAAAGTGCCCGCAATGATTCCCGGAATAATAATAAAAAAATAAAAAAATAAAAAAAAAACACTCGAGGAAAAACAATAGGGTTCTTGCACCTTCGGTGCTCGACCCCTAATTAAACAGAACCTCATAGCGCAACTATCTCAGTTGCGGACGAGTGGAAGGTGGAAAGAAGAACCAAGATGAAAACGGTGCGTGCGGGCGCAGCAAACTGTAATAATCCAAAGTTTGTCTGTCGCGACACACCAGACCGGCGTGCCTCCTTAGTGAAGACGGCTTGTTTACTTCGGGGTATCTCCGGGTGACTTCGGGCCCACTGTGTTAAAGGGTCTAGCTCCGCGCTCCCCTAGACGGCGTTTTGCTCATCAGCTTTCCCGCAAACTAGCCTCCGCAAACTCAGATCGCTCCCCGAGGTAGACTTTTTGGTTCTCGGTCTGGGAACTAGTGATGGGTCGTTCTTGAACGATTCGTTCTTTTTGAACGAATCGTTCTTTTTGAACGAATCTTTGATATGACTCGGAAGAACAAATCGTCTCGGGGAGCGATTCGTTCAGTTGCGCATGCGCAGAAGCAACGCAGTCTGATTGGGAAAAAGAAAAGATTAGTTAATTTCTCGAGTCCTCCGGCTCCTTTCGTTCTTCTGTCACGTGACGCTCCCTAATATTAACCTAATGCAGTTGGAGCCGGAAATCCACAAGATTCGTTCTTTTCCCAAGTCCCCCGGGTCCTTTCGTTCTTTTGTTAAATTGTTCATAAAATCACTTTCAGAGATAGGGTATTTGTGTTTGTTGTAGTTTGTGTGTTTTAAAGTGTATTCGAATATTCATTATACAATACCTTGATGTATAGTATGTATATAATACAATATTTTGAAATGTAAAATAATAGTATAATCTGAAGGGTCAACACAACAGACCTATATTATGGACTTTAGAACTGCAGTGTTACATAGCCTATGATTCATGAAGCATTTTTGAGTCACTTTATTTTTAGTGCATAAGAAATTACCTGTAGTATTTACAAGTTGTCATTTAATTGTAAAGTCACTTACTAATAGTACGTAATAACTTTTAACTAAATAATTTGTATACTTCATAATTTAATTATGCAGTTATTTTATAAATCAGATTGTCAGTGTATTGTTTGTGATACAAGCAATTTGAAAATTAGAATAAAAACAAACAAACAAGCTATAAGTAGCTACGTTGTGTTTGTAGGCTCGGATAATTTTATTATACAGTTCATTGTTCTGAAGACAGTAAAAGGACAAATAAAAAAAATAGAAGGTATTTGTTTATTTATGAACTACATCACAGATCCTCAGAAACAATCACAGTTACAGAAATGGGCACACATTTTTTTTTCTTTACTTATTAGGCCTATTTATCTTTACATTAGTATTACTAAGATACAGAACGGGATAAGGTCACGTGACAGAAGAACGAAAGGAGCCGGAGGACTCGGGGAAAGAACAAATCTTTTCTGTTTCCGGCTCAAACTGCATTTGCTTAATATTAGGGAGCGTCACATGACAGAAGAACGAAAGGACCCAGAGGACTCGGGGAAAGAACGAATCTTGTGGATTTCCGGCTCAAACTGCATTTGCTTAATATTAGGGAGCGTCACGTGACAGAAGAACGAAAGGACCCGGAGGACTCGGGGAAAGAACGACTCTTGTGGATTTCCGGCTCAAACTGCATTTGGTTAATATTAGGGAGCGTCACATGACAGAAGAACGAAAGGACCCGGAGAACTCGGGGAAAGAACGACTCTTGTAGGTTTCCGTCTCAAACTGCATTTGGTTAATATTAGGGAGCGTCACGTGACAGAAGAACGAAAGGACCCGGAGAACTCGGGGAAAGAACGAATCTTGTAGGTTTCCGTCTCAAACTGCATTTGGTTAATATTAGGGAGCGTCACATGACAGAAGAACGAAAGGACCCGGAGAACTCGGGGAAAGAACGACTCTTGTAGGTTTCCGTCTCAAACTGCATTTGGTTAATATTAGGGAGAGTCACGTGACAGAAGAACGAAAGGACCCGGAGGACTCGGGGAAAGAACGAATCTTGTAGGTTTCCGGCTCAAACTGCATTTGCTTAATATTAGAGAGCGTCACGTGACAGAAGAACGAAAGGACCCGGAGGACTCGGGGAAAGAACGAATCTTGTAGGTTTCCGGCTCAAACTGCATTTGGTTAATATTAGGGAGCGTCACATGACAGAAGAACGAAAGGACCCGGAGAACTCGGGGAAAGAACGACTCTTTTAGGTTTCCGTCTCAAACTGCATTTGGTTAATATTAGGGAGCGTCACATGACAGAAGAACGAAAGGACCCAGAGGACTCAGGGAAAGAACGAATCTTGTGGATTTCCGGCTCAAACTCCATTTGGTTAATATTAGGGAGCGCCACGTGACAGAAGAACGAAAGGACCCGGAGGACTCGGGGAAAGAACGACTCTTGTGGATTTCCGGCTCAAACTGCATTTGGTTAATATTAGGGAGCGTCACGTGACAGAAGAACGAAAGGACCCGGAGGACTCGGGGAAAGAACGAATCTTGTAGGTTTCCGGCTCAAACTGCATTTGGTTAATATTAGAGAGCGTCACGTGACAGAAGAACAAAAGGACCCGAAGGACTCGGGGAAAGAACGAATCTTGTAGGTTTCCGGCTCAAACCGCATTTGGTTCATATTAGGGAGCATCACATGACAGAAGAACGAAAGGAGCCGGAGGACTCAGGGAAAGAACAACTCTTGTAGGTTTCCGGCTCAAACTGCATTAGGTTAATATTAGGGAGCGTCACGTGACAGAAGAACGAAAGGACCCGGAGGACTCGGGGAAAGAACGAATCTTGTAGGTTTCCGGCTCAAACTGCATTTGCTTAATATTAGGGAGCATCACATGACAGAAGAACGAAAGGACCCAGAGGACTCGGGGAAAGAACGAATCTTGTGGATTTCCGGCTCAAACTGCATTTGGTTAATATTAGGGAGCGTCACGTGACAGAAGAACGAAAGGACCCAGAGGACTCGGGGAAAGAACGAATCTTGTAGGTTTCCGGCTCAAACTGCATTTGGTTAATATTAGAGAGCGTCACGTGACAGAAGAACGAAAGGACCCGGAGGACTCGGGGAAAGAACGAATCTTGTAGGTTTCCGGCTCAAACTGCATTTGGTTAATATTAGAGAGCGTCACGTGACAGAAGAACGAAAGGACCCGGAGGACTCGGGGAAAGAACGAATCTTGTAGGTTTCCGGCTCAAACTGCATTTGGTTAATATTAGAGAGCGTCACGTGACAGAAGAACGAAAGGACCCGGAGGACTCGGGGAAAGAACGAATCTTGTAGGTTTCCGGCTCAAACTGCATTTGGTTAATATTAGAGAGCGTCACGTGACAGAAGAACGAAAGGACCCGGAGGACTCGGGGAAAGAACGAATCTTGTAGGTTTCCGGCTCAAACTGCATTAGGTTAATATTAGGGAGCGTCACGTGACAGAAGAACGAAAGGACCCGGAGGACTCGGGGAAAGAACGAATCTTGTAGGTTTCCGGCTCAAACTGCATTTGGTTAATATTAGGGAGCGTCACGTGACAGAAGAACGAAAGGACCCGGAGGACTCGGGGAAAGAACGAATCTTGTAGGTTTCCGGCTCAAACTGCATTTGGTTAATATTAGAGAGCGTCACGTGACAGAAGAACAAAAGGACCCGAAGGACTCGGGGAAAGAACGACTCTTTTAGGTTTCCGTCTCAAACTGCATTTGGTTCATATTAGGGAGCGTCACATGACAGAAGAACGAAAGGAGCCGGAGGACTCAGGGAAAGAACAACTCTTGTAGGTTTCCGGCTCATATTGTGTTGGTATGTGTTAGGGAGCGTCATGTGGGCCGGACTGCACTCGTTACCATCAGAGAGAAGAATTGTGAGGAACGAATGAGACTTTAACCTAAAGACAGATCAGAGCTGAATCAGACTAAAAGACCCAGGTAGGCTTAATTAAAATATGTTTTTTTTGTCTTCTAGCATTAAAGTTTTGTCTTATTTGTAGTGTGATTCAGGTTTGTGTTTATACTAAATGTGTTTGGGAAGAAACACACAACATTTTATTGATATTTTACTAAAATGAACGAAATGACTCGAAAAAAAGATTCGTTCATTTTGCTGAACGGGACTCAAAGATCAGAGTCAGAGAAATGATCCGAACTTCCCATAACTACTGGGAACCAACCTCGCTCTCTCTGTCTTTCCATTTCCTCTTTTATCTCCTCCCTTCTTCCTCTTTTCCTCCCACCTCATTCAAAAACACAAAATATTTATACATGCACATTTCGGTTCAAATTAAAACACAAAAGTAAATTCATAAATATAACCAGGACAAAATAAACACATTTAATAAACACAATCGTGAGCTGGATTCCATCAAAGGGCTTCACATCTTTTGGCCCACTACAACGAATAAGCGACTTATCACTGGGTCGATGCTAGTTTAGCAGCTAAAGCTAACACAGCATCCAAGCAAGACCCTTTGGAGTTGTCAGTTTGTGTGCTGTTGAAGCAATGGAGCAACAGAATATCATTAATTGTAATAATGCTTTCAATTATATTATTATTAATTGCCTTTTCTTGTTTTTTTTTTTTTTTTCATTTTAACTGTTTGAGATGTTGCATCTCCATACATCGTTCTATGCAATAAGTTTTATAGTGACAACGAAAACTCTGGAGTTCACAGTATCTAAAAACATCCACAAAAAGTGTTTTTACACAAAAACATTCTCCACAAACACAGACATTCGCAATAGGAAATTATTACATTTCTTAGACGAGTGCAGAGTTTTCGGAAAAACAGTAAATCTTTTATTCTGGAACTTTTACTAAGCACGTATGTGAAAAAAACAGACAAGACATTTCTCAACTTCTGAATTCATTGGCTTTCCTTCGACTGCAATGCATTTCTGCCTTTTATGGCAATGTAAGAAAGCTTGCTCTTTGTTGCAGGAATACAAAATCTGCTCCTTTAGACTGATTTTCTCGTATGGCTGTGTCTTCTTGACTTAAAATTTTAAACATTTGTCCTTCCCACTTTTCTGCTTGTTGGAGTACACACCTTGAGACTCTTTCAGCTCACATTCGACCTATGTTCCCATTAGGCTGCTTTCTATCAGAGGCTTAATCTTTTCATAAATAAATTCCAAATGTAACTTTGTACAAATATTGATTTTAGATCTGGGAAAAGCAAGACTTCATTAAATGAAATCGAAGCCTTAAATAGGCATATGAGAAACGTAGCCGAAGTGGTTAATAAATAAGTGAAAGAGTCTCACTAGGATATATAAACCCTCAAGGGCATTTTTAATGTCCAGATATATCTTCACATGCAGCTCATGTCACATCTTTACCTCTTGTCGCTATGGGAACAGACATATTAATTCGACTAATGCTTTTATGTTGTTCTTGCACACCGAAATCTGAACGGAATCAGATAATTTAACATTTTCCACAGGTTTCTAGCCAAAAGCTTTGATATGAACTGATGGACAGGAGTGTAGAACCAGCAAACAGCATTGAATATGTACCTCTAGTGGCTTTAAAAAGGCCTTGTTTACAAATACCACCCCAACAGCAAAACAGAGGTCCTGCTGGTGGTTTCTGGCAGCTACTAGAATCTATTGTGTAGTGTTGTGGCAACACTCAATATATGTCATGTGGTGTAAACGGAAACCAGGCTTTGCTGGTGAAAATAAATGTTTTTTTTTCATTATTTACCACAAGTGTTGTGTTACTTATAAAAAGGATGAACAGAGAGAGGAATTGTGTTAGTGAAACTAATGACTTTCCACTATCTCTGGCCAGTTGTGTGTTTTCATGGTTACGTAAGTTTTAATCAATCATTAATTTCTAACTTACAATCCCTGAGGTCGGTGTACTTTTGCCTATGTATGTGTCTCACACCTTTTTTGATTAGAATCTTTTTTATACAGAATGTACCCAATTTCTTATAATGCACATTCAATGTGAGTCTTTACAGTCTTATCCTCAGCATGTCATCTTTATTCAGTTATATGTAACTTAAGGCCTGTACACACTGGCCTTTTGAGCATACAAACTGTACAAATACAAAAAAAATTGCCATTGGGTAAAAAAGAATTAGACAATGACTAGCAATGTTGTTGACATGCTTGCTAAAATTACATAAAACAAAGAGCGGCTCAAACTCAAAACATGTCACTATTAAATGAACACACATTCTAAGCACAATGAAGAAAAAAAAACAAGATGAAGGTGAAGCTTCTTATTTCAGCAGGGTTAGTTTGAACTCAAGGAATTATTTTATGAATGCATTGTTAGATATTGCAAACAGTACATACTGTACATGTTTACCACATACTACACCTATTGTAGTGTGCTCACAGATGCTGTAAATTGGATTTATACACATTCCATTAAATATATTGCGAGTCCAATCCAAATCAGGTGTTTCTCATTGCTCCACTCAAGAATATATACAGTGTTGCACCATGGGATAGCATGTATCCAAAATTCTTATTCGTGGCATAAGTAGTGGGGCACAGAATGGAAGATCTTTTCCAGGATGTGAGAAAAAGAGGAGTTTTACAGTGCATAAACACTGTTCATTTGCTTACATGCATCATACACATCTGGAGGGAGATTAACTTGCCTGTAGCCAGACTCAGAGTCGTGCTAGGCTTTAGTCATGCAAGAATGAATTCCATACTTTGATGTTGCTCTACTTACAAAACACACATTTACGAGCCTTAAAACATACTACCTTTTACACAAGAGGAGTGAGATCACCGTCTGCCTACAGGTAGACTATTATGCATATTTATGCAATATTAACACTGTAACACATATTCACTCACTGATTTGATAACTCGGTTTTCAGTTTTGCCAAGTAACAGACAATAACCGTTGGTTCACCAATTCAAGCTTCAAACCACTGAACTTGCCATTTACATTTGTTTTTGTGACCAGCAACATTTTTTCTGTTTATTTGTTGCTGCTTTTCAGTTTAATTGTCACCAGTTATCTGGAAGTGTGTGACCATTCTTGCATAGTATACGATTTAGGGATAAATGTTTATGGACACACGCATCCGCATAAAAAAAAATTACACTACTCAGTGACATCAAGCTGTTTACTACCAGCTTCTACATTCGTGACGACTTAAAACTGACCTCTACCTGGTGCACATAATCGGAAAAAAAAAATCTGAATCTGCCATGAAAACTAAAACCAATGCATCAGTAATTAAAAGATACTTATTGACTGCCTGTTTCACAATAATGGCAAGAACAATAGAAGGTAGATTTGTAAAAACCACCCCCCAAAAATGTAAATCTTTTTCCTTGAATGTAATCTGAACATTTCCGTTTATTTTCATCTTCAACAGAGAGAGACCAATGTATGCATTTGAATATCTAAAAAAATGTTTTTGGGAGACTTTAAGTACATTGTTGAATGAGAAGTGTCACAATATTTTTTTCTGAAACATACAGTTAACATAGGAGAATCCCAGTATAGAGTCCTATAGTTCATGTGTTCATGCAGGCCACTGGGTTGTCTTGTTCTCTTATCTTTTCGTTATCCTATCTGCAGAGGGGACAGAGATGCCATCAAGAGAATAGCTTACGAGTTTGTACAGACAAAGGCCGAAGAGGGAGTGATCTATGTTGAAGCACGATACAGCCCTCATCTACTAGCTAACAAGGGAGTGGAACCTCTGCCTTGGGACCAACAACCGTATGTAAATCTTGGATCCTGTTGCATTGCACAATAAATTAAATATTCTCTTGCACAATAACCATGTTCTTGGCTTGTATTTCCTATGTTTTTCCTTCCAGAGGAGACATCACTCCAGATGATGTGGTGAACCTGGTAACCCAGGGATTTAAGGATGGAGAGAAAGTCTTCAAGACCAAAGCCAGGTCCATTCTATGCTGCATGCGTCACATGCCAAGTAATGCAATCCCTTCTCTCCCTCTCTTCCTCCCTCCCTCCCTCCCTCCCTCCCTCACCCACTCACCCACCCCCATCCCACCCGTTGTGCTGTGTGTCTCAAGGGCTTCTCCTTACTGTCAACCTTCATTCACAAGCTGTTAATACACAGGCTCCAGATATCAATATGGTGAAACACAAATGCGAATCTGCTAAAAACACTATGAAGAAAACTGATTTCAAGTGCCATGTAATAAATCATTCAAATTACTTTGAACCAACGAGAGTCATCCTTCCATGTTCTCCTGATTATACTTGAAAAGGTATACTATGCATACAATATATTGTGGTCATTTTAATAGCGTGTAATTATTTACTTTTTAAATAGTCTAAATAGCACGACCCACTGCTATGTTCATCCGTTAAAATCTTGGTTGTAAAATCTTGGTTCTGGTTCGAGCTTTCAGATAGGAGTGTTGTGTTGATAGCATGGGCTTGTTTTTTAGTGTGTAGTTGTTAACTTGGTCAGATTTTTAAAATGATCATTTTAGTCAAATTTTATCTTTGATCAATTTGTCAAATTCCTCGTGAAGGCATCGTTATACTGCTATGTGTCACGATGAAATAATTTGTCACGGTTTACTTCAGAGGTTAGTTTCCATACTTTTCCTCAATATAAGAGTACAAGTGTAAAATTCCATGACGTTTGCACGGCACTGAACTGGTAGTTGACGAACCACTGGCATGGAACACTGAAGTATTCATTGAGTCAATAGAGTATATTGCATTGTACTCACATGTTATCTCAACTTGATCAGAATTGGAGAAATATAACTTCTATTATTAAACTTAAAATTATATATTTATAAAGCAATCTTTAGATTAATTATATGTTTAGATTATATGTTTTTAGATGCCCAAAGCAATGCATCTTATAGATAAAAGCTCTAATAAATGCATATACTGAGAATCATGTGAAAAATAATGCATAACAAGAAAAAAAAATGCATAACAGGAATCATGTGAAAAATAATCATTACCAATCGTTCTTGGTGTTGATATTGCTTGTTGACTTGTAGATTGGTCTATGGATGTAGTGGAGCTGTGTAAGAAGTACCGTAACGATGGAGTCGTGGCTATTGACCTGGCTGGAGATGAATCCATGAACTGCGAGTCATACCCAGGACACAAAAAAGCATTTGAGGTGAGGATCTACACACATTTATAAAAAGATCGAACAAGGTAAAACATTTTGCATCATTGTTTTTTATTTCCCAAAAACGTCCATTAATATCTCAAGGCGATATAATCTGTGAGTATATTCTATTTAATATAAATCTAAACTGAAATACATCTGTCTTTCATGTTAATATCACCTAATAGAATGAGATAGTTAAATTAGTTCATATATATATATATTGTCTAGATTATTTGAATTGAATTAAACAAATATGCTTGCACAAACAGTCTTTCTTACGTGAAATAGTTAAAGTGATAAAATTATGTGTATTTAATGTGTCTGTGTCTAAGTCTGTGTGATATATTTGTGATTTTGTAATATCGTTTACATTTTTTTTTCTCTATGAAACAATCCGTCATGTTTTGACCTTAGCTACATTTGTGTAGACCCCCATGATTTGCCACAAATATTAAATCAATTGTGTAGGAGGGGCTGTGTAGGGGAAATCAATTACTTGACGAATCACAATGTGGCCATGTCTGATTCTGAATCAATTATCGAAATGTGTAAAAAACTAAACAAAAAAAGAAAAACGAAAGGCTAAACCAGCCCCCAGATTCAAACTAGATTAAATCAGCCCCTTGCTCAGGTCATTCATACTATACTTTGTAAGTTAAGTAGGTACTTCATTTGATCAAGTACATACTTGATGAGGGGTTATGCATTACCTACTACATAGTGTATACATAGGAGTAGCACAAATTATTTCTGTCATTTTCATTGACAGTTCCACTTGGCAATGTTTACTGTGGGGCATTGTGGGATTAAAAACTGTAGATCTTTTGTGTAGTCAGGATTTTCAAAGTATGTAAAAAAAAGTTTTAAATGTACTGCTCGGCTCGGTTACTATATTTCATGCGCTGATCAGCAAGTATTTGAATGCCTTCATGATCTCGTTTTAGCTTTCAAGATTTGAGGGTTCAATTGCCCTTAATAGGAACCGCACTGTGAGCAGGTTGTGCCATACAAAAATTCAGTTTCCATTAAAATGAGTGGAATCAGCCAAATGACATTAAAATAAGCTTCATTTCACTACAACTGTTTAATAAAAGTAAATAAAACTTTTAAATCTTTTTTAATATAAATTTTAAATGATGTGCACCATATATATATTTGTAACTGAATGAGAATCAAGCCTATTTTAGTATTGTATGTATTACTTACCACATATATATATTTTTTGTTCAAATGCCAGCGTCCCTGTTGATAAACTCTAGTTTTCTGTGACATACTATTAAAGTACACGTTTGATATCATTTAGATACCAATTAAAGTATCATTACAAACGATATATGTAGCACACCCAAAGATAAGATACTGTTTAAAGTAACCCAGGGGTGGATGATGATATTTCTAGAATTTAGCACAAAATCACTTGAATGAAGGCTTGTTTACTGATACCGGTATGATTACTGAATCAGGGTGGAATTAAACATTCAGAGCTGTGGCAGTCCAGAAATGAGCTCCTCTCTAACATAGACCCTGAGTTGCCACTGGATGCCTGCATCATTCTCAGTAAATAATCTGCTCATTTTTATTAGCTCTGTTATGCAACTCCCTCAACATGTTTTGCTGACGGACGAACCATAGTATACAACATCCACAATAATTGCACCTCGTATCTACAAATGGTTTTGACCCTGTCATCACTGATAGTTTTTTTTTATGAGTGTGCCTCTTTAACACTGTAGGTTAAAACTAAAACAAAGTTAATTAGTTAAAGGGGAAGAAGAATGGAGTCATTAAACAGTCTCTCTCAAGACTTTGAGCTGTTGCTTGGTGCTGAAGGAGCAGCTGTTGATTGGCTGCAGCTCAAAAAGTGCATCAGATAAGCTCCGTGCACAGAAAGAAAAGCAGCAAAAGTGTGTTAAATCAGTTACTCTCTAGATAATTCTTTGATTAATGAACATTTACCATGACATTACATTCAGCTTCTGCTGCTATAATTGCATGGGTTACTTCCAAGCTATAGAATGCTGGAGAAAATCCTGGAAGCTCCAAATACCCCTCAAAGGTATTTGAAGCTTATTAAATATACTCCCTAGAAATGTGTTACAATGATTCACGGTAATGTTCTTACTATATGGGAATGGCTTGATGATTATTTGACCATAAAACAATCAATTCCTATTAGAAATTATGGATATATGGTACTGAATAAAATGACATTGACTAGTGTAAAGGGTCTGCATTAACGGTTGATAAAAATACAGCAAGAACATTAAGAACATATCACGCAGCCTGACTAGTTAAAAAAATGTTTTGTTTTTATGTGAAGTATAACAATGATTTCTGAAGAATAATGTGACACTAATCTCATTTAGAGAACTATGAAAATGAGGGAATGTGTGATCAACTGCATTGTAAAACATAATCAAATGGTTCAGATTTTTCATATTATACTAGAATACTAAATTGTTTTCCATTAACAATTTTTCTTTAAAAGGTTTTTTTTTCAACACACATGTTTTTATTATTACTGTGTTAAATGTCCTCGCGGAGAGCTAAGGATTCCAATTCCTCAACTAAACTGAAAATACACAGTGTTCGCATCTGCAAATGGTTTTGACCTCTTTTAAGTTTTTATGCCTGCAGCAGAAAAGCAGATGTTGCTGGCAGAGCTTGAGCGGTTAGTTATAAAGTGTTTTCTTTTTTTAAACAGGAAGCCGTCAGAAGTGATATCCGCAGAACAGTGCACGCAGGAGAAGTAGGCCCTGCCAGTGTGGTCAGAGAAGTATGCTTTCCTCTTTTACTCAACAATTTGTTAGCAGCAAAACCAATTTTAGCTGAGCAACATGTTCTGCTCACAAAAACCAAAATTTTCCTGATTGTTGTAATAAGCCTGTTAATAACTATCCAACAGATTCGGATTTACTGTGCGGAAATTGATTGTGAAATACATTTTTCTCCCACGCACAGCTGTTGCTCAACTGTTTTTTTTTTTCTTTCTGAAAACATGGTACTTGTTTTAACACAATGCTTTTCTTGTAAAGGCTGTGGAAGTCCTGAAGGCAGAACGCATTGGGCATGGGTACCACACACTTGAGGATCAAGCCCTCTATAAAAAACTGCTAGATGACAAAATGCATTTTGAGGTACGGTATGAGATGCATGTGACACTTTGAGATACAGTTGCTATAGATAAAGTGGTTGGCGTTAGACTGATAAATATAATTATAAATTAGAGTATTATATAGATGTTCACATTCTTTTCCAATTGGTCAAAGTTCTTATTTACAATAATGACTTCATTAGATTTATAGTGGTCAATAAACAAAGTGCATCTACAAACAGAGATGACAAAGCAATAATTCCATTTTCAGTTAGGTTGTAAGATTTTTTTACAGTTTTGACAATGTATTGAGCAAATATAGTCAGTGGTTTTACTTGACTTGGAAGATGAAGGACCAAAATCTGGAGAGAGATTAAAGTGAAAATTACTCCACTTGGCCATTGTTTGTTTGTTTGTTTGCTGATTTGTTTTTCCATTTGCAATGTCTGAAAATGTTCCTACATAGAGATTTAAGCCTTAGGTAAGTTAAAACATTGGATCGTGGAATGAACTTGTGACTGGTTTGATTTCAAGCGTGTCAAAGATTTGCTTTTTACACTTTTGTGCAGCATAAGTCTTTCAATAATGTGCCATCTTCTCCAAACACTAACAGAAGTTTTCAACTTAAAAGCAAATGTGATGCTGTTCTTGCATCTATAAATGAAACCCCACATTTTGCAAACGTGTCAGAACACATTTAATAATGTTATACAAAATGTGAAACTTAGATTATAACATTATTAAATACGTAAGTTGTGTCCAAGAACCAGGACCAACTCAATGCAGAGTTCAATCAATATGAATGACTTTTGTAATTCATATTTAATTATTTTCTCAAAATAAGTCAAACACAGCCATGATGCTTTTTGTGTTATGTCTGTTTTGATTAAAAGCTGATTTCCCTGCAAACAGATTTCATCTGGGGTTTGATCATCATGAATAAACAGAAAATTTTTTATTTAAACACACAAACTCAGTTTAATAATTATTCTCCTGATAAATTGCTAGTGAAATTCTCCACAAGTATCTAGCAAATATTATGAACATGCTCTAAATTACAAATAAATGTTTTCAAGTAAACAAAGCAAGAACGTGGCCATAAAATCAGAACCATGAGAACTTTACAACTTTTTGTTCAAAATAAATGAATAAATAAAGGCAAAATTATGGATTTAAAAGCTTCACGTTTTTATCCTGAACAATTGAGGTTGAAAATACATCCATAGTTCCACAAAACATTTAACGTTAACGTTACTAGAAAGACGTTTTTAGAACGCTATAATTAAGTGTTCAATGTTGAGAAATTCATAGATAACCCCTGCTTTTTATACATTTAATAAACGTACCACACAGGCAACTGAAGTTTCTCTCAATAAATAGTAGTTTGGTTGATAATTGAAGCGTTCTCTGGTTGCGTGAGGGCCGTTTAACGGTTGAAACGTCACCAGGTCTAATTTCCTGAAAAGAAAACTCACACTGCCCTCTGCTGGACAGTAGCCACTCCACTGAAACACGTTCCAGAGGCCCCACTTGCAGGACCCTACCTAGCTTTTTGAGGACGCACCTTCTACCTCACCCATACCAGCCAAGTTTTGGATTTAAAATTAAGGAACAATTTACACCAGTGCATTATTTTACATATGCAATAAATCAATATAGTATTAGAATACATCTACCAAAATAAAACCATACTAATTTAAAGATGCTTTTACTAATAAATACCAAATAAATGTCAATAACAACAACATTACACATACATGATCAGCAAAAAAAACACATTAATTACTTTAATTGTTCAACTTTTAATACTATTTAATCATCAGGTAAGGTATTACATTTTATTTTCAGCCCAACGAAGCTATACTTAAGTTTTTACATGAAACCTATTTTTATATTTTAAATTAGCTTAAAATTTTCTCCATTACTTTTTCTTGTGGAGACCAGCACAGAGGTTGAGTAGAACTACTCATTTCATCACAGTTTTGAAGCTTGATGAGAAAATTGCAGATGAAGTGTGTTGTGCTTGAAGCAAAAGCATCTAATGAACCAAAGAAGTGAAGATTAATAAAAGGAGAGGGCTGGTTTTTATCCTCTTTCCTGTTTACTGAGCAAATCCTTTTATTCCGGCTTTTCTCCAGCAAATAAAGAAAACAGTGAACATGTTAAAACAGGATACTGTTTCTCATGGGATTTATATTTCTAAAGAAAGGGATAGGTAGCCGTATGTGTGCTGTGTAAATGTAAAACTCGCTCCCTAGTACAAGGTATCGCTAAAGTCTCATGACAATTGCTTATTAAGGAACTCAGTAAAACAATAAAAATATGTTGCTCAGTAAAATCTAAAGTTAGGTCATCAATGGTTTTTAAGTTCAAATAGACTTTATGCCGGGGAGGTGATTAGTAAAATTATGGATGAAAGGTATGGATTAAATGAAATAGCTTCACGGCTTTATCCTGAACAATTGAGGTTGAAAATTCATCAATAGTTCTACAAAACATGTAATGTTAACGTTATTTATTATGAATGCTTATGGTGTAACATTAACGTTACTAGAAATATGTTTTTTTAACACTATAATTAAGTGCACGATGTTGAGAGAAATCAATAGATAACCCCGTAGTAATGGGATAAATAATACAGTGCTTATTATTGACTTAAAGTGAGTTTTTTTGTTGATCTGTATTATTGCCCCAGATCTCCCTGCAGACGTCTGTGAAGGTTTAAGTGTGAGAAGCTTGTGTTTGATAGTGATTTCACACCCACATTTGTCTGCCAATCCATTCTGTGCACAGAATTCACGCAGCTGTTGAAGTGTTGTTTTAGTATCCTGGGTGCTCAAATAGTGATATTTTGTATATTTTATAATAAAAAAAAAAATATATATATATAGACAGACAGACAGACAGATCGATCGAGAGTGGCTGTCATGGTGGCGCTGTGGGTAGCATGAGCGTCTCACAGGAGGAGGGTCACAGGTTCAGAATTTGGAATTTCTGTGTGGAGTTTGCATGTTCTCCTGTGATCGCGTGGGTTTGTTTACTCCGGGTGCTGCGGTTCCCGCACCAGTCCAAAGACATGTTTCCCAGTGATGGGTTGCAGCTGGAAGGGCATCGGGCATCTGCTGCAAAAAACATTTGCTAGGTGAGTTGGGACAAAAAGGGACAAAGCTAACAAGAGGAAGATAAATGAATATTTTATTTGTTAAAATATAATAATAATTTTAGTGGGCATTCTCATAATACAGTATTTGTGAGTGAGAAATCTAGAGTGGCGTGTGAGTGTGGGACAACTTCCTGTTATTATATAATACAGGACAATTAAGAGAAATCAGGAAATTTAACAGGTCATTTTATCAGGAAAGAGGGATGAAATACAGTAGTTTCCCTATGAAAACCAGCTGACTACACTTTCAAGAACTGAGAAACTCAAACTACACGCCTGTTTCAACCCAATTTACTGTTTTATGCGTTAATTTTTTTGAACTAAGGTTCATATATATATTTTTCAAATGACTTTTGAATGACTATTATGAGCGTGTATGTGTTCTTGTTTTAGATGTGCCCTGTCTCTAGCAGACTGACAGGAGCCTGTGACCCAGACTTCAGTAAACACCCACTCATTACGTAAGTACTGTATATTATATATATATATATATATATATATATATATATATATATATATATATATATATATATATATATATCATAGCATTTTGAGCTGTGATTTGCCTTTTTTATGTCACGTACACTGACACAAAGCACAGTGTCCCTTTTCCCCATGTCAGGATTCACCCTTACATCCTTCACTATATAGAAAATACCATACAAAAATAACACAGGTTTAATTGTATTAGAAATTGTTTGTGGGGTTCAAATCTAGTTGATAGCAATGTTTCATTTAGTTGAAATGCCCATTTAAAGTTTGTATTCAAAATCACAGAGTATGAAGTAGAGATTTTCCCTCAGCAAAGTAGACAATACTATTCACTTTTAACACTGTCTTTGCTTTGCACGTAATGCTGCATTCTCAGCATGAACATTTGACTTGATACGATCCAGAACAGTTACCAGGCTTGATCACACTCCTCGTCTTCCTGTTTACCAAACGTTTAAAGAAGAAAAAGAATAAACCCAAGTGTGAAAACCTGTGTTTCAGCTTCAAGAAAGACAATGCAAACTTTTCCCTGAACACAGATGACCCAACCATCTTCAACTCCACCTTAGACGTGGACTATAAAGTGGCGCAGACCCACATGGGTTTTACTGAAGAAGATTTCAAGAACATGGTGAGCCATAGAGGTTTAAAGTGATACTTGGTTATACTGTTTTTGCAAAATGCTAAATTAAAATTTCCCAAAGGCAGAGTAGAGTAAACCCAGCACTACAAGCTAACATTGTTCAGACATATAGAACTGGCCAAAAACAGTGGTTGTGGAGAAGCTAATGATACTGGTTGATATGGTTCATTGTCATAATTTAGAACTTAATTATTAGCATCTTTTAGAGATCAGTTGTCAGTAGATAGAATGATTTTTCCTGTTTGTTTCTGTTCTCACAGAACATAAACGCAGCTAAATCCAGCTTCCTTCCTCCTATTGAAAAAGAAGAACTCCTTCAACAACTCTACAAGGCGTACGGCATGATGACCAGCACTAGCTTTTGAGCTCCACTCTCCCCAACAAAGCCTTTCAGGACACTTGCCTTTAAACACCAGCGTGGCTGCAGATGCCTCCAGACCTGAAGAAATCACACAAAGCTGGCTCAGAGTATCAACCCAAAACCGTTTGTAAAAGAAGTACTTTCATTTTATTTTAGAAACCACTGTATCGGAATAGTGCTCATCTTTCATTTGACCCCTCTTACTCAAGTGACATTAATAGCTTGAATAGGACTTATTTTTAAATGAACAAATTTAAGGCAACCTTATTTTCTTAACGTATGCATGCAAGTCATACCTTTAAACAAATATTTACATGAAGCTGCTCATTGTGAAATAAAGGTGCTTTGTGAGTTTTTCTTATTAAAATCTGGATCAGCTGATGGGTGAAAGCATAGCCATATTAACCAACATCCTTTATTTGAAATAATAAAAGAATTCAAATATAATCCCACTAACAGATTGCTGTATCTGTAATACAACACCAGAGGGCATCCACTTATAAATATTGCCTAAAGCTGCACGTTTTTACTCTAGCGCCATGTTACTTCAGAGATAGGTTGCAGTTCCTTTAATCTAACACTAGAGGGCATCAACAGATTTAAAAATTTGGGTACAGTTAAATTCAAGAGAGAAATGTAACAATAGCATGAACATGCAATCCTGGAATACTCAACAAAGTTTTTCTGAGACCAAATCAAGCCCAAGTCTAAAGCGCAAAGCTGAAACATCATCTTGTATATGCAATGGAGGTCTAAAGAATATTCACCTTGCTGAATTAATCTTTATTGACTGGAACTTTCTTGAGTGCATATTTTTGTTTTTGAAAGTATAAACAAACATTAAAGGACCTCTGCAGTTTAACTTGAACTAAATGTTTAATGATCTTTATATGAGCAGGTCTTATCCTATTCAGAAAGTGTTGTTACATGTTGACACATTAGGATACATATAACCACTCATATGACATGAGAACAATCAGGAATTTCCCAGAATATTTACCAGGATGTCATCTCCGAGCTGCTGTGTTGTAATTTGAGAGAAATTAGGAGAAAAACTGAATGTAGCTGCTTCGAGAAGGAGAGGGCTGGTTTTTGTCCTCTTTCCTGTTTACTGAGCAAATCCTTTTATTCCGGCTTTTCTCCAGCAAATAAAGAAAACAGTGAACATGTTAAAACAGGATACTGTTTCTCATGGGATTTATATTTCTAAAAAAAGGGATAGGTAGCCGTATGTGTGCTGTGTAAATCTAAAACTCGCTCCCTAGTACAAGGTATCGCTAAAGTCAGATGACAATTGCTTATTAAGGAACTCAGTAAAACAGTAAAAATATGTTACTCAGTAAAATCTAAAGTTAGGTCATCAATGGTTTTTAAGTTCAAACAGGCTTTATGCTGGGGAGGTGATTAGCACCTGCCCCAGTCAGCTAGGCTTCCTGTGACCTTACAGAGGGGTTCCTCACTGGGGAAGATATTTTCTCTGCTTGTGTGTGCAGGTTTTTTACGGGTTCTTCATATTTTTTTCCAACATCAATAAAAAAAAATAGATGGGTTATTTCAGCACAAAATCAGTGTAAACTTACTGTAAGTTAAGAGATTACTGGTCAGTTTAAATCAACATTTTCTTCATACTAATATAATATAACAACTTTTCAACCCCTAAGGTATTTTTATATGATAATTCTATTTCTACCCATAAAATAATTCCTACTTATCTCTTAATCCACTCTAGGCCTTTGTGAGCTACTTTGAAGCAACTGATAAAGTGCTATATAAAATATTTTGAATAATTTCAGTGTTTTATTGAGCCTTTTGCTACTCCATTTGGAGCTTAAATGTTTTAAATACGGTTTTATTTTGCAGACATTTTTTATTTTAGTAAAAATTTGAACAAGTTCTGAGTTTAACATGGAAAAATGCAATTATTTATTTCAAATTACAAGGTTTGGTGAATGATTCTTAGATTATGCCAGGAGTGTTGTTCATACTCGCTGCAGAGTATATACAGTTTGAGTACTTGTGTATGAAAAGCAATCGTGTGAAACATTAAATAACATCTTGTCAAAATTAAAAATGTTTAAACACATCTCCAAAACAATTTTTTTTACAAGTAATAGTAAATACGTAAATGTGAATTTACTAGACGTGTTTCTAGAACTAAATTTCAGTTTACTGAACTACTTACCTAAACCCCTAACCACTGAGAAAGCATTTTAGCTACATCAGTACCAAAAGAGTACCGTCTTTTTCAACTGGTTTACTTAACCAGTCTTTAACCATCTTTGTCCTTTTGATTGGAATGAAAAACAAAACCTGTCAAGGCTGCATCGCTCTTACAATATTTATTAAATCACTTACTAAATATTACTTCATTGGAAGACTTATAGCAAATTGAATGTAAATATAAGTAGTTGCGGACTAATGTATACAAATATATATTTGGGTAAAACCCTAAATCAATGTCTAAAATGGCGAAGAACTTTGCATCTTTGTCATGGCATACAAATTATAATCTCTATTAACTAAAACTAACCACAGCCCAAGCAAACTATATAAGCCAGGTATGTGTAAGACCACTGACATACATCCCAAAATAACTTCAGCAAGAATAACATGCTACACTGAACCAGGAAATAAAAAAGGAACCAAGTGATGACCTACAACTCATTTCCATTCATTTTTAATTTGAGGCAATTACATTTAATGTCACAATATAAAAGCAATGTGTTTGAACAAGAGTTTGTGAGAATCTAACAAAACCACAAGAGAGAGCCAGGGGCAGAAAGCAGTAACTTAATATATTATAGAAAAAAAACGGTAAATTGGTTTAACAGCAAATAATTAAGTCCACAAACATGTTGCTCCTGACCTCAAGCAATGTTCTGCTCTCTGATCCAACCTCCAACTGTTTAAAAAGAAAAAAAGAACCATCCATTACAAGTCATGGTTGTAACAAAAAGGCTATATTTGGTACAGTACACAGTAGTGTTTCTAGTAACAGCAACCCAACACGAGACTGAACTGTTCAGTTTCAGATGAAGGACATCAAAAATGTCTGTGCTTCTCGGGGGATAAATCCCCTCAGCGCTATAAATGAATTCAGGCTGACAGATTCGATTTATTCCATTCAAAGGTGTTTGCAAAGGCAGTGTCTCCTCCATCGCTCTCTTAGGCACAGCATGCAATGGGTGGACTTCCACCATAATGGCAGTCCATAACAGCAGCTTCTCAACACTCCATGAGTGAAGATGAGAATTTCGATGAGGAGAAGAGAATAGTATCCAGATTTACATCCTCCTCTCCAAGTAGAGATCTTTATGATGGTCCTTCAGTCCCTGCTTTGTCCTGGCTCCCAGATGCCTCTGGCTCAGGGGGTGTAGATCCAGAAGATACGCCCTCTATAAAAGAGATTGCAATCAGTACTTCCATACACAGTTTTTCCTCCACCAACACATTCCTGAGAGTCCTCATGGTCATTGGAACAATCTCAGGTTACTTCAGGGATAAAACGGTGCCAAGATTGCGAAGAGAGAAAACTGGGTCAAATAGCGACAGTACAAAAAAAAAAGTTGACAATTTCCTATTTCTATGGGAACTTTTCAAGGAAGCCCTTACGGGACTCACAATAACTCTTTGTCAAATCTGCCAGCCTCTCTTCGACCCTCATCAAACTCATTCATGTACCGTCATGACTTTTTGACCTTGCAGAGTTCAGTGCTGCAGTGTGATGGACGTTCTGAAAGATAAGGCACTGAAGGACTTCTGTAAGCTGTTCGTGTATCGGAGGCTAATCGTGTGCAGAAAGCGATTTAATACAAAGCCGCAAAATAAATCTGACCCGACAGTGCTGGCAGTCAGGAGACATCAGTTCCGTGATTACATGAGCTGCACCAGTCAAGCAGAATTGCTGTTATGAATTACTTCCTTTACAGGAGAGAAACAACTGCTCATGAAAACTTCACAGTCTGTCTCTGTATTTGATGTGCATTATGGAATGATCTGCTGAGTACCATTTTTTTGAAAAGAGAGTAAAACAAGACTCGACTAAAAATTGTTTGTTTGTAGTTTCAGCTCTGTTAGCATCTCAGGCTATATCATACCTAGACAGTTTGTAAACATTATTAAACTTTACAATGGTTAAATTAAAACAATAAAACACAACCTTTGTTCAGAAAAGATTGTACTTTGATAAAAATGCCAAAACATTATTTAATTTAATATAATTGTAAGCCATTTCAGAATTAAAGTCAGAGCATAAAACACGAATAGAACATAAAAGAAAGGGCATTATGATTAAGTATATGTTTGATGGATTGCGGCAGTCCAAAATACTGGCATGATGGAGGATTATCTAACTCTAATAAAAGTAATGTGTAAGTCTTAATGAATTCTACAAAGTCATACAATGTTTTATTTGGCCAACAAGACATATTGAAAAATTAACCCTCATCAATCATCAATACTTTTTTTCTTTTGTTTGTAGCCATGATGACATCTGTGATTTCACCCACCATCTCAATATAAATAAACTATTTATTTATTTATACCTACACTGTTGCTATTAACTTAAAAAATCTCTCTCTAAATGTTTTGATGAACTGTAAAACTATTTTATTAAACAGATACAAAAAATGATAAGATGGCTATCCATCAACTTACTAAAACGACTCTCCCTTGGGCTCCAATTTACATCATTGTATTTCAATTTGAAGTTTGATTTCATTTCATTTATTTCATTTTTGTGGCTCCCACTGTAATCGCCATTCCAATCTATAATAACCCCCACAGTGACCGAGCTCATCCTCTCTGATCTAAAAATGATGACCAAATCCAATCTCCATCCAGCTGATCATAAAAAACCCGCTAGATCAAACATAAGAGGCAAAACTTTCTAAAAACAAAAAAGTATTTATCTTTATATGAGAACAAAATAGAATTTCCAAACAAGCAAGGAGGGGGAGGAGAGAAAAGGAAATAATAGAAACCAAAGGGAGAGAAGATGACTATGAATAAGGTGAGCTGAGAGGAGGATGAGAATATGAAGATGATGACTCATGAGGAGGGGGAGGATAAAGAAGCGAAAAGAAGCAGGTTTAAGAAGGTGGAGGAAGTGACAAAAACTTTAAGGTCCAAGACTGAAGATGGAAGATAAAGAAAAAGAAAGAGAAAAACAAGCTCAATCAAGATGTAAAAAATAATGAAGTGAAGAGTTGGCAGATAAGTCATGCAAAAAGATTTAGCAAAAAGAATACACAGGAAAGAGAATGAAAGGCTACCTGGAGCCTTAAGGTCCATCTGAGCCATTTCTTTGGTCATTTCACTGGTCTCCACCGGGGGTGTCTCTCCAGTAATGTCTGGCACAGCATTCCTGCGGCCTGTCCGATCACAGTTTATGAACTCAGAGTATGACGCCTCAGCGTCCATCATCTGCTCACAAACCCCCCTCTCATTACACCTGAAAGACACAAAGATGGCATCTTGCATTAGTATGAAATGAAATCTCTTTTGAGCAACTCCATGCCATGAGCTGCGAACAGCAAATTCCAAACAGGAAGAAAAGCTGTGAAGCTCTCCGTTCACTAAAGCCCATGACAGAACAGCCCATCGGATGAATTGGAGTAATTGTTACTTCAGGGGCTCTATTTCGATGCTAAACTTAATAGATTCAGTCGCTGAACTCATTTCATGGCCTAATTATATCAAAGAACCAAGTGCATTTGTCCAACCCAGTGTGCTTAATCATTCTCCTCATGCTTGTAGAATACATGCAGGGTTTCTTTAAGTAGCAATGCAAGCTTGCAAATGAAGCCTCGCTGGCACAAAAACATGATAAAACCTCAAGTCATCGATTTGAGTCTTTTGGAGCTCATCAAACTGCTTTCAGTAAGAGACTCACTGGTGGGTGTTATGCTGAGAGAGACGATTTATAGGAGGAATGATTCCAAAACACATTACCAGAGAACACCGTGCCCCTTTAAGTCAATGTAAAGTAAAAGAAAGAAAGAGGAAAAAAAAAAATAACTGAGCAGTGTTCCATTTTCTTTTCTCTTTTTTTAACCAATCTCAAAAAAAGCTCATTGTAGTCAAGTGGGGATACACTCGTGATTGGTCACCAGTCAATTATTTGGAAACATTCATGTTTAAATTCCCTCACCCTGGCTTTCTCCAATCAACCCATAATGCACTCTTTTCACTGAGAAAAAGGTGTAATATGTGGAAATATTAATGCAAGAACAATGCAGATATTGTCAGAACTACCATTCAAGCCATAACCTCTTCAGGCAAAAAAAAAAAACAAAAAAAACAACCCCAACCACTACCTCACTATGCTTGATTAAAATCTCAGCCTTTATTTGACTATCAAGTTCACAACCAGTTTTCACCCGGACTAGTCATGTTTAGCTAAGTACAGGCAAATGTTTATCTGATGAAGAGAACACCTTCATTCTTCTTTAAGTGGACCACTTGAAGAGACGGGCAAAGAATAAGCTAGAAAGCCAAGGAATGCAAGAGCCGAGGGAAATGATGTCAAACACAAATAAATGCACTGCTGAGGGCTGCAAGCAGCGGGGGAGTTGGTAAGGGACAAAATTACAGGGTATAAATCATAGTGCTGCTCTTCACTACACATCACTGCATTCTTTTCCTCGAATCACCTCTCGCCATCCCCATGTTTGTCTTTTCAAATTCCAACCTCCTCGTTTTCTCCTTTTTGCCATTCCCACGTATCCACAAGTTAAGAGCATTCAGGTTTTGTGAGAAAATAGCAAAGGAAAACAACCTCACAACACTAACCAAAGGAAACTGATAAGAAATTATGTGCTGAACTGATGGAAAGAGGTGTTTAAGAGTTAGGTTGCAGCGCAAGAGACAAGTGTGTCTGGTCCAATCGCTTTTGCTAGGAGATAATGTAACCACACCATCTGCTTTCACTAACAATCTCTACAGAGTGCGTTAGTGTCACCTTCACAATGTCTTTTCCTAATATGATCAACAAGGCCCATTGTAGAAAGCAAAACTGATGTTAACACATTCAACATGATAACTTTTATTGTAATTGATTTTTTTTATCTTAGAGCCCTGCATCTATACAATTGAAACTTGTAATGTTAATCATCAAGTTCCTAAACACTATTTAAAATTGTTTAAGAGAAAATACCTAAAAATAACTTGCTGTTTGAGGAGTTTGTTTGGTGTTCGGGGAAGCTACTGATTGCTTGCTTTATCTAGCAACAGGGATCTGCTGTGTTATCCTTGCTCTAAGCTATCGTATCACAGCAGCAGCACACTCAACACAGGCCTCTGTGTTTTATCTGTCATTACACCCAACAGATGCCACCCCAGCCAGCCAATACCATCAACCTCTTTCAACTAGGACCTTGAGAAGTGTGAGTCTTTTCCACTGTAACAGATATATGGTTTGAGAAGTAGATTCAATGTAGTCTACTTTAATTACTATTACAGATAGCACAGCATATAAATAAAATACAACTGTGGTTGTAATACAGGACAGCAGTTCACGTTAAGGTTACAGTAGCCAATTCATTTCTGAGCCTGCCCCACTGAGACTGACTCTGAAAGAATTATAAAGAGTGGGTCATGATTGAAGGTGCATTTATCTTTTTCAAGCAGCAGTGAAACATGCAAGCAGCATTGAAACATGCTATTTTAGTTCGACTTAACCAAAAAGGGTTGCGAGATTAGTTAGAGAACTGTAGGGGGATTTAAAAAAAAAAAACTTACAAAAGAACTCCTATTTTATATTGTTCAAAACTCATAACGAGTCTTTCTTCACTATAGTTTAAATCCTTTTTTGATGTAAATTATGTGAATTTCAAAAACAGTAGTTTTTGATGTCCAACCATCAGTCACGTTTTGGTTTCTCCGTTGTTGACCCTCTGAACAGACTGCTGCAGAATGTTAAAACTTGAGGTTGTGAATTTCTTTGCCAATCGCCTAGAATTACAAGCAGGGACTGTTTTTTTTTTTTTTTTTGCACCAGGGAATCCTGAAGCAAAGCTTTCTATATTTAGGGAGTATATTGACCCAAGGCTACGAAGTCTGTTTTGCTTGGCTCAAATGTGCTGCGTGCATGTACCCTCCCATATCTTCATTACAATAAAGTTACACAACCGCTTTTGAAAAGAAATGTGATCGTCTGCTTTCTGCGTGACCAAGCACCCGGAAACACATCTTAAAGAGGGGAGGCAGAAAGAAATACGAGTCGAAAACAGCATCAAAGCATAAACACTCAGGTGTATGTCAAGGACTGTTTTTTTAAAGTAAGCCACTAATGCTTTTGTTTTCTTTTAGTAAAACTCAATCTTTTTGTCTGCCTTGAAGTTAAACAGCCATACATTTGAATGGTGGAAGAGTTCATTATTTGCATGAGTTTGCCATCCTCAGCTTACATGAACAAACAAATTCGGGTCTTTTGCATTTATTAACATAATACCAAAATTTGAAGAAAAGCCAGAGTCTCTCCTTCAAACTCACTCCACAGGGCACAAGAACTCATGATCTGACCAAATATGGAGGTGAATCATAACACAGTAGCACCATGAGAAGACTCAGAGAGACTCTACCCAGCTGATATTAGAGAGAGAATTCAGAGAGAAATAAAAAACAAAAAGTCTGGTATAAGATGAGATTATACACACATTTAAAAAGCAGTTTAGCATTGTTCAATGCAACTTGCCCAATATCATGCTTTGTAAAGATAGTCATGGTTAAACTATACTTTTAAAATACTGAATCAACTTCAGAGATGAACAGACTGAGCAGAAGGAATGATATCGGGACATATTCCAGATCCCAATAAACCTACAGCAACGCCCCTCCACTCCTGCTTGCTTCATGATTAAGAGCCGGCATTTCTAAAATGTATAGTTAAGTAATCTTAATCCTCAAAAAAAAAAAACAACTTTGACCTGATTTTAAGGTAGATGTTAAAACGGGTCATAGTTGGATCTATTCAGTTACCTTAACAAAGCAGATCTTTGAGTAAATGAGAGGCAAACTTTCTTCAAATTTAGTACAATCATGCTAATTTTCTCTTTGCTTAGAATCTAGACAGGAAGCAAAGAGTGAGCGAGCGAGAAAGGGGCTAGAACAGGCAGAAGCAGAACAAGCTCATGATGCAAGGCCAGCGAGGCAGAATGGCACTTTTTATGAATTAATCTTTCAATCAAACATCTATTCAGTACGTCACAATCCTTTGTTCAAAGCAGATTATGAAAACTTGGACAACGAAATGGCTCATTCAGCAACGGTCACTGTTTACATGGAAAACCTGAGCCAAGCTGAAGTTTCAAAACATTTCCCAGGCTGAGCAACTTCGTCCATACACAGCTACACCCAAATACATAACTGAATTACAAGTATTACCCAATCCTCAAACTAAAAACTTTTAAGGAAAATAGACTTTAAAAACAAAAATTTGATACCGTAAACAAAAAAAATGTAATAAAATTGCTTTTCTGATTGTTTAATGTACTTCTTGAAAGGTCAGTTTTCACATGAACAATCAGTCCCAGATATCACCATAAATTACAGACCAATACTAATTTAAGTATTGGTTTAGAAAATTGAGGAACTGATGTACTCAAAACTGACCACAACTTAAATTAGTTACTTGTGCTGTGTGTACTGAAACACCACAGAATAGATTGGTTGTTTTATGTTAGTTATAGCCAAAATAACATCAGAGGTCATTTACATTCCATTCAATATTTATTCATATCCAGCATAACATAGCCAAGTAAAACTAATTCCACCCAAGTCTCACAGGAAAACATTGTAAAAGGTGATTTTGCATCAATAAAACAATGTTTATCAATCCACATTAACAGATATGAAAATATTCCAAACCTCGAAAAGTACAAAAACAGTTCCTCAAGAGGAAAGGACTCAATCATAAAGAACAAACCGTCCACTTGAGAACAAATCGAGTGAGTCAGAGCTTGTTATAAAACACCATAAACTAATACATAATATGTATTGACAAACGTACACATCTTCATTATGCTCCAGGTCTACACGTCAAGTACATACTCCCTCATCCATCATGTCGTTCGCAGCAAGAACATGAGTACCTTTCCATAATAACTGCTTCACTTCCTCCATCAGTCCAGGCTTGAAAGTGCATGTGGCCACTTTAAGTAAAACGATCAGTCAATATAGAGCCTCTTCGATGCAGGTTGGAAACGGATAAGGAAGATGGCACCCTGGAGATAAGAAAAACGTCACCCCTCAGCAGCATGGATTAACCATAAAAGCTAGGGACTCAAAGTTCACTCTTGACACCTGATCTTCAGTCAGGTCGGAGCGGTTACTGGATCCTGCCTTCAACCAATCTCATTAAAACAGCTGTAACACGAGCGCTCCGTAACAGAAGAGAAAATTTCTGCCATATCTTTCCCCATGAGCTAATCAGATCATGGCACATTACAGCCATCATAACCAGTGTTAAATCTATGAATGCAGAGCAAATCAGAAACTGGTGTTGTTTATGATAATTCATTCTTCTTGATATCTGCAGATGAATATTGGATCCTATGAACACAGATCAACACATGCATCCTTATTATGAAGTGAGCCAGGTAGAAGAAAATGCTTATGGGAGATTCTAAGTGTATTGAAAGCAGTGTTATCTAGTGGTATGCCTGAAAAAAACACAAGCGTTAATGAAACTACTTTGTTTTTCCAGCCATAGGCAAGGCGAGTAAAGCCTTTTAAAATGAGCTCTTATGAATAACGCATGGATGATGACTAAACAAAACTGATGGACAACACAAATGAATGAAAGTAATTAAAATTATATCAAAGCAGCAAATTAACAAAGCCCTGAATCACTGAAAATAATGAATAAAAGCTTAAGTCAATAATCTATTAATTACTAAATTACTTGGAAAAGAAGATCATTTTAAAATTGTAATAATAATCTAAACCAGTGTTTCTCACTTCATTGCTGCAAGTCATGTGAATCACTTTTTAATTACTTATTATATTAATTATTTTTTTTATTTAATGTATGGTGCCCATCATTAGCTGATGACAAAATAAATCTAGTTTTCAGCCATCGGCTCCCTCAAAAAAAAAAACAAAAAAAACATTTTACACATTTTCCCTTTAACAAAGAAGACCATTTCATAAAAATATCAGAACTATTCCAAGGAAAATCTTCTTGGTCAGCCAAACAAAAAAATTCTCTTAGGTTTTGTTAAGCCAACATTTTTCACTTCATTTCAGAGGCATGTGAAGCATTATTTAGTTCCAAAGCATCTATGGTGCCCAACAATGGCTTTAAGTTCTTAGCCCTCAGTTCCCCAATGTGAGTGTTGGTGTACTCTTGAAGTATATTAAAAGCAAAATGCCTGAAGTGAAGCTATAACAAAAATAAACAAAAATTAGTGTGAAAGGCAATTTTCTACTCATTTTCCCTTTAACACAGAAGACAATATAATAAAAACATTGGAACTATGTTAAAAAAAATCTTCCCGCTATGTCTTAAACATAACTTTTATCCTAGGTTTTGCTGAGCATCGCCATTCTAATTTTTAATTACTCCCGTTTCATTCCGCTGACTGCAAGTCCTTTTTAAAAACAAATTTAATAAGAAGCAATTTAGTAACAATCAATTCAAAGTTTGGCTCCAGCTTTGGCAAAGAAAACAAAAGTTTATATAAAAGCTCCTTAGCGCTGATGTGATTGAGAATGGAAACCGCACATTCAGCTTTTATCAGTGAAGAGTTTCAGAGCAGCACTGAGCTGCATCTAATCGTGTTGAACCGACTCCAGCCTGTCTAAAGAAGCACGCACATTGAGACACTCTTGAGATAAGTGCAGCAGCTCCAGCTCTCCTCCATTTACTTAGATGAGCCACAGCTCGACTGCACCAGCACACTCTGTTCACATGACACGAACTCACTGCCAAGCAGAGGGGAGGGGGCACTGTAACCTCAATCATGGACTGCACCCCTCTTTCTCCTCTCTCCTATTTCTTTGGTGTGGCGTTGGTTTTAAAACAAACCTATTCTTTTCAATCTATGCTTCATACCTTGGAAGTTTTTTTTTTACTGTGCAACACAAGTGCTGTTACTGGAATTTTCCTACTCAAGACATTATCCCGCAATAGTTAGTCACACTCACTCCATAACCAAGTGCCACCTTGTCTTTTTCTTTACTTTTCATGAAGCCAATGTATGATGACTGAGCACTTCAACAGTACTTTAAAAGAATATGATCAGCATTTTGTAACAATGAGCTATAATTTATTACCTTCAGGAAAAAAGTAATGAGCCCTTTTCACAGACCGCCAACTCTAACACCCACGACACCACAATGTCTAAAACTTGACAAGATTTACTCAATATGATAAGTCTGTCACCTTACTCTCAGTGTGCATACCCTCGGTCAAAGGGATATTGTTGTTTAACCAAAATATTGCATTGAAAACAAATTGGTTTTTTTCAGCTGATGGAGTAAGTCAACTAGTATCAAGTATAAATGTCTTTAGGCCAAAGCTTTGTTGCATAAAACAATTAAAAGTAGAAGTGATCAACCAGGCAGTCATTCATGTACGTCATCCTTTTACATTGTGCGAGTGATTTTTGGGGGGAAAAATGCATTTCAACCCACGTTCTCAGCTTTGGATTCTTTTTGCAAAACTTTTGGACTTTTTCTGCAAAATATAGTGATTTCACTATTCTCTTTATTTACTGAAACACTAAAAGGGTAAACAGAATATTAGCATTTTATGTAAGCAAAATGATGGATAAATGATTGAGCTAAAACATAGCCTTATTATAAACAATTAACATTTTAATTCCTTTGGTTGAGACCGAGAATAATGGGTTAAAAGCTTTCACAATTAAATTCTATAGTCATACTGTATACACATTTATGTGAATTATTGAAATCCTTTAAGTATGTGGTTCATCTGTTACCATTGTGCATTCATTAGTTTAGTCTGGGCAATGATGGGACCTTACAGAAAGTGGACATGTCAATGTCTCTCCACTGACCATAAAGAAGCTGTCACTAGTTGTAGCTGATAACATAAGGTCGGGAACATACCTGCAGTAATCTGTGGAAAGTAAAGGGATTCATTGGTGTGATTATGTTCTTATCTAATAGAAGACTAACTGCAATCTGAAACTACAGAAATAGAAATGAGACAAGATAGAGGAATCTGTTATTTCCTGTGGATCGCATTTGACTGAGCTCAGCAAATCATCACAGGTAGAGTCATGTAAAATGATAGTATTGAAAAAGACGCTTAGAACTTAAACTTGCTTAGAAACTGATGCAAACGAATTTGTATTACTTTTAAATAATGCAAGGGTTTTTTTACCTGGCAACACTAAAGCTACAAATCATGTTATCTTTTCAGCTGAAAGTTATTTAAAGAGGCTGTATTGTGCTAGATACTTTTGAGCTATTGAGATTTTTGAGAAATACACCAAAAAAAAAAAAAAAAAAAAAAAAAAAAAACCCCACCAAGGGTTCCTGTTGTAGGGTATTGTGCATAGGATTAAGGGGAATACGCCCTACAGTATCGGACAAATTACATTTAACAGCAAGAAGAGAAATTGCTCATTCACACCAATTTTAGATGAGACTACGGTGTCACCCACACATGTCCAACTCTCATTTGAGCTCATCTAATCCCTCACCAATCAACTGAATTTAACAAATTCAATAATAAAGTCAGGACTCATAAGGTAAAGCATACTTTTGGCATGACAGGTCTGTCATGTCTTCATAACCCATTCAGGAAGCGTCTTATATTAGAGTACCTCCATATGACCCATGTCCCACTTTAAGGGGGAAAAAAAAACTTTGACAATGATCTGTAAAGTAATGTGACTTGGGCAAAGAATGATACAATTATTTTTTAAAGTGTTTGCTTTAAGGCATCTCCATTAATAACAATAATACTAAACTTTATCTATAAAGCACCTTTAAAGCTGGTTTCCCAAAGTGTTATACAGAGAACAAAAAGTAAAACAGTAAAAAAAAAATAAAAAAAAAAGTACATTAGCAGCAGAGATAAAATGAAGAACAAGATAAGGAAATTCAAATCCAGGGCTAGTTAAAAGCAATGTTAAAGGATAAAATGTCAACAATCATAAGAAATAAGTAATTACAGTAATCCAGACAAGATTTTGCAAATGCGTCTTTGCAGTCTTTCAGCGGAAGAGAACTGCAGCATAGGACACAGTATAGCTACACTTCGAAGGTGGTTAAATAAAGACTTGACGGTGGTCTCTTATTTAAGAAAACATCTAAAAGTGCAGTGAAATAAAGTCACATGAAAAAGACCCTCTCGATATGAATGAGTTAGGAGAGACAAAGCATGTGTGAAGAAGATTAATCAAGATTAATGGACTCTACTTCCACCTTTCAGATTTCATACCTGTTAAACACTGGAAGCAATCCTGATTACGTTTCCTGCCATTTGCTTTTCCACCAACTGACAACATGAAACGCTCCACTACTTTCTCCTGCCATTTTACATCACAGTTGTCATTTTATTAGCATACGCTTTATTTAGCATTATTCCACAAATGATGATCATTCTGAGCTGTTTGCATTATGGCAGGCTGCACATACACCTGATTTTAAACTCAAATCAATCAAAATACTTGAATTATTTTTTAAGCTTTTTATTCCTTGAAGCCTAAAAATGATTTTCAATGTTATTTTATGCATTTTCGTATCTTTTTTTTTTTTGAAGTAGCTCCAAATACTTTGCTATTTATAATCCTGCCGGGTTGTGAAAACAAAGCATGTGCCTTTGCGTGTAAATGGTTAAAAAAAATTTGGCCCTGCGTTTGGCTCTGGCTGTGAATTATATTCATCTGACAAATTTGAGTTTGGGGCTGCTGCCCTAAGGTAAGGTTGGAGATGAGCTATTTTGCAACAGGGTAATTTTCAAAGCCCCCACAAGCAACTAATCAAGGATTTGGAAGAGATCGTTTTTTTAGAGATTAAAGCACTGATGTGGAGAGGATTTTGGTTACACGGAGGACTCTATGAAGGAGGGTGTATTTTGTTATTTCATGAAACAAATCGTTAGCATTTAAAAAGGCTTAAGGAGATAAAGGTGTTAAAGTGTATCCTCTTACCTAATGGTTTCATATCTCTTTGTAGCCCATCAGCTCTTTTGACATCAGAGCAAATATTAAATATTAATCAAGTTACCGCTGGGACATCAAGTCAAATGTTACAGCAGTCTGAGCCTGCTGAACTTCAGAGCGAAAACACAAGCTCAAATCACATTCAGAATTTTATAAAGGACATTCAACATCATTGCATTTTGATTTGTCCTCTTCCAGAAACCTTTTCCATCCACCCATTTTCATCATTTAATCCACGTTAGGTTCATGGCATTTTGCTGGTTCATTTCACAAACACATTTTACACCGATAAAATGAGTTTATCACCTAATTTAACAAACTGTATATCTTAAAAGACACCTTCCAGTGCTCAAATCACTTAAGTACAGCTGGCTTGCGTCTACAAAGACTCTGAGCTTTGAAGTGCTGTGTTTGCTGAAAGCAGTATTCTGATCAGCGCACAGTGTTCACGATAAAGTTTCTGTTATTTGATGTGCCACACACTGGTAAACAAAAGAAAAGATGACCACTTACAGAATTGTAATGATTTTTACAAATTAATATTTAGTTTAACTACTAAAAAAAATTATTTGATGAAGGCAAAATAAAATACCACTAAAAACACAAAACATATTTGAATTTATACTGGTGCTGCCTTCTGGCCTCATTTCACAAAACTTGATGTTTGAATCTTTAACTCTTAAGTCACAGTTAAGATTGAGCCCAAAAACGATTAGATATTTTTTTTCATAAATCATGGAACTGTTTAATTTTAAAAAACTGTTTAATTTTAATAAACAGTTGTACTTTGTCTATTTTAAATATCTGAATGTGAAAACTGAATTAAAACTATAGTAATCAGGCTGCAAGGCTTAAGCGTTTCATAAAGTTTAACAAACTGTAGCTTTATGATTCATGCATTTCACTTAAATATCTCATAGATGTATCAAACACCAAACAGCCTTTGACCCTAGAAGTTGCAAAATTTGTTTTGTTGTTATTATTCCATTATTTTAGATCATTTAATGCTTTGACTTGGTAAAACAAATGTGACAGACACACAACAATTAAAATGACAGTGAAAAAAAAAAATACACTGCATGAATACTATAATACATGTGTTCAGCTGTTCAGCTGATTTTGATATATTTTTTCCCCTGGAAAATACCTATAAAAAAAGTTAAGGCCAAATTAAGAGTTGAAGGTAAATATCATTGGCTAAATTACATAATAAAACCAATTGCTTAGGAGTATATGTAGAATCTTGTTAAAATAATTTATGTTTATGAATGAAACTATTAAACTTCTCAGTAAATTATAACGGATATTATGAAGAAGATCTAACAGTCTATATTCAGGCAAACCGTAGTATTGTTCTCAATCCATGAATGCTCTGTTCATGATTCATATCTTTGAATACAGCTTAAGTTCAGATGAATGTTAATGATGCTAAAGGTGGCTTGAATCATGGACAATGCATATATGATTTTTTCCCCCATTAGTTTGGTATGAGGAGGCTTCCTTAAAGCAGTGTCAAAATATATCTGGTTGGGGAAAATGATTAAATGAATTGTATGAATTGAAATATTGGGATCCGCAGACGCTCAAACTCAAATTATTGGGATAGGATTGGACATTTTTATGTGTAAAACTAGGAAACTCTCCAACAACATATTTTCATAAACTGATTCACTTTTAAATGTCGTTATGCCATGCAATTGATACACATTCCTAGTATTGAATCACATTCCTAGTAACATATCCATTCCACTATTCTACTAAAATTCATGTGTTAAAAAAACAGCATGTGTTTCTAGCATTATGATGATGATATGAAAGAATGTGTGAGAAAGTTTGCTGCCAACACTGTCAATCATCAGGCAGAAAAGAGCAGCTCTGCCAAGTGAGATGTCGAATGCTCGTTCAAGCCAGCAGTATCAAGTATCTGAATCAATATGTTGTTTGTTTGCTGTGATGATTACCATGTATCGCGGTTCTCTCCCCAGTTAAAACTCACAGCACGAAGGCGAGATGGTGTTCAGCATTTCCCCACAAAACACACTTCTGATGACAATAGCAGAAGGGAAGGCTCTATTCAGATGAATATTATGAGAATTTCAAACCCAAGCTTAAACAATACTTTTTATCGATAAACAACAAAAATAGGTCAGGGAATACCACGATTAAGCCAAAATCAACCAATCTAATTGGCTTTTAACAATGGACTCCATTACCAACAGATTTTTAACAATAAGCAATTCAACATCTTAAAATTATTTGATTAACTAGGCATTAAATAAAACACCCATTTTAAATATGTTTGCTGCCAAAGTGATATCCCTGGTTGTTTATTGGCTTCATGATATGTACAGTTACATTTGTCGATCAATCACTATAGCACAATTTAAACAAGCTTTTATAAACTACTTCCCCATACATCATCAATTCCATCTGTTTCAAACATTTCAGCTTAGCTTTATCTTGAATTACGACTAGTTGAAATTGATTCAGGGATATTTTGGTATGTTCTGCTCAGTCTAGAACACACTACTCTTGTGAACTACACTACAAACCAAACATGAGCACTGACTACATAAGTGCTCATGCAACTTTAATGATAGGATGTTAACAGTACTTTCTCTAACCAAAAACTCTTTCCATACCAAGCGGAACTGTGGAACGCCTCCCTAAAATAAACCTGCAGCTTAGAAACTTTCAAATAACAGCTCTCATCCAAACCAAAAGCTGAAGTATGAACACTATAATATGCACTCCACTATTAGAAATGGCACCTCAGGGACAGTGTTAAGAAGAAAATCTAAACACAAAAAAATCTTAAAAGTCCACGAATGGTATAATGTTTCTGTTATAATAAGTAATCATTTTAATAACAATTTATATTATAGTCAAAGAAAGGGATGTCCCTGTAGTCTACTGCTTCGACAGATTCAATTTCACATTAAAGATGAACAATTTGTTATTGAGGCCTGAAAGCTAAAGAACCATGATGCAACCAAATGCAAGGAAACCATGCAAACTCCAGAAAAAGGCACAGGGCCAGGGTTGAAACAGAAGCCTCCTGGCTGAGAGGCAACTGTGCCAACAACCATGCCTCAGGGCTGATTTGAATACATTACAGCGACAAATTTAGCATCATGAAAGGTTTTGTGTGCTTTGATCCAGTAGCTACAACAGCAATAATTCATGGTTTCAATCGAGGACTGTTCATTTAGAGAAGTGCAAAAAGTAAAGATAATTGGATTGACCAAACACCAAGAAAATAATTACTTAACTGTTCATTTACAGCTAAACCAATCTTCTTTAGACCAAGGTATTGTTACTTTGTACCACAGTTGCACACTATCAGCACTGCTCTAGTTCAAACGGTATATAGGCCTTCGAAGGAAGCAGGTGGATGACTGTCCTTGTTGTTTATGTCCTTCTCCTGCACCCAAACTCAAAGAGAGAGAGAGACAAAGAGTCACTGTTCCACTTAGAGTATCTAACACAGATTTAAATGTAATGTTATTATATTGTGTGCATATGAATGTTTTTTCTTTCAACCACAACTGTTTCATAGTATGGCAAAACAACTAATTTAAAGTGGCTTTTAGAAAAATTCAAGTAATAAAAACAGGATGCCAAATAACAATTTTATTTTCACACGCAAACTGTAATAGTTAAGAAACAGGTCACAAGTTGGTGGTGACTATTCGACTAGGTCTGCACATATAATCACAAAGTGACATTACCATTGAAGGTCAAATTGTTCTAAAATGCCTTAACCCTGAACGTATGGTCAAATATTAAATTTTTGCCTTGTTTGGTTGAGCATCTGTTTATGTCCACTAATAATAATTCCCTATTGTAAAAAGGAACAAATTCATTTTCAGCTCTGAATATAAAAAGCTATGGAACTAAAACCATACCAACCACAAAAACCAAACATTTCTTTTCGGGTTAACAACTATATGAAAACACTTCATCTTGACCTACATCTGAGCAATTTCAGTAAACCATCAAAGACAGAGTTTATGAAAGTTTTCATACAATTATTGCACAGAATAGATCACTCACAGCAACTGCTCAACACATCACACCCAAATCAATCAGTAATGCATCTTTTTCTCTGACAATAAGTATTTATTTTACCTTCCCAGAGGTGAGATTTGCACCCAGTGTCCATAGCCACCACCAATCCCAGACAGCTATTCAAAAATCTTGTTAAAGCCACACAGTTGTTAAAAGCCAAAGACCACCTGTCACCGTATGTTTCCACCACATCCTTCCCCCTTCCACACTTTCAGTTCTCTATCTTTCAAGCCAACAACAATGCTACAAACTTGCTGTTGCAGAACAGCGCTTGAATTACTCACCATACATACGGCGAATGCTAATAACATGCTGCTGTTTACATGAGACTTGAAGAAAGGCATTGTTTTTTTAGTCCACACATGAAACAGAAATCAGCTTCCTCCGATCCGAGTGTTTATGAGAGAGCCTCCTCTCATTCCCCCCTCTTTCTGTCTGCTGCTTCCCTTACTCCTATCTTTCTCTGCAGCGAATGGATCCCACACAGCTGCAGCACGCCTCTCTCCCACAGATCATGGAGGATGTGGGCGTTAAGTGATTTGATTTGCTCAGAGTTGTGAAGGAAGGGAAACGAACTAAACACATCCTGAGAAAAGCTTTCTAACCTTAAACCACATCTTGAACAAGCTGGGATAATAGCCAGAGTCCACTTCAAAGATTTAAAGACACATTGATCATTATTAATAAAGCTAAAAATTTAATTTATTTAATGACAGAAATGTTCATACCGCAAAAGCATGAGTTAATACTCTTAAATCTGCTTTGTTGCTCAAATTCTAAAATAAAATATTTGTTATGGCCTACATTTACATCAAGAGTTACATAAACACCTTTCAAATTATTTAGAAACTATATTTCTAAATAATTCTGGTTCTTCTTTAATGGTGAGAGGGGAGGGTCCAAGAGTTCAGCTGCAAAAACACCCTCCACAGCACTGCTCAGTGCCTCTCAATCAAGTGACCCCTATTAATACAGAATTATAATCAATAACACAACTAAAACCTTCCAAAGACACACTCTCGCACAGTTGACTACAGGCAAAACAACAACAACAATTAAGTTTGCGTTGATTAGTCTACAGAATCTACTCCCTTTTTGACAACACGTGCAAATGACAGTAACAAAGGGGCATGTGCTCTCTTAAGCATTTTCTTTTATAGATTTAAGATTGAATGCAGGTGTTAAATCATTAACCAGTTCCCAATTATCTCTTGTGGCTTGGTTTACCCAAAACCAGAGAGCACATTAATTGATACAAACATGAAATAAAGCTTGTGACTAGACCCATATTTTGCAGTTCATAATGCTTTTGCTTTGAAGGACGTTAATAGGGAATTACATTGACTATTCAATTTGAATGTTTTATACTCAACACCGTGAAGGACTGAAACAGGATAGCTTTATATTCAACAATGAAACTGTTTGCAAATGTGTTAATGTCAAGTTATGCAGATTACATGCATACAAGAAATGGCCACGAGACTTGTTTATAACACCAAGCGATCTCAATTGAAGCAATATAAATAGCATCAATTTAAAGCAATAACATGTATTTTGAAGTGAGTCCATCTAAACATTGGTTAAAATATAAGAACAAGGATTGGGATTATGTAATTTATCATGATATTCAGCCCATAAATTATAAACCAAAAAGTATTCTTGTAGAAAATGTTTGAAAGTAAAAGTATATTTAACACGTATAAAAGACTAACAACCTGAAGTTTGGTTAAAAACCGACCACAGCTGACAACAATGTTCCTTTCCACATAATCCTAATCCAATCTACTTTATTTATATAGCACATTTTATAAACAGTAAAGTTCCCAAAGTGCTGCACAAAACAGTGTTTAAAAGAAACCAAACGAAAACTCATAAAACATTAAAAGAAATATAAAAAAAGATTAAAACAGATAAAACAATCAAATAAAAAACTAAACTACACACATGAATAAAACACACAGAGGACCATACAAGCTCAGGCAGTTGAAATCCAAAGAGTAAAAATGGGTTTTAAGACGAGGCCTAAAACATTAGACTAAGGAAGCCATTCTCACAAGGAGAGGCACTGCATTCCACAATCTTGGTGCCACCACAGAAAAAGCCCTGAACCCTCTAGATTTAAGTCTGGTCTTTGGAACCACCAGCTGGAGCGGACCCTCTGACCTAAGCAGGAGTGTATATTTGAATGACTTCAGCGAGATATTCAGGGGCCAGTCCATTTAAAAGCTTAAAAACAAAAAGTAAAATCTTAAATTCAATCCTAAAACATACTGGCAACCAGTGCAAGGATGTTAGAACTGGTATGATGTGGTCTCATTCTTGTTCCTGTTAAAGAGACGTGCTGCAGTGTTCTGGACTAACTAAGTGATGAAGGGTCTTGTGATTTATCCCAGTGTAGATGGCATTACAGTAGTCTAGAAGTGATGAGATAAAAGCATGCATCACTTGCTCAAGGGTATAAATGGTATAACAAACAACATTTGTATAATGCCCTCAAGATGAAGAAATAGCGAAATTTTATCCAACACAATTGAGCAACGCAGTTTACAGTTAAATACAAAAATATGGCACCAAGTCAACTAATCAACAATTTAATTAGGCTTTAGTTCAAATCAAGTAAATGGTCTCTGCTAAGAGGTAAAAAATTTATTCGCTTAAAGTCATTCATCGCTATTCTGCAAAGAAAACCCAGTAAAAAGATTAGAAAAGGGACCACACACACACACACACACACACACTTCAAAACACAATGGGGAGATGATGAGGTCTCAAGTACTGACATAAAACACTTGTGGCAACCCCTCCTAACATGAAAGGACAATGCAAGTTGATTTTTGACTTGGTAGAAAATAGCATCAAAATCAGCCAGTGAGCTAGTTTGAGGCTAAAGTGAAAAAGTTATAGCTGGAAACACACTACAAAAAAAAAAGAAAGTAAAAAACAGGAAAATAAAAGCTGATGGCTAAACAAGTTCATCAAAACAAAAAATGGTTTATTAAATTTTCTTCTCGTCAAAGTAGTAAACTCTTATAGGGATGGTTTCCATCATTTATTTTTATTTAACAAAATTTGATTTGCTTTTACATTGACATTAATTGCATTTGGCAGTATCAGGTCAACATTCACTTGACAAAATGGTCTTAAGAAACATCTCTCAGCTGACATGCCTAAAATTTACAGTCAGGCTACAATGAACCGATTGTTCAAGAGTGCTTCTCTTCAGATCATTCATTGTTGATGTGCAACTCATCAAAACGCCTCAGTGAGTCAAGCCCACAGTCCCTCCTCCTTCAGTGTCAAAAGATCATGTAATGCACTGAACTAAACAAGTGACTCTTTGCAAGCCTGTGAACAAATATTCATTGAGAAATAGTTGATATTACAATAGTACAACATGTAAGTGAATATAACACTTCACCTGTCTTCACAAGAGATTTATCAGAAGTGATGTAAACAAACAAACAGTTTTGGGAGTAGCATGAGCAGACGATTAGTGCTGGGCAGTCAATCGCTTATCCTTGGAGTCCTCCCTTTATAAAAGTTATATCAGTTTGCCCAGATTCTCTATCGATCAACAGCAACAACAAAAAACTTCACAATTCCTTCTTCATACACCAAGAAACATTCAGAAAAGAAAAAGCATCTTGTGGTTCTGTCTCTGAGGCAGAAAATCTGTCACCAGAACTTTCTCATTCACTGTCCCCAGCTGGTGGAATCATCTCTCTGATTATTACTTTCCTCGAAGCACTTATTTGATTGGATGATGACCTCTACTTGAACATGATTTTGCCTTTGTTACTAATTTCGTATTGTTCCTGACTCCATTGTAAGTCACTTTGTTTAAAAGTGCTTAAAAGAAATGAATTAATGAAAAATGTATGTAAATTAATATTCCTGTTCCCATAACAAACCCAAAAGCATGCCACATTTTGTCTCTCTGTTTAATAAGTGTCTAAAGGTGAATACTATGTGTACTGACAGCTTTGTACTCCTTTGCATAAATGAGTAATTTAGACCAAAACACATACTTAACTAATGTACATAAACGCATAACCTTACAACTGTACACCACTGTGGTTTTCAACAAAACACTTAAAGGACTTAATTAGCGGCATCAGGTGTGTTTCATCAAGGAAGCCGTAAAACTCCCTCCATTAACGGAGTTTGACTAACATTTTTAAGCCTATGAAGACTGTAATTTTTAGACGAGAGTGATGCCCACACACCTGTTTTAAGAATAATCATCATGTATGTCTTCCGTGATAACGGTGTCGCTATCAAGCGCGCATCACACTAACCTTCACCGCGTTCACTTTCTTCACTTCCACTTGTTACAACGACATTCGGTGTTCCCAGGGAGTCCCCTTCATTCCCAAATCCTCTTTCCACGCTCCACACTCCAGTTCGGCGGGTTTCAGCGCTCTGTAGTCGGATCACACGCTCTCTCGTCAGTGTACTGGACACACAAACACAATCTGAACGCAGTACGGATGGGGCTTAAAACAGCTGTTTCCAAAATGGAGTGATCCCACAGCCAATCAGCCTCCGACTGCTTCGTTTTACCAACGTTCCAGCACCCCGCTCTATTCACGTTAGGTCCTGGTAAAATTACTCCTTCACTGTGGGTTACGCTTTAAAATATTTGTTTTAGGGTATGTCAAAGAGTTCCAAGACAATTCCAGGTAAAAAAACAATCGCTACAGGGAACTAACAGTTCCATTAAACACGATACCAGTGACTGTGTTTGCTAATGGCTAATTGCTAACCTCATTCTCTCTATTAATGATTTATAGATAGTGTAAGAATAAACTATTTGATTAACGGAGACCATGTGTTTTCAAAACATTTCCAAGCAGCCCTTTAAAATGGAAAGGAATTCTGAGTGTGCAAAAAGTGAATGTTTTGAAGCGGTGTTTGTCTCCATCCTCTGGTCATGCTTTAACGTTACAGAGAACACAAATAAATAAAATAAACGCAGTTCTAAAAATGAATGCATTTATTGGCAGGAACACAACTTTTTTAATATCACTATATGGCTACTTATAACTTAAGGCTTGAAACTAAGGCTTACAATGTGCTTCATAACATCATGTTCAAATAAAAAAAATAAATACAACATAATGCTCAAACGAAAATGATAAATTCATCTACCGAAGCTCTTAAAAAAAGTTATTATTTTTTGGCAAATGACAAAATATAAACACTTTCTGGTTATTTTCACAATTATACATTTGCTAGATTAGTAACACATTTAGTTGTATTTCTTTTCAAAACATAAAAAATACAATATTTTTATATATTAGTCTAAATATGTTATCTTAAAATTAATAAATATGTGTTAAACCCCATGACATTACAAGTGGCTGTTCAACATAATAGTTTCCAACATCTAAACAGCTGTTTCTAAAGAACAGCAAGAAATGCACCGCACTGTGAACATAATAATGCCATTACAGAAATTAGTAACAGTAATAAAGCTGGGAGCGTAGATGCCTGAAAGAGTCCTCTCCATGTGCTCCTGCCTGTTCTCCCTCAAACAGCATGCAGTCAGGCAGAAGGACACCCTCTAGAGGATCAGGCTGACAAAACTCCACCACAAACTCTTCCTCAGCCTCCAGCAGCCTCCTGGACCACGCAGACATGTCCAGCCTTCCAGATACTCCTCCGTACTCGAGAGGCAGCACAGACTGAGGAATGACTCGATGGAGAGAGGCCACGTCTGAGCCGTGCAACACATACTGAGAGGTAAAGACACAATAATGTCATTAGAATAAATGTTAGAGAGCAGATCACACTAAGAGTACCGCCCCTGAAATAAACCCTGGTTACAAACAAACATTACAATTTTCATGTTAAGTTACAGATAAATCGATGCTAGATACGCACTTACCCTATCAGCCATTTTCTCCTTCAGAAAAGGTTTGATTATTGCAAAAATTCCCTTGAAAATCCGAGGCTCATTTATAATGTTCACACCTTTTATTCTGATCGGGAAGCCATCCTAACACAAAAAAGCAGAAGCTGAAAATCAACATTTTCATTTAATATGAATTATCGTTGACTTACCTGCAAGATACCGACAACTTTCTTTGCCAAAAGGGGCCCTGGATTAGAAGCTTGCGAAAGCCCGACTCCAGCATAATCCACCAGAATGACAATTCCATTGACCTGCGTTTCCTCCGGCTGAATCAGCTTCTCTAAGGTCAGGTAAATAGCTCGAATGTTGTCGATAAATGGATAATCATTAGGCTTCCATTTACCTGAGGAAAAAAAAGCTGTACATTTCTGTCAAACAGTAAAACTTACATTAGAAAGAGATCAATATCCACATAAGAGACCTGTGCCTTGAGGCCAATTGACTGACATGACAAACAACCAATCCCATGTCGTTTTGCATAGCATCATGTTTCAGAGTGAGGAAATGGTACCACAACAACTGACCGATATGCAACAAGTAAGTCATATAATAAAAGTCACAGAAGATGAATATACTAGGGAATCCAATGTTTAGTAATAAAATCACACATTTGCAATACAGACGATATCTATATTTGTTGTTCTCAATCATACGCCTCCTCGTTGTTTCCAGGCAGAATGAAAATTAACACGACAATCATTTAACCAATCAAACCACAACTTCAGGATTCTTGAAGTGCTTCCAACTTTCTGTACTAAACTCTTCAGACATTTAGCTAGCTATTATTGTTGTTGTGTTAAATTAACTACAACTTGTTCCAGTGAACTACAAATTTAAATTCAGCAAAATGTATAATTTCTTCTTCACGTAAAAAAAGGTTCCTCTGGAGAAGAGTGGGTGCAGTTTTTGGGTTAACTATTCATCTTGTCACTAACATACAAAATATTTGTAATCTAGAAAAAGCTGTTTCATACACATCTTAAACTGAGCTTTTAAAAGGTTAATTTGAGATTATATTATTATAGCATTGTTCTTTACCTGGTCGTACACACAATATGTAGCGTCCATTAGGGTCAGGTCGGGGCAGGACAGTGAGGAAACCCAGATCTAGGACATGCTTGACTGTAGAGGGTTTCAGGTCCTGAAAGACTTCAGGCCAAGCTCTCCGGCTGGCATGATAATTCAGGAGCAGTTGGAGTGCCCGGTCATAATCAAACTTTCTGGCCCTGAGGAAGCGCAACAGAAAAGCATCGTCCAGCCGTGTCCTTATATTGGGGTGGTCCTTTAGAATCATATCTCTCAAAGCTTGGACGTCCCGAAGCCTCCATTCTGGCTTCTCCTGGAGCTCTTCTCGTGCCTTTGCCACCAGTTCTGGAGTTAAGGTGCATGTGTAAATGGGTGGAGGAGAACCCGGGAACCCCAAACCGTCCTCTCCTTCCCTTGGTAGACCAAGATCACTGAGACCATTCTGATCTGCCATGGGCTATGAAAAACATGATTTACAGAAGCAAATTGTTATAGATACAAACATGAAATGTTCAAAATTATTTCTGTGCTTACTGTATTTCAAATACAAAAAGGAAGGTACATTGAAATAGTTTATGCACATTAAGAAATGGAGCAAATTTAGGCGATGCAATAGCTATATGATATAAATAAAGAATTGGGCTTTTAAATATGTTTATTTGGTTTTGGATATTTAAAACATATACATTTTTAAAATGAGTATTTCTTTTCAACCTATTTTTAAAACACAGCATATAAATGAAGATTGGTTTACAAGCGGTAACTATTTTAACTGACATTCGAATCATAAATGTTAAAGCGAGCCAATTATTCACAGTAGTTACAAACGTGTAGTTACAACCATTCACAAAAAATCGGTCGCTAACTGTTTATATGCGAGTTTCGTGCATTGTAAACATAAGAAAAGACGAGATTTAACCAACCTGCACAAAGAAATCCAAGGCAGTTCCGTATGTAGGGAGGAGACGTTCTACCATTGGTCGTGGTGCGTCACGTGACTTATTTAGAGTTTATTTAGCCATCGATCAGCGCTGAAATATATAAGATTAAGCAGAAGTACGCAACTGTAATAAGCATATTGTTTCAATTGTCAATAAAAAAAAATTGGAATGTTTTATTTAGTTGTACCCATAACGTGGAGCCGGGGGGCGTGTTTATGCTCTCTTGGATGAGTGGCAGAGATTTTTTTTAATACAGAGACAAGAGATTAAGTTAAGTGAAATATCTGAACAAGGAGCTCACTAGTTACACATAGTTATCTACAATAATATCTCCAGTTATGTCACAAGTGCAACCTAATTCTAATTCTAAATCTAGTATGTTCATTTGGCAATATATCTCCCAAAACAAAATTACATTAAAAGTACTATTTATTTTACCTTTTTTGTAAATTAACTTAACTTACATTTCTCATTCATGCTAAAATGCATTAAATAAACCGATTTCAAAACACCCATGAGAAAAGGTTTGCACTGGCAAATTAAAATCGGGAAAAAGTGGGTATAGTCATTTGTCCTGAAAATCCCCCAATTGGCACAAATGCCACAAAAATCATGCAATGGCATTCTACATGAATCAGCTGTAACACAACATTTAGCCTTTTACTAGCTGTTTTCCATTATTACCTTGATATGATATAGCAAGCCTGTGTTTTGACTTGATAACTTTGCATTTGCGTTTAGCCGTCACCTGAAAGTAACTTTCATTCATTCATCTTCATGTCGGCTTTAATCACTTTCGGGGTCGCCACAGCGGAATGAACCGCCAACTCTCGGGCATATGTTTTACGCAGCGGATGCCCTTCCCTGCCGCAACCCATCGCTGGGAAACATTCACACACACATTCACACTTTAACACTATGGGCAATCGTTCTTATTCAATTCACTTATTCCGCATGTCTTTGGACTTGTGGGGAAACCGGAGCACCCGGAGAAAACCCACGCGATCACGGGGAGAACATGCAAACTCCACACAGAAATGCCACCTGCCCCAGCCAGCGACCTTCTTGCTGTGAAACGACCGTGCTACCCACTGCGCCACCGTGACGCTCCCTCTGAAAGTAACTTGAGTGTTTGAAATGGATGAACTTGACCTGTTCAGCTTTACTTAGTGGAGACCTGGTCAGTTGAATAAAAATATAGATTTGGTCAATATAAAGTTTGTGCTTGATTTCAATTGGTTATATCATTCTTTTACAAAGATCTCTTAAATGAAACTCTGAGAAAAGCTTCCTGCTCCATGAATTGTTTTATTATCCTTTATCAGTCTTGAGCAGCACACACCTCCAGCACTAAAATCCTTGACCGCGGTCTGCCACGTAGCTCACTTTTATCACCTTGTTTTGAAGCAGGTTTACAGCAGAAGATGATTGACATAACGAAGAAGCATTTGCTGTTAAATAAGGGTTCTTTTTAGATTGGATTAAATATTAAATGTAAAAGGAACAATTAAATAAGTCTAAAAAAAAATTAGAAAAAAAAAATGTCTTCACCAGCGTGACTTAGTTATGACTTTGTGACTATATGCATATACAAAAGACAATGATAACAAACACACTTTTTTTGTAAAAATATAGCATTAACATTTAATACCAGTTCACATTGCAAGCTTGAAATCACCCTTCTTTCCGAAGGAGGTTATTGTCAATCGGTAGTAAAAGACCAATACTTGTATGCAATACTTTGTGCGCATACATATACAGTTTGAGGTTGGGCACAGGAAACAAATAGTATTTTTTTATTCTAAAATGCATTTACAAAAAAGGAAATCAACATATTTACATTTTAACTATGCTACAAACAGAACATATTTACCAGAATTGTGGTAAATAGTTATGTCAAAGGCACAAATCTTTATTTAACAATGTATTGTAAGAGCCATTTTTTTAATCCAGCTGTTAAAAATGCACAATAAAACAAAGATCTGACCAAACTCTTGGCTATTGTAACATAAATGGAACTCTTATATGGATAGACACAATATACTTAGTCCTTATATTACAATTTCCTTCCTAACTTTTTAAACCTGCTACATCATGTTTACTCACTGAACCAAATGAGATGGGAAAGAGATGTTTTGCTCAATTTGTTGTTAACAATCTTAACAATCTAAAAAAATGGTGTCGAGCTTTTTAGAGGAATAATTTGAAAATCTTGTAAAGCATTTCAGATGTTTATTGTCCAAATGTCTCCATGTATTGTCAATCTTTCCATGGTCTGTTAACATGTGGAGTTTAAGACGGATTGGTGTGTTTATCAGATGGCCTCTTGTTTAGTGATGGTTGGTTGAGGAATAGAACTTGGCTGTTTTGGCACTGTGGCTATAACACCCGTCGCCATTTTGTAGTGATCCGAACCTGAAGCAGTGGGGGGAGAAGGGATTGGAGTTTCCGGTGTCGCTGTTTGGTGAAAAAAGCAAGAGGATACATTAGATCAGGGTTTCATAAAGGCTATTACAGCATCTTAATAGACATAATTTGCATACCATAATAACATGTGAAAGAAAGTACCCAGTGGTTGACACCAAATAAGCATGCTTAAGAAATTGTTGAAGGCATTAGTGGAGGAAAGAATTACAGTAGCGTTCTTTGACAAAATAATCCTGATTAGTTTCTACGATTCTGCAGGGATTACTCCAAAAAGCCTGTTTGTTCCTGGCAATCTGGATTCACAACTTCAAGATGTTTTTTCTTTTATTAAAAAACAAGATGATATTTATTAGTTTGAGAAGTTGTGTACGTACACATCTGGCCATTGTGAAGTGGAGTGGCCATGTTAGGGGTGACTATGACATTGTTACTGAGGTGTTCCTGAACCAGGTGTGGATGTAGAGAGTGATGAGCATGAGTGGCTTCATTAGCTGAACCTTGAACAAAAAAAAAAGAGTTGTTAAAGTTCACTGTATTAGAACAAATTTTCAGTTTTTGTAAAAATGCTTAATGATAATTTGTCTATTTAGTAGACAACCATGATTAACATTTTAACTAAAAATCCTGCTTTGTATTTGTTGAAAAATTGAGGGCTTGATATAGATCATTTAGACTAGCCCTTTCAGACCCAAACTTTTCAGAAGTTAAATGTTGAAAAATGTTCTAAAAGAAAAATGTTGAAGATTCTCTTTTTATTGGTTTGCATTGACATTATCAATAATATGTCAACAGGTAAAAGCTGAAATTGAGTCAAAAATCTAGCATAGAATGAAAAAAGCTTTAATGTTTTATTGACTGTTTATGTGCAAACTAATGAATAAGTGTGAATGCAACACCTGATAGTGTTGCTTACTTTTTAGTGTATAAAGTAGTAGATTTACTTTTGGCCAAATAATATACATCCAAAATGATTAAAACTGGCTTTACTTGAACCAATATTCTCTAGAAATAACAGAAGCATTAGTTAAAGTGTCATATCTACAGTAATGAACGCAGGGTCTGAAAGGGTTATTATTTGATTAAAACAGATTCTTTTTTGTGTTATTTTTAATGATATGCCTGTGTTTCTCAGATTGCATGTTATCCAGGAAAAACCATGGGTTTTGGATGGTTGGTTAAAGGATGACAGAAAAAAAAAATTTTTTTTACATCCTTTGCATACTTCTTAGAGTTTAATATAACATAAAATAGGTTTGAGCAAAATTCGGTTACCTCCCAAAAGCATCTCTTGTAGCAGATTGTCAATTTTTGCCATTCCAAATAGTTTGACAAATTGAATCTGCTCAATCATCTGCCAGGTAATGCTCTGTAGTGTCGGCAACAGCAGAAGCAGCTCACCGAACCGCCCCCGTGAATCATATTGCCGATCATTGATATAGTCTTCCAAACTAACTTGAACTTGATATCGCATTCGCTTGATCTTGCTTGGATCACTTAAACCTTTGGAATCTGGAAAACAGACCTGGTATTAGAAATGAATTGATATTCAAATTTTTATCTGTACTTTTATGTCAGTTTGTATACCTGGATCAAAAAATACAATGGCCTTCAAGCAGGCATATTCATTGTCATCAATCTGGAGATCTTGGAAGGGAAGAACTAACTCGTCGAGGATTCTAACAGCCACACGGCTCACCTCCAGTTCAGGGCAGTTTCTAGGAATTATATGATCATTGCCTATAAGAAATATAAACAATTGTAAGTTAAATTATCATGAGATCCTACTCATTTTAGTTCATGTCATGGCTGCACTTACCTAAAAGTAAACTGTCCTTATACAACATAGATCGTTTAGCTGCACCTAGAAGCAGATGCTCTCCTGCGTGAGCTCGTAATAAAGCCACCTGTGATAAACAAGCATGCTTTTATTTACACCAAACTTTGTAGTTATTTCATACATTTTTATCATAGTTAAACAAATGATCTGTAGCCTCTCTGTGGACCAAATTAGGTTCATTTTCACACACAAGTTTGTGTGAGAAGATGCGGTTTGGGACGCTCTCACCCACAGCAAAAACACAAATCAGTTAGCATGCCTCAGTGCTCAGCGTGTTAATGATTCTGAATGTCTCCAGAAGAGATGTAACTTTCAAACCTAGCTCATCATATTGTAACCTGAACCATCTGAATACATTAACCACCAAATGAAAGATCTGTGAACCTTTTTTCCATCAAAATCTAAATGAGTAGTTTAAAGAAGATGTGATTCTCTTACCTGGTCATCCAACGGTAAGTCACAGAAAGCAGGGATGTATTTCGCCCATTCTACCAACACCAGCAGCTGCTGTTTCATAGACTCGCACACATCAGTGATGGTGGCTATCTTCTTGGTTCTAATGTCACCATTCAAGATAGGACCTGGTGATGAGATCTGAATTACATAGTAGAGAGAAGGAGAAAGTTGTCACTTAATGAGAAAAACGAATGACTATTTAAAGCATTTTAGAAATAACAGATATGATCTTGTTCACTGTTTGAAATAACTGTCTGAAATGAGATTTTGAAATTGGCAGTCAAAAAATTGTACTGAGAATTATTCACACTTGCATGGCAGATTTTAATGAACCTTTTAAGGATTCAAAATGCATGTGAAAATCACTTGAGATTAGATGTTGTTTAAAAAAAAGTTCTCCAGTGCGCAAGCAGGTATTGTAGAATATAACATATGACGGTCATGAACGTTAAATCAAGCGTATCACCCCCCCTTTCCATAAACTAGTCATGTGAATAAAAAAAACATTATGTTGTCGGATGTGACTGTTGTTTTTTTACTGTAAATCTGCTCACTGCTGGAGTCACCCTCAAGCAGCCAATCAATGAACTACGATACAGTCACTTTATTTTACACATTCAGAGGGGTGAGAAGAGCTTGCCACCTCAGACCCTGAGTGTGATTATGCCTCTGGTGTTATGTAAACATAGAAAATGGGTTTCAGTCAGAGTACTACCATAAACCATTTAGAGTTTTTTTGCCCAATAACTCAGTTTCTACAGTATAAAAACTTAATAACCCACGTTCTGCCATTTTTTCCATCTGCACATGTCTATCTGGTCTGGTTTCCCTAACCTACAGCAAATCTGGAACCAACACTTTTCTCTTTGATTGGCCAGAGCTAGCATGACATGTGAAGCCCTTTAATATCGCTGATTGAGCCAAGAGAGTCTCTGTTATAAAGCCTGTGCCAGGCAAACATTCAAAAAGCGCAATTTTATGACATCATGTATCGTAACATTTTTATTGACATGTTTGTAATTGCTATTCCACAATTATACCTTTTCAAAGTATCTGAAACTACAGGTACTGCAATTTTGTCAATAGTTGAAAAAAAGTCACCAGACCAGAAGATTCAACATGTTTACATCTCGAGTCCTCAAAAGCAAATGAGAAATACAACCTGTACTTTACTGTCACATGTTATATGTAGTTTAAACAATACAGAGCAAAGTCTGACGCGTCTTTAGGATGCGCCCATAACAAACCCAGACAAAAAGAGCCACTGAATTAGATTAGAAAAGTAAAGCAAGCTGTACAGTATTGCTGGACTAAACTGAACTTTTCTGTGCAGTGGAAATGCATCAATCACATCTGTAGTTTGAGCAGCTCCAGGCCAGAAGCAGGCTTGGTCATCTTACTGATTTCCAAAAAAAATTACCCAGAGGCATAAAAAATCACACACACTTCATAGATTTTGCATGCGTTAGCACTATAAATTCTTCTTTAGGGATGAATTCACACATTTTTATAGACTCCAATAACTTTTTGAGGCTGCAATTTCATATGAACGTCTTGCTGTTTAGACAGAGCTTGGTTTTGATAATGGAATAGAATCATTTTGCACAAAACATTTGTTACAGATTATATGTTTACAGTCTGCATGTTGAACTGAGTTAAAGAAATAAATTGCAAACATACCTGTCTGGAAAGGACATCAGCCTGAATGAGTGCGTTAATAGAGGGTAAGCTGCTGTCTTCATAGCTTGATCTTCTAGTGCTAATTCTGTCTCTTTCATTCTGCACAGCTGCAGGAGGAGAACACTTTTAGTCATCAAGGTACCCATTTCATAGCGTAAACTGCTTTTTTTGGATGTTGTGCAAGCAAATGGGTTTTGAGTAAACCACTGAAACATTCTCTGTCGTTATCAGTAGCGGTGAATGGCACACAGGTCTGACAACCAATTGAGATAGCAGGGATGAGGAATATTAGCTGACTTTGGGAGAGGGGGGAGCCCTCAAGGTTGTGCTTTTTATCAGTGTGGAGTTATGATGGCTCTAAACTGTTTGTTCAGCATAAACCAGACATAGACCTCGGTGCATTGTTGAGTGAACATTAACAAAGTGTCTCTCGCTGCTGTTGCAACATCTCCTGTTTGCTCAGCCTCATCCACTCTGCTCCCAAACATGTTAGAAATCTGAAATCTCTTTTTGCCAATGCTATTCAAACACAACAGCATGTAAAATGACCTTCTTTCTTCATGCCAGCTCGGAAACATTTCTTAAGTCTGCAGTATCGACACTGGTTTCTCTTGTCCTTGTCCACGATACACTGTCTGTTGAACCTGTGTGAAAAAGGAAGTCAGCACTTGGATTTCCATTAGATGGAAATTAAGAAGAATTGATTTCTTCAAACCTGCAAGAGTACATGTGGTTTTTGCGTACACTGCGTCTAAAGAAACCCTTGCATCCATCACAGCTGGAGGCTCCGTAGTGCTTTCCTGTGGCCCGGTCTCCACAGATGGCACAGAGGGTGCCAGCCCCTAGGTGGTTGCCAGCATTCATGTTGCCACTCTCAGCGGGTGAGGAGTCTGGAATTATGAAAGATCAGAAATATATCTGTGTGTTGATTTTTCTTTATCACATCCACAATTAACGTTCACATTCAGTCTTAAAGGGATTTTAAAGTCTTTGGTTTCACGTGAAGAATGTGTTTTGGCTGTGGGAGGAAACCTACGTAAGCACAGGGAGAACAAACTCGAGTCAGGAGGTCCCCTGGCTGCTGGCCTCAAGTCAGTGACCTAACCAAGCACTGTCTACTGCAGTGCCTCTGTTAAAAGTTCTATAAGGACCTCTAATTTTATATTTTTCAAGAGGCATAATTGTCTTTTAGACTCTTTACTGAAGACCAATTAGAGTTAATTGCAAATGGGAGAAATTCATGGGCTTAAAATACTTCAGAAAGCTAAATCAATTGGCAGTGAATCATCATCATAAACATGTGCTGGAAAAGGCTAATTCAGAAGTGATTAGGACTAATTCTGTGTAAAAGCTTCACAACGATCATGCTAGATTATATAAAGTCTAATTAGTGTTCTTGACGACCTACTAAACAAATCCAACCAAACCCTGAAGAAAATCATTTCAACCACATTGACACTTTCAAATTTACACCAATGGGATGTGAGTACTTGAATGTTAATTACAAGACCTGATCAAAAATAATTACATTAAAACTGAAGAAGTGATCAAAGGCATCCATTGTTTGGGGTGATTAGGGGTTAACTATCTAACCAATGATGCAGTTTTAATTCTGAACTGTTCTGCTCAACAACAAAACCATAGTAAATATCTTTTTGATGAATGATGTTTGATTATCAAGAATATTTTATTTCAGATATGGAATTTTTTTTTCATAACTAAAGAAAAATGTTCCTATCAATTAAACTCCAAAGATTTATAAACTGGACTCTAATTGCTTAAATAACTTTGTTACTCATATTAAATTGCTCCAGTCAGGTTGAAACCGGTTGAGCTGCACAAAACTCAGAAACATGAGGCTTAGCTGCAAAACATTGACATGACTCCCTCAACACTCTGTAATCATTCATCCTAGTGTCAAACGTCTTGAAATCCAATCCAGATCACTCATTTCATCCCAAGCCAACTTTATGAGAACAAACTAAATGACACAAAAACCTCTTCTTCTTGTGGATGTCCATGCCTGCAGGACATAACATGCTGGACTTCTGACCTTGTTAAAAATATCTCTACTGCTGATTTAGAGAATTGGGTTTTCTACACAAAAGGTCATGAACTTGTTAACTGCCACTTAACTAGCCTTAACCCTGCCTCCCACGCTTGACCATATACTATTCACTAGTCCATATAAAGTCTCAAAGTTCACTGTGAGTGACTCACCCGTGCCCATTGCAAGCACTTGCATGTTCTCAAACTCCAGCGTGGTGTAGGCTGGATCCAAGGCCTCGCTATAGTCTGCCATCTCCATGTCTACTAGTGGTTTGGACAAGCGCATTCTCAACTAGCTGATGCTGGGGGGAAAGGAGTGCACTGTCTACTGTGCTTAGACACCCCCTCATAGGCCAAGCCCCTCCTTTTGAAGGGGTAGACACCTCCGAGTGACAAGGGCCATGTCCTCAAGGGTAAAGATGATGTGATTGACAGCCCTGCCTCCTCCTTCTGTGGTGGGATGGCCTTTGTGTTAATCATTAAAATGCTAAATCAGAGTGTTTGTTTTTTTCAGGGACATATATGGAGATATACTTGTTGCGTTTGTCTTTGTGTCCTATATAAGTTAATAGAATTAAAGAGTCATACTATCTACGCTTTATTAGTAAAAATAAGATTTCAATACCCCCAAAAAAGTGATTATTCGCCTGTCAATTTTAACTTTTTTTCTACTTTAAAACTCAAAAACGTTATTGCTAATCACTCAAATCTGTCTAAATTACATATTGCTATGGAATTTTTGCTAAGAGAAAATAATTTACATCTTCTGAGGATCTCTTTGAAATGTACATCTATAATACCAGGTTTATCAGAGTTAAGTTCAGTTAAACCCTTGCTGATGCATAAGATCAAACAGATTATTTTATCTGAGGATGTACACATGACACAAAATAAAATGCATATGTACATTACATGTGAATAAAAACCTACAATACATGTTTAATACAAAATGTGAAAGATAACATGAAAATATAAGAAAAGTGGTCTCATGAAGGCATCGATACTATGTCTATAGCAGGGCTCTCAATGTCAATTTCTGGAGGGCCGCAGCTCTGCAGTTTCACTTCAACTTTCATTGAATTAAACTCCTCTTGACTTGTCTGAAGCTACTGGTGTAGCAAAAACCAGCAGGGGCTGTGTCCCTTCAGGAATTGACTTTGAGACCCCTGATCTGCTGTTTATGAAGTCATCAAACATTAATTATTTTGTATAATGTGTTTTGGAATCAAAACATGGGACTTAAGGCCACCACACACCTATCTGCATAATCTGTGCAAAATAATGCATATATACATGCCTCTGGCCCAAAATAATGAGTGTGGACAGAAGCTCACACATCTAGCCATCTATGGAGGGCCATTTTGGCCATTTTGAACAAATATGGGCAAAAGAAATGTCTAAATAGCACAGAGACAACATGTTTTCTATGCAAAAAACAAACAAACATTTTTTTGTTATTTTGACGTTCTTTTTCGCGCACATTTGACCCAAACAGCCTTTTGATCTTGTGTTCAGAATACTTTCGAGAAGAATTCTCTTCATTATTGTGATTTGCTCTACTTTCACAAAGTTCCCACTTCCAAGTGAGCAGGGTGTGTTACACTCCCAAGAACAAATCAAAACTGATAGTAATTCACTTTTTAATGAGACCAATCTTTTGAGCCTAAGTGTATTGTTAACCTCTTGGTCAGGTGTCATGGCATGTTTGATAAGAACCAGAGTTTGTGTCCAACCTTTAACAATCAATGCTGGTGCTGCTTAATCTCACACTCCCATCCACTGTATTATCATGAAGTAAAAAGTCTCTCTAAACCCAATGGAAGGTGAATTTTATTCCAACGTTATGCATAATAACTCAAAGAATGCTCGACCCACATTTCACAAAGTTTTGCTTAATCTCAGTTAAGTCCAACACAGTAAACAACATCAGAGTTCAATAATTCAAGAGCCCATTATTCCACTGAAGCTTCTACTGTCCATCTATCAGACGTTGTTCCATAGTTTGGGGTTCTCTTCACAATGTCATCCTAAACTCATAATTCCTCTTCTGACTGCACCTTCTATATCAGCCTACACATGTTTACAGATAAACAGAGCTGTGTATCTAATGCTAAAATGTCCCAACTCTTATTAGCGATGGCAGCACTCTGTGTTGCCACACTCAAGCACAGGTCTGATGTTGCAGCTCTGCAAACAAACCAACTTCAAGTACATAAAAATCAGAGCCAGTGCAAACAGAACCTATATCTGTCTGTAAAAGTAGAAAGCTGCAGAGCAAAGCATGGGTCATGGCTCCCTACTTCAACTGTTTCCTTGTTCACCATTTGAAATCTGAATAGACAGATCAATTAATATTATGTGAATATTCACTGTTTCAAACTGTTTTTATAAAGGAAGCTTACTTGAGAATGAAACAAGTGTTAGTTATGTATTTTGTGCTGTGTTTGCTAAAAGCATGTTTACTCTCAGTCAGTGTCAGATCCCACCTGACCATATCATGCTAATTGTGCTGAGCAAGGCTAAAGAATGCTGGAAAACACCTACGTTTACAAGAAAATATCTTAATATACTTCAGAGACACTAGCCTTTATTCACAGCAACATATCAAATTTGTTATATGAGTCTTTTCCAAGACTCAATCCTTAAAGCCATTAAATAGAAATACTTGATAACCTTTATTATTGATGTTGAAGATGACTTCACTTCTCCAGTAATTACAGACATTCAGTGCAAAGGAATGACTCACAATGGACAATCTTATCAGAGTCACAATTAAGTCTCTTATCACGACACACATCTCCGTTTCTCTTAAGTTAGGAACAACCTCTATAAAGTATAATCTGTAAACTTATGGCCCTTCCTCTCATGCAACTCGATGATCACAGGAGGCATGCATCGATAACAGCATTAGATCATGGCCTCACGTGGACTGAAAGCTCAAGTCCTTCACAGGATACATCTAAAGTACATTGTGTAAAACATTCTTATACTAAACTGAACAGTGTTTGTGAAGTTCAATATCCGTTTTATTTAAGGAGTTTATTGTATAAGTACAACATTTTTACAGCATAGACTCTAAATTGAAAACTCTAAATATTTAGCCAACTCCATTAATTTCTTTGAACTACAAGAATTTATTTTTGAGGTTTTGGTTAGTTTATGTTAATACTTTACATAGCTGACATTGTCTTTAAAAACTAAAAAAAAATTTCAGTAATGCTGTTTCTATTTCAATACTCCTAGATCTTCCTCCATCCCCCCTTAATCAGTGCTCTGACCTTTAAATCAAATTTTATAAACACTGTCACGTGGTCTGATTGCCTCATAATTTGCTGAAAAAATACTACACTCCTGAGTGCAAAATTAACTCTATTTAGAGTGTATTTGATCCTTCCCTTGATAGAATAAATATCAAAACGAAGCACCATTTCTTTCACTGAAAACTTTGGAATAAATATTTGTATATTTATACAATATTTATAGTTTATAGAATTATTTCTCAATGTAACAAAACAAATGCAATAATTTGAAATGTAACTGTATAAAGAGAAGGAACAAATAATCTCAGAACAGAGTAAAATCAACCCACTAAAGTTCACTTTGTAGTTCTTTGGTCAATGAGCATTTGGCACAATTGGCTTATGCACAAATGAGAACCGAGTGTCATCCTGGGAGACGATATAACATGTCCTTTCCTCATCGCCTCTTCAATGTGATATACGAGGTGTAACGATGTCATGTCCGGTAATCAGTCACCCATGCCGCCTGGCTGGGGCTAAAAGTCAGAGGGTTGATGTAACTCCTCTGCCTATTTCCCCTTTGAAACTTCAAACTCCAGTTTGTGAACAAAGTCCTGTCTATCTCCACAATAAGGATCTCCGACCACTGACCAAACTCCATTTGTAACCACAGCCTATTTGTACATTCTCTCCAAGCACTCTTTTCATTTCACCTGTCTGACCAAAAGGGAACAACAAGTGGCAACTCTGTAATTTGAGGAATATGATGGGAGCGCATGGAACAGGCCTCATGGAATAAACAACACTCTCATGGATCATTCTGGAACATATCTTAAGTGGGAATAAGTGCTTTCTTTATAGTTTTAAACTAATGAGGCGATGGAAAGGAAGTGAGGGGCCGATTTGAAGCCACTAGAAAAGTCTGCTCTGGTTTGACTGGGGTAAATGACACGGAGATGTGAGTATGTTGAAACAGATCGTCAACAAATTGATCGTTAAACTAGAATCTACTCTATTCATGTTTCTTTGGCTTAGCAGAAGTTTGACTGTTAGTAAATGATGTTTAAATTGTTATTAAGTTGTATTTTTAAAGGGACTGTGGTGTGTGTATTATTTGGTGACATTTGGTTTCTTCTAGAATAACAGGGGCCGATAAGCGCAGATAACCCCTCCCCTTGTTGTTTCGTAAGGCTGTGGTGTGTTTTGAAGGCCCATCATGTATAAATCGGTGGTCAGAGACTAACAACCAGTTTTTTTAACTGCTTAACTGTTACGTACAAGTTAGTAATCTTGTTATAACAAAAAGATGTCTGATAATTGTTTGCTGACAAAACTCTTGCTATGGCAAAATAAACTAATGTCATGTGACCTTTTTGAATTATTTTAAAGTATTTTATTATGTGTATTTACGAAATCTATGAAGGTCAAATAACATTTTCTGGAAATGTCATCTTTAAATTTTCAACTATCGTTCAAAAATGAAAAGTGCAAAAACATGGGAAATTGTTTTATACAGTAGAAAAACTTTTTTTTAAATGTAATGCTTTACATTATTTTTATATAACATTTTTTAATTGTCCCACTGATTTGTTCAGTGTTAAAAAACTACTGTGTTTTGGCTTCTTTCACTGCAACACTGACAATAAAATCTGTATGTTTTGCTTTAAATAGCTGCACAATCTTTAGGCATATTTTTTTAGCAATAGTTAGCTCAAACATCATTTTGCATTTTCATTGAGTCATAAATATATATAATATAAAAAAGAAAAATACATACAAGAAACATTCAGTATTCTTTTCTGATATACTTCCATTGCAAACTAATTCTAGTCAGGGATTCATGAAAAAAAAGCCTTTTTCTTAAGACGTCTGAGCCATCTTCACACATAACGATTAACAGACGGTTATCTGTGAGGTTCCCATAGTCCTCACCCATCAACTTATTTGTACTCTAGCTAATCATAAACTCCTATAGGACCTAATATTGCAGAGCCTCCATAAAGGATTCCAGTTTCAAACTCAAATCATTGGGTAATAATATATTTGGCCAAATAGGCTCGTATTTAGCCAACCTTTGCTGTTACTTTCAGCTTATCTCTGACTGTGTCATGCTCCTCATCACAAACATGAAGCCAATTTCACTCTTATGGTTTCCCCCCTAGTCCTCGAGTGATCACGTCTTCATGAGATTGAATCCTGTTTGCGAATTCTTGCTACTGAAATAAACAACCCTGCTTGTCACAGCTCAGGTTGTTCTGGGCGCATCACACAAGTAAACAATTGCATCAAGAAACATTTGGAGCAATGCTCTTTGTAAATCAATCACATCGTCTGATAAGGTTCCTTCAATGATTAACTGTTTTCTGCTCAGAATCGCTTTGCCTGTTGACCCAATCATATTTGCAGGCTGAGTGATGCTGCGTGGACAGTTATCACTCACTCGTTATCATCAATCAATCACCTTTTCATCACTCTGTTCCACTCACAGGAACATCTTGCCCAAACAAGTTTAACTTTAACCTAGTTTCTGCATGCTAAAGAGTGATGCTGCATAAAAAGCGAAGTTTTCTTCTGAAAATATCTCAAATTTGAGTCTTCCTAATTTAATTGAAATTTGATGAGTCATTCATGTAATATTCATGTTCATAATTTAATTTTATCATAAAAATTTTTTTTTTCAAACGGAACTCAGCTAAGTCCTGACATTTGTTACACATTATTATTATTATTATTATTATTATTATTATTATTATTATTATTAATAATAATAATAATAATAATAATAATAATAATAATAATAATAATAATAATAATATTTTTATTATTATTATTATCATCATCATCCATTTTTTTCAGGGCCAGTGCTTTCAGGATCAGATTCACAGAAAAACAAGCAACTTTTCAACTTTTTTCATTTTTATATGAACTCATTCATGTCTTATAAAAACTTTCATTAAAAAAGAATTACCAGACTATATTGGTATAAACATCCATAAACAACCCTCTGTGCTTGTCAAGATACTTTCTTTATCGCACACAAGTTAGCGCTGTAAATCAATGAACAAAATAACCTTAACTGCTGGAGACGTCAAATGATGGGAGGTTCAAGACAACAGCTCTGCTTCTATTCTTGGCTAATCTGATGAAAAAATATCATGAAATATGAACAATTCACTGATTGTTTGGCAACATCCAATCTGAGTGACACAGGTTTTTGGAGGGAGCAAAAAGACCAGACATACAGTAAAAACTTTGAGAGACAAAAGCGACATAAAGCAAAACATTAAAACGCTCAATTAGAATGTGGTGCATTTTATTTTTCCTGAACTTTAATTTTCTTTTTTTGAAGTATCTTCTTATAGAGTGTTAAAAATGACCAAAGAGACATATTCAAAAAAAGCTTGAGCACCCCGGTCCACCATGTATATTTGAAGTTGTAAAAATATTGTAAATGTCAATTCTTGTATAGGATTAGGTTGTTCTATAATACTACACTGTAACTGGACCCATCCAGTTCAGTACATAACATTTACAAAAACATGAAATCAACAGGGGTTTTTTTTTTATAAAGTTTTGTTAATGTTAAACTTATATTTTTATCTGCAATTATCACATATAATTCATTATATATTATACACTACTTCTTCCCCTGACTCCAACAGTAGTGGCAAATGGTCAAATAAAATAATGTTAAAAATTCAGAGACTATTAGTATTGTATTTAAAAAAACGAAATATTCTTAATTTATTGGGAATCTACAAAGGAAATTGTCATCTCGTTTATCAAAAACATTAAAAAAGCAGTTTTTGATTCTCCTGACATTACCAAATAGTAAGTCACAAATCATCTTCTCCTAAAGTATGCTTTCAACATTTTAGAGAGTTGATGGTTTTTGTTTTAAAACATCTAAACTTGAATTTTTATAACAGCTATGTTAGATTTTAACATTTTGATCAAGATAAATACAGATTGTGCACCGTGCAGAGCGAATGTCAGAATTCTATAAAAGGGCTCCTCCATGTGGAGAAGTCTCCTCCTTACATGCACAGGGTGCCTCACGACAAGTGTGTACTTCAATAACTTTAATCAAAACTCAACAGCCCTGCTGAATTTCTGGACCAAACCAGATCCTACTCAGATCGGTTGCTAAACAAACCATATTCCTTAAATGGTGACATAATTGTATACCCTGGTTCAAATCAAGTATAACATATCAATATATATGAATACATAAATTATAATTAAATGTAATATTTTTGTCAAACGTTTTAAACGTTAAGTATATTTTATTTTATACCATCATATTTGTCCATATGTTGAATTCACTAGCTTTTAACAAACTTTAAGTAAAGTTACAGAGTTGTGTGTTTTCTACGCAGCCAACAACTCACGATGTTTTAAAACTTTAAAGTGTACCAGCAGAGGCAGTGAATCTGAGTGTCCCTGTACCTGGTGTGCTGTTGAAGTGTCCGTCATACATCCTGAGATGTTACCAGGAGCCTCTGCTCCTCAAGTGATCCAGCCATGCAGCGGTCAGTGTGTGTGAGAGCTGACTGTACACACGCTGACCAGCGGCGAGCCTAATCTCTTAATGCCTGTCACAATGAGATTTGATTGGGGGCTCGAAACACAGGGCCTAATAGTGTCAAGTGTGCACTGCGCAAGATTCATATCTGAAGCTTCCTGTTCCAGAAACCCTTCCATTCTTCCACAAAAGCACACAAATGACCTTACATGAATATTTTCAACTCTTGTCGTTTATCAACTTCGAAGGTGAACGTTTTTAATCCACCCAAAATAATAGTGTGAAGTGTTGTTGTTTTAAAGAACTTTTTCTAAATATATGTTTAGCGTAGATTTCTGAACTGTTGTCTCTAAGTTGAAAGCTTTCAGATGAGTTATCAGTGATCCATTCACTGCGCAATACTGGTAAGTATTTTTTTTATTATAGACTCGCTTCAAAAACAAAGATTTTGCTTTCAAAGTGAAGTGAAGGCATGGGTCACTCCAGATCTGGCCAACTGGTCACTTTCACCCAGATTTTTGCTCTGCATGTAACCCATCCCAGTGTACACACACAGCAGTGAACAAACACACCGTGAACACACACCCGGAGCAGTGGGCAGCCATGGCTGTGGCGCCCGGGGAGCAGTCGGGGAACGGGTGCCTTCTTTCATTACTTTCATTTCACATTAGTGGAATTTGATTACTCTTGGTACGTTTTGTAACAACATATATTGTAACATATCCTGGTTCCAAAATCAGTTATTGAGTAAATGATCCATTTGAAATCTAATAAAAAAAAAACATATTTCACATAATGCTAGGTGAATTTATTTTTTAATACTCTATAATAGAGTAGACATTTCCTTTTGTTGAAGATGTCTCAGTTGAATTTCAGGTTAAGGTTGCTTTTGAGTTATTAAATATACCGATTATTAAAAACAATATAACTAATTCATATTTTCTTAGAGATAGAAAGTAGGTTTTAAACCTATAACTGAGACTGGGTAGAAGCTGAAAATGGGACTACGAGAAGTAAGAATCTTCATATCTAATGGAGGAATCCCATGTTGGTGTCTGTACAGTACAGGGATGCTAAATTCAGCTCAATGTCATTTTAAACATACAAGCTCCAGTGTTAAGCACTGCTAGCTCTCAACAGGACAATTCCTAGTTCAAGTTTCATGTAGCTATTGATTTGGTGGTTTTCTTTTGAGTTTTTTTTCTTTTCTTTAAAAACAATAAATTCTGGTAAATTCATAACTTGGGCTGAACAATTCATCGGATTTACAATTGAGTCACAATATGAATAAAGACAATTTCTATATCGCAGAAACAGCAATTACAGTCATTAGATTAAAAAAGTTATGCTTTTTAATGAGCTACAATCGATAATTACTAAATCCTTTAATACTCCAATCCACAGATTTACATGTTAGTTAGAATTACTAAGATATCTTTAACATATTTTTTTAAATAACACTTTGTTTGATTTGCTACTGAATTCGATTTAAATGTTTACATCCAATTTTATATGTGAACAAGATTGGAAATTCAATAAATCCATCATAGCACTAGTTGATAAAGGTTCATTTTATTTACATCGATATTTTGCATCACATTATTTCATTTAATTTATGTTCAGTTAAATTAATATCTTTCTATTAAGGCTAAAATAATTGTACATTTTATCGTTAGAAAAATATAGAACAGAAAAAGCTTTGGAAAAAAGTATTGCATTTTAAATCAATATCGTAATATTAGTTCAACATAATCTCATTTCGTTTTTCAAAATGGTTCATCACTATTCATGACTGAACCCAACCATTAACGAGACAGATCTTTTTGAATAATACCACTTCACCTTGGAAATGTAAGTTTCCAGAGTCTTCCAAGACCTTTGTGACCCTAGTTAGGATAATTAAGCAAATCCAGAAAACAAATGAAGTTGACACTCGCATATCTAAATATACATCCTTCAAGTCTGGCTTTAAAGTATTGTTTTGTGGGGTTCAAGACAGTGTCTACTTTTGCTAACATGATCCTTACATCCCGGTGAGAAAAGAGGAAGTCTGGCTATTGTGTCCACACTATTCATCTCCCCTTGCAAATGGGCCCTATATTTACCCATCATCAAGGCTTTGCCACACCTCCCGAATGGCAGCCGTGCAGCGCAAACTATCATCAATGGCGATTTAAGCTGCCATACACGTTAAATATCACCAAACAACACGTTCTACCATGATCCCCACAACTTGTTTTTCCAGAAACCCTTTGAGAGAAACCGAGGACTCACCATGTGCTGCATCCATATGGCTGCTAACCTGAGGGTTCACATTGACCATGATGTCTCTTCTGCTCTCCAACTCAGTCCCTGACTGACTTTTCTCAATGAAAGGCGAATAATGATGAAAAATTAAGGTTTAAGTTATGCGCAGGCTTCTTTGTTTCTGATGAAGGTGTTGTTGGCGCAAGGTAAGGCCGGTACTCCTGTTATCTTATTGATTTTCCTAATCTGGGCAAATGTGGGTGGAGAGGTTAAACAGTAACCAGGCTTGTATGGCGACCAATCCATATGACAGCCGTCACTACGGCAACAGGAAGATAGAAACTCAAATAGACAGTTATACTTTTTTAAAATGTGCATCTTTTAAAACTATTATGTTTTTAAATATTGGGTCATGAAGAGTTGGATGATAGTTGGTGTTTAGAGAAATAAAGTGTGGGAAGAAAAAGGATGTTAACACTTTTTATATTTTGTTAATTTGTCTGGTGGTAATTAGTTTGATGGATCTGTTTCTCACAAAATAGTTGCCTTATAGGATGCACATTCTGGTTTGAAATTAATACTTAAGTGTGAACACCGTCAAATCTTGTCTATTAGGCCAGCGCTTTAATACACATTTCATATACGTGATAAAATGTTTTTGAACTTACTTGAAAATAAATTCTGTCTTGTGTGTTGCAAAAGAATGTTTCTAAAAGTAAGTTTAGACCACCATTACTACAGAAATGGATAAAAATATTAATGGTTTAAGTTGAAAACGGTTTGGTGAGAAATACTTTTAGGCGTCACATGAGAAACTTTCACTTTCAGGCAGTTATTCCATTAACAAAGATGGTCATAATTTAGACAGATTTTCCCATGAGTATAGTGTGCTGCTTTGAAACCGAAGTGTAGCGTTACACAAGTTAAACGTTGCACTCCCTTAAGGAGCTTCATGGGAGATTGAAGCTTTCAAAGCTTTAGAATTTCCCTACGTGTTCAAGTCCTTAACTCATCTTTTCCAGTCTTTGTCAATTTATTAAACCTCTGCTTACAAAATAAAAACAGCTGCATTCATGTACACTTATTTGCTTATGTCTTTCCCCCCCAAAAAAATCATCTGAATAAACCACTTCAATCAAGAAAAAGTTTCAACCTTTACATAAAAAAACCCTGACAATGATGGCTGTAGTTTCCTATATATGCAATGCAAAGAGGCATCAGGAACTTTTATGGCCTTAATAGCCTTTAAGTGGTGTTTCACAGCAGATTTCAGTCGAAGCTTAAAAAAAAAGTAAACATTAACGAGATGTAGGCTGTATTTTTCATACCATCTTTTTTCAAACACACAGTTTCAGAATTTTTTCAGTGTTTTTTGCTAACATCTCTCTTGGGATCAATATCACATTTTTTCATAAACATCTGCTTTATGGGAGCAGAGGTGTTTACCGTGCAGTCACGTCCAGTGTGTATGCACATGTAAGTGATGTTTGAAATAGATAGTAACTTGGAAACCAGAGCTCATGTCTGCCCCATTTAAAAGATTGTTTATTAGCTGCAAAATGTAGAAAATACCAACAATAGAAAGTGCTATGAGAAAGCAACAAAGAACTAACCATAAAACAGTGCAAATAGGCCTTAGCTTTGAAAAACATCCAGTAATATACAGGGTAACATACAAATATTCTAGGAGGTGAAAAAAAAACCTTAACATTTCAGAGCACTTCAATGATATTCTTTTTTTAACAGTGTAAAAATGCATGGTGAAAGCTAGATTTTAGTGGTTTCTAGTATGACAATCTCCATCCTTCATCCTCTAAAAGGTCTTGTTTTTCTTATGGATTTAGATGTGGAGTCGCACAGATTTTTGCTGCATGATCCTCCATAGCTTGAAGGACAGGCAGAGCAGGGCCGTCCCACCTTATATGGAGCCTCTCCCACCCAGTTTCCCCTGAGAAAAAAAAGCCACATATGCCAAATGCATTAGCCATGGTGCATGACTGCACTCATAGGAGTGACAAAAACTAGTCTTACTTGATTGAATAGTTGCAAACCAGGTAAGTGGCCTCTTTCCATGTGCTCCCAAAAACGTTCATGTTTCTACACTGTCTGATTGCACAGCCAATCTTATTACTGCTGGCCCACACCATCTGAATGGAAGGGTCAGTGAAGATACAGTAGATACAGTAAATGTTTTTATAATGATATTTACCTGAGTATAATGCCCGCAGACATTGCCTTTACAATTATTAGGGAATGAGAATGAGCGTCTTTCATCATACCAAGCTTTTATCAGGTCAATAATTGATTTATATCTGCAAAAGTAATGATGGATATTATTCACCAATTTTTTTTGGTGTAAAATTACCAGTGAATAACCATTTTTTTACCTTCCAGTGTAGACCGATAGGTTCTGTCCTACGTGTCGTAAAACGCTAGAGGGCCCATGTTCCCACAAGCACTGAGAGGCCCAGGAGTCTGCAGATTTGGCCAGTCCTTCATCCCACACCTTATTATTATAAACAAGATTGAAACAATTACTAGTTCAGCCAAAATGAACATTAACTCCAGCCATAATATCTAGCAATTTTATCATGTCGTGCCTCTTTACCTCCCAATGACAATTTACATTTACCAAACAATGCGATTGTTTTGTTTGTTTGTTTTTTTACTCCATGTGCAAGCTCTTTATTCCAGAAAAGGGAAACACCGTCTATAACCTGCCCAAATCTCAGCGGAGTTGTCAATATATTAAAAGATGTCGTATCAGGTAAACTTTTCATACATTTCTTGCATGTTATAGTATTTTTCTCCTCATCAAAAAAAAAAAAAAAAAAGTCATATTCTGAATTTGTTCATGCATCTTTGCGTAAATATTCTTTTTAGAGAGGTCAAAGCAGCTCGATGACCATAGCCATATCAATGGGCCAAATCACTACCTACTAACCAATCAGATTAACTGCTAATGCATCTCAATGAAGAACACTGACTAACCTGGAAGTGTAATCTTTGTAGAACTGGATCATTTAAAAAAAAAAAAGTGTTTAGCCGTACCATAATGATGAATGGAATACAACCTTTTTTAAAAGAAGCACGCAAATAATCATCAATGTAGAGTATAATATTTATCATAGAATGAGTAAAGTTCTTGCACATGTGCTAACTGACGTGGGACAACTACTTCAGTCAAATGACATTTTAGTGCATCCCAGATTGTGCAAACTCTTCTTGAACACAAAAGTATGTACATTTTCTTCTGAAAATGAGAATCTACATCAAGGGTTAAATTTTTTTGGATTGCAGTCTCAATATGATGCAATGGCACAGATTTTTTTTTGTAGGAGCCTGGGAGAGATCAGATGAATTCAGGTTGGACACAATGTCCAAAATGACCAACTGACACCTTCTGAAATTTACATACACGTCACGTAGTAAGAACTACTGTGTAGAATCAAATTAAAGAAAATGGTGTGTGTAACCGTTTCAAACATGCGTCTGCCAAAAGTAATAGGTGGGGTCCCAAGGTTTGTGACATCAGAAAAATCAATCAATGTTCATGTTTAAAATTATATTAATGCGTTTAATAAAATGGCATAATATCATACCAAGACGGACTGGAGAAGTGTTTTTTTTTCCTATTTTAACAACTGCTAAAGTGAACTACAAAAAACCCTACAAAGCTGGTTTAAGTCAGAATTTATCATCATTTCGAACATTGCATTTCATGATTCACTAAGCAAAGACATGTGGCCTAATGTTCTTTGCTATCATACTAACATCATACGAGTTTGTTCTAAAACTGTAGGATTAAAACTATACACTTTATTAGAAAGCTGATTTGTCATCACATCTTAATTCAAAGACAGTTAACAATACCTTCAGATAAACTAAACAATAAAAAACTTCAGCAGACAAGCAAGTTCAGCTCCACATTAACAAGCAAGTTCAGCTCGTGTTACAGATATAATCTGGTCAGTAATAACTTTAAATAGATCCTACCATATATTCCATATTGGCCGCGGTTGGGAAGACCTGAGAGCGCACGCGGTTGTGATAATCCAGCAGAGCGGTCATGTCTCGGTTGGAAACGAAGCGTTTTCGACGGGCTCGGTGTTCTGTGGAGTCGCTGCTGTTTCTCGGCTCGGCCTCCACGAGAACTTCGTCCAGAGGAAGCAACTCCGAGTCTCCACTAAACGGCTCCTCGGTCAACACCACCGACGCGGTTCTGCACAGCAGCGGCCACAAGGCGACAGCAAAGAACAGAGCAGGCCTCACTGCGGTCATCCTCGCCAACAGGTGCTCAAACTGTCAACACAGTACCCTTATTCGTAATGCTCCTATAAGTTATTAAAATATTGATAAAAAAAATAGGACAGCTCTTGATGAAACAAACTCAAATTTTGGTTTTATATCTGAAACGTTCACTGTTATAGCTCAATCAAGTGTCATCGTATCAGTTGATTAGTAACACAATTCAGGTGTGTAAATGAGCGCCAAATTGAACTATTTAATTATTTTGAGTGTCTTTAAGAGCTTGAAATGTAAATATTTTTCATCGCAATTTTAATAACTTGGTAAAAGAAAAGCTGTATTTAATTCTCAGAATAACTAGATTCAACTGGCAAAAAATGCATTCTAAAATGAATAAATTGTAACGAATGTTGCAGAAAAATCTATATTTTTGGACTATAACAAAAATACTTACTCATAAATAGTTTTTTTGCAAGTTGTGATTACCAACACACACTTTAAAGTGCTTTTAACATTTTAAGTTAACTTGAACATATTTGAAAATGTTTTTAAACTCGTCTTTAATGAGTCTTTAAAACTAGGGTAAAAATGTTAAACATATAATGAAATGACTGAACACTACAGCTGTTACAATTTTACTTTCTGATCTCCAACTTAAAATAAGGCAGCAAATCAAGCATGTTTCATTATTAGTTCAATTTCAATGTACAAATTTGAAAAAGCATTATGTGAGCCTACTTAAGAGATGTGATGCAGTCTGAGCGCCGAGTACCTCAGTGGTCTTCACAGCACATGCCTTCAGCTCTTTAGCACAGTCTGGAGAAGAGCAGCTCAAAAGATCTCCACTTAAACTCTGGCCTTTGCAAACAACCTCTTTGACATGTGTGGCAGCCAACTTTAACTGGCCCAACTCTCGCAGGGAGTTAGACGTAAAAGAAAAGACCTTGTCTCTTTTTCTTCCCTCCAAAGAGATGTTCAGGAAACAACTTAACGGAAGGGTTTGCTTTTTTTGAACACGCTCACTATGGTAGCTCCAAACAGCCATGTTCTCAAAGGGGTGATGACTTTTCAACACTTCTAGACCTGCTTTCCATTATAGTCATTGTATCGTGAAACTTATGCATGGCCACCTTCTTAAAAGGATGTAGTTAAATTGTACAAGACACCAGAAACTTTTGAATCCCACTCTTTTATATGATTGATACCATACTAGCCCTTTACTAGAGTCTTTAAGCCGTGTGAGCTTTGTTTAACCCTGCAGTCTGACGTCTTGAGAAAATGCTCCAATAAAATGAGTTGAATAACCACATCCAAGGTTTTTTTTTTAATTGTAAATCAATGAACAAATGTTATTGTCTAGCCAAGTCAGCACATTCCAGGAAGGACATGATGTTGTTTCTATGTCTCTCTGCAGTGCCAGTATACATTGAACATCTCTGAACTTCTAGACGGGGCCACGGAAAGCATAAATGCTTGTAAATTCTATAGGAATTATGCAAGACATACAGCTCATACTTGGGATGAACCCAATTTCTCTACAGTACAATCTCATAATTACAGAGGATTACGGGATAAACAAAATTGCACCGTTAAAGTGGGCTACTGTGGGTGTCAGAATTTCTGAAAATGCTAGATATTTTTATTTGAATGAGGATAATGAATGCTATAAAAAAGTTAGGTAGAACAAGACATAAACCCTCTTTTAGTTGTTGGCAGCTTCTAAGTACTAAGCGTAATCTTAAAATTCAATGTTAAAAACATACCCAAGTCAAAGTCTGGCACCAAGTGTTATAAAAAAAAACAACAACTGTAAACCACCATATTATTTTTTCTTTATATCACTCATCTATATAAACAATAGATTCTAATTTTCTATCATTTTTGACAATCATAATTTGCAGGCATATGTAATATATATTAAACATATACATTTAAACATATATATATATGACCTGTGACCTGTGATGTGTCTGTGGTGGTTTACTTGATATTTACTCTATATACTTGATACAAACTAAAATGAATGCAACCTCTAACAACACTGTTGTCAGCCAACAAGAATGGAAAGTTCCTGCTAATTTTTCATTGGTGTGGAAACAAAGTATTGTTTTAGTTCTGTCTCTTCAAAGGGAAATGTCTAAAGTTAACAGTTATCCTCAAACAGTCGCGGTCATTGGGTCAAGGTTCAACGTGAGGTCTTTATTGGAAAGCTTTCAATTGGTCCGTTTTCCATTCCGAAGCTTCTTTGCAGTCAAAATGAGACTAGCCATTACGGTTCCACAAAGTATTACACAAACTTCAGTCTTACACATAGTTTTACGTATAGCTTTATGTGATGATATGACAGATGCAGCAATCTATGCTACCCTGAGCCCTGAAGAGAGGTTAAAAATAGCCACATACACACACCTCTGTTAAATATGTCACCTACTTAATAGTCTTGTCATCACACTTCAAAGAAGGTGATGAATGTTGACTGAAAATATCAAAGGAAATCCTCCTTGGAAACCAGACAACCAAAAACAGTTATACCTTACATAAAGGTGCACTAATCGACTTGATGTTACCTTGACAACTCCTCATTTATGCTTTACAAAAGGACCTGCAGGGTACCCGTGCTCTGTGGGATAAAAGAGAGAGAAAGTGTCCTTAAAGCGGTGCACAGCTGTGCTTTTATCCCCTCCAATGCAATGAAAAGGCCGTCAGACCACTTTCTGCATCTGTCACATCATGTAACATAAATCCAGGGCTTCCTATTTCCTTCTGCTGTGCTAGTTTTCATGTCAGTGGTCCAAACTTTGTTTTGGCACCCCCAAAAACAAATTTGCTAAGTGATGTAGCTGTTTATGGTGATGGATGGTTGGGATGGGAACCAGGACAACGTGTTCCCCAAGTGTTAGACGGGAACGACAACAAAAATAGACAATGTGTGCAGTGCTTAGTATATTATGCTGGCATATGGGATGTGATTAACATCTGTGTGAGCGTTTTAGATTAAATGTGACGTAATGTGAGTGTAATGATTATGGTTTAATATTACTATTTGCTGTTTTTCTACCATACTGAAGATATGCCAACAGATACTTTAATTTGTTGTTACAATAATCCCTTTTACAGCAGTTTTGAATTTGTGAAAATATTAATCTCAGCTTTTCAGCTCTTTCTCTTGTGGGTCTAAGATATGTTTTGTCTTTATTAGAGATACATGGATAAAAGGTTTAGGCTCAAACACAGTGTGCAAATACATATAGTGAAGCGAAGTGAACATTTGGCCAGATATGGAGTGATCCATACCTGGAATTTGTACTCTGCATTTAACCCATCCAGTGTATACACACACACAGCAGTAAACAAACACACCGGGAACACACACCCGCAGCAGTGGGCAGCTATGACTGCGGCGCCCGGGGAGCCGCCGGGAAACTGGTGCCTTGCTCAAGGGCACCACAGTGTGGTTGTTGAAGATGGGAGAGCAAGTGTTTCATCACTCACACCACCTTCAACTCGGTGGATTTGGGGATCGAACCAGCGACCTTCCAATCACAAGTCGATCTCCTTATCCACCAGACCACAATTGCCTCTAAAAAAATATAGCAATAGGTCAAAGTTAAGTTCTTAATGTCTTCACAATTCCAGAATGTATTTCATTCATTCATTCATCTTCATGTCGGCTTTATTCCCTTTTGGGGTCGCCACAGCGGAATGAACCGTCAACTCACTGGCATATGTTTTACGCAGCGGATGCCCTTCCCTGCCGCAACCCATCGCTGGGAAACATTCACACACACATTCACTCTTTAACACTATGGGCAATTGTTCTTATTCAATTCACTTATTCCGCATGTCTTTGGACTTGTGGGGAAACCGGAGCACCCGGAGAAAACCCACGCGATCACGGGGAGAACATGCAAACTCCACACAGAAATGCCACCTGCCCCAGCCGAGCCTAGAACCAGCGACCTTCTTGCTGTGAGACGACCGTGCTACCCACTGCGCCACCGTGACGCTTCAGAATGTATTTGTATTTGTTAAAATATTTTACTTTTAAAATAAAATAATAAGGACCAAAGTCTCTTTTTAAGTTATCCGGAGAACTATTGCAATGTACAAACTTGTTCTGTTCATTTTTTTGTTAAATTTTCATTTCTAAAGTAACTTAATTCCAGCTAGCTGAACACTGTCACACTGACAATGGCTGATGACACGCATTGTGAAGTCTTTGGGTCCACCATAGACTTACCAAAATCCATGGTAAGTTAAACATTATTACTTTCTGTTTTGTAAATAAAGGATAGCTGAGATTATTATGAAATATTTACTAGTTTAAAATCAAACACAAGATTTAAAATAAATCTATGAACATTACTTGAAAAAAGTGAGTAAGAACTACATTATGGACAACATAAAGGGCTGCACTTTATGATGCCCTCATGCTGTCAAGCGTTCAGATTTATGGTGAGGAATGTTCTGAGGAAGAGAAGTCGAAACCATAACTCTTAGAGGCCTCCTTCTGTGAGACAGCCAAAAACTGGGTGGAAAACCTCTAGATAACCAGGAAAAACAAACCCACTTCCTCTAGAATGACATCATCTTGTCTAGACACTACAAAAGTAAGAGCTTTTCACAAAATCAATCATCCAAAACTATATGATATGCTAAATGGTACGCTGATGTTCAGTCAATATACTTTATCTGATTTCTTCTTAGAAGCACTGCAATAGAGAGAATTCCCCAATTTAACTTTCACGAATTAAAATTACTGTTTAAACAGTCCAGAAATATTTAAAATGTATAATAAATCTCAAATAGAACTTGTTCATGTTCGCTCACAACAATAACTGATTAAACCCAGAATCTACTACGGTGAGGTATTGTGACTGTCTAAATTCAATCATTTACTACAATTACTGTTAAAACAGCAGTGTTTCACATCCTGTCAGACTGATTATCTGAGATAATATGTGAGACTGAAGGAAGCCGAAGATATGCCATGCACTTCCTTCAATGTTTCGCCTTGGAAAAAAATGCTTTTGGCAGAATGGTGTGATACAAGGAAAAGACTGTTTTCATGTTCAAATTTTCATTCTGTTTTTAAAGGGAGCCCAGTTCATTGAATTTAAGTGGGTTGAAATTTAACAATTTAACTTCACTGTAGATTGATGCAAATATTTGCAAATGAGTCACCAGTCCATCAAATGTTTAATAGGATCTGTAGATGAAGCAAATATAAACATTCAATTTTTAATCAGTCTCAAGTTCAATTTTCCGTGTCATATTGACATTAAATCCTAGATGTTGGAACTCTTCTGAACTAACTTTGATTAAATATGATTATTTGTTGGTCAAATTTGATCTTTTTGCATCTTACTGGGATTGGAATTCAGGTTGTTGTTTTTTTTTGCCAAAAGGGAATAAAGCTCCTTCAATTAAAAGCCTACATCTGGGGACTTTCAAAGAAATTTAAGAACAGAAGATTAATTATAACAGCAACAACAACAAAAAAGATTTCTCTTATGAACATTTGCTTCAACAATTTAACAGAATGTGTGAATAAATATGTAAATTAAATACAGAAATTATTGGTATGAATTAATACATAATCATAATAATAATAATGCGTCACGGTGGCGCAGTGGGTAGCACAGCAAGAAGGTCACTGGTCATTTCTGTGTGGAGTTTGCATGTTCTCCCCGTGATCGCGTGGGTTTTCTCCGGGTGCTCCAGTTTCCCCACAAGTCCAAAGACATGCAGTATAAGTGAATTGGGAGAAAAACAATTGTCCACAGTGTTTGAGTGTGAATGAGTGTGTGTGAATGTTTCCCAGCGATGGGTTGCGGCTGGAAGGGCATCCGCTGCGTAAAACATATGCCAGAGAGTTGGCGGTTCATTCCGCTGTGGTGACCCCGAAAGGGAAGAAAGCCGACATGAAGATGAATGAATGAAGAAGGATAATAATAATAATAATACATTTATGTATTTTTCCCCCAAACTGAGACATCTTTTCTCTAATATCATATTTCCAGAAGTTATTATTTCTGTGTTCATACGCCACATTGGCTACCAAAACGGTTGGCATTTGTGGAGTTATCTGGACATGCTGAAATAAAAACAGCAATCCATATAAAGGAATCACGTACATTTTATTGAAACAAATATTCACTATTTTAAAAAGTCTTGTAGTGCCATCTATCGGACAGCAACGCAAACGCTTCAAAAACCTATCACGAATTAACCGTTTTTCGAGTGAGATGTTTGCGAAATACTTTTCACATAAAAAAAGAATGTATTTAAAAGTCAAGTTAAAGTAAAATGTATGTATGTCCTCTCTTTCATCAGTTATCTCCTGAACGCAAAATCAACTAAAACAATAAGTACAACTTTAACATAATGTAATAATGAAGATGTAAGAATGATAGATTTTGTTTCTCAGCAATCCTCCAATAAAGAAGGATTTGTCATGAATATTAACTAAGGACGCTTAGGATTCGTCAGCAAAGCGTGGCGTCCACTTCCGCTTTCAAATTCACAACACAGCGCACAGAGGAAAGATGGCAGCGGGAGCAGGCAGCTTAGTGGACCTTCTAGCAAGTCTTTGGAAACAGCCCTGGACTCGTGCCTCCTTACCGCGTTTGTTCGTGTGTATTTCTTTTACAGGCTCTCTTTTGAAAGAGACGGGAATCGTGCCGGAGAGTTACTTCAGTGACAGTAAAAACATTTTAAACCTGTGAGAATAAACTTTGTTTTTATTGATTACCATAAATCTCCAAACACTGCTGAATGAAGTTGTTTTAGTTTTAGATATTTTCCATATCAAAATTAGAGTAGTGTGTAATCCATGTACCAGTATAGCAATATGAAAGTCAGTTGTGTCATTGACCAGTTCTTATGACATTGACTCCACTTCTTTTACTTTCAGGTACTTTGTGAAGATTTCCTGGGGATGGACTATTATTTTGCTTCTGCCTTTTATTGCCTATTCCAACTATACTAACAAAAATCACTTATTTGTCCTGAGGCGGCTGACAGCATTGTTGGTGGCAACCCTAGTTTGGTACCTTTGCACTGAGATGTTTTTCTACATTGAAGACATTACAGGTTCATGCTACGAGTCTGAAAACAAGCTGGTCATCCGAGGAGAAATCTACACAAAGGCAGAATGCAGGAAAGTCAAACTCTTCTGGGATGGTTTTGACATATCAGGTCATTCATTTATCTTAGCCTACTCTTCTCTTGTGATCATGGAGGAAATGATGGCCATGTCCCATGTCCAGCCCATGTACAGAAACACTTTTTTGGATTTTCTTTATCTGGCGCTCAATGCCATTGTGCTCATCTGGATATGGATGTTTGGTTGCACTTCTGTGTATTTCCATGATATCATCGACAAGATTCTCGGGACCTCTTGTGGGATTTTGGGCTGGTACGTCACTTATGTTGTTTGGTATCCAAAGCCCTTTTCCCCAGGTCTTCCTCCGCAGCACAAACCACATGAAAAGTGTGAGAACTAAACCAGCGCTCTGTCTGCACGGCTGGGATCTAGAAGTTAAGCTGTAGACAGCTGCTGTTACTAAAATCACAATCTGTAACAGGAGTCACATTTATTGCCATCAGAAGTGTTGCGTTTAAACAGAACTTTAATCTAATAAGTTATTCAGCTGCTATCTTTATTAAACAACATAAACTGAGCTGTATTTAAGTATAATAAGTAGATGTTTTTAAGGCACCAATATTTTAAACACGGGACTATTGATTTAAGAAAAAGAGACTGTTGGTGTTTTAGTTGCAACTTGGACCATTTTTATGTTTACTTTGAATGCCAAACTGTTCGTGCATGTGCCAGAGTTACTGTGGCTATTTACAGTTTTCCTCTAATGAATGTTGAGTTTGTTCTCAGGAAAGGTGACGCGATCTGTTTGTTGATGGAACAAAACATCCTCAATTGTAATACAGTGAAATTATCATATGCAAGAATTAGATGGTTTCTACATTCAAATAAATATTTGGATTTTTTTTGACATTTGAGGGAAATGTTAGTTAAAAATATATAGGTTTTGGTTATGCAAGATCAACAATTACTTTAAATAGTTTAGGTTACAATTTAACTTGCTGTCACTTTAATACAGTGGTCCATATTCCATGATTTCCATGTGAATAAAAAGTGTTCTGTTGATTTGCTGTGCTTCATGCAGATAAAAGTAGTTGTTTACTGTAATTCAGCATGGTGTTAAAACGAATAAATTGCTTTTAAAGTCAATGCATAGGTTTTTTTTTGTCATTCTGTATCTTATGTTGTTTTCACGACATATTTGTTCTTAATTTTGCTTTGTAGAACTGTTAAATAAAATCATATTGTTGCACATTGGGCTGCTGCCTCACAGACAGGATCCTTTGTGAGTGAACTTTTCACATTTTTCTTTGTGCTTGTCTTGGTTTCCTCACATAGTTATAAAATATGGCTTTAGTCAATTAAATCCTTTAAATTGGTAAATGACTGTCATCTCAGATGAAGTCGTGGGATCCCCAGGGTGTACCTGGCCATGCCATCAAAAACCTGAACTTACCAGAACTAAATGGCCAGAATTTTTTTTGGCCATTTTGCCTTTATAGATAGGACATGTAGTTTCTGTGATGTCACCTATAGGTTTATAACATAGACATGGCCAGTAATCAAAAATGCATCCGCAGAGGTGGGACAAGGTCATAGTGAAGACGTCTGATTGGCTAAAGGTTTAAATTTTAATACATCCTAAACGAATGTAAAAATCATTTGTGTTCATGAGGTAATAACAAGCGATCTGAATGAACAAACCCAAAGCAGCCAGGGGTGGAAACATGTTCTTTAGCTCCAGTTTTAACATTGGAGTGAGTGAGAACCTTCTGTAGTCAGCCTCATCAGCCAGTCAAAGAACTGCAGTTCAGTCACTTCCTAAAACACACCGAGAGAGAAATCCCTTTTTGTGCTATTTAAAGTAGCACCAGTCTCCAAAGGTTATAGAACCAACCATGTTTAGAACAACCAGATCTTTACATGGAAAAAGTGCTATATGACATCTTTAATTTAATTTAAGTAAGACTGTGCTACAATCAACATTAGTTTTATGAGAATTTAATTCAACAACATGTTTGAGGATTTAATTCAAATGAGTTCAAAATACCTTTAAAGGTTATGGCATATATTGACATGTTTTGCTACTGTGGAAAACTTCTGGATGTCTCTCGACAGACATTGCAGTATTTCTGCCTGGTTGGATGTAAGTCATGGGTAAAGCTACCCCCCGCCTCCCTTTGCCAGCTCAGTTGGTTCACTACAGCCGCTCTCAAAAGCTGGATGTTGCTAGAATGTGCCTTTCCCTTGAGGGAGGGGGATTATGCGCTTCCCCTGTGCCAGGAGTTCAGCATGGGCATCCCAGACTCTTCATCAAACACTGGATGACGAGCTCAAAGCATCCATTAAAGAGGAGTAAGCTGTGAGCTGTGAGAATGACGCAGGGAAAGGTACGCCCATTTACTGCTTTCCTCTTCATGTCTAATAGTTTTTAGTACTGACATATTTCATGATTTTGCATGTTCTGTTCTATTTGTATGGTTTTGTATACTGAGTTTGTCAGTATATATTTTAGTAACAATCCCAGAACACATAATAAAGTGGGTCATATTGTACAACGTTATGCATTATGCCTTTTGACTCTGTGCAAGGTGTACACCTGCTTCATAGGTAAATTGTTTGCTTTCAAGATATGATGTCACATGTGTCTGTTCATCAAATGTAATGGTGAGATTGAGAAAGCAGAATTCGGAACTGTACATGTGTTTTCATCAGGTCTAAAAAGTTCTGGTAACAAAAATCAAGTTAGTTTTGTGGTTTCCAGCTTTTAATCTATCAAGACTTTGAGGAGGAATGCGTATGACATCATTTACCAGGAGTAAACTCTCCTGTTACGATCAGTCATTGATAAGTAATGACCAGATAAATTACTCACTCTCCATTTCTCTCAGTTCCACAAAGAACACTCTTTTTCTACTGCCAGAGACAAGATTGTACATAGATTGAGTTTGTGTGCAACAACTCAAAAAGGAGGTGACCGCTTTTTCTACCATTTATCCAAAACCCTGGGACACCTTACAAACTCATGTTTGATTGATCCAGTCTGTTTACATTTAATACCTCCTTAAAATCGTTTTTCTGTAGTTTTTAATATCCCTTGGATTTATTGAAGTTTTTTTTTTATTTGGATTTTATCATTTTTATTCCATCATTAATTTTTTGTTTGTTCATTGGCTATGCACACACAAACTGTTGTTGAGTTAATAAAAGTACATCTTTACTTGTATTTTTCCTTCAGGTATCAGGGACAAACAAGACAAGCAATGGTTCAGAAGATCCACCAATGACCTCAGCTCCACCTTGTTATGAGGAGGCAACTGCTGGTAATTGGATAACCTGTATATCTTTCCTCATTACAATTAAAATATGTTGTTATAATATTTAATTTTGTTGCTAAAAGGTGGAAGACCTAGTTACGGTGAGGCGTATCCTGAAGATGGAGAGATGCTCTCTAGTTTCAGCTGGGATGATCAAAAGATCAGAAGGATATTCATCCGAAAGGTATTTTTTAATATACTCAGATTTTCATATGACAAATTCCTTTTTTTCTGTTGTTAATAAAATCTGACACAACCCATTCCCTTAGGTCTACACAATTTTGTTGATTCAGCTCTCTGTCACTGTTGGCTTTGTGGCTCTTTTTATTTTCTGGTGAGTCTGTTTACTGTTATGATCCTAATCCAACATCCCTTTTCAAAAGCTTTTACTAAAACATTTATCCTGTACGTACTGCAGCGAACCCATTAAATACTTCGTTCGGACCAACCCCGGCTGGTACTGGGCTTCTTAGTAAGTACAATTATTTGTTTGCGGTGAGTTATTTTCAAAAATGGAACTAATCCCTTACAATGCCTTGTTCCAGCCTCATTATAGCTCTGTTTAGTAATAATAATAATAATAATAGTAATAATGCGTTCAATTTATGCAGTGCTTTTCCAGAGCTCAAAGATGCTTTTCAATGTTTAGAGCATTATTCAATCGCTCCACATTCACACACTGGTGGTGATTTACAGGACGTGCAGTCTGACAGGACGTGGCTGCCGATCCGAGCCTACCGCCTCGACAGCAAATACCGCGACAGGAAAAGTTTTATTCTACATTATCGTCTCCGCTGTCAAAAAGCTTTGTACTCACCTCAGCATGCATTTACATCTCGTCTTAAAAATAGGAGCCAGTCGTGGATTTTGTTGTTTTGTGTCCAAAGGCAAGCAAATGCACAAGGGCCCCTATATGTTTATTATTTGGTAAAACATATTTTTAGGTAACACATTTTGGTGTGGCCTACAGAGAAAATAAAATAAATGTTTAGTTTAATTACCTACATTTTGTACACTCTCACAAAAACATAGTCTTTGAACATGTAGAGACTTTTTGGGGAAAGCTTACGTTGCAATGATTTTGTAATTTTTTTTAAATTGTGTGGTCACATCAAAATTGCAAAGTTGAATTTCAGAATATATTTTTAGTAGAAAATATAGGACCTTGAAACCTGAGAATTTCAGATTAAATGCTGAAATGTGTTGTCCTGCACCTGTTCTCTGTATGTGCTGAACATGTGGCAGAAGGAATGAAGCTTACCTTACAGGGGGAAAATCTATTTAATTGTTTAATCAATTTAACACAATATTTCCTTTCATGATCCCCCAGTAGGCGACCCCTAGATAGTCCTTCCCTTGTAGTAACGAAGCCATAATGGATCTGGAACGATATGGGGATGAGTGTAGTAATGCATTAACAGTTTTCAGCCTCAGAGAATGCTGTTTCTGGGGATTCTCTGTGGATTCAGAGATTGAGATAGTTCTGTGTAAAAGTGTTTGACCTCTCAAATTAACTTTCATCGCACAAATGCACTTAAGGCATGCTAATATTTGCTTCTCTGCTGGCATTACTCACTCAAATACCTTTCGTATAAAACCCTGTCTCAAAGCTTGTAACTCTCCGTCGTACACTGTAATCAAATTTGATTAGTCAAAAACTCAAAGCATTTTGAGCTCTGAAACTTTCATTGTTGATTCAGCTCTTGTATGTGAAAATAGCAGGCCCTCGTTGGTTTCATAGTTAGTTAGTTTTTTTTGACGGGTGGAGTATCCATATCAATTTTAATATGAATCTTGTTTAAATGTGATCTATTTACCTTTTAAATTATCTCTCTTATTGTACTTTCTCTTTTGTCTGGCAATCATCTATCAGTAAAAGAACGCTTTTTTTTTCTCTCCACCTCTATAGTATTGTGTTTTTTGTCACATATCTGACCCTATGCTGCTGCCGTGGACCTCGGTAAGTGTGCCTGTACAGCAGAAGGCAGTTTTATATTACATTTAATATATTGACTCATGAACTCTTCCTACTGACAGGAGGCAGTTTCCCTGGAATCTGATTCTGCTCACAATTTTTGTGAGTATTTGGGAAGTCTTATTAAGTAAAATAATACCGTCACCCAGTTACGGTTTCACATTGCATATAAATGTATGTATTTAGCAGATTATTTTACCTAAAGTAAAGGAGGAGCAACAATCACACAGCTGACTGAAACAAAGGAATTTGAATAATTAAAAACAAAGCGATAGAATTTCAATATTTCGTCATGATTTGAATTGCTCATTGAAGGGAGGTTTTAGCTGTTTTTTAAATGTTAATGTTACAGTGTTCTTGACTGGGTCAGAGAGATTATTCCACAGTGAATGAGAACGTTTTGTGGATATACTGTACCTTCTCTGACAGTAGGCTTCTGGAGGGCTTGTAAGATCATAAGAACTTGTGAAGTGACAGAATGAAGGGCAGATCTACATTTGTTTTGTTTTTTTTTTATCAAAAATCTGTGATTACCATTTTGCCACAATGGGGAGCCAGTGTAGAGAAATGAAGAGGAGGGTAATGTATGTTTAATGTGTTTTGGTCTGAGTGCATTTGATGGAAGTCCTACTAGAAGAACAGGTCTGGAGCCTAAAGCAGATATTAAGTTGCTTGCTCTGTTAAGAAGGACCTTTACTTTCTGATGTGTATTGATTAAGTGCATGGTTAAAAAATAAAAACATATTGAGTGACTCATTGATTAATATTGATTAGTTTTAAAACAAAAAGTTCCTGTTCTAAAACATCTATGTACTTGAATTTTTCAGATAGAACACCCAATACTGATTTCTTCTTCTCTTACAGACACTGTCCCTCTCGTACATGACAGGAATGCTGTCCAGGTATAGTTTCAAATCATTTGCAATCAAGCTAGCAACACACTATAAATAACTTTACCGTGAATGTTTTTATAATTATATTTTCTTGATACATCTTGTTTGTAAAAATTGTGGTTTTATTATGAAATGGTTTGTCATTTCTAATAAATATTCCCTTGATCGCTTTAGCTTCTACAATACTAAGTCTGTCCTCATCTGCTTGGCTATCACTGCCTTGGTGTGTCTTGCTATTACCATTTTTAGCTTCCAAACAAAGGTAAGCGATTTGTCTTTTTTGATATGCAACACTGACATATTTTGGCATGTGCAGAACAATGTAATTTTCATTCATGAAAATTCTGTCATTTGGCAGATTGATATAACTTCGTACAAAGGTGTGCTGTTAGTCTTCTGCACAGTGGTGTTTATCTGTGGTCTTGTCTTGGCAATCATCCTACCGTTTGCTTATGTAAGTAATGTTCATGTTTCTTTTTTGGCTGAATGCACTCAAAACTCACTTTCACTCTGGCTTCTCCATTTTCATTGCAGGTTCCATGGTTGCATGCTGTTTATGCTGCCTTAGGAGCAATACTGTTTAGCATGGTAATTTTTTTTTATTTAAATTTTTTTTAAATGTAAGGTTATGTTTGGATGGCTACATTTTCACATTTGGAGGACTGTTCAATAAAATATTCCTTTTACTGTTTTTTTTAGAGCAATTAAATTAACTGCACTTTTTTTCTTTTAGTTCCTGGTGTTTGACACGCAGATGCTGATGGGAAGCAAGCGATATACCATAAGCCCTGAGGAATACATCTTTGCTACCCTCAGCATTTACTTAGACATTGTCTATATCTTCTCTTTTTTTCTCCAGCTGTTTGGAACTCCCGACCGAGAGTGAATGTTTCACATGAGAAATTTAAATAGATGTGCTTTGGTTCTGGTTCCAGCTGTGGGCAGCACAGTAACTGAAAGCAGACTCTCCCTTTTTGGATCGAGCTTGTGGTAATTCGAACTGATTTGATCCCAACAATCTAAGAACTCTGTGTGGCTTGTAAACAGTCAGCAGATCTGTTTTGTACTTTGGTGCTGAGCTGTTTTGTGACTTTAGTGATTTAATCTATTCTATATGTCACTGGCAGGCAGTGAAAATTTTCTAATCATTTTACCAAAATATGTGTAAAAATAAGACTTGTCTACAAAAATAATTCAATTTGCTTAATCACAGAAAATGGTAGCCAAATTCACTCAAAATCACATGGGGGTTAAGTGATTTACCTCACATTTTACCATGTGTCAATTGTGCCCTGTAGAAACCGTGATGGTAATATATAAAATTGAAAGTAACCAGTTTGTCACTTTCACTTGTATGTTATACAATAAATGTACTATGTAGCAAGCAATTTAAGAGTGTTGACATCTGATGTTGGATGTTAATACAAACATTTAGACTTGATAGATTGTCATTCTACATGATTTTTATTCTACAGAAGGATATCATATGTTGGAAAACATTATACACTCTCTTTATAATATATAATGGAAACTATTTTGATTGATCTAATGCAATGTATTTTTAAACAAGCTTGTAATTACTTTTAACTTATTTACGCTACCAATTTATCATTGACTTGGTTGAAGCATGCATTGGTAAAATTAGTTTATATTTTGTAGTTCAAAGAGGATAAATAGAGGAGGAAGCATGGCCTTGGTGATAGTTTGTGAATGGATGTGTATTTATCGCCCAAGCAACAAATAAATGTGGTGGTTTTTTACAGGCTGTACATTTGATTGTGCAGGTAATAAATTATTGCAACCACTGTTGTTGATTTGGTTTAATAAATAAAAATCCTATTTCATTTTTTAATTTAATGTTATGTAATCAGCACAATGAAATTCAAGTGTACATCAAAATCTAATTTCCTTAACCTTTTAATTGTGTAAAATACAACCTCAATTATTAAGTTCTCGCAAATACTAATTAAGCAAAATATTTACAGAAACACTAACATTTAAAACCAAATACTTTACAAAGTGTGTTAACACATCGAGTAAAATGTTGAAACTATATTTACCTACTTAATGCCGATTGTTTTCTTAAAAATTACAATTAAAGTGGACAAAACAAGATGGTGAATTGAATGATGAATAGTATTCATTAATCACTACATCATAAAAAAAACGTTTCTTGTGCGATTTTAATATTTTTATTACTAAAACTATTTTGGCCTTTTTAATATGAAATTTCCGAATTTACTAAAAATTTCGCCAATTTCATTTACAATTTTTCATTATTATTATCATTATTGTATTTAAATCATGCCTAGCGATTGCAGGATTTACACATCAATGTTGGTTTGAAGTCAAAGAGCAGTATTTAAATCGTGTGCCTCCTCACACTTAATTCAACCAGTCCCCTTTGATAACCTTGCTAGCTGATGACGCCTTTCCGCTGAGCTCATCCAATGGAAATGCTTGTTTTTGCCATGTAGGCTTCGGCCATGTTCTTCTTTTAAATAAGGAAGAAGCGGGAGGCGTCAATGAAACTTTGTGTATTCAAATTTGAATTTCGTTATTTTCGCTGTATTTGAGAAATTAATTTTAGTTGTAAATAAAAATCCACCGCTGGCACTGAAACATACGGGCAACTCTTTGGTGTTGGCTAACTCTGTCTCTGACGGTAACGCGCACGCTAGCAGTTGGTTAGCTGAGTGGGCTAAAGATAAGTAGTGTTGGTTTATCAGGACTGTTTTTAGTCGTGTTCCATTTTAGTCGCCTACAGGTATTTAACGAATATAGCTGGTTATCTGTGGCCTGCGGATGAGGGGCAGAGGAAGTCCGCGTTTGGGACTGCGCTGACAGCCCCGAGGACTTATCTCGGTTGAACGGAGTGGCTCCGGGGTTCACCATGTTCAATAAGTTTTACGAATGGATCGGAACAGGCTTCGCCAGCCTGAGAGACGGAGCTCCAGTCGGCGCAGTTCAGGACGGACCCGTTGGGAATCCGGACGGGACGTTAGGTAGAAAGAGAGCTATAAACTGGTGAGATTTGCTTCGCCGTTATCTGTGCAATTAAAGCGTTGGAAATTTAAACAATAAGCTTCGCGCTAGTTAATTATGTTACCATAAATTAACAGGGGACGGTATAGTTTAGTTGGATGTTGTTGACTCAAGTAGGATGGTTTTAGTCCAGTCACTAGAGTTGTTTGGTTTTGCCATTCAACCGCCAACTTCTCTGATTGGATACCGTATGGACCTGCTCATAAATGTCACCCAGTTGTCTCAAACTTTTTATTCATCTTTGGTGTCTCGTGTTAACGCAAATCTCCTGTAAAGGTGTTCATAATTGTTATAGGTAATGACTAAAGAGTTAATCTGATTGTTTCTTTTTAAAATATTTGCTTCTGATTCTTATGTTGCAATGTAGTTTGAATGATGATGAAGAGGAAGAAAGGGTTGTGAAGAAATTCAGAATGGGTAAGTCTATCTGTTCACAATTACTCAATAATTACATTTGCATTAAACTGCATTTGCTAATTTTTTTTTGTTCTTCAGGAAATCTTATGGACACTGTGAAAAATGCTGCTGAGGGAGTGAAGACGCATGGGTCAAGTGTTGCGCTTTGGGTGAAAAACAGTGTTGTAAGTAATCCTAGGAGCACACATCTGGCATTGCCATCTCCAACCCAAACAGGAATAGGACCAGAACCTTCAGCCACTTTAACTGGATCAGCTTCGGTGCGGACTGAAGATGAGGTATTTTTGTGAGCAAAAAAACAGTGTAGTGTAATTACAGCGTGCTCATGGGTTTACATTCTGATGTGTTTTTCAAGCATGGGGAACGGTCACAAGATGTTCTCAACACTTTTGTGGCTCCATCAAGTTCTGTTGAATGGAAGACAGTCACAAAATCAGGTGCAGACCAAGTTTTTTTTTTTTTTTTTATTACTTTGATTCAGTTTTTCTCCATATTACAATATTAATGTATTTTTTTTTGTCTGTGGCAGATTTATTAAGGACAGAGCAATCGGTGACCATCTTAAAATCCAATAAAAGACATGTCTGTTCAGGCCATCTACCTAATGAAACGCATAAAGCTAATGGACACTCCGTTAATTTACCTTCATTCTCCATGCCAAAGCCATCCCCTTCTCCTCGTTTGGGAAGATCCCTATATCATCGACCACACGGGTACAGATTAAAATTTGACATTTTATTGTATTCTAAATCCTGTTTTTCCCAAAAGTTATTTCAGTGATCATACAATGTGTTCTAATTGTGAATGCATGTTTTTCTGTTTCAGCATGCTGTCGTCTGAGTCTAGAAACACTCATACCAATGTGTACGAGAAGACCTTTCCCATCCGGGTGGTCCAGAGTCCTCCACATGGCAGCGCAAATCGTTTTCAGCGGGCCAGAGCTCAGTGTACAGCACAAGAAGTAAGGCGGAAGTTTCTTTTTTGTAAAAAGAAGTATCATTGATCTGTTGTTTTTCTTTGGTTTTGTAGTCTGTGCGTCAGGAGGAGAAGGAAGTTTACAGGCAGCTCATCGTGATGGTATCCGGTGGTCAGTCGAGCTTTCTTAATGATGGAAATTCTCATTCCAGCATTCGATCACATAGAGATTTGTGAGTATCAGTGGCAAGTTAATGTCTCAACCTTTCGTTGTCTATTTAAATAAATATGGTAAATTAGTCGGTCAATCGGGTTTTAACATTGTATTTTTAAGTGATTCATTTTCAGATTTAAGCTCAGTGCACTGAGCGTGTAATTTTGTCTGAAACATCTTTAAAATCATGCTACCTTTTGTCTATTACACAATCACACAGTCTCCAAAATATTTCTTCCACATTAGTACAATCAGAATGGGTTAGATTTTTTTTGCGCTGTTTGTAATTCCTAAAAAGGTTTTTCAAATGATTTTGGTATTTCAATGTTTCCAGATCAGAAAGAGCTTATATAATAAATACAAAGTCATTAAATGCACACTAAATTTACAATTATATGTTGTAGTTTATGGTATGTTGGGGTTGTTTGAACAATACATTTGTTGACGCATGCTTTTTCATCATCTGTGTGAGTCTCTGTTCTTATAACTTTACAAAGTCTGCCTTTTAAACCTCTAATGCGTCCAACCGAGTTAGACAAGCTAAAGCTTAAATCTCTGACTGATGACAAGCTGAACTCTCCTTTCATTCAAAACACAGTCTGAGAATGCGGCTCCCAGTAGAAGAGCATGAGAGAGAGCTTTAAAAAGATAGACAATTCGCTCAAAAGCATGTTCCTGTGTCTTTTGCATAATTTGCACAGGCTGTGCAACAAAACCATTTTATTGATTAACTCGAGCGTGTGGTTTACATCGATTTGTTTGAATGACGATCAGTGTTATCTTGAACCTAAAATGCCCGAAACAAAATGGGCTCTGCCTTCCCTACTCGTGTTTTATCAGCAAACAGCGTGCGAAACAGATTTACGTTGTAAAAAAGTGGAAACGTTTTGGGCTGTATCGACCAGCCCTATACAAGCTTTAAACAAATTTAGTTTGCCAGGTCTGACTGCTTTTCTGAATTAATTTTTTTATTCATTAAAATTATTTTATTAGGGACAAGCTGATCTTTGGGTAGTTGTTGTTTGGGTCATTTCAAGTACCGACGGTGGCTCCTAGATATTGCATTCTGCATCTTTTAGTCAGATGGATGTCTAGCTAGGGCTCGAAAACTTAAGTCTTAAGGGTTTTTTTGTTTGTTTGAACATCAAACAATGGCATCTGGTGAATTAAAGAAAATATCAAACAGTACACAATGATATTGCAGCTTAAACATAAAAAGAAACAGTTGTAATTCAACAATAAGACTGTTTTCTTATATCTTAATCACACACACACACCCAGAGAGAGAGAGAGAGAGTCTTATGGTTATAAATATTTAAAATTGCTTAATATTTCACAATTGAATAATAACCTAAATATTGATCTCCATTGAAAAACAAGAGTAGCTTGATTAGCTTTAGTGTTGTTAAATCCCTCTAAAGTAGCCACAGCTTAGTAAAATACATCTCATTTGTTCCTCACATGAATAGGAAAGCAGGACAAGCGTGTTAAGTCAGTGAAATATAGAATTACTAAGGTTTATGCACACACTCCAAATAGTTCTATGGTTGATTAACATTAAATATACCATTTTCATTCAGCCAGTCTAAGGGTTACAAACAACATCCACATGGAAACGGCAGTCTGATAGGATGGGTGCCACTTCCTCACAATTGAATTGTCTGGGAATTGGATAGTAGATAATCTAATGAAATTAAATTTGTGTTCATTTCTGGAGGTGTTAATTTGGGATATATGTGACAAAAAATGAAATCGATCAAATTTTAAAAATGAACATTGTGCATGTAGCTATACTATGTTCTATGTAGGTCACCTGTTTTAATCCGCTCAGTTATGTTTTAAGGACAAACTAGCCTTCTCTGTCTGTTCCAATAATTGGCTCACAGTAAAATGTTTGGTCCTCAGCTCCAGCTTCCTGTCATCCGGTCGAAGTCTTCTTCAATGTGCCTCTCCAGCACGCTCTGCCACTAGTGTATCATCTTATGAGTTATCCAGCCTGCCTCCCAGTCCCCAGCCTTGCTCTAGCCAGAACTCTAGCGCTCTCCCCAGTCCTAGTGCATCCTCAAGCATTCCAGAGCCTCGGCTGTGGGACCTTGAGCCCAGTGCTAAAGGGTCAGCTCTTCCCTCAGTCCCATCACCTGCAGCTCTTCAGGACACTTCCTCTCAGGACACTCAGTCATCAGGTGCGTCACATTTCAGCGTTGACAATGGGTTCTTTCAGTGTTGTTTCAAATGTTGGTTTAATTCTGAAACTTTCTTTAGCCCAAGATGAAGACTCAGTTATTTTTGTGAAGGAGCAGCAAGGCAAGAAGCATGAGAGCTCAAGGTAGAGCAGTTTTCTTCTTTTTATCGATTGTTTTTTTCCGTCTCTACTTAACCCAAACTTAAATATGTTCTAGTGTGCCCTGCTTCAAGGCTGAACTCTGGATCAAGGAACTGTAAGTTTTAGATATATTTTCAAATGTTTTTTTCTGTCTACTTTTAGCAAATAATAATTTTGTGGGATTTCAGGACTAGTCTCTTTGACTCTCGAGCTCGGGAGAGGCGGAGGTTGATTGAAGAGCAGGAGGCTTTGGCATCTCGACTCCTGCGCCAGGTCTCTCTCTCTCTCTCCCTTATTTTAATGGCACATTGATCTTTTTGAGAACAACCTTCTCATCCTCTCACGTTTCTCATCAGCGGCTCTCTGGAGAAGGTCGAGCTACTCCATCAAGTGTTGAGCTGAAGGTTCGGGTCCCTCTAGAAAGGGAGGTCCCCGTTGCAGCTGTCAAGAAACCTCAGCCAGTTAAAGAGCCAGAATTCCCAGAGTTAACAGAGGTATGCGCTTAATTGGTCATTCTGATTCTCCCACAGAGTGTAGAGCAAAAGATACTTATATAAATATGTTTTTAGTCTGGATATATACTATATCATTCTGGTTTAAAAAAGTGTTCTGTTGTTGCCACATGGCCTTAAAATATAAATATTAAGAGATAACAAGGAAAAACAGATAGAGGCTTTTTACCTGTAAAGTTTTCAAATTGTACTTGGGGCTACAATGAATCAAATCAATTATTGGCCAATTATTAAATTCATTGGCCAAAATTGCTTTGGTCTAATTTGTCAGCCTGCAAAAGGTATAGGGGCTAAATGTAAGGTTTTTGTTAAAAACAGATGCGTTTTAGAAGAATGGGTGGGAGAACAGTGACTATAACATGAGATCTTTTTGCAAGAGATAACAGGTGATTGCTATCAGTGAATAACCCTGAGAAACTGAATGCTCTGCACTGAAGTGCGATTCTCTCAGATGTATGTGTGACGGGTGCTTCTGTGATCATGTGAATTACACAGATTCTCTCATTTTGTGCAGCACAAGTTTAATTTTTTAAGAATGGCGTTATTTGTATATATTTTTTTGTTTTATTGTAATTTGAATTCATTTTAATATATATTTATTTGTTATTACTCTGCTGTAATGTTCATGACCGTTTCTTTCTGCGTGTATTTTTAGGACATGGAGAATGCAGTGAAAAAAGCTCTTCGAGGTGGAAGTCTGGATGAAGTTCTCAGTGAAGGCTTCCGTCTGACCATCACCAGGAAGGACCTGCAGACACTCAGTCATCTCAACTGGCTCAATGATGAGGTCAGCAACTCACTTTCTTATTTGTAGTGTATTGCAGGATTTAAACTTTCTCAAAAAAAGTCCCCTACACACCAAAATAGCGGCTTGACCACACCACCTGTTGGATGTGGCTTCAACCGTGAATTGGCTGCACAAATTCTCTTGGGTTAAGAGTGCACAGACCATCTCCTGAACACTAGGTGGTACTTCGGTGAAGTTCAAGTCAACCTAGGCCATATGAACAATCTTTTAGTGAAAGGCAAGCTGTGTGTTGGAGAGATTAAGCTCCAATTTCTAATGCGAACGAGATATTTAATGTTTTTTCAGAGTTACTGTAACATTACTAGCCAGTAGACAGTGCTTCCGCTTGCTTTTAATTACCTCCTTCACAAGACATTTCTTTACAATTTATTTAAACATGAAAACAATGAAAAGGGTGTTATTAAAAAAAATGATGCAAGAATAAAAGAAATTCTAAATAACATTTCTGTGGAAGTTTTCTCCTAAAAATTGTACAGTAAATTTTTTCCTAGTGTACCTCACATTGTAAAGTTTCCTCAAGAGAGGGTCGTCTTAGATTTCACTGATTTGTGACCTTGCATGAAAAGGCTTCAAACCACAAGGACTTTCTGAGCCTTCTGATAGGAATTCATTTTTCCTTTATTTCAGGTCATCAATTTCTACATGAACTTGCTGGTGGAGCGAAGTAAACAGCCAGAGCTGCCCTCCGCTTACACCTTCAACACCTTCTTCTTTCCCAAACTGCGGAGCTCTGGTTACTCCACTGTTCGCCGTTGGACCAAGAAGGTGGACATCTTTTCTTTTGACATCATTCTGGTTCCTGTCCACCTGGGGGTCCACTGGTGCCTGTCTGTAAGTAGAGAACTGGTGCTTTTTTTATGGAATTTAGTTGTGCTTCTTTTTATAGCAATTACTTGAAGTATCTTAATCAAAGATTCTTTCAGTTGGGTTCCATTCTTTTCACCTCTAATAAGTGAAAATAACACAGTTATGAAGGGTGTCACCATTAACAGGATCATTTAAACTGTTGTGCAAAGTTTGAATGTTGAGGTTTTATGATTTTTTTAAAAGATTTTTACATGACATTGAAAGTAACAAACATCTTGAACGTATGCTTTATTTTAGGTACTAGTCAGATTTTAACATGCATCATTCTATTGTTTTTGTCTTGGTACAAATTTGGCTATTAATAAACTATATACAAGTTGCATTCATCATATTGTCAGCATCATGTGACCAACCTTCAGTAATACTCTCTGCTCACATTCTGTGTTTTTACATATAGTATAGTGGTATGCCATTTTGGATTTAGAGTTTGCTTGCTTTAGTGATATTTTCTGTTGATGAGATTGATTTTGTTTGAAGGGTTACCATACCTTCTGTTTAAAGGCTGAAGGGTATATGTTCTCTGTAAGGTTGGCCTGGGTAAGAGAGAGCCTTTATGCTGACTTTAATTAGCATAAAATGTTCACAGTGCTCTATAGTTATTTGAAAATAGCTATTCATTAATTTTCTTTTGCCTTCCCGAAAGGTGGTTGACTTCCGGAACAAAAGCATCACATACTTTGATTCAATGGGTGGAAACAATGATGAAGCCTGCAGGATTTTGTTGTGAGTTCTACCTGAAGATACAATGATGAAATGAGTCTGCAAGACGTTAACAGTCAAACAAATGATAATATCTTAACTCTGTTTTCCTTTTTTTTTTTAGAAACTATTTGAAACAAGAAAGTGAAGACAAGAAAGGACAGAAAATCGATTTGTCACAATGGACTCTTAAAAGTAAAAGACCCAATGTAAGTGTCAGATCTGTCATTAATTTTCTCTAGACTGCGAAAGCATCATCAACTCAAAGGTTTTGTTCCATCGGCTCTCCAGGAGATCCCTCAACAGATGAACGGAAGTGACTGTGGAATGTTCACATGTAAATACGCCGAATACATAACCAAAGATCGACCAATCACATTCACACAAGTGAGAGTTGTTTGTTTTGTCTGATCATTAGATTGCTTCGAGTTTTTATTGACTTGTCTTTTTTTTTTCTTCTTCTTCTTTCAAATGCAACAGAAACACATGCCCTATTTCAGACGACGAATGGTGTGGGAGATCCTGAACAGAAAGCTATTGTGATTGGACAGTATTCGTTTTGTAGAGAACACATGAGGGTTTAAGGGGACTTCAATAGCTTACATGAGAAGTTCTGGTTTTCAGGCCTTGCCAATGATGTCTGAATGAACCCCTATAGATGACCTTTTCAGTCTTTGAGACAGGGCAGTGATTTTTATGCCCTTTTTTAGATCGCTATAAGTTAATGTGTTTGGTTTTCAAGGGACTGTTTTACTGACAATGGAAGGATATTTTCACATGTTCAGTCATTTGCTGCAACTGATTTTCATTTGCTGTCCATAAAATTTCTCTGGTCTCGGGAGAACCTCCCATGATTTCTTCTTTTGCCAGGCAGGGCTTGATTTTCAAATCATCTGTATTCATAACAGTAAGGTAATAATACTGAATATATGCAGATTTCTTTAGACTCTGGTACAATTGTAATAGCTGGATGGGACAATCTCAGTTTTGCGCACAAGAAAAAAGCATTTTTTTTGTCTTTTTGTTTGCTGCCTGTATGTTTATACAGAAACTTTCAATCAAATGTTCTTACAAATAACATTTTAGAGCATCATCAAACTGCCTGAAATCTTTCCGGATTATTGATTGTTTCATAAACAGGTTGGACTTTTACTTTTACAGTCCTACATAGTCATATCAGTTTCTTTCACTCGAGTTCATAGTTGACTTTTTTCATGAGCAAGAGAAGCTATTTTTGGACAATTCAATGCTTTGTTCCTGCAGGTAATTGACTTGTAAATACAGTGACAAAACCATATTGAAAACATATTTAAAAGCAATTTGTACTGTTCCTGTTTTTCATGTGGAACAAATTTTACTGGAAATAAATTCCTGGGTTTATATGTGAAGTGGTGCAATGATTTCTTTTACATCAAAACTCGCATACAGCATTTGTCAGAATTGTGATGATTTAGTAGAAACTATTTGTAATACCTACCATAATAATAATAATAGTCTGCAGCCAAGTGGTCAGCTCTTGCTTTTCTTCTTGATCTCTGGCTGACTCCAGAAGTGAGCAGGTTCTCATTCACTCTGTTAGAAGTGAAATGAAAGTGAACATTTGGCCAGATATGAAGTGACTCATACCTGGAATTTGTGCTTGCATTTAATCCATCCAGAGTACACACACAGCAGTGAACAAACACACACCCGGAGCAGGAGGCAGTCATGGCGCCCCGGGGAGCAGCCGGGAAACTGGTGCTTTGCTCACGGGCACCACAGTTAAAGGTGGGAGAGCAAATGTTTCGTTACTCACCATCTTCAACTTCTGGGGATCTGAAATTGGACCAGCTTTGGAGCTTGGTTTCTTGAATTATAGATCATTAACAGTTCCTCAGCTAATCTTGTCGTGTGAGATCGTTTGGTGTCTTTCATTCCAGCTGATTTCATCAGATGAACTTGGTTTCTTCATGATTACTGGGAATAGTAGGTGATGGCTGGCTACACCATTCATGTAGGTGAAGTCTAGCCACACCACTCTGAGCCTCTTTTTCCTTCATCAGAAACCTGATTGTGGATACTATGTCCATGTTTTATACAAGTTATGATTGCTGCTGAAGCACTAAATGCACTAAAAATTGTGTCTTCAAAGGAACATTTTTCCTGTGATCTGAAAGTATTTTTTTTTTAGAAGAACAAATATTTTAGTGTAAATTGAGATGTATGATATTCATGAAACTAATTGTGACAAAACAATAATGGAAACTGAGTTTATTGCAATTGCATCTGGATAAAGAACCGGCACATGATTAATCAAGTTTATCTTGTAAGAGATGCTTCAGAAAAATACAGGAGAAATTTGCGAATCACTGCAAATATCTAATTTGCTGAATTCCTTTTCTATTTCTTCATGTACTGTTCAGATTAAATTCTTTCAGTAGAGAATAGTGACTTTTTGTTGCCGAAGTCATTTTAAATGAGTGAATGGTATTGAACAGTAACCTTTACATGTAAGCTAATTTCCGATATTTTGTAACAGAGTGTGTTTTAAAACACAATCAGCATGTTATCTCTGCTGTAGGAAACAGAAAACAGATTGATTATTTCACTAATTCTTGCTGTTCATCATATTGCCAGTTTTATAACTCAGGGGACTTAGCCTGAAGAGCACACTTAAAAAAAAAGAATGTACAGACTTACAGAACAGTGATGTGGAGAACATCTTACAATGCATCAAAGAAAACAACGTGAAGTGGCAGTACAGAAACATTAATGTGAAATCAAACTCATAAAAAAAGTTTCTCATCCAAACAGCTTCTCCTTGAAGTGTCCATTTAAAAATGATCTTCAAATACAAAAATAAACTTCGACATTTAAACAGTAAAACTTAACAAAAAGCAGCATTTCCAAAGAAAAAAATCTGTCTAATGAGGGTGATGTGATGTTTGGGAATTCAGTTTCGGACACAAACCTGCTTGAAGCGGTTTGCATGGTCTTTCAAGTCTTTCGGACGAATTGACTTAAGCATGTTCATAAAGTTGTCCTTGATCCAAGAAAATTGCAGCGAGATCCTTTCAAAAACAGTTTATGTACAAAATTCCTCCTATTGCAGCAGACAGTTCAAAAGCAGTCAACAAAATCCTGAAATCATTTTACGAAAACGTGAAATTGAACAAAAATGATGCTTGGTCTGATAACAAAAATCCAAGTCATTCTGGCTTTTCAGAATGTTTTCAAAAAATAAAGTTGCAGAAAAATACTTCCGAAAGTGTGTTTTAGTGCGTGTGTTTGTGTGAAAAGCTTACGTTGCTTTTTGTGAGCTGCTATGAATCACAGCTTCACTTCTCCCTCCAAGACTTCCTAAAATTGCTTCCGCTTTATAATCAAATGGTGTCTTCCATGAAAAAAATGATTGGAAAGACATAGACCTCCTTGATCCTTGTCACAACCTCCATCTTCTCTTTATTTTGAGAGGTGGTTTCATCTCCAGTCCTCCATCACTCCTCTCACTTTACTGAAAGAAAATTACCATTCTGTTACGAAGTTATCTTGGTGAACATCACAAACAAACAAAAATTGACCAGTTTTACTGAAAAAAAAAAGTCATTTTCAGATGAAGGTGATCAAAAATATGCTTGACAAATTTTATGGGGTTTAATCATTTGTAATTGAGTAAGAGGAGTACATCTAGGGATACAACAGTGTAACTATCATCTATTGCATTAACATTGCTTTCTCTCTCCATTTCCAGAGCAACAGGAAGTGGCCCACCTCCGCTTCACTTGGCATGCTGGTAAGAATAAGTTGTGTGGTCTGTGGGTGTCTCCATGGCAACATGCTGCTGTTGGATGCTGTTTTCCTGAGGTAGCATGAGGTCAGCATTAGATACGATGTATTTCAGCAATTGAAGTAATTGAACACTAGTGTTTCATACCTCGGCTGGAATGCCCGAGGGAGGCACTTGGGCATACTGTGGTATGTAGGTCCCTTGCATAGCTGTGTTTGCAGGCAGATACTGAGAACAGACGAACACACATAAAGTGATGACAAACAGAGGCTGCACTCAGCAGATGACTCCTTGTTTTCACAGATTGACTGTGGTGAATGGATTCGTTCTCTTGCAATTCTGCAACTTGCTTAAATTGATTTATCTATTTGTAACTTTACTTAAAAAAACTATTTATGCACACAAAGCATGCCTTTCACATGAGTGGGGATTATACAGGGGGATTCAAATAGAATACAATAACATTGAAAATTGAGAACTCTGCAAAGAATAAAAGAAAAGCTAAGCTTTTACTGTTGTTTGTTTAAGGAAAATGTGCTGAGTACTCTTCACATTGATTAATTACCCAAGGTTCCATCATGTTTTTTTGATTAAATACAGATTTTCAAAGTCGTGGGATTCTTATTTAATCATACTATGATTTGAAGTGTTTTTGATGTTTTAACTTTCCATTTTTTGTTTCATTTTTTCTTAAACTCCAAGAAGTAAGATGTGACGGTCTCCTGCAGACTCCTGTGATCCTAATTAAATATACGTCAGCATAAAGGTGAATGGACTTTAATGTGGTTATTTATGCACATTTTTTAAATGTTGTTATGAAAATTTTGTCTCTAAGAAATGAACTGCCCTCTCGACCAAAAAGTTGAGCAAATCCTGAGATACTTTGAACTTTTTTTGTTTATGGAATGAAAATCAAAGCAAAAAAAATATTCTGTGTCAAATGAAGAGCTGAAATATTTAAAGTGATACTTCACATACATGTAGCGTATATTTATCATCTGAAAGCTATATTAACCGTTTGGTAGTCTTTGACAAAAAATAATGGGATGAGGGGGAGCAGATAGATATTAGTGACAAAAGGGACAAAGAAATACAAACAAAAAAATAATTAATAATTTCTTTTCTTGGTGTGGTGGTTAATGTAATAATGCAAAACCAGTGTGTTTATCAAGTCTTCTTAAACTTGGCATCCATGTACTTAAACCCAATAATTAGAAATTTGAGGTGAGGTCTTTGGGGGCATCAGTGTGGAACCCACCGTGCCTGTGGTGCCCAGGGTTAAATGGCTGAGCTGCTGCGTGAGAGGCCCTAATATGGCAGTGGGCTGGATGGTCATAGTGTGGTCAACTGTAGGGGCGAGGACGGTTCCCTGCGTAAACAGTAATAATTGTTTGTGTAAAAACAACAATAAGTAAAATGTAGGGACTTTACAGTTACTTACCGTGGGCTGCATGAGGTATGACTGGTGATGTATCCAGGAGGGATTGTGAACCTAAAACGAAAAGAGGAACCATTAAAAAACGAAATATGTTTTTTGTTTCAGTTTTACACATTTTCAGAGTTGAATCTGCAGTTTTATAGAGCGTTGTCTCGGCCTAAAACTTATTGGTGCTAAAAATAAATAAAATAAAAAAGAAAACATGTATATGCTTCTGCAGGGTCTGAAAACATCTAATATTTTAGGCCATGAAAAGTTTTACATTTCATGGTCTTTACATTTTTTTTTACAGGTCTTATTTTCTGTTGTCCATGTAAAGCTCCTCTGATGTGATTTTTGTTGTTGCTTAGGGTTGCCAGAGATTGAAAAAATTCTCCTAAAAATTAAAAAAATGATGGTTAGGGTTACCAGAAACGCTTAGACCACTCAATTATCTTAAAACTACTTGTTTGAGAAAACCTTCATAAAACACTCAAGTTATGATTATGGTTTCAAACTATGTATTTGAACAATACTGTTTAATATGTGTTTTTGATTTTGTGATTTAGGTCTTAAATTTGATTCTTAACTGTCCTAAAAGTTTCAAATTTCATCTTATAAAACCTGCAGAAACTATGTGTGCTGCTTACAAGAGTTCATTAATACAAGTTTATCTAGAACATATTCTGACGTTATAATAAATGTGTTTTCACAAATTCAGAAAGTACAGAATTACAGTAACTGAAAATATTCTGTCATCGTAAAAAATATTGATTTATTTTTATTTGGTATTTTAAAATAAGTAGTTATATTGTTAGATGAAAACTTATTTAGGTTTGGAAGGACACAAACAGTGATTAGTATATGTTTTTTTTAAGCCAATATTAATTTAGTTGAGATTTTTGTGACTATAACTAGCTTTTACCCTGCTACAAAAAAAAGTGTACCTGATAGGTGGACACTGGTGAGTGCATGTAAGGAGAAATGGAAGCCTGAGCAATAATTCTGTTGGGAGTGATGCTGTAGGAAGGAGAGTAGAACCTGCAGGTGGCGACAAACACATTGTTTTATTTCCTCAAAAACTCCTCCATATCAGTCAAATCAAAGGCATGCATTTGCTTGAGTAATAGTTTCTGAACCCACCCATTTTGTAAAGCGGGAGTAGGGTCGTATGTTAAGGCCATCCCTCCCTGGGTTTGTACATAAAAGACATAAAATTAAAATCAGAACTGATTAGAAAGTCAGAAAAAAGCAGATGACAGCAGCTCTTACGCTCTCGCCCTCTCTCGACCACTGACGTCCATTCTGGTAATATTTCCCCTGATTCTGACGCTTCTTCTGTCCCCCATCCGCAAATTTACACAGCAATGGTTCTGTAGGCACTTTATTGAAGATGCACTTGTCAATAAACTTTAGCTGTCAGATCATTAATATTAAAAACTCATTAAATACTGTACCTGCTACTCCTGGAGGAGTCTTGATGTATTTTCCATTAAAATGTTGAATGATGGCTTCACATTTTTCAGTCGATTCCATCCTACAAAAAAGAACAAAAAATGCATTAATGATGGAATGTTAAAGTCAGATCGTACATGTGTGAGAGGTTACTTCATTACCTTGCAAAACCAACCCCTCGGCTTGTGCCGTTCGCATCCCGCAGTATCCGTGTGGAGATGACCTGGCTGAAGGGTTTGAGCATGTTCTCCAGCTCCTGCTCGTCCATGGACAGAGGCAGATTGGAGATGTACAGGTTGGTAGGGTCCTGCTCTTGCTGCTGCAGACGACAGGAAAATGTTAGTATTCGATGAAGGATGTTCTTTGAAGGTATCCCCAAATAAAAGGCTAACTTTAGCAGATTTTTGAACAGAAGACTAACATATTAGTGTGTTGCAAGTTTTTTATACATCAAACATTCTTTTCTCGTGAATGTGTTGTTTAAGTTTGCTACAATTGGAATGCAAAGCAGCACTGTGTGTGAAAATACCCTTAACTGTCCCCATTAATGTCCCACAAAGATTTTGGTAGACAGGTTATTCATGATGGGAGGGGCAGGATCAGCAGTAGCTCAGGATCAGTTAAAGGCACAGACCACAAAATTTAAGTCTTAATATGAAAGTTTTAAACAGAGCTTTTTGATAGGCAATACAAGCAACAATTGTTACTTTTGAATGTTACAGACTCACTACTATACAGTATAAAGATTAAAATCAATGTCAGATGTGAATGGAAAACTTAAGAACTGCTTATAAAATTTTGGTCATAGACAAATTGTATGAAAAAAATGACATTTTCAGTTAAAGTTAAACTAATGTAAAAATGAAAACTAACCACTACCAGGTATTTGATGCTGGTAAAAAAATTAAAATATTTGGTATATGCTAATTATGGCTTTATTTGAAATGTTCACGTTAATCGTTAATCGCAGTGGGTAGCACGGTCGTTTCACAGCAAGAAGGTCGCTGGTTCTAGGCTCGGCTGGGGCAGGTGGCATTTCTGTGTGGAGTTTGCATGTTCTCCCCATGATCGCGTGGGTTTTCTCCGGGTGCTCCGGTTTCCCCACAAGTCCAAAGACATGCGGTAAAAATGAATTGAGTAAGAACAATTGTCCATAGTGTTAAAGTGTGAATGAGTGTGTGTGAATGTTTCCCAGCGATGGGTTGTGGCAGGAAGGGCATCCGCCATGTAAAACATATGCCAGAGAGTTCATTCCAGCGGTTCATTCCGCTGTGGCAACCCCAAAAGGGAAGAAAGCTGACATGAAGATGAATGAATGAATAGTTATGACAAGTCTAGATATGAACTTTTACAACCTTCACAATGGAAATGTATCTGTAATGGATTTGCATTCTGTTTATGTTCATGAAGTAATCCAGAAATCTAACACAGTGGGCAGCAGCCAGCCTGTTTGGGAAACGGCCAGAGTTGCTATGAACCGACTGGCCTTTGTCCAAAAAAGGGCATGGAGTGACTGGCCAGAGCTGGAAGAGAAAAGTCACAAGTATAGTTTGGAGGTCTGTCTAAATTCAACTATAATGAAAATTACCAATTGTTCATGATCAATTTGATTGATCTCTGTTATCACTAGATTTTTTGTCTGTATGTTTTACTTGCTGGCCAAAATAAGATACTTACTTTTATGCATTTAGCAGACACTTTTATTTAAAACGACTTGCTCTTGAGGGAGCGACAAAAGTTACTAAGTCAAAATCCTAAAAGTTACTTTTTAAAAGTTGTTAGTGTTGAGCTTTTTTGACCTGATCAGGGACAGGGATTGAGAAAGTTCTGATAAAAGAGTTTCTGAAGGGCAGGTGGGAATGTATGAGGTTGACCGAGGCCAATCTATATTGTTTTTTAAGCACCGCAAATACAGGGCGATGAAAAATAAAGTATACAATATACATAAAACATCAACCGAGAACCAAAAACCAAGAGGGGGATACCTTAAACAATGAATACTTCGACAAAACAAAACCTGTAAAGTAAGCTAGAACAAAACCAAACGAGAGGTAACATGAACTGAACTTACAGGAGACACAAATGTAGTAGACTATTACAAAAAACAAAACAGATTATAACTCATTGAGCACGTGAGGAACAAAAATCTCAGGACAGAGACAGAGGAAAAGAATGGGAGAACAGGTGACCGACATAAGGGCATGATTGGAGAGCAGACTGAGAGAGGCGGAGCAAACCAGTCAGGAACACAAACTTACGCAATACAGACTGTCACAAAATAAGGCAGTATGAGAGGATCATGTGACTTATGGAGCACAAACAGAAAGAGAGAACACCAATCGTATGAGTGTAACAGTTATACATAAATGGTGAAAGTAGGAAAATACAAGCAGACCATGCGATCTAATCAGAACTGCACGTTCAGCAAAAGACAGAACACATTAACCTGTCATGTGATCACATGTAGGAGACAGACCAGCGGACGTACACAAAAACAGCACACCGAGAACTACTCCATCAGTGCGCTCCAACATAAACACGAGATGAAACAAACAGGAGAGACTATCAGAGCTCTGCAACCAAATCCTGGTGAAGGGCCCCAAATAGATAAAGCAGAAACCTGACAGCTTAGCGATGCAACTGCATCAGGTGCAGCTTTGAGTAGCTTCCTGGGTCCACCTCCTCACATTCCACTTCATGATATAACAGAGAGAAAAGAACCTATTATTTCACTTTTTACTCAAACCAGGAACCCAGTGATATAGTATGCATCAGGTATTTGAACTCAGATTTCAGTTTCATGTATTGGTAGAAATCCAATTAGCACTGTTTTTATTTAATGGGGTCATAGTTGTATAAAATTTAAAAACAGCTCCGGGGAGGGACATTATTAAATCAAGAGAAGTCAGTGTCCTCTTCAGAATGTAACAGAAATATATGTGAGTAATAAGCACATTGATCAAACCTCTGTATTACTCAGACAAGAAATCCAGTGGAAGGTAATACATCACATTTTGGGGCGTGTAAGTGTCTTTCCATCTTGATTACAGGTTGGAATTATGGGAAGTTAAGGTTAGGGCCTTATCAGCCTGTCAGAGACAAAGCAGAGCAGCAGTGAACACTGCCTCGCCCCTCCCAGGATGCTTACAAAGATAACCGTGACATGGACTTGCTTTACTTTCTCTTCTTTTGTCAGTTTGCGACGAACTGGGTACTATTAGTAGTCAAAAAGAAAATAGGACAATAGGTGAATAAGTTCAGGATCACAGGTAGAAGAAACCCCTGATCCGGCAGCCATGTGCACTGATGTAAAACCCTTGTGTGTGTGACTGGAGAGATAAGGCTTGATCATCTCCTGTCTGATCCTGCACATGCATTCAACTGTGACCTGTGGAGAAAATTTTGGCAATGGAACACATCACTTTTTGTTCTGAAGCTTATGTCTGGCACTCAGAGGTAGAGGTTTGAAGTTCTTGGATTTGAATACCACTTTCTTCAAATGTGAGAAAGCACTTTTAAACATGAAAGTTTCAAAAGAAATAGTCTAAGAAAGCACCTTCTTAGAAAAGTGTTCTGACATATAATACAGAAAACTGTATTATGTAACAAGCAATTACGGGGCCAACCTCACATGGCAGTTTAATGCTACTCTAAATGTATTAATAAGTCGCTCTGTGGTTATTTATTGTAGCCAGTAGGTACCTTCTCCACTGATTGGTTGATACAATAGGTGCAAAACTTAATGTTCCCAACATAAGTGTTTGGGTTTAGAAAAGGGGTTAAGTACACAGTAAAAAAAATCCTGTAAAACTACTGGACAAATGTTATGTTCAATTTACAGAATTGTCAGTTTTTCTATTTACCTGCTTTTTATCTGCATTTTAAAACTTGCAATGAATTCTGTGATGACCAGCTAAACGTGTAGATTGAACAAGGGTCATTATATCCTAAACACGTGCCAGCTATTATTGTCTTCTTTTTTTATTGGTCAACGGAGAAGGTAAAGCTTGCACTTCTTTACTACAATACATGGTTAAACATGTTTATGTGTAATTGCATCTGTGTTAAGTTAGTTTCCACACTTTTGTGATGTGAAAAAACGTTGTATTCACATCTTTAATAACTTTAGATGAACAAAAAAGTCATGTCCATTTGTATAGCGATTATGAGCAGGATGAGCTGGCTTTTTAAACGAATTAAACACTACAATACAGGACTATCGATTAAATAAATGTTCTAAACAAATAAGTTTTTACAGTTACAGAAATGCCTGTTTCATAGTAGAGAGAGAAGAACATTTAAAAGCCCAAGCAATTTTCTGCCAGTATCTCCTCCATTGTTTTTGTTTTTCAAATGTAGTACATTTAGGTGTAGGTGATAAGGATCATAGGCATCATAGAATTGGACTTTATACCAGCTGATGACAGCCACAGAATAGTACAAATAACAGCCTTGAACATGTGTGTGTTGTCAGCCAATGATTGGCTTGGAGTTATAATACAGGTCACATGACCATGGTGATAGCCCAGGAGTAATGTGTGTAGCTTGCTGGGGTTTTAGTGAGTTAAAGTCTGTAAAAAAATCTCTGGTTTACCAAATCATCAGAAACTTTGAAAAAAAAATGCATCAAACTGACTTCACAGAACGCAAACAGATTTCAAATCGTGCTACCTTTCTAAATATGTACTTTTAAAAGAAACATTAAGTGAATAATAAAGTTAGCAGATGCAGGACTTTTGCATCCTTAGCCTATTGGTCTAACGCCGACCTGGGTTTGAATCCAATACACCTCTCCTCACATGTTCCTGTACTGTCTACTATTTTGACTATTACCCAAAAATAAGGGATAAGTAATTCAAAATACACCCCTAAATTGTGACAGCATTACAAAATAACCTTATAATTACATCACAATATTTTTTTTTCATTTTGCTTTGTTATGTTAATTTTGTTTTCCAAAAGAATTGAGTAAAGTTCTTGAACACTCCATTTGCCTCGTAGCTTTGCATAATTAGCCTTGCGGTTCAAGGACAGTCACTTGTTTTTTTAAAGAGAAAGTGTGAAAATGGCTGTCTTCAAAGCCAGCGACTCATTATCATATAAACACCTAATTAGCTTCATTTGAAGCTCCAGGCAAGAGAGCAAATATGCACACAGTAAGAAGTGTCACCTTTCAAAACTCAAATTAAAGGAAAATACGGTTAAACGTCAGTTTCTTTAAAATCCCTTCATCACATGAGCTGTGTGTTTTGTCAGAAGTCACAGAGATGGTAAATATAGCAGCAAGATGGTAAACCTTGCTTTCCCCAACTGCTGATTTGCATATTCATTGCTTCAGCGAGGGGATGAGATTAAAATGTGAGCTGTAAATGTATTAGCAGTTCATCTCAGCATCATGAATAATGAATGTCTAATTGCAGTGACCTGCTATGAAGGTGATTTCGTACTGATCTAATCTAGGTGTGAGACCATCCCTCAGTAACGCAGAGTGAAGCGGAGGAGGAAAACCCTCTGCAGTTGCATCTTAAAACTGTTAAATAGGTCAGGTCACTAAAAAACATGAAAATGACTTTAATTAAGACGAGTGCTTGTTATGTTCACATGATGATTGTCAGCGGTTTCGAGCTGCATTGCAGATTAAATAGCTGAATCTCATCAAATATTTCTCCAAGAATAAAATTTTTTTTTTAATATTTTAAAGTGCTTTTTTCTACACTTCATACTTAACTCCAAAGAATCTGTAGAGTTCATTTCCACATAAATTTCAGCAACTGCTTGTCTGGTTTGGAGCAGCACTTGGCCTTCAGGGCTCTCGCTCCTCTACGGAGAGAGCCAAGCTGCTCAGACAGTGACTCAGCCATGGGTGAAAGAGAAAACACAAGCTCTTTGTAGAGCATGAGCTCCATGCTAGAGCAGAAACAGGACAAACGCTAGTTTTAAGAGTCAGAACTGCATATGGCTGATGTGGACGCCAGCTCCCTTTAAGCAGATTAACACCCACAGATTGACCAAGTAAAGAAAACCTTCAAACCATAGATTTAGTTCTGGAGCCAGAACCTGCAATTCTAAGAGTGTAGTAAACAAGAGAGCTCATTTTATTGTAGTAGTTATGACACGTTGGTTTAATAGCACTGACACCAACTATTAACCACATGAAAATGCAGTCGCTTCACAAAGGTCTAGTGTGGATTAAGAGTCAAATAAGAGTTCCTACTGGATAATTCTATGAGGTAGAAGTAGAACTACCTTATAGTGCTACTTTAGGGATGTTGAAGTAAAGTTTATTAGTATGAGGAAATTGTTGATTTAACATGTTAACAGGTCTGTAATTAAAATGCCATGTGACATTTTCCTGTTAAGATGCATTTGAAATGTATCAATCTTAAAATGTATAAACGTAAATATTTTTTCTGTGATTGATTTTACTTTAAAAACTGACATTATTGTATCAGGGTGTTATATGTAGCTCTACATCTGTTCATCCCTCAGCTCTCCAACATCGCAGCTATTCTCTCAATTGCTTGACACAAACCTAGATGTTAATTGAATTAAACCAAATTTTAATTCGAGGCATCAAAATGATCTAATAGGGTGGCATGAGTGGGACATAACAAAGCTCATGTTGGAGCAAAGGTGAAAACCAACCCTTTACTGATTGCCCATGGCAAAGTCATATGAGGGCGGTAATTGTGTCTGGCCCATGGGTTTCAACGTGCTTTAAATGGTTTACATAGAGTACAGAACAGGGTGTTTTAGTGCTTCCATACCTTTGCCATTTGAGCTTGAACTCCAGCTGCCTTCAGCGCCGTCACTGCTTTCTGTGCAGAAGCTGAACTGTCGAAATCCACAAAGCCATAGCCTGAACACAAACACAGAGGATCAGCGACCAGTGCTTAGAGTTTACTTGTTAAGCCAATGGTGTCCCCTATCACTCCCCCACACCTTAGCTCACACTGCTGATCTCTCTGAATCATGCGAGAGAAAAGAGCTATTTAACCACTCACACTCACACAGATGCACAAATGTAATTGCAATGGTCTACTTGACAGATGTTGGGTTACGCAATACTGTTCTCCCAGCTGTTCAACATCAGCACAAATTTGGCTGAGTTAAAATAGATGATATATAATATCGAGGTCACATGGCTTGAAGGGAACGGTTAACCTAAAAATCATTCAGCTCTGACCTTTTCTGAACCATGGATAAAAAAGCTCTTTTTAGAATATCATGAAAGGGTTGCTGCATGTAAAGCTGGACGTTTTGAGGTTCATCTATAGCTTGAGTTTTTCTTCCTCCAGAAAACATGACTGTGTAATCCATTTTTTGTCTAAAATGTACTACTCTATTTGGCTTCATTTATTATTGTTCAGTTCATTTTTAAAGGTAAAATAAACTACCATGGTTCTGCTAGATTTAACAACAATAATGAAAGCAAATGTTTGACACATATCAAACAGCCTGAAAATATGCCACATTTAAAGTACAACATAATCAGTCAAGCATAGTTCATAGCAAATACTTCCCTTCTAAAAATCTTGTGAAATACTCTTTATATTAAATTATTTAATGAATTAATCAATTATGAATACCATCACTGTCAAGGTCAGAGTAGTAAATCTAATATATTAATGCAGGACTATCTACCAGATGCTAAAATAAGTATAATGGTAACTCATCTTTAAAAGAATCTCCAAAATCTGAAATACTTTAGATCAGATGTTAATGGAAGTAAACAGCTCTAAAATCACAGCTTGGAGATGTAAACTCAAAGCTTTGTTTGGATCTCTACTCTCCTCAGCAAGAAAAAACAAAAACACTTTTGAACAGGTTTGAAATAACAAATATGTAATTATGTAATTATAAAATTACTGCCATAAGAATCTCACCTTTACACTTGTTGGTGGTTTTGTCAAGGATGGCTTTCGTTGAGACTATTTTTCCATAGCTGTACATTTCAAACAAAGAGAAATATTTCGTTACTAGACAAATAACTTAACATTTTCCATAGCATTTTTCAGTTTGTATTTTAAATTCAGACTGCAGCTCAAAGTCACCCAAATGAAAACCATATCCGATCTGTATCTGATACTTTTAGATATATCAGATATTACAGTTGAATAGCTCAATTAGGATTTTTTTTTTTTTAAATCTGACACCGGTCACTTTCAAATGTGGTCCTGAATTCTTAAATCTAACTTTATCATTGTATGTATAGAGACAGACATAGCATTTCTGGCCATGGATCAATCAATCATGGCTGAAAGCAGAGCTGAAAGCAGTCCGTGGAAGGAAAGCAGAGTAATAGAACTAAGAATTATTTCTGTTTTTGTCATCTTCCTGATATGATTTGGTTGATGTGATGGAGGTTCCATTGAATTAATCATTGAGATTCCTTCAATGTTTTAAACTGAAGCACCATAAAAAAATCTAACGATGCGCAGAAAAATATTGCCTCGAATAACATTCTCGTCCATTTTTAATTTTGTTTTGATCGAAGCCATTTTTGCGCACGGGCGTCTCACCGCGAGCTGGATTGTGTTCATACACAGAATGGATACAAGTTGCATATTGTGTGTAATAGGAACGAGAATACAAAGCATTAAATTGAGCATTAAGATAAGCAGTCTGAACTTAGCCTTAGCTATTGCACATGAACTGATACGTTATAAAACTATTCAAGTGAGCCAGTAGGTGCCTGCTCCACCTTAAGTAACATCAATGTTTGCTGACAAGTTTCATCACAAGTACGAAATAATGAAATATTCTGAAGTAAATGAGTTTATGGAAAGGCTCCAGTAGAAGTTTTGTATCTAAAAAAGTAATGAAACGGGACCTCTGCTGGTGCTCAGAGCTTTGTCTGTTAGAGGTTCATGTGGATCTACTGCATCTACTGATGGTGTACCAGTAGGCTTGGTAGGAACCTACTGAACAGTATATTGTTGATAACAACAGAAATGGCATGCCGAAACGCCTCTATAATTCTCAATAAGAGTTACTGAGTAGATAGAGATAAGAGTAGAATAACTAATAAGAGTTGCTGATGTGCCTGTGATATTTTAGAAGGTCAGACACACAATAAAAGAGGCAAAGTCATTTAAACCCAGAAGCTGCAGAGCAGGAGGGGTACAAAAACCAATAAACGCAGGGCAGCAGCTCTCCTCCATTCAAAAAGAGCCACTCAGTGGGCCACATTTCCAAAATCATTTGCATGAAATCTTCATGAGGCTGCCGGCATGGTGGAGAAAGCCTGATCAAATGGTAATGTACTTCGAATAATGGATTCAATCCTGTGTGCACGCTGCTTTGCATATCTTAGGAAGAGGCACTGGTGCAGCATGAGATGGCTATAGATGCAGGTTGTGTACATGTCTTTGGATTACTGGAGGTTTGAAGGACGGGCGAGGGGAGAGGTGTTCTCTCTCCAGGCATGTGCTTGCATTGTAATCTGAGAGTTCTCCTTGCCTGCCCTGCACAGCTCTGGCTGGGATCCACAACAATCAACCTAGAATGCAACCTTTAGCACGCTCCTCATCCGAGCACACAGCCTGTTTCACTGACGCTCATCACTCATTTGAAAATTGATATATAGCTGCAACTTTTGCCATATTAATGAGAAGAAAATCACATTTTTAGACTGTGGATTCATGTTCTAGGACAGACGGTTTCACTTCAAAATATTTTTGGGAGTCAAACTTTTTTTATTTGGTTTTGTATGATTATGAATCACTGGAGACACTACTGCATTGGTGCCCAAATTAGCAATATATGGTTATAGTTATAGATCATGGAAGGAATTCATAAATCAGACAAAAATAGGTCTCATTCAAGTTTGATAGTAATCCTCTGTAGACTTTCAAAGTGACTTTTAACATGTTTTAAATATCAAACATTTGATATCCAACTATGTTCTGAAAAAAAGTGAAAAAAGCTAATTGTGTGATCTGTGTTCTCACTTTTGGTGTGGGTAACAGGAATTACTTAACCAAACAATCCCTCTGCCAAGTGTCTTTGCTAAAGAACACCTGATCTATTTGACTAACACTTATCTCCCTCTTTCTCACACTCCCTCAAATCTTCCTCTTTCTCTGTTTCCCACCCCCATCATCGACAACTTCTGGTCTCCTCTCCCTCCCAGCTGCTGCCCTTGTTTGTCTTTCCCTTTCCCCATGGGCTCAGAATTTCCTGTCAGGCAGAGCCGCTTCAACTCAGCCATTCCTTACAGAATTCTCAGAACGAGAGGCCCATGACTCTAGCATGGTATTTCCTAAACCAGGTTCATTTCACACTAGCTTTAACATAAGATCTCTCGTGTCAGTAAAGGGTGCTGCAAATGCAAATGCAAAACTAAGAAAAGTGCCTCAATAAGAACACTAATACCGGATAAAAATGTGTAAAATAGATTTATAAAATGAACATAAAAAAAATACCATGTTCATGAATTTGTTTTGGCATGCACTGATGGGGTAAAGGAAATCATAAAAGTTTACAGTTCAATTTTTTAGATTGCTGTTTATGTCATGCATTTAAATCTCCTTTCTCCTCTCTTTTAAATATTTTTGACCTTATAAATCATACATATAAATATCCCTCCTTTGACAAACTGATTAAACGCTGCAATCTTGTTTGCACATTCATAAACACTGCATAGGGGCTGTGTGATCAATGAAAAAAGTATGCTTTCATTGGGTGCTCCTGTAAGCTACCATAGTCCTCCTTTTTTATTTTACTTTGGTATGGCTCAATGAGTATAGGCTGTTCTGTTTTACGCGTCTATAATTCCGTAGTTCACGTGTGGTATATACAACTAACTTCACTTCATGTGCAGACAAAACAAAGGCATTGTTCTCAAGGGAGGCAGTTTTTTCAATTGTGTGTTCTTCAGGCATTAATAACCCAACCCCTGCTTTAAAATACTTAAGTAGTACCAGATAACTTTCAAATGCTTCGAGCACCAATATTAAATAAGATTGGTTCACTTTTTTAAGTGACTGAAGTTGCTTGACTTGCGGATTTATGGCAGTAACAGCACAATGCTCCCTTAAGCTCAAAGCAGAAGAAACAACCTACGAATAAGTGTGTTTCTGTGAGTAAATGACTGATTTGCTCATCGCAAGCTTAATTTCTCTCTCAGCAACTCTGGCCATGTCCACATGCACCCCCGTTTAAAAAAAACACACATCCACATGAGCACAAATAAAAATGAAATTTTGTCCAGCAAAAAATGCTCAAACACTCAAAAAAAATGCTGTACAGTGTATGCCGATCCATTCAGTGGCAGTCAACTCATTGCCCCTGAAGTTATATAAGCCAATCAGAAGTTTCAAAAATAGTTTTGCTTTTGACTTGTGGCAGGTTCTTCTCTTGAATACCTGGGCAAAGCAACTCACATTTTTTTTCAATTAGACATTTAGACATTCAATTAGACAATTTTCCATGTCTAAGGAACAGAGTAATTGTGGACAGGGCCTCTCTTTTGGAACTGTTTATGTAAGGTGAAAGAGTTCAGCAGAAAATTAAGCTTTTTTTATTTCAATTTAGATTTAAATACAGAATATCCATCTACCGTTAAGGAGAGAAGCTCGTATCCCTAACCTTTTGCCTAAAACATGCATGCAAAAAATGCACCTAATAGATGAGATATTTGTTTAGGTGTGTAGAGATCATAAGCACAGCAGTAAGTCATATATAGTACTAGGCTGGATGGTGTGACATCACACATCTCTGAAGAACCTATACAGAACTTGTCCAAGGTTATCATATTGTTTGGTTAGAAGTTTACTTGCTGCCCCTTTTTGAAAAACAAAAACCGTCAGGACTTCCCAAATTCCCAAAATTGAAATACATAAGGAGACAAAGTTATTTTGATAGTCTTTTACTCAGAGACACATGCTTTTCCACCTCCAAAACATACACATTTCACCCTACTAATATTATTGCTAACCGTAGCAATGACTAGAAGTCAGGAAACAAAATGGCTGACCAACCAGTGTAGCTCTTTGTGCCCTATTACAGTGCATTTTAGATTTGGAGGAGAAAGTAATCCAAAGACTGCAATAAGGGTATAGACTGGATTTTATTGGGGAATTGAGGTCAATGTCATTGGTTTTAATAAGGTGTTGCATGAGGTTTATTGCTAGGCATTTTGTGAAGTTTGGGTTTGTGTTAGAGACACAAAGAAGAGATCTCAAGAAGAGGCAACCATCCCAACCTGGAGAAACTCCTAACTGAGAAGCCGGTTAGTTTTAATTATTGAGCTCATAAGCTCTGGCAAGTCTTAATAAAGTATAAAATGACTTTAGCTATTAAAAATAGCATTATGCACTCTTAAATGCCCTGCTTCAGCGTCCTGTTTCAGTTAAAATGACATCAGCACATGTGATTTCACATTTAACCGATATCAAGCCAGTTTTTTCTTCCTTTAATTTCATCCTTGCTGTTCAAAGGTTCAAAACAAAACTGGTTTTAGAGTATACGTTTTTTGTGTTTGATTTTCAACCTGTAGCGAGAGAAAGAAAATAAAACCTTCCTGACAGCTCAAACCAAAAAGGAAGTGAGGTGCAGATAGGCTAAGAGGCGTAACCATCAAGCACATTTCTCTTCTCTGTTGACTGCAGCCGCCTTGAAACCCAAATGTCTGGTGTGTTTGTCCAGTTACAAAATGTTCTCTGATATAAAAGCTACTGGTGAGCGATTTGTCCCAAAAGGCAAATCCCCAATCCATACAATAAAATAGGTGGAATGGGAACTAATACAAAAATAATACACTAATACACAGACAAAAAGAAGTAGTCCTCAGGCAATGCAGCAATAAGTCACAACATTTTAAAAAGGATGAATGAGATCTGAACGCATAAAACATCTGGTAAATCCAGCTACTTCACAGACCAGACCAAAATGACCTGTTGTAAATCACATTCGTTTGAAAATGCCAGCACAGCGGTTCTAACGTCCTCATGCAGGGTCGAATTGGGACACTGAAAGTCTGGATTTTTCCTCTTCCACACTCTTCGCTTTGAGTTTCAGTCTTTGTTTTTGATCCAAAGCTTGAGTCACCACGTTCCTTCTCACATGAATCAAAGGGTTCTAGAAGGATACTCACGGTTGACAGAGCTTGACCAGGTCTTGGTCTGTGGTTCCAGGATGAAGGCCACGAATGTACAGGTTGGTTTTGCTCAGCTGGTCCCCTCCACTGCTGCCTCCACTGCTGCTGGTTGTTGTTGTGGTGGTGTTGTTGTTGGGGCTGGGTGGCGCCATCTGAGTAGAGGACGCATATACCTGCTGTTGAGAGGAAATGGAACGTTTTAAATTGTTTTCCGAGTTGAGCAATTCTATTCATTAGAACTGGTGCGAAGTAATCTCCTTAGCAGGGTGGTGTAAACATGGGGAAACAGGTGAGCTTCACAGAAATGTAACGAAGCAGACTCAGAAAAAAATATCTGTTTCTGTTGTAATCATGTTGTTTCAAACAAATGAACAATAATTTTTCACAAAGAATAAGAGTTTAGTATTTTAAATAAAAGCAGAATATATTACTAAAAATACAGATATTAACAGGTTGAACAACGAGGGCATATGGACCTCTCTAGTTTCCAAGTAACCTAAGACGCATTTGCTTAGAATGCTGAAATAGAGTACAAAGATATGACGTCATGAGTTGAGTTAATGAAACTCAATTTGCTCTCATCAGTCCAAGCTGTATCAAAATACACCGTATCAAAATCCCTAACCTGATTTTAAATGGATTGTAAAAAAAAATGGAGCTACACAAAGGTTAGATTTCAACTTCATTTCAACGTTTTTGAATAGTTCAAATGATCACATTTAATCCATAGTTACAAATGAAATAAAAGCACTAAACTTAGAATAAAAAAACAACTGAATTATTAACTTTGTGGAAATTCAAAAGTCCGTAGTGTGATTTTAGAAAATTTCCAGATTTTTGTTGATACCTGAAAAAATAACTTGTATCTCCAAAAGCGTCTGGAGCGAAATACGCACTTCTTTATCTGAATTAACACAGTTCTTCATTCAGAGGACATATATCAGCTTTACTATCCAGCTTCACAGCCATGGAGAGACATATAAAGTCCATCATGTGCTATTGTTGAGCTCCGCTTTTCGGAATTTTGCCAGCAGAATCAGGAGATACTTCAAAGAGTTTAAAATGTTTTGATTATTTTTAAAAGTCAGGTTTTTTCATAATAAGATGATCACTTGGGCAGTTATTTTTGGTAAAACTCACTCCCTGCTGTCCAATTACTCTCGATAAACAGCAGGCTGAGGAGAGCTGCAGAGTTAGTCAGCCGAGGTTGTGCTGCAAAAACTAGTTTTAGCATAATAACTTGGAGCTAAAAACCAAATACTTTACATGTCCAACTCAAATATGTGACAAATACCTTTTCATTTCATTTTTTTCTTTCAGTTTTTATTCAGTTATAATTGTAATGCTTAACACTGAAGCTTTGGGCTTCAGCTGAACACCTCTTTGTCCATATTTAATTTCCCCCAATCCTTGGCCATAACTTTCTGTGACATTCACACATCCACTGTCTAATTTTCATTAGAAATAACCCAGATTTAAGGATTGATTATGACATATCAGTTGATTGAGCTGTTTCTTGGTACCCTTAATAGAATAATACACTATGCCCCTTGAGATCAGAAACTTTATAGATGAAGTTTTTATTGTTTGTTTGTTTTTCATTTTAAATTAATCAAATCCTAACTCTTGTCATGATGCAACTCCAAAGCATCTATAGTGTTAGTCTTTTTGCTGACAACACAACAACTGTCACATTCATTGCCCATCGTATTGGTCAGGTAAACAATGGTTCATGTTTGTCAAATAGGATTTTTCTTTATGCCAATCAAAATATGAGCCATCTCTCCTTACTGTCATCATGCGTCATCGATATCTGAGCGCTGAGATGTGTCGCGACTTTGTAGGAGGAGAGAAAATGCTTCCAGCGTTGTTACCATTGTCATACTCATTTACTTGTCTGTTATATTTTCAAAGGTGAGCATTACTGCACTAGGCAAGGTACACATTCAGTCACCTTGAATCAAAATGAATCAAATAAGTAAATTACAGATTATAAATGTTTTTTAAATGGGTTTTGGTCTACAAAAAAGTGTATTCATCTGAAGGAAAAAAAATCTCTTGGTTTTGTTTTTGTGTTGAATCTCTCCTAAGCCAGGGGCTTTCCCTCTCCTGAGAGGTTCTGTTAGTTTTCTAATTAACTCCTCATCAGTCAGAGGGGCAGGGAAGGATGAAATATTTCATTAGTCAAGCCTCTGACTGTGAAACCAAATCTCTGACAGGGAACAATCGACCAATTTAATACATGCCACAAGTTCACTGGTTTGGCTAAGATTGTTTGGCGAAAAAGTAGAGGGGCACATCCGGACAGGTCCACTCAAACTTCATGTCAAATGTAGGACTCTTATCTCTCGCTCTCCTCTGAGCCGGTTGAACTTAGTTATAGAAGCCTGTCTAATTGAGATCTGAGCTTGTTAGCGTTGAGCGCTAATCCCTCTCATGTGCTGGCTGCAGTCAGAAAGCACCGTCTCATTAGGACTGCTCTAGTCGACTAGCGCTGCCTCTGCATGGGAAAACAGATGACTGAACCACTGCCCCCTGCTAAGCCCATCTGCCCTGTAACACACTTCAAGGTTGCGCAGTGCTGCACACCTAACAACAACAGTCTTCCCCACACAAACACTGCATGCTAAAAATAACACAACCCATCCAGAGAGCGATGAGTCGCTCAAATCAAACCGGATTGTTTAGCAATTTTTATGCAGCTTCGCTTTCGGTTTTATGTTTGCGTAATTACTCCAAAATAACCCTGCATGAACCACTTTGACCTTCTACCTGAGAGTTCACCTTTAATTATGTATTTACATGTTAAAATAGTGTAGAACTCTAGTAAAAATAACCAGAATTAACTTACAATAATCATTTTGGAAGGTGGTAGAGCAAATACTACCATGTATTTTATTATTCTATTGGCTACATATACATTGAATGCATTTTAAATACATACTCTAGTCTACTGTTACAGTTAGCTACATAGCAGTCATATCAATTGGAGCAAATAATGTTTTCATATTTTCCCATTACAGACAATTCATTCATTTATACTACAGGGATAGATAACGCAACAACAGCGTTTTTTTGAATCAGGACATAATTATGCAATGGCCTATAGCATCAAACATTCAGAGCACTCTGGAGACAGAGAAAGAAACAGATATGCTAAGCTGCTAAATCAATGTCTTGATCTGTAATTTTGTAGGAAGATATTTTAAACCCTCAGCAAGTTACGTAACCCTGGTGAATAGTACTGGATGGAACTGATTTTTGCAAACGTTTACAAAGATGAGACAAACAACTTTGATTTATTACATTTGAGACATGTGTGCAGGATATGTGGGATGACGAAGAGGACTTTTACACATTAACAAAATGGCAATGACTGAATAACCTATGTGTATTTAAGTACAACGTTAAACAGATGTATTTATGTGATTGAAATCCAGTTTCTCTGGTATATTCAATACAGTGTAAACACCTATAACATGATCGAAATCATGAGGGCAAATATGAGGCAAAACTATTCGCTACAATTATTTGTGGATCAGAATTTCACATAAGTCTTAAGTAGAGGTTTAGGATTATTTTACGAAAACAACAACAATATAAATCATTGCACCGTCCTGCAGAGGAGGAGACTGAAGAAGGCAGTTCCTAAACCTTAAGGATTGAGGCTGACACCAGAAGTGAGTCTCATTTACTTCAATCTTATTAAAACTACATTTAAGCATGTTTCCATTCCTGGCTCCATTATAGGTTTGTTGATTCCCATCCCTAGTTTTGACTTTCATGAACACTACGAGGGGTGAATTATTTTTGTTATTTTAAATTGTTAGTTTAAGATACGCTAAGCCCTAAAACTATGCACATTTAAGGACTTGTTTTATTGAGTGGTAGATGATTGAAAGTTTTTCAGCTAGTTAACTGTGATCTTTTGTTGTCATTGATTCCAACTGATTTTCATTGATAAACCTGCCTTCTTTGTGATTACCAAAAAGACACACTTTAAACGAAGGCAATGGCTGACTACACTCACTCAGAGGCTCAAACCTATGGGTGACTGTTATGCAGTCTATGATTGCAAGGCATTTTTGAGAATCTAAACTACCCTTTACAACTCAAGCAGAGAAATCAGGAACTTTCAGCAAATTAAAATTCAAGAACCAAATAATGAAACTGTCATATCTTGTTTAGTGAATAATTATGCTTATTCTCTGGCTAAGGTCTAATAGGTTTTTGGTTATTTTTTATGGCAGGCACTTCAAGAGTCCTGAAGTCATTATCAGATTGGTTGAATTTGTTTTCGTTCTGCTCAGAAACTAAGTTTTACTAGCTGTGTTCCCCTCGAATCGATTATAGATGACTGTTGTTCTATTCTTGTAACTTTATGTCATCTATTTCATTCTGTGACTTTTTTCCATGGCTAACTTGTTGAATGACACTCCAAAACATGACGCTATAGGAAATGACATGGGATTAGTTGTTTGTCTTTTCAGACAAACGGCCTCATGGGTTGGTCTTAAACTCAACAAACAGACCTTGCTTTCTAAAACATAAAACTATGCCTCTTAAAGGGATCATTTAACAAAATTAGCTTCCTTAGCTTTGCTCTCATATGGCCTCCACACAAACAACTCCCATCCAAGTACATCTGTTAAACCTACAGCTCTAATTCTTGTCCCTGCAAAGCATGTGATATATTAGGTGAAGACATTCTTCAGAGTCCACAAGCATGCTGACAGTGATTCATGCATTGCAAACCATGCTCACGTGCCTCACTGCTGTTCGCTTCAGGCTGAGCTCAATACACCCGAATACTGAGCAAATCCCTGTCAGCAACAAATCAATAGCAGCAAACCTGCCCTTGAACATCTCTGTTGCACTGTAATGAAACCTGAGAGCTTTCCCTGATTAGTGGTTGTGGATAGCACTGCAGTGGAAGTGGCTACAGGCACTTGGGATCCAGTGATATGCACATGCAGCGTGCTAATGAGAGCATGCCGAGGTTTGCACAGCTCTTGATTACTTTATTGCAGTGCCATGAGGGCAGACTCTGGGGAAGGCTTGCAGAAATAGAGGTCATAGGAGGCAGCAAGCAGCTCGGGAGGGTTCGCATGGATCTGGCTCTAAAGGGCTGGGACCAGGTGTGACTCGGAATGGAAATAAATGCTCTGTCTAACCCTCACACCCGCATCGCTTGCACCATTGTGATGCCTGCTTTTGGTTTCGCTGAGAAATATGGAGATATAATGACCTGCTGACACAGACTGCCGCAATGTGGAGTGTGTCTTTGCATGAGGAAATATTTTCATGACATTTATTTGAAACTGATGAGTGGCAAGCTATTGATTGTAATTTTGTTTACAGAATATTTTATAAACGACTGTTAAAAGTACTCTTGGGTTAAGGTTTCAGCCGTTTTAAACAATTTAGACATGCTTCATGAACATGTTTGTCAAAATGTAGTGTTCCTTTGTTAAATAAAAATAGTATTATATTCTTAAAAAAACATTTAAAATCTGTTTTATTTTATTTCAAACTGGATACACAAGGTTTACTTTCTGAGAGAAACATTTGTCTTATTTACTGAGGTTGGAGCCACTTGATTATGTAAACAACTATAATCATGAATATTTTGGTGATAATGACAATTCTTTTAAGTGATTAATCTTTGTCTTTGGACATATAGTACAGTACAAGTAATTTTCAAGTAGTTTTAAATATACATTTTTAAATATTTTATAAATAATGTGTCTAATGTCCACTTTATTCATGTCTATACAAACAAAACATAAAAGGAAAAAGTGTAATATAATATATATATATATATATATATATATATATATATATATATATATATATATATATATATATATATATATATATATATATATATATATATATATATATATATATATATTAATATAATATATAAATATTTAGATCTTTTAATAAGCATTGATTTAGTTTAAATCAATTTCTTAAAATAACATTTGAAAATGTAAATGGAGATATAGCTGACATTTCCAAAAAGTAGACCTTTACATTTTTTTTCTTGGCAACACATTTATTGCACTTTTTATTTGAACGCTCATCTCAGCTGTCTGAACCATAACATGCTAACGTTAGCAGCTTTCCCTAGCGTCACTGCTGTGTATCACAGTATTACATATGATTGTTAAGGCCAGAAAATGATAGTTTAATCAAAATCAAACTATTAGTTGAATTCTCACTGAAATCACAACTGATCTCTGTAGTCTACATTGTGTAAATGAAATACTCACTTATATATACATGTACATTGCACTTGTTTTGGAACAAACATTGGCTTATTTGTGAATTTTATATGTGTTGAAGACAATAACTATATAGGGTTTTTGTTTGGGACGCTATGATTTGAAAATAAAGATACATTTGAAAAAGAGAAAAGTTGGCCCAGTTACCAGCGTTGCAGTGCTTTTGTTTTACTAAGAACATCCTGGGCTCTTTTATGGGTGTAGAAACAGGAGCTCTGTTTAATGTCCCCTAAGCAGGATTGTGGTTCTGTTTATTGTCCCTGCAGCTCTGCCACTCACATCTTCTCGTGGTTGTCCCATGTCTTTCCTCATAGCAGTTTTTACATGTCCAAACTCTGGCTTACTCAAGTAGTTTCACTTTGCCCAAGTGGCAGGATAAACTACAGAACATGACTGGACCCAGCTGTGATCCCAGATCATAGATGGCAATATACTGACCCAAGTCTCAGCCAAGTAAAAGCAAAAAAAATTATTATAAATATATATAGGGTATATTTCTCCTGTGCCAGATTAAAAACTATACCATCGTTACCAGGCTTGAATCATGTTTGGCACATGTACTGTATGCTATTGCCTAGATTACTGCCAGATGTGCCAGACCATTTTTTTCACTGATTTGGTTATTACGTCTGACAAGTTTTTAACTGCAGGCTAATACAGCAAGAGAAAATGGTTCTACTTTTAAAACAAGCACCATTTTAAGCAGTCATGGCTCACTGGATTAAACAAGCAGAAGAAGGGGCTGAGAACAGGAGATGTATTCAACTTAGACTAACACGTGTGGTTCAGCCTCTTCGAATTTATATACCGGTAGTTTGCATAATCAACCATATCAGAATCTCCCTTTTGAATGAAGGAATTGTGAAAACAATCTCAGCTCCAGCCAGTAACCCAGGATGCATGCACACTGATTGAGATGGGAATTCCAGGAATTCTTGGTCATTTGTCTGAGCAATCTACATCCTTGCCAAAAGCGCGGGAAGGAGGGGACAGACTCTCCCGCTCGGCTTGCTTGGTTTTTAAAAGTCTTTCAGCTGAGACGACTCTGTGAAGGAGGATTTTTGACAGAGCAAACATGAATATCTTCACACATTTCGAAAGTATGCACTCTTGGATCCTGACTGATGGTTGTAAAACACCACCTCTTAATCCAAATGTTTTTGGAAAGGTTTCAGCTGTTGCTTTTGTATTAACTCGTTCTTTGTTCTCACTTTTGAGGTCTAATTAAGTTCACAGTTGTCAGACAGCAAGTGAACACTGGACAGGTCACCAGTTCATTACAGAACCAGTTTTTCACCATTCACATTCACTCACATGGGCAATTTAGAGCCGCCAGTCAACCCGGAAACTTGTTTCTGGTCTGTTAGAAAAACCAGAACGAGTGGCAAGAATGGGTCAGGTTTTAAAAATAAATGGTTTAGTTGAGATTGGAACCAAAAAACGCCTCCACAAATGGAAATATAGCAAATCTTTAATATAAACAATGTAATGAGAGGAATTAAATGTATTTTTTATATAGCACAAACATAAGTACCTGCTTTTAGATCTGTATGATTTGTATCCTCTTATCTTGGAAATAATGGATGTCAGTGGTACAGTAAAATGTCTGAAAATTTCAGGTTCACTTTTATGTAAAAGTAAACAATCAGTAAAAAGACATAATCTGTTTAAAGGTAATATTTCATGTATGCCACTTAAATAAGTTAATTCAACTTCTATGTAACTTATTGTTTAAATGTGAAATTAGTGATATACTGGCATACACATGTTTACTACAATATGGCCAGTGCCAGGTTTGGTCTTAAAGGCAAGAAAAAAAACTTAAATTATTTGAATTGGTAGATCTGTTTTAATTGACCATCTACTTCATTTCTGGAACATACATTAAAAGATTAATTATCTCCGATCAAATGTAGAGATCCGTGTTTTATTCTAGATGTTAATGTTTGTGGTCTAACCAAACTCAACTTTCAAAGCAGAGATTTGTCTCCATCCCTTTTTGGTTTAAGAAGCTGAAAAAAATTAAATCCACCCCAAACTTTTACCAGATATAGGTGTAAAACACCCTGTACACCTATTTTACTATGTGAAAAAATGCTTTACTCAACAAAAGATCTTTATAATTTGAGTTTAGGTCCTGGCTCATGCCCCTTTCAAACTGGCCACCCAACCAGTTTGCGTCTCGCCTAAAATGGAAAATGGGCCAAATATAATCTGTAAAAGCATAATAAATGTTCAAGTTTAAGCCAACTTGTGTTTTTGAATGTGCAGAAATCTTTACTGGGAATGAGCATTTGTGCTGTAGTTCTAAATTGCCCTTTCATTGCAGTTGAAGAGTTGGTTAAGTACCGCCCAAAACTGTTCATCCCCTCCCATACAATGCTAAATGGCATAATTTCAACCTTTCATCGCTGACTGCCATGTCTTCTTCAAGGCCGAGGGTTATGGAGCCACCTGCCTAACCCAGCTGACTTCATTTCTTGCTACTAGCTCCACTCGGCTTCGCAGCACCAGTCCCGCTGTGCAAGTTATTGAGAAGAGATGCACCACGGGCTTGGACACTTGCCTGCTCAGCGGCTGGGCTGTTGGAAGCTCTACTATCACGCATACCAATATTTCTAGAACAATGCTTGAGATTAATAAGTTTCAAGGAGGAAAAAAACAGCCAATAAATGAAAATTGGAATCTGGGATTTAACCATCCGTTAGACCTCAATCACTCTGATCTTCTCTTATTTCTTCAGAAACTGCAATGTATAATGAAAGCAGTGACCCAGTCTGACAACCGCTCGAATCCATGTGTTGCTCTTGGATTCGGTGATGATCATGGGCGTGAAGCTGAAATAACATTTAGAGAGCCAAGCTGGATCAAATCACAGAGTGTAAGCTTATGAAACTGTTAATGAGTAGAGAGAGCATGAACAGTGCGGATTCTGCTTCACATGCATTTGTTCCCTCTGTTTAAAAGTAATCAAGCTAGTACACATAAATCTTAACCCTTAAAAAGAGATTTCTCACAGTTTACTGTCATACAAGATCTATGAAGATGACCTTGGGAAGGCACTGAGGATAATGAAGAAGTATAGGTTTCAAACAAGCAATGCTGATTGATGCTGGTCAGTGTTATGATGATTCATATGATGATTTTAAAAGATACAGTGTGTGATTTCTGAGAGTCACTATTAATATTTGGAATCTTAAAAACAAACTTGCCACTAGACTAATAGCATACCATCCTTATATGGATAGCCCCTGTAGATTGGTTGCCATTTGTTTTGGTTTGAAAAGGACTCAAACAAATGAGAGTTTTTCCTTTTTAAAATGTTTTTAATAGCTGACGTCAAAAATTGATTGATGGATTCAATTAAATTTATCTAATGTGATGCTGAACCAGCAGCGGTTTTAATATTTGAGTTTGTTAAAAAGGGAACAAAAATTCCTTGTTGACTTGGAAAATATATATTTAAAATTACCACGTTTAGATGGAAACATTATACATTTAGGCTCAATGTTTTGATTTGAGTGAACAAAATTACACTCAACAAAAGTACTGAACAAAAGTACAGCGAGAATCATTTTACCCTGTTAAAATGTTTTTGGTCAACATAGCTTGGCTTCCTGAGAATGTTGTGGATATGTAGAGCGGGATTAACTTGATGAACAAAAAAAAATTTGTGTTTACAATTAAAAGTTTACCCTCAAACCTATATTAATTTTGATTTGAAATAATTATTAGCAACTCCTTATTTCTAAACAATTCCAATATAATAATGATTGTCACATTGACAGTTTCTAGAAAGTGTTAGTCAGATTTATTTCTATTAATACAATTCTAAATAATTTAGTCTTTTGATCTACGTGTAAGTAGTTGTAAGAGCTGGCGACTTGGTATTGTTTTCAGATTGAGATCCCTCTCCCCTCTGCACCCTAAAATTTCCTATTAAAATCTATAGGTCTATCCTGTCTATAACAAAACAAAAGTTAGTAAATGTCAAGATAATTAAATATATTAGGAAAAATATGTATGAAACAATATTTCACTCATATGTTACTCATTATCATCAACATGTAAGACTGAATATGTATTTAAGTCTGTTTGAGAGATAAGAGAATTAAATAACATTATTGTAACCCCACTTTCACTTAACATGTAAAGATTTGTAAATATTTGCATATTCAAAATCAAGAGGGGTTGTTTTTTTTAGAATAACATCTCTCTAAGTTGATTGGATACAAGTTTAGCTGGAAAGCTCTTCTTAAGCCTTTTTTTAAACAAATACCACACATTTAATAATACCTTATCTAAAGTACTTTAACCTCTGGGGGAAAAAAACCTTACCTTTTAAATATTCTCTGTAGAGAATTTTGTAAAAGAAAAAAAAATTCAGTCTGTCATAACAGGACTAGGTACCTAATCTTTTTTAGTAATTGATTAATTCCTTGTAATATGTCTACTATCCCAACCCTACGCACATGAATCATGGTATCTCAACAATCCTAGCTAGTTATTAATGTGGAATACGTTGACAGAATTTCATTAATTCCATCATTTTAATGTGTATACCAGAGATAACACAATTCGATGTGGAAATGCATGCCATATAAAAAATCTTAACACTTATTACTTCTAACTATATATTAACGCTGTCATCTGCTATATCTTCTATAAAAATAACAAAAAATATCATTGACCTAAACACTCCAGAAAAAAAGTACGATTTTTTATATATATATATATATATATATATATATATATATATATATATATATATATATATATATATATATATATATATATATATATATTAAAATTGATCAGTTTTGAGAATAAAAGATAATAGTTTCAGTTTTCTTTCTCTTTTAACTCGTGTGTCTTTAGCCAGGAACAGTCAATCCTTCACAAGCATCCTGTGTCGGACCCATCGACTCTCTGTCTCTGCAAAGTCAATCCGAACAGACCCGTTTCCCCTCACGGTGGGGTTTACCGGGGTGGGGCGAACGACTCAACTAAGTTCAACTAATTACATTCTCCTTTTCAAACCATTTACCCGCAAAGCGTCAAATAATGGTCCACATTTACTGCAACGAGTCCTCGAGCAATGACTTTCCATAAATAAGTCGCTTATCCATCCGCGAACATTTCTGAGCGCAAGTTCAGCCAGCTACATCCGTGACTTCCCTCTCAGCCGACAGAGATCCATCTAAACCCCGACGAGCCCGAGTTCGCCGTCCCCTTCCCGACCGACGATACACTTACTTCCACGGCTCCACTTTCAAGGACACTGCAGCTCGCACTCAGGCAATTACACTCACACACGAGATAAGGCTCGGGAACGAGCGATTTCCGCCGGCCAGGACAGCTGACGCCATCGCGTTCGATTCGGGGTTTACCTTTTTACTGGTTCTGCTGGGATAGCCGTTGTAGGGGTTGATTCCCGTCCTTGGCGGCACAGAGAGCAGCATTTTCACAGCGGCGGCGGCGGCGGCGGCAGCGCTGTGTCCGGAGCGCCGAGTAGAGCCAAAACAGCCCGCTGACGTCACCGGGCACATGCAGCCTGCTGGAGTCTGTCTGCTCCGTGCTTGAGAACGAGCCACTCTCTGTATCCCTATTCTCCAGTTCCAGCCACTAAAGCTCTCTGCACATGGCATGCTGATGCTCATTGGCTTATAGAGCCAGGTTTCAACTTTCATGAGATGCTCCACACATTTTTTGCAGGTAAAATCCCATTTTGGACTTGGTGTGAGAATCCGTTTCCCAGCTGCAAAAACCTCAACATTTAAATATATCTTGAGAATTAAATAGATTAAACATTGAATATAACATTTACCAGTCATGCACACACTTTCTGTGTGTTAAATCTAAATCATGGGAGTAGATTTGTAGAAGTCTAGAGATATAGCAGTCTTAATGTTGGAACTAAGTTATGAGTTGTTATAAATGTTCACACAAGAACATAAGTTATAGCGTTATTTAGAAAGTTATTTACATGTTAAGTCAATGGTCTTGAGCAACTAGAGAAAGTTGAGCAGATATTGCAGGTTCTGTGTTGTGGATAAATGAAAGAGGTTAATTAATAAATTGACATAGTTTGGGATGAACTTAACAACTAATCTGGTGTTTCCATTGTAAATCATTACCAACTCATTGTTTAAGCACAAACCAGCAGGAAACTATCAACTATCAAGTTATCCCACCTTTCACCCTGGAGCACTCGCTAAAACAACACATCCATATCTGAGCGATGATCAGTTTTAGGTCAAACTTTAAAGTCATGATAATAATTCTATTTAATTTAGTTTTAATTTGCTTTGAAGAACCAGTATATGGTAAGACTTAATTTAATGCCTAAGAGGCTCAAATAAAAAAACATTTTTAATCTCATTAATTTAATTTCTTTGATAAAGTAAGCTTTTAAGCCATGTCCAAGCTGAGAATTGAAAAACAAGCAGAGCGTTTCTTAAATGGACTCTAGAAATTGTCGACTCACTCCCTGAATACCTTTTCTGCACAGATTCATTTCATGTCTACCCTTAGACTTGCTCATCTCGCCATTTAAACACAGATATGAGTACTGCAACTTTTACTGAAGAAGTATAGAATAGGCAACCTTAAATTGTTTTACTGTTAAAACTCCTGAAAGAAATGTATATCAGTTACTTTGAAGTATTGAATAATTTATATGAGGAAGTGTCTGTAAAAAAAACAGAGTTCAGAGATATGGTTTCTGTTTTAAATGAGTTCAAATACAAATGCTATAAAACATGATATTATTTTCTTAAAGATAGAATAGTTAAACTGTATTGTTTTAAAAAATAGAAAATGAAAATGTAGAGAGGAATAAATAATTCAATAAGCTATACGCGGCTGGGAAAGTTTACACAACAGTAAAGGATTAGTTTCAGTCATGTCTCACTAACAATACACAATGCAGAACCTCATCCGTCACTGTGCAGTTTTACCGTTAAGCATACTTTTATCAGTATTTAGAGATGAGATCATAAAGGCTGGAGTTAACAGTAATAAGCAGTGAAGTATGTTACTCAATATCAAGTTATAATAGAAAAACTTATTTTTTCAGAGGGCATTACAAATTTGTTTTGATAAATACATTTGATATTTGATCATTTAGGGGGATGTGCGCACACAGTAAAAAGCCCGATTTCTGTTGAAACGGTGTGATTTTAATCTAATATTTACATTAAACTCAACTGTGTACAGCAAAGGCTCCCTTTTTGAACTGATTTGCTGTTTCATTGACACCAATGCAACTTTCATTAACTGGAAAGAAAAAAATCCTCTGGAATTAAACAGTTCATGCATGCATTCAACTCTCACTATTTTAATTACCAGAATGACAGGCCTTTAATTTTTCAATGCTGAGTTACAAAATACCCTAAAAAACATTCATAGGGGATAGAGTAAATTGTGTCAGTTGGCACAATGGTGTTTTCCGTAGCAGTTATGACACTATCCTGAAACACAACAAGCATAGTTTTATGGGAAAATACTTAACTCCACCAACTCCACCTGCTATTAAATTATGTTCTCTTTAACGTTGGTGAGGAAAGGTGCGTTGCCTGTGAACCCCAGGGAAATTAGGGAAGGGTGAGTTTAGGCCACAACAAGTCTATTCCTCCAGAAACTATTGAGGTTCAGAGAAGTGGAATGCACTTGTACCTTTTTGTTTGACAACTGCAGATCAAATCTCATAGCTTTTTACAGGTCTACAGCCTTTGTTTAGATAAGAATCACATGCTACATTCCTGTGAAGTTGGTACATTTCTTAAAATGTGAGACATATTTACACATTCTGTAAATTTTCATGATTAATGTCTTGCTGGGTATTCTTTAAGAATCTGCACTGGATCTCCATGTACGGAAATGATTTATGACTTGCCAGAAGTTCACTTGAGTTTAGTGTTGCCATTTATTTGAAGCGGGTATTAAGAAGATTTTGGGAGAATAATAATAAGAGTTTTAGAGCCTATGTGCTTTCTTGGACAAATGAAGGTCAGCAAGCTATTGATTTGCAAATGTACACAAGAAAATAAACAGTTGGGCTTTCATAAAGCAAATCAAGCATATCCATTTGAAAATTATTAGAGATAGAGGGTGGAGAATTACATCAGAGTGTGTTACGTGCTATTAATAAAATTGAGTAGCTTTTTGTGTACTTCTACTTTTTAAAGCACTTATTAATATGTGTACTTTTACTTTTGTTTGAGTAGATTTAACTTGAAGTTAAGTACTTCTCTAAATGTAATATCTGTTTCTTTACTTGAGTTGAAAAATATTATTTTAAATTGTAACTGAATTGGTTCTGCATTTAATATAGTTCATAATAAGCAACTAAAAACAAACAAAAACAAATTACATCTTTAAATTGGTCGCTATCTGTGTGGTTAATAGATGCTAAACTCCTGCTCAGAAGCATTTGACCTTTCACCAAATGTGAAATGCTTTTACCTTCTGTGTTTAAGCAGCCAGTTCAATTTCAAGAACACGACATGCATCAATTATATTTTGGAACAAAACTGGTGTTCATAAGGACACATAAACAACTGGTAGCTAGACAATAAGCCTGCTAAAGCCCGTCATAAACTTGTATGCTCCTCCCCTCCAATTTGCTTTCAGACAAGCCTTAGCTGACTTGGTGATAAAATAATGTAAAAACATATTTCTGCATTTCTTATTCAATAGTCAATAAGATTAGGACATGTTTGTTATAATTAATGATAGTCCGTATATGTTTTCCGCATCGCTGAAACAGTAGAGATGACTCTCAGCTGTTTGAAAAACACCAGTTACTGAGAGCAGTCCAGCCGTCAATTTTTATGAACTTTTTACTTTTCAATAATTAAACAGAGATGTTACTTGAGCACATACTATGTGTTTACATTCTAATCCTGAAAACCATATGTATGTTACGTTATTATGTATTTTTAGTACCACTACGATTTACTTTAAAAATCATTTCACAGACGAAAACTTTTGTACTTGTACCATAGCCCTGTGTTGCCTTATAGCTGACATTTGTGTGGACAGCAGTTACTTTATCCTCAGTTCCAAAACAAGAGAAAACCTATACCTGGCAACCTTTAAGTCCGAAGGAGAAGGAGGTGGGGTACTCCTTACGCAGTGCTTTTTATGTGATTACAGAGCCAGTTTTGACCAGAAACTTACAAACTGCTCCTTTAAGTATTGCATTTTTTATTGTTTTATTAGTAAATAGTATTTTAATGATGTTGGTTTTAGGACATTAAGGCATCTAAATTCAGTTGATCTGTTAGCATATACAGTATGTCACTCGACGTTAAAAAAAAGAATGCCTTGAGAGGAATTATTTCTATCGTTGAGGGAGGAGGGTAATGGAGTCCTGAGGGGGGTTGGGAATGTCTTTGGTGTTTGTACATACCTTGAATTCCTCAGGTGTTGTCAACAGGCCCCATGCCGTAATTATCACCAGAGGAAGCCTGCTGCACTTCCTTACCTGCTATCTAGCATGCCTTTGTTTGAAAGAAACAGCCCCGTCTGCAAAGAGAGATTGTGCATTGTGTCTCAAGGCTAGATATATTTCAAATTTGACTCAGGATCTCCATATTTTTCTGTTTACTCCAAACAGGACACATCAACGCTACCCCAGAATGCAATCACATTTTGAGCGCGCTGACATCTGCAGCACAGGCCACAAGATTCATAGGTTTGATTTATGCAACTATCCATCTTCACTCAAGGCCGAGGGCCAGAGATGTCATATTGGCTAAGCAGACGTCCCATCGTCCAAGACGTGTGATGTAATTCACTCAGTGATCACACATCCACTCTCTTAAGAAAGGTCACAACTGCTGCCAGTTATTCCTAACACTCTCACACATTTGGGTGGCGTTCAAAGATGACAGAAAGCAATTCGAGCTATTAGACAAGCATCAGTTTCACCTCCTCCATTTCCCAGCTAGAACTGCTTGAGAACCAGCTCATCAGGGAGTGATTTGACTCAATACAGTAAATCATGGCTTTTGTAATTTGGCCTCTGGTGCTGGTGACTGTCTGGAGCAGGTTGGTGGAGTCTGGGAACACAGAGCTTCCCGGCCCCCTCCCCCCACCGCCCGCAGTCGATGGTGAAGCCGGCGGATTGGCTGCAGATGTGCTTGGAGACTGGCCAGCCGCTTTGCCCTGAGAGAACATGTGGTCTGGGACTGTTTATGCTGGCATGGTCTCAAATCAACCCCCACACAACATGCTAGGCCTCACATGACACCATACAGGCATATAAACACACTCTCACACACGCAAACACACACTGATCTGTTTCCTCTAGTCAGGAATCTTTCATCAAACTGATCCACATCAGTCCTTGTCAGTTCTTGAACTGAACTGCAGTTACTTTTAAGTCATTACTCTATTTAGGAAAGCTTTGTTTCTAATTATGAGTGCACGTTTAAAAATGAAACAGATCCTCATCCATCAGGAACGCTTTAACATATTTTGTGTGCTTTGATTGGCAAGAAATATAATGAGCTGAGTTCATTTTTAGTTTCTGTTAAATATTCTTTTCTATAAGATGTAGACATCTGCAAAACAACATCTGCCATTTGATGCATTAAAGCCTGCAAATTTGTGCCTCCTAAGATGTGGGTTTGTGTAAACCTGGTGCCTAAAAAAAAATCTGTAAAAAAACTGAGAAACCACATACAAAAAAATTACTGAAACTCTTTAGATATTTGTCCATGTTAAAAATGGGCATTTTCGTAATTTTTAAAACTGAGAAGTTAAATGATTGTGTGCAGCATTTTTTAATTTGTGATATAATACATTTCTTTGTTTTATAACATTAACAATAAAAGAGTTGGTGCTCAGCAACTTTGCCACAAGGGGGATTCAACCGCATCAGAGGAGTGCCTGAGCTTCAAAGACCTGTGTACAATCCCCAACCCACATGAAAAATGCTAATTTCATGTGGTTTTGTCACCTTTGGATTAAACTTATTTACACGTCCATACAACTAAGTTTACTAACTCAACGCAGACACTGTTTAAAAAAAAACTTGCAAGTTAATTATGTTTCATATGTATATTAGGGTAAGTGTAAGGGTAAGATTATTATGTATACCTCAATACAACACAAGTTTCAAAAAACTAATAAAACCCTGTAAATCATGACAAAAGACATTATCTGTGTTCGGTAGTCTTACTACTTTTTTACAGTACACTGTTGAAATAAACCTACCATTAAACATTCTTACATCAGCTGGAATACTTGTTTCCATGTCTATATCTAAGATCTATGTAACTATAATTGATATTTGTTAGAAATCTATATCATGTTTATAATCGGTCCCTAAAACCAAGTCTCTGCTCTAAATGTTTCGCCTGTTGCTCATTTTATGAAGATGGTTCTGTCACTTTTATGGTTCTCCATGGCCTTTATGAATAAGCACCAGTCATTAGCTGATGACGCAGGGGCTAGTTCAAAATGGTGTATATAATGTGAGCACAAAATACAAATGTGTACAGAAACAGCTAGTTTAAATCATGTTCTCTATCCAACACATTTCAGAATCATGTGACCAACCTGTATCATTACTTCTCTCGCGTTTCATTCCCGCAGTGTAGCTCACATGCACAAATTCTATCTGTCTGCATTCCGTTTATTATATAGTGTCACATTCTGTGTTTTGCTATGTTTAGTTTTGTTAGATTGTTCTAGTTTGATTGTTAGGTGTTGCTTTGCATTTTCCACTAGTTCCTCATTGTTTGAAATTATATTGTTTAAATCCATATTTGCATAGGATTAGTATTTTCTAGGGACCTTGTTTGATTTTCAAACTACCCCTAGACCCTAAGGTTTATTGTCTGCATCCATGCAAAATGAGCAAACCTGGGGATTTTACTTTCAATAACTTGCATTAGCTTATTATAATATCACGCATGTAATAGGAAGCGTGTGCCTCTCAATTGTGTCAATTGTTTTCACGTCATAATTCATGAATGTTGTCATTATTAAATCCATTTTGTTCACTCATATGGTATTTTGGAGCTTTTTGCATTCAAGACACCATCACTAAATAGAGGCAGAATACTAATAAAAACATCAAAAGTCTCCTTAAAAGGCTTTTCATGGGACCTCTTGGTTAGGTAAAATACTGAAGATAGTTTAGGGTAATTCTTAGCTTTCAAGTTACTGACATGTTAGTTCACATGGGATCACAGAGAATCTTGGTAAATATCATAAATTAAAGTCCCTAGAATAGATAATATTATATTCTGTGCAAACGGCTTCATTCCATTCACTTGGCTTCCATTAGTTCTGTCAGTTTTAAGATTTAACAGGACTCACTCATTATATTTAATGGAATATATTTCCTCTCCCTTATTTCCTTGTTCCAATGTCTCCAGTTCTTTCTACCTTACTTCCTTTTCACAAGTTCGCTCTACTCATAATTGCCTAGTATTGTAAGCATGATTGTAAGCAACCTGGGCCCAGAGAATGCCGCCACTTAGACTTCCAACTATTACCGCAGTTTAAACGAGGAGTGAAACAGCTTATGCAAAGTGAGAAGTGAAACATGCATGGTGAGTGGCAAAGGGGTGGAAGGAGGGATAGCTTGCATGATGTAGATGTTAGCTCTTTGATCGTGTTTTATTAACTGAGATTATATGGGTAGGTGGCACCTCGATTAGTCAATTATCAGCCAAGCTCCTCCCGAACTTATGTTAATCGGATGATTGACTTTATCTGTGTCTGTATCTGGCTCATGACTTTGAACTGCTAAGAAAGATATTGATGAGTGTTTAATGTGTAAAGCTTCTGTTAACGGTTCTACCAATTAAGATGAAACTACCTTGTCTCTTCTTAATCTTAACATATAGAATGGAAGTACACTATTTTGAATAAGACTATGGAAAGGCACGTTTAAATGGTGCTTACACACCAAGAGTGCATGATCGCGAAGAGCGAGTGATGTACATGTAAAGTCAACATGAAGACACATTATTACTGTTATTATTATGTTTGATAATACCAAAGCAATTTTTTTGCTATTTTTAAAAATGCCCTCTGAAGTGAAAAGCAGTGTCAAAATGGTGTAGTACAATACTGCTAAAGTTGATTTGGAAAAAGTGAACTCAGGCGCACATTCACATTCATGCCAACCTTTCAGGAGCTTGCTCACTGGAAACAAAATTTAGTTGAGATGTAACTATGAACATTTTGGTGGATTCTAGCTTAAATGCTCATGTAAAACTCATCATTGGTGCTTGTGAACTCCAGAAGATGTACTTTAAAGGAAGTATTAGATTAACATTATTGAAGGGTTAAAATAATCAGAAATGTTGTTAGACATGTGACATCAAACATGTGGTTTACCAGGAAGAAACATGAAGTGGGTTAGCTAAATCACTAGCTGTTTATGGATAGGAACTGAACGACACAGGAATATAAAATAATCTTTCTTTGGAAGAATGTTCTTGAAGAGGGCAAACTATCTGATACACTATATGTTTGTATATATATATATATATATATATATATATATATATATATATATATATATATATATATATATATATATATATATATATATATATATATATATATATATATATATTTTTTTTTTTTTTTTTTTTTTTTTTAAGTTGCTTTTGAGTTGCTTTCTCAACATAATCCATGTCCACCATTTTTCTATGAAGCAGGAGCCGTGTAGCTTGAGTTTGGACACTTTGTGTCTGTTTTGTGGAGAGTTTTAAGTGTATAACTAGTTGCTGATAAGGCGTTTTGCTTGCTTATCTCTTGCTTGGTAGGAACATTACATTAAGCCTGCCCTGCTGATCATCTACACATTCCAGTTGTTTTAATGATCAGTGTTACTTCAATTGGAAATTACTTCGGAGCCAAATTATGATTTGTCAGCTTGAAATATTTAAAATTTTTGTCTTCTATAAAAGAGAATCGAGTCTGATGCAGATTTTTTTGCATTTTGGAAAATAGTTTCCAAAATGCAAAAAAATCTGCATCAGACTCGATTCTCTTTTATAGAAGACAAAAATTTAAAATATTTCAAGCTGACCAATCATAATTTGGCTCCGAATTAATTTCAGTGGAAATCAAATGTTTGGATCATGGGGAGCATAGTTGAGTTTTGAGGTCAAAATTTGAATGAAACTGGAAAAAAGAGGCTGCTTTTCTACAAATTGGCAGCCTGCTTGGTTTCTGACAGAGACAGTTGAATGCACAGATTGTCACAGAAGCCTAGGGGGAGGGGGTCATTAAGCGTGCATGGTTGTCATGCTGTGTCAAAAGAAGAGCTTGTTGGATTTATACCCCACTGTACAATGAGCTTTATCACCAGCTTCAAGCCTTTCTTGCAGCGAGGCATGGGGAATGAGTAGAGAGACATGTTCAGACACGTGGACAGCAAGACATCCCTGCTATGCTGCGCTCAGATGCTGCTCATTGGTCAAACACTGTTCTCCTTCCACCACACATCCCTTCTGCACAGAAATCTGGACACGATTGGACATCCCACATCACAGAATGACAGTCTTGACCTACTGAGTGCTTGAAGTTGTCATTTAGATGACAATTCAGGAGGTAGACGGTCACAAGAACAATTTGTTCTTATTAAATCACCAACTGTAAATCACCATCCATGTTGATTTGTATTTTTAGTAACAGTTTGCCCCTTAAATTTCACATTCGCATTCTCTATTTTACATCTCATACAGAGATGGTTTGAAATTGATTTATTTGCAGCTTGTTAATATGTGAACCATAGCAGTGGTGAGGGTTATTTTTTGTTTGTCTAATAAAACGTTAATAAAAATGTTGAAATAACCTATCAGGAACTTATCTGTATCTTTATTGGTTATTGAATCATTTAATTGAGGTGCTGATTGGTGGTGGAGTTTACCCAAAATGGTGTAGCTCTAATTCAGAAGTATTTACTGTTTCCATGTGTGAAAAGGGATTAAATGGTTTCATTAAATGCGTCATAATTTAACATACATTTTATAATGTGATGATGCATGGTAACGAACCCTTCATTAAAGTTTGAGCAGTTAAATATTTTAGTTTACAGAAGTAAACTAACAAACTGCGTAAACATCAGTTGTTTCATTCATTTGTCAAACCTTGGTCCTCCCACAATTTATTTTAAAACAGCAATTTATTAAAGAAAATTTTCTTTGAATAATTGGGCTGTATTGTACAAAACTATTTGTTTAATCAATAAAATCTACAAGCCTGAAACAGAATAGATAAACTTACACAAAGTTATGTCAAATTTTGCATATGGAGAGATTTTCTTTTGGTAAAGAAGATTAAATGAAAGATTGAGCAGGTGAACAGGTATAAATGTGATCCCAGCCAATATCTGACATTAAAAAGTGCCTTACATTACTTCTCTGAGTCGTCTTTTGGTTCAGAAGTAGTCAAATGTCTTATGCTGCTTGGGATGCTTTGTCTAAAAATTTTGTCAACTTTTGGAATAGTTCATGAGAAAAAATGGACATGAAGCTATCTTGGCTGACCCAACTAATCAAATCTTATCAGAGTAACCTCTCTTAAGAGCTTTTAAAAAAACGTATATTGTTTTTGACAAATTGTATACTTTGATTAAAAGCTATTTTCCCCAGACTATTTACAATTAATCTTATCATATCTATCACTCCTATAGATCCCGGAGTTGAAATTCTAATAGTAATTTATTAACTTTTTTTTTCTTGCAACTTAAACATAGTTTTTAATCAATGTAAAACTGTAAGGATTCTAGAATTCCTGATTGCAGTTATTTACATATTGGGGAAGTAAAAGTACATAGATTTCATAAAGTACATGGAACGGGAAACTATCTGTCATGGAGTATTTATCAGCATCGGATGTAAAAGTTCAGTGTGTAAATGAGTAGCCAAACACTAGTACTGTAACACTTTTTATGGAGGACGGATTCGTTTGTGAACAGATCAACAGGTTAGGCTACTTGGCTTCTAGCTACAAAACGTGCTAATTTCAAGAACATGTTTAAAGCACTTTAATAGCGACTAAAAGAACCTGCAATCTTATTTTAGACACTCTTTTTAAGCCATGCAGTCTTATTTAAGACATTAAAGACAAGCATTGGTGTTCGTTGGACGACTTTGGGGAACAGGTTAAAAATAAATAACAAAGTTATATAGCGCCCCTCTGCGGATACATGGAACGCCAACATTTTTTTTCAGGCTGTGGCATTGTCGTTTTACGGGAGTTTTCAGTTTAAAATAACCTGTATGTCGTTTATTATATATGAAGTAAGGAATTGTACAAACTCCTCCTATCATAAAAAGTAACCTGGCACATTAACGTATTCATTCGTGAGGTTTTAGTTTTGTTTTGTGCCCACTGTTGTATAAAATAAGTTATGCAAATCAGCGGTTTTCAGCTCTTCGTGGTTGTGGAACGTCAACCGTCCTCGTCAAAGACATTTTAGAAACGTTCCCCTAAAAAAAAACTCATTGACCACTAGAGAGCGGCATGACATTAGACTCCAAAAGAGACAAAAGAATACTCGGCTGTAGCCCAACATGTTCATTACTTAAGTTATAAAACAGATTAAAAATACAAGTCTGATAAAATTATGCTTCGTTTTACGTTTGAAGACATAAAACATATATCCAAACTGAGCATGAGGATTTTTTAATTTTCATTCCAAACCCAAGTAAATCAAAACGAAGTTTGTGTTGTAAAATAAATACTTTTATTGAAGTAATCCATGTTATCGTGATAGCTTTTTTGTGAATTCAACATACTTGTGTACTAACATATTGGAAAAAAAAAGACATTATATAAGACAAAACACAAACATATTTTATGTCAAAGCAAGTTTATAAAATAGCGGCGTTCTGGAGCCAAGATGGTGGTTAGAGTGGAAGCAGTTTCGCAAACACTAAAGGGAAAACAAATGGTCGGTCGTAAACTGTGGAGCGCATGCGCAGAAACCTAACGCAATCGGTTTTGCCTCCTGTCGTGGTGGTGACGTCATGCATCAGTCGAGCAGAGGCTCCACTTTTCCCCCTCACTCAATTTGGAACCACCAGCATCAGAAGATCAGAAGCGGTGGGGCACAGAAGAGAGAACCTTTTTTATTTTGTTGCGGCGAGAACCGCTTATCAACGGTTGTGTGTTTTTATCGGCCAGATTTCACAAAAGGAATACATCGACCGCTTTGATTTTAGAGCCATTTTTAACAGCCGCTGTTTCCACATGCCTTTTTTCAGTAAGCAACATACATGATTGAGCCTTTGTACGACACCTCGCCTTTTTAGGCTGGACAAGCCTTTTTAAATCAAGATTTTAATGTTGGATTGTCTCCTGTGCACATCGTGCGAATCGCTCCGTCTGCTAGCGTGTGGGAGACGCAAGAAACAACAGAGCAGGGGACAAACGTGAGGTTTGGATGAGCTCTTTGAATCCAGCCTGAACAATTGTGAGATTTCCACAGGCAATGCCATCTTGCAATGCAAACATGCTGGCTGTTGGTTTGCTCTACCTGGGATTAATTCTTGCAATAGAGGTTGTAGTCCCCACTAGAGCCATTGAAGGTGAGTAAACGCTATTAAACTGGGTGTTCTGTCTGTCTAAGAAAGCTTTTGTAGTCAATAAAGTTCAGACATTGCCTGGTAGCAGTGACCAGACAGCAAATTAAACATGCTTATGTCTTCGAGACGGACTCGGATGTCATTTAATTTATTTGTCGTTGTTTTTGCGCAAATAACCACGTCAAAAAAAATAATAGCGCCGTTTTCTGATCACCTGTGTTTTGATTACAACAGCTGTTTATAATCAAGAGTCGCGCTTTGGTAACGTGACCACGCGTTCTGAGCTGGTAACAATGTCAGTGTATGCAGAGACCACTTTTTATGCGTTAGTTCTGGGACAAATTGTAGACGTGGGAGTTGTGTTATTTCGTAACCGCTTCACAGGCCTTTCGCTGGGGTCGTTTATGAATTCAGACGCCTGTCAGATGAAATTCTCCTGCTTGAATGAATAGTTACAGTACGACTGAATGTCGAGGTCTCCACAGGTCTATTTGAATGCGGAGGTCATACTCCATATTCGCGCATTATCAGCAGTCTTTTCAAGAGCATTGGTGGGTCCATTCTCTTCTGACGCTTCGTGGGCGCCTAGAAAACGTGTTTTTCTGTCCTTTAGCGTTTCTCCTGCCATGAACCGGTAAAAGTCGTTATGGGAGGTTTGTCTGAAGTGATCTGAATGTGAAATATGCTAGTTCTTATTCACTACACAGTTTTAAAATGTAATTAACCTAGCATATATTATTGTTCATACATTGAATTTTGTTATTGGAGCCTAATTCAACCCTTTAACAGTGTTAATGAAAGTGTTTATTACTTAGCTTGTGAATCCTATCTAATTAATGTATATTGACATAATAGTAATTCTGTGACGTAATTGTAACTAATCAAAATTTTGGCTTTAAGCAAGTTCTACTTTACAACAAGAATGACCTATGTAAATTGTATATACAGAGAAAAATGGTTGGGCTATTCGAGATTGGAATGAGTTTGTTGTTAAATATTAGCATTTTCTTCAGAAAACCACCAGTTTGGAACAATTACTTGTTGCCAAATCTTGAGAATTGTAGCATGTTCTTGGAGCATCTCTCTCAAGATCGGTTTGACAGACTCTTCTTCCATAACCTACGCTCAATGGGTTTCAGATAAGAAACTGTTCTCTGTTGAAGTCAAATCATGATACCTTGCTTCAAATATTTAGAGACTGATTTGGGTTGTTATCTTCATGTAGGAATAAAATAGCAAGAAGTTACATGATGATAAAGGAAAATGTTACGTAAGGAATCATTTAGATCTAAGAAGTCATACTTCTTGCGTTGTAGTCACAATGTATTTTGAGTAACATATCTGTTTTTTCCAAGTTAAATCTCTCCCAACCAACAATTAAATAAGTTTCGTAACAGACCAATGTTCTCCGTGTGAACAAAAATAATAGAAAAACACAGGGCAGCTGTTTAACTTTTAAGTCATTCCAATCCTTGTGAAATTTGGCTCCAAGTCTAAAGTACACTCTGTAATTTTGACTCAATCTACAAAACATTACTGAGTAAACATAAAACATGACCTTTAATATTTATTTAGTTTTCTTTAACTTTTTTGTGTTCAAAATGTGTCACTTTAATTCTCTGTGCACGTTTATCAGGCAGGTCACAGTTTCATGCAAGTCAAAGTTTTGGTTTTCTTTTCACCCCATATTAGAAACGAATGTGTCTATTTTAATATAGTTAAACATCTAGTCAGTCACAGGCCTTTTTTTCAGATTTTCGTTTTTTAGATTTGTTTTGAGAAATCTGAAGAAAAAAACCCTTCTAATGGCTTTTGAGAAATTGAGATAACATTGACAGTGTTTATTTATGTTTAGTATATTTTACTTTATTCTACTATTTTTAGTAGGTGCATGCCCTTGGTTTGTCTTTTATCGTAACTGATGTTATTGGATCATAAATATGAATGTGCAGTGCCTGATGATTGCCTGAAAGTTTGATTGATTGATTGTTTTAATTGAATTTGGTTAAAAAAATATGATATTAAATAAAACACTGCTAAACCTTGAAAATGAAAATGCACTTTAAATTCACCAAGGATTCCTTTAAAAGAAAAAGTCTGGATTGTTTTTGATAGTGTGAATAAATAATTCAATGGCTTAGAAAGTTGACCTACAAATGGGGAACAATTTGAATTATGTATATGCGACTGAAATGCTGTTGCTGGAGAAAAAGTGGAAGATAAAGACCAAAGAGATGGACTTTCTGCTTCTATTTTTTTTTGAGAACAAAGAGACTGCCTAAACATTGTTGAAGTGCCCCTTTTTCTCGCATGTTACAGTGGTAATGATATTTATGCAAAGTGTGTAAGTTAATAATGGTCAGTTGTTTCAAATTTTACATCTTCAAATATACCTCTGTTTAAAGTGGGTAGCTTTGGTGTCTGATCATTTCAATGATGATGGGTCACTTTTGTCTACTGTGAGGCTCTTCACGGTACCACAATTTAGCTGTTTGGAGCAAGTTGGGCTGGATAAATTTTTTTGTATTTGAAGATGATGAGAAGCAGTGATCTGTGTTAATTAACAGAATCTTGCATATTCCATTGCATTAATCAAACCTACCACAGTGTTTGTGTTCTGTGTATGGAACATTAACTGTGAATTCACCGACACCTTACGTTTCAAATCTCTTATGAAACTTTATATCAAAACTGTATGTGATAGATTGGAGCTCTTTATTATTTGGTCAAAGCACTAGCTTATTTTAAAAAGACAAAATTACCATTGTGTAATGGTTTGAAACATTTCTGATGATATCCAGATGCGTTGCATCCTAATTCTGACTGAAACATGTAACCCATAATCCTTGTTTCTGTCTTTTTTTTCCTTCTGTGTGTTCTGATTTTCCTCAACTTTGGCTACATTGTGGACCTGGAGTTGTTTTTCTATATCAGGTCTATTTTTACAATTGAAAATTCACAATTTTGCTTTTTTGTTGTTAATGAACAGCCGAGGTTGAGTGTAGCCAACATATGAAATCTCAGGCGCTATTTGCAAGCAAACTATAGTTAAAGGAAGTAGATTACATCAAGTAGATGGAGATAAAACAACCATTCAAATTTATTGTTACCTTCCTTCAACTGTTAGTGTTTATCAGTTGCTGAAGTACATTTCTGGGATATCTTCACAACCTTTACCTTAACAATAAGATAATATTTTTTTATAGTCATGAGTTGTTCTGAATCTGTAGATTAGTGTTTCAGACAGTATTTTCAGATAATTTGAGCAGTGGTTGCTGAGCACTTGTCTGTAAAACTGTTTTGTCGATAGTGACTACAGAAAAAGAAGCTAGACGAGCTTTGTCACCTTTATCTTGTCTAGACAGCTTTTGGTGCCTGAGAGATGTGGGTATTTTTATTATATTAGAAAGATAACAGGTCATAATCAAATATTCTATAGTTGACTGTACGACAGCATGGCACACTTTTGCAAGGTTGTCTTGGAACGAATTGGGAGGGTTACTGGGTTGTGACTGTTACACAGATCTTTCTGCTCTGGAGAAGATGTGTAGGGAATGCTCTCTGTTACTTCTACAGCTTAGCTTGTGTTTTGTGGAGTCTCTTAAACATCTTAGCAAAGCCATAAACAGAGATATACTTAAGCAGACCATTAGGAAAGGATTTCTTTTGAGACATTGCTGCAGACATGGAGTAAGTGAAAAATTTAATGTTGACAAATAGACCAGTTATATAAAACGATGCTGTGTACTTTTGTCTTTTCAAATGTCATAGATTAGTTTTAAAATTGAATTAGAAAAAAAACTTATTTCATCTCTTCATTTATTCAGTTTCTCTAGCTGTTTTGGAATAGGTTACCAGCTGTAAGTCATTTGGATGTTGTGATGGTTTTTAAACTGTTCAAAGGTTTTGATAAAAAAAGATAGCATGACTACGTTCTTGTCGTCGTAATGGATGGAGGATGTTGTTATGTAGCGTCTATAGCACTAGCAGTTGTTACTGTTTATTTTGAATCTCTAGTAAGGAAAAATGGCATGTGAAAATGACATGTTTGTAAAAACAAACTGAAATATGTTTTAGTACGTTATTATTCATTATTTTTTTTCTTTATGTAAAATATTGCTACAAAAAAAATTACATTTACACAAGGATTCATAGAGGGGTCATGGATGATTCCAATCAGATGTATTGCTGTTGAAGTGAAAACATTCATAACTGCCAATTGTTGGCTTGTTTTATATGCTCAGCTCTCATGTCTTTGCGGTCTGTGTATTGGGAAGAATACTATAATCCACTTAGAGTTTGAAAAAGACCATGAATCTTCCCACACTCCTGCATTTTTATATCTCCTCATATTTTTTACACTCTGTATTTATTTCCATTCTCCCACACCGTCTCTGCCTTGTGTTATGTCTTGATTAAAAAAAAATCTTTTTCGAGCTGAGGTTTTATGTGTTTATCATAATTTTAGTTTAATTGTGCTCAATGGATCACCATAAAATCAATCAATCTGTCATATGGTGGTATTCCGAGGGCCAAAGATGGAGCCAGGGAAGCAGGGGAGTTTACCAAATGCTTTATTGTGCCACTAAGTGTTTCCAACAAACCAGTAAATCAATCAACACCACAAACAAAATACTTTTTCTAATCAACAATTCCTGAGATTGCTGCCTTCTGCAACCCCAAAGCAAATGTTCCCAAACATAACTTCTGAAGCCTTTTAAGCAGTAATTTCCCTCCTAAACAAATTGGGTCAAGCCAAATAAAAGGGAAATTTTAAAAAGTTTTTAAATCCCACGAAGCACAAAATAAGAGAATACATTCCAACATGCATCGACAGCAGATGATTCATGAATCCTAGACTATAGAGAAACGTAGAGAAAGAATTTACAAAAGAATTAAACATTGGTAGTAAATTATTTTTCCTTACCCCTTTGGGTCAGAAATGGTACAATCATAACCCTAGATCAGAATTGTATAACCCTAGATCAGAATCGAAGAACCCTAGATCAGAACTCTCAATGAAATCATAAAGATGTTCTACTGTATTCACACAATAAATCAATCCATCTAGTTGTGTGTATGTGTATGTGTCATACACATACAGATCAGAAAATATAAATATTCTTGTTTAACCCTGTTCAGCTTAAGAAGAATGAATTTTAACAGTTGATGTGTTTGTCAGCCAATATAGAGTATCCAATTTACTTTTATTTTCAGTTTCTATGTTGTGGAATGGGAAGAAAGTAGTATAAGTACAGAGTAAAAAAACAACCCACACATGAGGTGAACATGAACTTAATTATAATGGATAATTTCACAAGTTCTTTTTTTATGTTACATTTAGATGATGGTTAATCATTTTTGCTTCAGCACCATTCAGAAAAAGTTTTTTTTAAGAAAAGCACAATTTAATAGCATTATGTAGATTGCACAGCTGGAGTTTTACCTCCTAGGGTCAGGGGAGACTTTCATTTCTCTCTTTCTTTAACTCCTTTCTCCCTGGGAAACACTGAAGCTCTTTTCTGGGATTGAATGCTAAACCTGGATTTGCATAACTGACTTGATATAGCATGTTCATCCTTATGTGAGTGGTTGGAAGCTTTGGATGAAAGGATTTTACGAATGGTGGCGAGTTAAGTGTTCTGTAATTGGTGTTTTGGAGTTTTTACATCAGAGGTATCCCTTTTAACTGCATACATGAGAGCATGTGGAAGAGCAGAGGAAGGTGGTTGGTGTGGAATTGGCAGTGATAGGAAACACGGTGGTTGGCAGGTGTTTCTGTCAGCGATATGCAGTGTTTTTAGTCACTGTGTTCTCATGATTTATAGAGAAAAATAAGGTAATGTCTAAAAAACTTTTTTGTGATCAACCTGAAGGCATTCCTTCATAACATTTCCACATTGCTGCCCAGCATGTAGTCTTTTAAGCTATTTGATTATTTAACTGTATTTAAATTAACATGAGTAACCTGGTTATGCATAGTAAACTGATTTCTGTTGATTCATGTAAACCCGGAAAACAGGTATCTGTTATTGACTTAGTGACAAAATTGAGTTGAGAAACCCGACTGATGCTGGTGGTTTTTTATTCACAGTTTTCTGGATTCAACTTGCATGTGTAGGCTATCAACAAGGGTTTAGTGGTTTTTGGTCTCTGCACTGAACAGATAGTCAAGAAAATGACATTCAATTGTCAGTCAGCTCTGGAAAAATCACGATGTTGCAAAGTGCACAGCGCACTTTCAATCATTATTGTGGCTGTACAGCCATCCAGGATTAGACGCTTCTAAACAAGGTAAGCCGTAATATTCCTTGCAATCTAATTGACAGATTTTAAGGGACTTAGAAATACTTTTTTTGTCAATTTGTATTGGCAAATTCAGAAAATATAGAAATGCCTTTGATGTGATTTTGTGTGAATTACTATTTTGACATAAAATAATTAGCAGATTTGTCACAATAGTAGAGCTGAAGTAAAAAAAAAAAGTATAATATTCCTTTATAATCTACACATAAATGATTGGTAACCGGCAACTGTAACAAAGCTGATCATTTGGTTTATCCAATTTTCAATCTGATGAAACATTAGTACCTTGGTCTTGCTTTTTCTCAAATAAATTACAGAAAACAACAAAAAGCACACTAACTAATGCTCTGCTTAATACATGGCGTTGATAAAGAAACATCAGTTCTTTGGCTGTTCTATTCCAGATGACTCACTGAAGGTTTTTTAACACACGTTCCTACATTTGGTCTTTAGAAAACAGCGCATGTGAGAAAGCAATTGAGATCTGAATAGTCTCTGGTGCTAAAAGCCTGTCTGGATCACACCCAGAGCTGTAAAGTTCAGTGCTGTTGCTCATCCTGGAGGTGAATGGCTCTTTACTACAAACACCTCAGGGGATTTTGTCTTGTAATCAGTCATTGCGTTGTTTATATGAAATAACCACTATTAGGAAACAAACAGGTGTTTTGTGGACATCATAGTCAACCTTTGATAGATTACTTGAGAGATTACTAGTTGGCAACATCTAGAGTCCATGAAAAATCCTTTTCTTTTGTGAAAACCGTTGACAAGAAGTCTAGAAATCCTTTGTGAGTTGGTATTATAGATGCATTAAGGTTTAACTGAAAGGAACACTTGGCAAACAGTAATTACATCTTGGAAAGGAATTGTTGATCTAACACAATGAGGAACAGTATGAGCTCCTCTTTGAATAGATGTTTTTGACTTTGAGTGTAAAGGGTATGGGACAGAGAGGCAATGAGACTTTTTAAAATAAAATGTATGTGGGTTTTCTGATATGTTTTATTTTTATTAATTAAATTAGAATTTAACTATTGTCATTTGAGTGTATATAACTACCCTGTATTTTCTCACAAATATTAAATAAAACTTTAAACTAAATATGTTTTTATTTGGAAATTAGAGTTTGTCTTAAATATATTAATATAGAGATAAACAAAGCATTAAGGTCCTGTGGATGGAAGGCCTGAAACCAACCAAGTGTCCCTATTTAAAAATATAGCACGTAAAACTATTATGTTATGTTTTACTAACTCAAAAATAGAAAAGTCTGATAAAAGAATGACAAAATGTGCCCTTTTCCCACAAAATGTTTTATTTTGTTGTCTTTTCCTGAGAACTTTTCTATGTTGCGTGTTCGTCTTTTTTTAGATATTGGGCTGTTGTTATAATTAATTGCCACTACATTTGATTGCTAAAAAATTAAATTTTCCCAAGGCAGAGTGCTCCATTGAGTATGCCAGCCTTCATATCACTTCATATGTAACATCAGTAGTTTTGAGTGAAAACACCAGGTTTGCTTATCTTGCACACAACTTGAGAAAATCAGACAAAAATTTGCTCCCTAGATTAGATCTAGCTAATACCGTGCAAATGGGGCCAGTGTCTTATTTAAAGTTCTGGGTTTTGCTGCCAGTTTTCTGAATCAATTTGATTCCGATCCATGGAGTCACAATTTGATTCGGGGTGATGCAGTATTGTTTCAAATTATTTATATTAAACCAGTCAAATGCTTCCAATATTATCCAATATGCACAATTAACCTTTAAAGTGCACTTAAACTAAAGATCAAGAGTACAAATTTCTTTATGATGGTTCAAGAAGACATATTTCTTATTTCAAAATGTTCACAAATTTTATTGTAGAATTTCAGAAAGTATTCACTGCTGTTGCACATGGTAAACTCAGCATCCAGAGACTGAAATGGCAAATAGATGGTTTAAATAGAGGCCAAACCATGGGCTTACACGAGCCCAGATGCAGATTTTTGGATAGCTGCTTGCTGAGAAAAGTAGGAGTTATTGATTGCGTTCACATAAAATGCACTAAAAGTTACAGTTAAGATAAAAGTCTTTTCACTAGTCATTTTCTTCTGTTAAGAATTGATGACTTGTTAGAATCATTAAAACGCTTACCTATCCTCTGTGTGCTAACCGCTTAGCCTTTTCTTTTTTCTTTTGAAAGTAATATCATCCCTTGTCACACCAACACTAGCTAAACAGAAAATTGAAAACACTTCAAGAATTCTGAAGGCTAGGTTAGCTTTGGTCAAACATCACTGGATTTCCGGAAGTAGCGAGTATCGCGTTTGTTTTTGTTCCGCCCAGAATTAATGTAGAGTTGTATGATTGAGAACATTGAAAATGTATGATTTTAAATAACAAGGAAACATTGGATTCTGTCTAGTATCTCTTGTCTTCTGTGACTTTTTTTATATGACTAACTTGTTGGATGTCAGTCAGTTGTGAGAACATTTCCAAGCCACTGTGAGCAAAATGACTTGGGATTGGTTGTTTGTCCTGTCAGTCAATTGTCTAATGAGTGGGATTTAAACAAAAAAGCTGTCAAAACCTATCTGAAGGTCTGGCCATGCATGACTACGTTTTCACTAATTCTTTGAACTAAACATCAACAAGGTAAATGTAAAGTCGAATTCGCTACAAAACTTTTGTTTTTAATACAGGCATGTCTTTGAGTAGATACAAGAGTCAGTCACACCGCTATATCAGGTTATGAAATTTTCTTTGCTGAGGATTTGGTCTATTTTGGAGCTGAACTGCAGGAGTGGGAATTAAAGACTGAAGTGTTTAGTTTCCACTGTCACCAAGAGTTGTTTGAGGCAGACAGATAGTCCTTAAGGGAGGATAGCAGTGGAAGCTGATGAGAACCAGCCTTTCTACTGGTCCTTTGATTGCCTTCTGTCTTTCTTTACCCTCTCACACTTTCACTGTCTCCTTGGTTGCTCTATATTTTGGACTACAGCCTCTAATTACAAGCAAAGCATTCTGGAATTTCCCAGCGAAATGCAGAAAACTGAGTTGTGTTTGGTAAAACATCCCTACAAGAACCACCCTCATACTTGTAGATTTTAGGGAGGAAAATATCTATGCTGTTTTTCAAAATTCCAATGTGGCTTCCAATAGCCTGAGTAAAGCTGAGAGCTTGGATTTTACAAGCCCATATCCTCATGGAAGACGAGTGTGCAGATGAAATCAATTAAAAGGTGCTGGAATGTGTGGTGGAGGCCTGGAGCTGATTTAGAAGGGGGTAGAAGCTGAGAGTTAGGGGCTGAAAGTGGGTCATGCTCCTCACAGCTGGCCTCACAGAGGTAACAGCAGCTGCTGGAATGGCAATGGTGGAATGGGGAACCCCAGAGGAGATGTTCCCATGAGGGCTTCTCCCTTTTCCTCTCATTATCCACTGTCCTTTCCCTCCCTTTTTGTCATACACCCACCCACCCGCAACTTCTTGTCTTTTGGTGCAGATGAGATAAATTCTAAAATGTCATGTCTTCCCCCAACCACCAAGAAAAGATCTTAGATGAGATGAATTTAAAGATGAATGTCCTCAGAAAAAATATAAAAAAGTTTGCTGTGTGATCAAGTAATAAAGTTGTTCAACAAGGTTTTGAATGTCTTCCATTAGATTAAACTTTTTTTGTTCAGTGAAATATCTTTTTTTTTGTTGACTTTAATTGGAGTTGTGTGAGTTGAGAGTACTTTAACTTTTCTGGGTTTCGGTTCAAAGCATTGTTTTGGAAAATTAAGGGCAACCTTACATGCATTATTTAAAATAAATGACTGAGCACTGATGACATATTTATCCCACAGCAACTACTCACTCAAAATTCAAGTCACAACTATTCTAGTTTGCTCGTATTATTTAAAAGAATGATATCCACCATGAAGTTCGTTGGAGTTGAAAGACCCTAATGTATGAATGAATGGTGTTTAGCCTCATTTCACCTCATTAGGAATTGGCCCCATTCTGCGTAAAATGTGTCCTAGATATGTGTCGTCACAAGAAAACTTTCCAACTAAATAGGTCCAGTCAACAAATAAAAGATGTACATTTCAAATGCCAATGTTCAGAAGAAACTTTCAACCAAGTGTTTAGTTTAAAGCTCGCTGCTTTCCTCCTGGCAATTCAATCCAGAAGAGAAAGAGACGGAAGTTTCTTTTTCATTGGCCGGCTCAGTTGGAACAGTTTTTGCTATTGGAATGACCGCTGTGAGATTTTTTTTAAAGTCCTGGCTGCTGCACCTTTTTGGGATGCTCCTGATGTTTGCTGTTGGGTTCTGGCCCAGAGGGACAAATAAAGGCCTGCTTCATTCCCTACCATAGAGTCCGAAGAACTGAAATCATTCACAGTAGCCCTTGATTCGTACCTTCACAAGCTTGTCAGTAGTTTGGCTGTGTGTTTGGAAAAAAACAGGGCCTCAATAAACAATCCACATCTCTGTTTGAAATATTTGTGTGCTTTGAATGAAGGCAAGCTCTGTGGGAAACTCTGTTCCCCCACTGACCCCAAAAGCGCTAATAGAGTCACGGACTCTCCTCATGATTCCCTGCTTCTCTTCTGGGTGATTAAATAATAAATTTAGATATAGAATGCTTTATAGTAGCTTTTAATGTTTAATTGGTATTTTGGGTGTGAGAAAGCACTTGTGGTGTTGAAGGATTTAAACCTTAGTAATGTGGAGCAAGTGACAGATTTCATCATTTTGTCCTCTACCGTTTTCCTGTGCTATGTTGTTGATGTCAACCAAAAATGCTTGGGCATTTTAATGATCTCTGTCTTGAGCGAAAGTAATGACTGCAAGTACCAATATAGGGATGCATTTTGGGTACTATTGAAAGTAATTTTTTCATTCAGTGTGTAGATGGCACATGTGCCTCTGGTTTGAGTATGACATGTGGTTGGGCTCTCTGTACCTAGTTATTGTATCTAGAAAAAAGAAGAGTAGAGTCGATCAGTCATTTATAGTTCCACAACACCCCCTGAATAAACACTTTACTTTCACGTCTCAATCTTGAAAATTAAAGCAAAAAGGGGAGTGGTTAGCTTTGATGATGCCAGGAAGTGAAATAAAAAATTTCTGTTTTCATGTGGTGCAACTCCATATTTATACCTATGGTTTTGTCATGTAAACAACATACCTGCAATAAATCATCAATATCTTCCAAATTAACTTTTTGCTTCTCTTCTTTGGTGGCTGTTAGTTTGTGATCTCTTTAGACTCTTATTTTCCAGGATTCTTAACAACTTTCTAAGTGAAGGCTCATTCCTTTCATCTTTGGAAGGAAACTTTAGGTCTTTAAACCTTGGAACAATTGCTGTAACGATCTTCATCCGTGTGAGATTTGTGCTGTTCTTCCTTTTAGATTCTAGTCTGAGGTAGAATCATGTTTGAATTTTGCTATAGGCTGATCGTCCTCTGTTGACTCCATCATTTTGCATGTGTCACAAGGCTGGCAATACCACTGAGCAGGAGAAAATGTATTTTACTTGTGTTACTTCTTCAACTTTTTAATATTGTTTTATACTATTCTGAACATATTTTTATTTCATGCAGCATACCTTAACAGTGCACATGCACATATATAACACACATCGAGACAATGATCCACACATGCCTCCGCGTACTGCTGTTGCTCAGTTTTAGACACAGTTAGATTGAATGAATGTAATTACAACAAAGTACGCTTTGATGCCTCAGTAGTTGTCATTGCTCACAGAAACCCAGCGGTCCCCAGTGACCGCAATGTGTGTCGCATGCTGTAAAGTGTTCACCCTCCATGCCTTCTCATTGTCATACAAACTGCATACATCTTATTCATACTTTGTTCAAAGTATGTCTGCCACAACAGGAAACAGGAAAAACTGAAACAGTGTTAATCGCGTACATTTTTTTATGTGTTATACATGTCAAATTAATCGCACGCGTTAACACGTTAATTTTGACAGCACTATATTACAGTAAAAGTGGTTTATGGCTTTGCATGTATGCCAAACTGTTGCTAGAGACTCCCAAAGTATGAACCCTCCATTATACTTAAGAATATTGAGTTGTGTGTAATTTTATACATTTTTTTCTTATAACTTATACAAAATCTCTTAGAAGGAAGCAGATTTGAAGCTTTTTCGTCATTCACTCTGCTTTTTTCATACTACTGTTGTGTGTCATGTTCCGTTCTTGTGTGCACTTTTCCACTTTGTATCTCTCCTCAGTCAAATGAGCTTCATTGCTGCACTGGAACAAAAGATAGTTCTTTCAGCTTGTTTGGGAAGAGATAAGAAGTCCTGCATGTTGATAATGTGGTGCTTTTGTTGGATTCTCTTAAGGTCATGCTTTGTGAAGGAGTTTCTTTCTTGATGTTTGTAATATGTAATTTCATTGAAATCTTCTTGTTTTGGTGGTGCAAAGAATTAAAAACTCAGATCATTTGCTTGGTATTAAAGCTAAGTGTTTTAAAATATAGAATTTTTTGTTTGTGAGCTTTAAACCCAATGTCATTATGGAGCTAAGTTCCAAAAACAACAAAGGTTAGGACAGGGCTGTGCAACAAAACAGACTATACTCAAGCCAACATTGCATGAAAAATGCACAAAAAGTGTCCTTGTTTTGTGTAACATTCATGTATGTACATCTGAGGGCAGATAGATTACCTGAAAGAGTATTCTAATAATATTAGAATTTTGGAAACGGTTTATGGAAACAAAAGAATCAAGATGCCAGTCTGAAAGGCCCATAACAGTTGGAGAAGAGATGGTCAGTGAAGGTCAATGAAAAGTTTTCTCTGTATTTTGAAGCTGAGCTACGACTTCTTTGGAGGTGATCTGCTCTGTTTTTTTTAAGGCAGTTACATTCCCTCCCCTTTTTAGCTTTTCCCTGAATTTTCCTGACAAGTGTGGGAGAGGTAAGTGTTTGCGAGGGGAAGTCTGCAGAGAATCATAATCAGATGGTTCCCCTGAGCCTCCTCTGCTTTGCGCTTAACTGCTACTTGAGATACAGCCAACAGGCTCTTCAGCCACACTCTGATAAATGGCATGGGTGTTGCATTCAGTGATTAAATTAATAAGTATGTTTCTTACGATACCAGATACTAAATGTTTCTGTTTGTTTAGAACTTGCTCCTTTTTTGTTTTTATTATGTAAAAGATGTAAAATATGTATTACTAAACAAATGGGCACTTGATATGTCTTGCTAACATGAACAAACTTCGAAAAGATTGTAAAAGTACAAGTAAAGGTGTGTTTTTATGAATGTGTGTGTGTGGGGGGGTTACTTATACATATATTTCTCATTAATAGTAATGGTAGAAAGCTAGTATTGTTTACTTTCAGGAGAGCAAACAAATCTATTATGTGTTTTTATATTCTATACATTGTTAAAAAAAAAGTGTGTGCTCAGAAAATAGTTTTTTGGTTGTATAATTGTTAAGTGTTGTGAGGTCTCTATTGTATCCATATTGTGCTTATTTATTAACAAAGTTAACTGTATTGTCCAAATTCTGACAGTTGAAATAATCAGTCTAGACATAATATCATAATTTTAGGAATGCAGTTCTAAACTACTATTGGTATTTAATAGAGATGCTAAGGTACCAATACTGGTATCAGTATCAGGCTAGATTCCTAATTCTTGTGTTTATGCTCATACTTTTAAATATTCCCACTGATACCACAGATCGATACCTTGTGATGAAGATGAAAGTCAGTTCACTGGTAAGGGTGTGTAAATTATTGTAAATTATGTTATGAATGGCAGCACTTGTATGGGAGACTCTAAACTTTGCTCCTTGTAAATATCTAGAGGAGGTTCAAAAACAGTGTTTGCAATACGAGTAACATGATCCAACAACTAAAACTTAAACATGGAAGGTAGCAAGGAGAACTTGTCACTAGTAGCACAGTTAGGATTCTGCCACCAACCAACAGAATAGACTCTGTGCTCAACAACTTCTGTGTTTCAATTCAGTTGTTAAAAAAATAAACTCAGGATATACATCAAAAATAAAATATTACAATAAATGGTAATACTACTAATCTGACTAGATTAACACATAAGCACTCGTCCTTGGCCTATAACATTTTATTAGTGCAAACCTAGTATTTCTTATGAATTTTTAAATAACAATCTTATAATTTGCTCTGCAAGAAGTGTCACCGAAAACAAGTAAAGCCAATGCAACTTTTGGTGAAATACACGCAATCAATATTTGGTTTGATTGGACCAAGCATTTAATCAGATTTTAGGCTGAATTTGCCTGTTTTGTCTACATATTGTATTTGTGATGGTCTGTGGTCTGTTCTATGTGCCAGTGCACCACACCCTCTTGAGTGTTTGGAGCTGTGTTTTATAGCACGACCAGCAGGATAGAGAGCACTTTAATTACAGCAGAACTGAGTTCTGCCAGACGGACAAATGTAAGAAGATAGGCCAGTCCAAATTACCCTCAATCCAGAGGCACTGGTGCGGTTTACCTCAACAATCCCATTTTACTAACAGAGCAAAGACACTTGTCTGATCACCTGGTTGTCCAAGGGGTTAGATGGAATAGATGCTTACTTCCCCCAACCGCATCTAATGAAAAGAGCCTTGTTCATAGTTTGAGAGGAAATATCTTTCAGGTCAAAAGGGGAAAAAGAATTGCACCATTTGTAGCCTTCACTCAGGACAAATATTAACATTGAGGCTAATGTAAGTAGGTTAATATTACTTCCGAATAAGTTTTCCTGGAATATAAATTATAGTTTTGAACTTAGTCTGACCTAGATGTGTTTGTGTGTTGAAAGCCAGCTATCTTTGGCATGAGAAATTATAGTTTCAGCAAAGCCTGTGACCACATCCACTAGACCTTTCTTCTAAAAAGAATATTTTTCCTGTGAAAATGTGCGTGTTGGAGTAACTGAGGTATTTGGATATTCCATGAGCTATACATTAAGATGCTCCCCTCACCAAAAATGCAACTTCATATTGCTGAAGCATTCAGCGGTTGACCAGTGTCGGTTGTTCAGTGGTTGATATTGAGACAGAATGCTAAGTGATGATGAATTTCTGCTCATTGTAACAAAAAAGTTTGAGGCCTGCTTTCTATGGGATTTTCACTGCTGCTTTTAGTTTTGGTTTTTCAGTAATGTGGATTTTTGTTTAAGTAAGCTAGCAACTTAGATGGTGAAATGTTCTTAGTAGTCGCTGTTGGATTGATTGAGCCCTGTCTTTCTTTCAGCCCCTAAGACTTGCAGTCCTAAGCAGTTTGTGTGTAAAGATCAAGTGACCTGCATCTCCAAAGGATGGCGGTGTGATGGGGAGAAAGACTGTCCAGATGGCTCGGATGAATCCCCTGATATCTGTGAGTACACTAGCTCTTCTTAACATAATCTCACATCAAATCAAAAGTTATTAGGTTGAGATACACTGATAATAATCAGAAGACACAGATGAGCTAGTTCGTTTACTCAGATTCTTGTATTTTGCTGTATTTGGGGTCATTGCCATAACAGTTTGCAGATTTTTCCCATTGACTGTACATAACATGTACAAAGTGATCATGACGTCAGCTATAGGGTTCTGGCAAAGTCGTATCAAGCTCAAAATGGGCATTGTCGATGCTCTAAAACACATACTCAGAGGCGGGACATGGCCATAGTGAAGGCGTATGATTGGTTGAAGGTTTAAATTTGATATATCTTAAACAAACTAATTTTATAATAATCCACCCCCTCAGAATTTTCATGAAGGTCAAATCTAGTGATCTGAATCAACAAACCTAATGGAGCCAGGGGTATAAGAATGTTTTTTTAAAGTTAGTTTTACCATTGGAGTGAATGAGAACTTGCTCCCTTTTGGAGTCAGCCTCAAGTGGCCGCTCATAAAACTGCAGCTCAGTCACTTCCTATCAAGCTTCAAGAAGGAAAGGAGGTTGACTCTTGATTTTTATCCAATTTGAACAATACGAATATTATTCAAATGGATCCTTTTTTTAAATGAACAAGTTTCAAAAGAATGAATCACCAAAATGAACGAAACCTCCCACCACTGCTCAGGGGACAACAGCCACATGCCCAGCTTTTTTATAAGCTATGTGAGTTGTCAAATAACTCTTAATATTCAGACAACAGCAAGACAAGCTTCTGAATATCCATATTCTCCTCTTAGCAAAATTTGTTGCCATTGCAGGTTTCCTTAATGCGACTACTCTAGGAAGATCCTGATTGGTTGGTGTGTCTACAAATGGGTGAAAAAGATGCTATTAACACGTGAATCAATCACTAATCATGGAAGTTCTTGTGCTTTTCTGTACGCCCTATCAGAAAGTACAATGAGGTTCTTGACATGCTGTATTTTTTTGTTGTTTGTCAAAAATTATAGTGTGAATGCTAACTGGAGAAGATCACATGGGTTATTTTCTGATTTGCTCTGCACCAAATTAACCAGTGAAATTGATCAGATTAGACCTAAGGTAGGTAGTAAAAAGTTGGCATCTGCTTCTTATCTGAATTTATTTAATAATTAATCTTCTAACCAGTTTAGGTCCATATCAGCACCATGTACAGTCCTCAATGTAGAATCACCAATGACTTCAAAATAACTGGAGAATGGGAGAAAGCCCAAAAGAGAACTGTTGCATGCATTTTGAGAACATGTAAAACCACTCAGAAAGACAGCTACTGGGCAATAGCTCTGACCTCTGTGCCATTGTTCTCCTATAGTCTGAGATGACTTGTTTATGAATCTGGAACACAGTCCTGTGCCCTTAAAAATCCTTAAGTTGTGCTGTAAATCGGCTGCAGTTTGTGCTAGTTTTTGTTGACTAGCACATGGGGTCGAGGTTAGCCTACAGAAGAAAGGCTGTGTTTGAAGTAGACTCTGTGTGTCTACTCTGAGTGATGGCACTAATTAAATGGCTCTGTTTGGTCTGGTTTCCGGTACACAGTCCAGTTAAGTCTGTGTGAGCACATCCTAAACAGAAAGAGTAGTCTGGCTCTTTTTATTTAACACTGAACGGCTCCTGGAGGTTTACGCAGTCACTGTCTAATGAAGGCAGCACACTTCAGATGTGTCGCAGAAGCCAGACAGCCTCTCTGCAGGCGACCATGATGGTTCCTCCATCAGGATAGCTGTCTAGCGGTGGAACAGACAGTGCAGCGCAAGTGTTTACATATGGCCCTTTGTGTTATAATTATTTTCTTCTTTCCACCATTACGGGGTAACTAACAATCTTCAACTTGCTAAATCGTGTACGTTAATCCGACTGGCCATTGACTATGCTTTCTTTATTTGTTCATTATTTAGTTGAACAGTTGTTGCTCTTTTTTTTAATACTTTTTATACTTTTAAAGGTCCCTTGCACACTTATAGAGATAAAGAACATTTTCACCATAAAAAAGGGGGAAAAAGTCAGCGAATTTAATGATCTCTGTAGGGTTTTAAATAAGTTCAAACCAGTTTTTTTTTTAAGTTGCTCCACAATAGGTCTCAAGATATATGTTTCTGATTTCTCATCATCTACGTCTGCCTACCACACCCAGTAAACACTTAATCCTTAAAGGATTCAATACTTCCGATTCAGTGCAGAAGCCCGTAGCTTTTGTCTGCATTTGTAAGAGGATAAAGTGTAATTTTTTTCAGTTGGTGACATGTCTAACCCTGGTTTTAGATTTTGTTTTCTTAATAGATCCTATGTAAATCACAAGGTGATGTCAGCTGGATGCATTCGACTCCATTGACTAAAAAGATAAAACAAGACTAGCCACTGAAACTTGTTTGTCAATCTCTCTGGTTTGGAAACATAAATGCTCTCATTCCAAACGAGACTTGAGGCTGTGGCTTTGGGCTCAGTTGAGACTTGTCTTGTTGTGCTTGGGAATTGTAGTAGTGCACAGTTTGTGACAGTTGTCCTACTAAATCTCTTGGTCAGGTTAATTTCTAACTAACGTACCAGCACAGCCAGGCTGCCAAATCACACAAATCACTCCCTGGGTTTCTCCCTTGCCTTTGTTTCCCTTTCCCTGGGTGCAGATTAGAAACTATACCTGTCAGCCAGTGTCTTTATATATATATATATATATATATATATATATATATATATATTATCATCAAGAATGCTAGAAAAGAAATGGGGTGCCTGAAAAACTTTTATTTCTCATCTTCAATATAAAAAACCAAACACTAAAACATGCGTATCAGTGGTATTTGTCATGATTTCTACTATAACAACGAAACTATTGCATCATCTGAAAGTTATTGATGAGCACTGGTGGAGTGAGTTTTTATAGTGCTATATTTTAGTAAATAGTTCTATCAAACATGTGTTTTTTTGGCAGTGACTTCAGAAATCGTTTGTCGCCAAAGTAGCAACTTTTAAAAAAAATCTATATTTTTGTATTTTTGACAAGTTAGATCATTCCAAACATTAAAGGAACACTACAATCTACTGGCATAGTGAGTTGGTTTATCAGCTTTCAAGTAGTTGCAAAAGAAGACAATGGGGAAAAATGTTTGATTTGTAAAAGCAGAGATTTGAAGGGTGACCAATGATGGTTTTTTTCTTAACTTCAAACTGGCCAAAAGTATCACATAGCTTTGCATTGTTTCTATGGAAGCAGTAGCTTTGCCTAAGTTGGGTGTTTGTTTTTTAGAGAGGTCACAGGCTGAGCCACTGGGGCATTTGAATTGGCCCCAAATGAAAATACTCCAAGCAGAGCTCCAAAACTTGAGGTTTTAGAAGAGGTTTTAACTATATCTAATTTAACCCCCCCTAAAAAACTTTTTGTCCTGGCCCGTTTTTAGAACCATGAGGTCTGTTAGTACAGTTTAAAGCAGAAAGGTGAGGAAGATTTGATTAAGTATGATCATTGAAAGCGTAAATGATCAGCTATCATTTCATGGTGACAGCAGACCGCTGACACTGTACAGTGCATTGGTACAGTGTAGCTGTCAATGACATAACCACACCTTGATTTTTTTTTAACATTACACTAATAAAGAACCATGAAGAAGAATTACGCAGGAGATGAGCATGGTGGCTTCTAAAGGCAAGGAGATTAAATACTGCATCTGACAGACTCTGGGCTAACTCTCTGTACTAATGTCTGTTTGTAAACCCCTGTTCTACCCAAACAGTTGGAAACCTAACTGGAAGAGTACGACCTGCTTTTTCACCATTTTGATGTAAATTGTTCCTAGTTAGGTTGTTGCTAAATGTTTCAAACTGTGTAAAATAAATCAAGATAGATACCTTTCCACAGCCACTGAACACATCAGTGTTACAAGAAATGACCTGAATGTCATTGTAATTTCTTTACACTGGTACTTTTGGAACTCGTTGATATGTGTAATTGCATTATTCTGTGATTGACTATGGGGTAATAGATAGCAAAGATTCTTTTTCGTTTAATCTTCTGTCTTAATTGCATGACTGCTCCCGGGTGCCTAACCCAAACTGCAATTAACTCCAGACCTAAAGACAGACTCTACCTCAGTCTGGCTCTTTGAGACATAATGCAGAAAACCCGTCCAGATCATTTCTTCCAGGCTGACTGAAAGAAGCTAAATGAGATGTCCAGCTTTGCTAGTTACAGTTTTTGGTTTGTTTCTGTTTCTCTTCATGGTTTTGCTGTGTATCTTTCCATAGGAAAGATATAAAGCTGTTTAGGAAACCCATGCAAGGTGTTTATGATGACTGATTTTTAAGGAGCTGTTCTATTATTCCAGTAAAAAAATTATTGTTCCATTTCATGATGCTAGAGGTAAATTTCTCTTGTACATGAGTATACTGTCCTCTGATCAGTGTAGAGATATTTTTGAAAGTTAATACAACACTTGTAAATTTGGACAAATTAAAGGTGTGACATGCAATTATTTGTATTTATTTATTTTTTTAAAAACACTGCCCAGTCCAAGTTGTCATAAACCAAAGCAAACAGCAGCTATCAAAATTTAGATAAGCTGCTATTGGTTTAGAGGTGTTTGTGTTTTATTTCACATGTCAACACACCTTGCATTTAAAATTGTATTTTAAGTGGCTCTCCCTAAAAAGGACATGCAAAAGTGAAACATTTCAACTGATGGACACTTTAAGATGAAGTACAGCTTAATTTGTTGTGCATTAAGTCTATAAGTAAAGCCACATTCATTGTAGAATGTTGAGGTTGTGCTTTCCTTGACGTGATGACGCATCTGCTAGACATCTAGTTGTTGCTTCAGGTCTTCACTCAACTTTTTTTTGCAGTAGGAAAAATGGCGACTCAAGCTTAGAGTAATTTGTTGTTCTTGCAGATCAGTGTTGAGATGTTTGTCTATCTTGGCATTTCATAGTGATGACACTCTTGACTCTGACTTGGAGCCTATGTTTGTTGTGCTGCAAGATTTCAGTTTTAAAGAGGTACTCTTCAGGGGCCAGTACGAGGTGAAGTGTCTGCTGCAGACAATGAATAGCCTCTACATTTGACTAGAAACTGGCCGTAACATACCTGTTTGGGCACCACATTTTTGCAACATTGCACTGACTGCTATATGTTACCTGAGGCAAACATCTCAATATGTGTAACTAGGCCAGGTTTCTGATTGGTTGATGGGATGACAGAGCCTGTATTTGCGAGTTTAAACAGACCAGCGACACAATACAATATCAGATCAAATACAGTCGAAAACACGAGCACAGCGATCTAAACAGCTTAAGTTCAACTTGTGTTTTGGAAGTGTTATTACAGATCTGTCAGTCTATCTATCTCAGCAAAAATGTTAGTGTTAAATATGTGCTTGAGATAAGATCAGAAGATCTTTCATTGGCTGGCCTACTTTATCCTTTACTCAGAACATGGAACAGAAGGTTTGAAGGACTATGGGTTAATGTCATCGGTGACCCTGGATCAGTTGGTCAAAGAGTGAATAAAATTAAGTAAGAGACTGTGCCAGAGAACAAACTGAAGGTCAAGGACAATTTACTCAAAGACCCATTTGTTCTGCTGACAAGTGTTTTTTTTGGGGGGGAGGGGGAGGGGGGGGTATGGGGGGCTAGCACAAATGAAAAGAACTGGCAACTATAGGCAGAATAAATAATTAAGGTTATTGAAAAGTTTTCTCCCATTTTTAAATTCTATTCAGTAATGATTTATGTAGTTAATTTAAATTCAGCTCAAGTCTTTAGCAGAAGAACTGCTTTAGAGGAAAACTCCTCATATCATCTGTTGCTGGACTTTACTTTGAATTCTTTCAGGATTCACCAAGTCAGTATTCCGAGCTTGTTCATCCGTGCTTAAATTTAGATGAATGAGACAGACTTTTCAAGCAGGGGGAGGAAACCGTGCATCTTACACACATATAATTAACAAAAGCACAACAGGGAAGCCAAATGGTAATGGTCATTATGTAACAAGGGCTAAGGACAGGGTAAGCTGAGTTTAGACACACATCTACAGACTGCTCACATAGTATTCGGACTCCCTGAGGCTCCCTCAAGTGCTTTAGTACAGCTCTTCTTGACAGCATGAACCTAGATTTACTCAGAGTCCCCTCTTGTATAGTAGTTAGGGGAATGCTGCTCAGTTTCTAATGAACATAAATTGTTGCCTGGAAGGAAGAAATAGTTTGGGCTGGGTATCTGTCTTTAGGTTCTCACATGTAAGGATTCATCTCTTGAGTGCAAGATAAATTGGCTATGGACTGTACATTTTTTACAGCTCAAGTTTGAGTAATCTCTAGCTAACTTTTGGCGAAAGGAAAGTATACAGTTCAAATTCCCTCTTACCACTCAGTCCCATGGAAGCCTCCAGGTCATGGAGCATGCATGTGTTTATTTTCTACACTTCACTATAGTTACATACTATATTAAATAACTTATGTTCTACAAACTTCCTTTTACGCATTTTCAGTTTTCTTTGTTGTGGTCATTTTATATAAATTCATAGAGCCTTTTATCTTTATTCGGAGGAAGTTACTGACTCTCTTTCTCTCTTGTGTTTAGTGAATATGCTTCAGGGTGTCTGTGCAGGAAGGAAGCAGTCGTCGCCTGCATGAGAGCATAGTCTTGTTAGCAAACGGCCAACAACTTCCAGTTCACTCAAAGATCACACAGATCTGCCAATTCAGTCCCACACACATCACACACCACACAATGTGCCTCACAATCCTGCTGGTCTGTTTATTAAAACTTGTGTTAGTTAAGTAGAAGCTAAAAGTCTTGACTTTTTTGTTCAACTAACTGATTGACTTTTTAGGTTTAAAGTTCTAAAGCCTTTTTGTGGTTGCCATGTCAGTGAAGAAAATTCCAATTACATTAGAGAGTTTAGAATTTATTGTTTAATAATATTTGTAAATTATATATTTTACTAGTTGTTCTTATTACCGTGTGTGTGCGTGCGTGCGTGCGTGTGCGTGCATGTGTGTGTGTGTTTTATCAGTGAGGTTGTTTTGTGTCAACCAGCTGCAACACTGATATGCAACCTGTGACAGGAGACCTATTTTAAACATTGGTTTCTATTTCTGTGACATTACTGCTAGAACAGCATGTGAACTATTGCAGTTATAACCTCAGGTATTGTGTATGTGTTTTATTTAATGTTATAATGTGACTACCTTGGAAGCCTGAGTCCTTGCTAAAAGCTGATAGGAAATTTTAATCTGAAGCTGCCAATATTTAGCAACCATAATTAGCTTTTCAGCATCAAAATATGCTTTTGTGGGCAGAGCTTACATTATTAAACAATAATTACTTTACCTTATCAATTATTACATGCATTATAACTTTGATCTTTTTTTGCTCTTATAAAACACTTAATTGGTTTACTTAATGGAATACTTTAATGCGTAAAGAAGCAGAATTGTTGATGTCTACGAGAAGTGCAAAACTTTTCTGTATACGAATGAATCCACAGTTTAAATATAAAGTGATTTTTTTTTTATCTCTCAACTCTCAAAAATGTTTTTTTTATATGCGTAGATGTAACTGTAGATTATCCCCTTGGCACACATTCATAGTTTTACAAGAGTTGAATCTTGTAGTCTTTTTACTCAAAAATTAATAACTTTAATTATTATTATTATTAGTAGTACTATTTATATTTATATTTGCCAAGATATCCTTAAGTAGCTTCCTCTATGCAAAGTTGGTCATAGCTGATTACTTTTTCAGTTGGTTTTGTAGTTGCTGGTGTGAACAGAGTTTTATAAAGACAGGGAGTTTTTTTCATTAGTAAATTATGTAAATTTTTTAAAATTTGGTTTTAAAACAAGTGATAAACAGACTCAATTTGTGACCTTCGTGAAGTTGGATGTTGCTAAATAAAATGGAAATGCATCTGAATGCAATGTGGCACTCCACAGCTTCTTGCTTGTGAAAATCACTTGTTTAATATATAATAAGAGACTTTATGAGCATTCCCAAGATGTTAACAAGTTAGACATTTTGTTTTCAGGCATGAGTTAAAAAACAGCAAGTTTTTCCTATCAGCAGGTAAAACAAAGTTAAAATGTTGCTGCTGAGCATGGACCTGCTAAAAACGTGTAATTCTCCTCATAAACTGTCCTTAAGTAGCAAAGAATGGGTGATCTATTTTTCCCCAATTCACTTTTTTAGATTTTCCTTTATTTTTAATAAATTCAATACAAAACACATTTATTGAAATTGTAGCTTCTGTATTAGATATTCCTTTGAATCAATAACATTAGAGTGTTTGCTTCCAACTTGAGGGCTGATGGATGGAGGCTCTGATGGAGGATGTAGGATCTGATATGAATCTGCAGTTATAAATATCAGACTGCAATGTTGGTAAAAGACTAAGGAACATCGAGCTTCCTCCTGAAAGAGGGGAAGAGCTGATATTAAGCACAGACAAAGTTGTAAAGATTGGGCCAATGTGTTTCTGTTCCTGGAAAGCATCAGTTTCGTAATGCAAGTAATTATTTTGAATTCTTGTAAATTACACCGTTGTTGAAAGGCGGCCCACGTTTGCGTTATTCAAAACATTTTTGTCCTTATTTCACGTGTGTGGGTAGCTATCCTCAGGCACTTTTCATAGATGCTGTCAAATTGCTTTAGCTCAGATCGTCACAGAATCTTTCAACCAATATCTGTTCATATCATAAAGGTTACATAAGTTAACTTCCAAAATAAATCTGCAGCTTTAAGGTTTCAAAGCCTTGTTGTTTATGTGTGTTAAGCTGTTTTTGTCTCCTTTCAGAAATGGAAACTCGTAATTGATTTAGAACATTCTAGGTAAACATCATCTGCCTCCCACATAGACAACACACAAATGTTTGGAAGACAGCTGTAATGTTGCCCTTGGTTTAAAATTAAAGCTCTTTTGGGGCCTCCCACAGAAACATCTCTTCCAGTCTGTTTTTGCCAAGCTTTAATGAAGCAAATAAGCATGTTGGCCCCTTCGTTTCCTGCATAGAAGATTCACAAACACACACACTTAAAGAGAAGGCTAATGGATCTTCAGAGTAATCCATGTGGTACTATATTACCCTAGCTTTTAAAAATCCTCTACATGAGGTAAAATCCCCCACCTTTCCTTGTGTGCATCAAATGTGGGTCAACAGATGTTATGAGTAGAGGCGCAGGGGTAGAGAGAAAGAGGAGGTGGAAGAAAGAAAAATAGCCAAGACAAACAATTTGCTTTGCTGTGTGGGCCACATGGAGAGCCGCTCCAGCCAATAGTTCTTTTTTCAAAAAGAGCCAAATTTATAGCCTTCACATTTCAATTTCTAAACAAATGTCTAACACTGAGTCCTAATTCACCTTTTTGCGCTATGCCCTAAAATTATGCACTGAAGGAACAAAAACATTCTTGAGTGCATAGCTGAAAATTCTCATTAATTTGATAAATGCATACAAATACATCTGTAATGGAAGATGTAGTGAATATCTGTAAAATCATGCAGGGAACAGTAAATGACCTATAAAATGCATCCAATAAAGAGTTAAGGTTTACCCAAATTGCGGTGAAATTTCGCCGTGAAAATGCGCCGGGCGTGCTTAACGTTTCGCTTTTATTTTCCAATCAATGGCCACGGATGGGCCCTCACAGGTCAAAGCCGAAAAGGTTAAAAAGTTCACCATGACCTTATCGCCATGGTCTGATGTGGCTATATTTTCTTACCACGTTAATTAAAGGTAATAAAAAAAAACATAATAACAGTGCTTTAAAAAAGCAAGAATGCTAAAGTAAGCTTTCACACCAGCTATCTAGACACTGTCTGTCAATACGCCACTTTTCAACAAACCCAGCTACCTCGTTTCTGAACTCCACTGTCTGAAATCCCTGTGATTGCTTCTTTTGTTAATATTACTAAAGTTGCTTTAATCACTTCTTGAAGACCCTAATGGCATAATGCTGCCTTGAGCTGAAAATAGACACACACAAGACAACGAACAAAGAAGAGCGCATCTGTTTATTAAATGAAACATCTAATCACTATGAGCATAATCTCTCAAACGCAACACACCTTTTGTATGTTTTAGCATTCCATTTAATGATAAGCCATTTTTAATGCTTTGTACCGCTAAGCGTCTCGCATAGCGACTGTCTTCATATCAGAGAAATGCAGTAGATCTGTTTACACAGTGTGAGGAGAGAACTCCTTTTCTATAAGTGAACTAAAAGAAATGAAATTGTTTTTCAGATAGTGACGTGTCATCAGTGCGCACGCTGTAAAACAAGTGGAAATTACTTAATGTAGCAGCAGAACGCAGAACTGAACTGAATAGTTTTGTGTTGTACCATCTTGTAACTTCTTGTTGACTTGTGTGTTTTTATGTACTTCTGCAGGTCATCACACTCAGGCATCACGGTGTCCTCCCAATGAGTTTGAGTGTCGAGGGACGGATATGTGTATTCACCTGAGTAAGCTGTGTGATGGTGTTTCTGACTGCACAGATGGTCGGGATGAGGGACCACACTGCCGAGGTAACTTGCACATCACCGATAATTGAACGTGTTTATTTATTTATTTAACCTTCTACAGCTATTATCAACAATTTATTTGCTCATATGTTTGTTGGACAGCATGCTATTTAGTTTTTTTTTTTTTTTCTTATTCATGGATTTAACTCACAGGATATGTTATAAAACACACAGGCGTGGCTTTTTCCTCATTTTCCTGCATTTTTCTCTAAGGACCATAGCCAATTGCACATGTGGTTTGTGTGGTTGAGTCATCATAAGGATAAAGGCAAAATTAGTTTATTCTACAGTTGGTTTATGCTGTTAAAGGGATCACATAGGAGTAGCAAGTTTCAAGAGTCCTGTAGCTTGAACGAAAACAGATTACAAATAATATATGACACTTTTGGGTGAATTGAGTGGCCCAGACACTCATTGAGTTTGTTCTTCAATACAACTCTGTGGGCAAGTTGTGCTGTCATGACTGAACCTCAATGATAAAAAAGTGTTTATAGGGAACTCAATAACATTAACAGATATTACAAGAGGCTTGACAGTTGAATTATATTCATAAAACAACAAGCTAGTTTCTGCTATTAATTTAGCTGAAGTCTAGGATTGAAAGGTTTATTAAAGAAAATAAATGATATCAGCTTTCAGTTGGAACTTAGCAAAAAAAAGTAGAGATGACAATCACTTTTTTTATCTTCTAATGTCTTTGAATTGAGTTAAGTGCATTTAATTACATATATAAACAGACAGTATAAGAAAACGTGTTTTACCATGTTTTTTTGTTCAAATGTCCAGAAGAATGCTAGATAAATGTAACAGAATTTTTTTTTATATTATTACTGACTAAACCTTTATGTTAGGCTACAGTATACAAACATTTGCTATCTATTTAACACAACAAAAATGTATAAAATACTCATTATTTTTAATATTTTTATTATTATTATATAAAATAAAATGTATTGTTCATTTAAAAACTTATTTTCTAGAGAAGTTTAGATATATCTATGGTAAAGTATAATGGAATCATTGTTGTAAGGGGTTTAAGAAATGACAGGTGTGGATCAGAAGTCCTCTTTAGTGGGTTTAATGAGGGTATTCATGTGTTAATATTGTTTTATATTATATCAATAAAATCTGCGTTACACACAAGTGACAGTCCATTCGGTGCACATTGGTCCTTGACTGTAAAAGACATTTATTTATTATTTAATGCAACATGAAAAGGCATAAATAGAGTGTTTTTAGAGGTTACAATTATGGTGAGTGGATCGTATTAATAAACATGGACACGAACGACTCTTCTTGTCTTTTTCTTCTCTCTGTTTCTGTCTCAAGGGAGAGTTGTGTGTGTGCCATTAGCGCCATCAAGTTGTGAGACAGGCCATTTTAATCACATGAACAAAGGAGCCAATCACAAATGTTCACCAAGCTGTATTTAAAAATATGATACTTGGACTTACTGCAATCCTTGAAAATGTGACGCATCGACACATTATTTTTACAGTTTGTGTGTAAGTTCATATTAAATCTCATGTTTTAAAATGGAAAGCATCACCGCAAGCTGGGGCTGAAGGCAGCAGCTACGCAAGTGTGTTAAGAGCTTATATAGAATTTTCATTTGGGCTGTCACAAGTCTCTCATTTTATTTTATTATGTGACTTATCAGTCAACATTGCCAAAACATGCCAGTTATTTTCTTTTAAATATGCTGCACTGCGGATCTTACCAATTTTACAGTCATAAAAGGAGTGGGGTTTTTTATAAAAGATAAAAAAAAGAAAAGGTAATTGCCAATCCATAATTATTATGAAATATATTCCAGTATAAAACTTGGAAAAACGTTTACCTCTGAACTGTAGACATGCACAGTTTTTTTTAGTGTTGGAGTTAAATGTATGCTTGTAAGTATCTCATTAAAAATATTGTCCTATGTGAGTTTTAAACAGTTATAATATGGGTGTTTTTTCTTATGGTTTATAGCTTTATCATTTAAACCAGGAACACAAATGTCCTATTTTGACATATGTTTATCAATAGGATTTATAAGGCGATCATCTTGTTTGTGTCCAAAGTACATACACCCACTTTCTCATCCGCCTGACCTATATCTTTAAAGCAATGATCTGGCTATTAGTGAAGAAGAGAAGATAATTAGGCCGATGCTTAAATTCCATTTTAAAAGGAAGGCTTAGATTCTGGGATCAAATAAATCATTGTTAATGCTGGTCCCTTTCAAAGTTAGCCACTTCTTCTAAAGTGATGGAATGTTTCAATGAAAGAATGGGCCTGGAGTTTTAAAGGGAGAGTGATAAACTATATACTTTTATGATCTTACCCTTTACACACAGACTCGAGTCCTCCAGTTTAGATCTGACCTTTTGAACCCAAAGGTAAACACTGTCCTACATGAACTCTTCACATTCAAATAACCTCACAGACCATACACTCGCTTTAAGCTCTTCCATTCCACAAGTATAGCACAGATTTTAAGTTCAAGACATTCAGTCAGACTGTTTTTAAAACCCTGTGTCAATCAGAGTAATTATCACACATTTGTTGACAAGCAGGGAAGAGGGAGGTAAGTTTGAGGTAATTATTCTGTAGTACATCTATGTAAGCACTGTAGCTTTGCCAGGATGAAGATATCTGTGATGGGAACACAAGCCTCCCCCCTGCCGCCCTCTGATATCAGCCATGCTTATGCTGGTCTGGTTCATCTTATCCTGGACTTTGTTAAGTCAACCCCACACTGAGCTGGGAAGCGTCTCAGTGCTGGTTTGATTGAGTTCTCCCTCTTGGTAGATTTAATTGGCTCCCCACAGTCTCGATGTAATCATTCTGCACTAAATCCTGGCTTGAGATGTTTCAAGGTCTGTGCATTTCCTCCCACTATGAAGACAATGGCTTGTATCTGTCATTAGAACTAGATATTTATAGATTTGAGGTGCATTAACCAATTGTACAGAATATTTTCAAACTGAAATAAATTAAAGTTCGGAGTACGTCTTTAATGAACAGTTTGAAAGCTTGATTTAATTGAGCTTTAACCATTAGCTTACCCAGAACTTTTTTGCTATATTTTGTGGCAGAGTTGAGCTTTTTCAGTGGCTTTCTACAGTGGATATCAGAAGCAATGCAAAAGTATAATGCCTTTTAAAGTTGGTATGGGAATTTTCATTTAATCTGTAATGGTTTTCATTGGCTTGTCTGCTAGTTTGTTTATCTTGCGATTCCTATGTTAGCTTTGTATTAACTGACCATTTTGTGTTGGCACATGTTTAGATGGCCTGTTCACACAGAAGGCTGTGCACACACTTAGCCTGTGCAAATACACAGCACTTACAAGCACTAGAGATGTTGAACTGGTATGCGCAAACTCCACCATGACTTTCATTTAAACATGAGCTCAGCTTTGGCAACAGTTTGTCATTTTGAGGAATGGCTTATCCCAATGTTTCTGTTCCACTCCAGAGCTTCATAATTTTATGCTGATGGAGACCTTTGGCTCTGATCATGTTTAACTTTATTGGAGCTTCAAGAAGGATTATTAGTTCTGGTTACAACCTGTACATCTCAGCTAAATGGAATTCTAAATCGCAAATGTTGGAGTAATTTTGGAGAACAGCCTTGCATCCAGCACTTTGAATTACATTTCTCTTTCATTTTGAGAACATGAATTTCAACATCACCTGAAACTAAAACTCCAATCTCTCTGAAGCCAAGTTACATAACCAGCACCACAAAAATCTAACTGGGATAAGTGGGATAAACGATTTATATATATATATATATATATATATATATATATATATATATATATATATATATATATATATATATATATATATATATATATATATATATATATATATATATATATATATATATATAAAAGCATTTACACTGAAGCATGGCACACTGGTACCTGCTATCAAACAATGAGTGGCTGCTCTGATTTAATATAAACATGCTGCAAAGTACTCAAGTCATGAGATACTTTTCTGCGTCACTTAACTAAATAAAACCTAGATTGTATTTTTTGTCAGTTTACCATATTTTTTATGTAAACTAAGGTCTCATAAAGAGCATGCAAACCCTTCAAATTGAGTACCACTCAGCAATCTTTTGTAAAGTGTTTATTGGCAAATGTTGGCTGTCTGTGTGAGTAAATGTGACAAAAAAGTTATGTTGCACTTTGTCATTCTTTACTGGTACTTGTTGATCTACATGGGCTTTTACTGGAAGAGCTACTTAACACTATATTCAAGCTTTTGGGAAATGCTGTTGAGAGTTTAACTTTTAGCGGATTGTTAGATTTTCCCACACACCAGTCAAATGAGGCTGCACACACATGAGTATTTTTATAACTTCATGTTTTCTTTCATTGGCAATGATTGGCCTCATTAAAGTCCCAAAACAAAGTGTGGTTAAGAGAGTGTCAGTCTAGCATTTAGAAATGTAATATTATACTCTAAATACCCAAGTGATGAAACCCTAAAAAAGATTTTGCATAGTCATTTACAGTATTTTCTGGACTGTAAGCCTATGTTTCTCTCCTTTTTATTACACTGTGAACCATGCTGCTAATAATATTCATTCATTCATCTTCATGTCGGCTTTTTCCCTTTTGGGGTCGGAATGAACCGCCAACTCTCTGGCATATGTTTTACGCAGCGGATGCCCTTCCAGCCGCAACCCATCGCTGGGAAACATTCACACGCACATTCACTCTTTTAACACTATGGGCAATCGTTCTTACTCTATTCACTTATATTGCATGTCTTTGGACTTGTGGGGAAACCGGAGCACCCGGAGAAAACCCACGCGATCACGGGGAGAAAATGCAAACTCCACACAGAAATGCCACCTGCCCCAGCCGAGCCTAGAACCAGCGACCTTCTTGCTGTGAGACGACCGTGCTACCCACTACGACACCGTGACGCGCTGCTAATAATATGAAGGGGCTAATTTCTTAACTCACATCTTTGGGTGTACTCGCATGAAAAGTGAGAGGATAAGGTAATGCTCAAAAGAAGATGCAAGTTTGAGTTCTGAACAGTCATTAAGCAGAACTTGTACTTATGAGATATTCATATAATGCAGTGTTTCACAAATCAAGTGATAAACATAAAAAGGGAGACTGACAGAGCCAAAGTTAGTTTTGAATAGCTGTTTACCAGCTATAATTAAACATAGGCTCCTGGCATTTCTCCTCATTCTGTGTAGGTGTTAAGTGAATGCCCACTCCTGTGTTATAAACTTTGAATTCATTTTCCATTCCTATTAAAACTTGGTTGCTTTAAGTCTCCAGCCAACACACATTTACCTCTCTCGTGCACTCGATTCTCACACATTCTCACCAACCATCGACCAGCAATCAACAATCAGCTTGCTTGGCCACAGGAAATCATACTTACCCTGAAAAGCTGTGGCTGAAAACAAGAGGGTTGGTTCTAACTGCTGCACTCTTATTTGAGGAAAGCTACTACTACATTGAAAATAGACTGCTTAATTATATTGATTAAATAGTTTCCTGTGTGTGTTGTTCATTTTGGAAATGTGTTACTTGATTCTTATACAGGGCTGTTGTCCCGGTAATGATATTAGGTGTTTTATGTTAAGTGGTAGCTACAGTTTATGTGAATGTTGTAGTGTCGGATGCTGTGTGTGGCAAGTTAATATATGCAGACACTTGGTTTGAGTTAACCATCTCTTACACCATCATGCATCATGCAAAAATGTGAGTTCCACTGTTCTAACATATCATCACTTGTTCAAAAAGTGCTCGTTGCAGCAGTTGCATGGCATGTCAAACACCGAAGTGCCTGCAGTTTTAAAATAAACGAGTAAATATGTATGAAATACAAAATTGGAGCCTGCTATTTAGAGCCATTTCCTGTTGTTTTTTGTGAAGCATTTAGAATTTGTCTTCAGACTTCAGTAAATTGTTTTTAAACTATAAACAACAATACATTTTAAATCCTGGCATTTTGCTGTTGATTTTGGTATGAATTTCAAGAGATTTTCTGTTGAGGCTGAACTTGAACAGTCATTTTAGTTTTTAATAGCTTGTGATACTTGTTTTTTTGTGCTGAGTTTAGAGCGGTCTGCTGCTGATCATATGAACAGAAATGCATGAATGGGATGAAAAAAAGTTTCTTAAGTAAGTCTCCAAAAGAAATCTTAAACAAATCCACTGTTTTGATGGTTGTGGTTTTGTGAGACCTGTGTGTATCCGGAGGGCATGTGAAGACTTGTTTTCTTTTTCTTTATGAAGCCCCTGTCGCAGGTCACACAGAGGTTGGTGGACAATGATGCACTCTTTGACAGAACAGCAAATCTGTTAGTATAAAACTTAGTGCACTCATCTGTGTCCTGACAAACCTTTTAATCATACGCTCGGTGCGTATGTGTTTTTGCTCGGTTGAGTGCAAATGATCTAGCTCTATTATATTTTCCTGAAATATCCCAATGCTTTATAAGCATTACATTGTGTAATTCTGCCCCTCCTGCTTGAAAGCATTTATGACACTTAAAAGCTACTTACTACTTGCTCCTTTAAAGTAGATGCAGAAGTAGTTTTTTCACCTCAAACACTCAAAAAGTCAAAGCAATAGATGAATCACTTTGCAAAATGTTCAGTAATATGTAAAATGAAACTTTAGTGAAATATCAGGGTTATGTACAATTGGTGTATTTACTGACTTTGTTTTAAGTTTAACTTTTAATAAGATTTAGGATGAATGTGTGACTTTAGGAATCTAATGACTAGCTTCTGCAATTGTGTTGTTTTTATGAATAATGGTAAATGTATCGTTCACGTCGTAATATACTATCTAGAGGATAAGTGTTGTGATTGCTGAAGGGAGACACATGTTTCTGACTTGTACTGGCTGGTTTGAGAGGTTGATAAGCTGGATGGCAGGCTTTAGGAGTAGAGTTGTAAGGTTGCAAAGTTGAAAAAGAAATCGATTATCCGCAAAGATCAAACACAGTTTTTGATGATAAGTTAGCAATTTAATTATAAAATCAAGTAAACTCATTTAAATACATAAAACACAATAAAAAAGTAAATGACTAATGTTAGTGTGAAGGATACCTCAATTGAGTTTTTTGTTTTATTGCAACTCGTGCTTATTTGGGTATGCGCAACTTAGTGAAGAGCAATTGTATAATTAGCTTTAATTAATTTTGCTTATTTTTACAGGGTCTTACTCTTATCCATGATTATTTAATTTAGCCTTTTTCATCCATCTCTTGAAAGTCACACTGTGAAGAGCAGCAAAGCAGCTAATTTTGTAAATATAGATGTGTATACAGCTGCAGGCACAGTTCTTATAATCTGTCTTAAGTGTACATTGAACAAACGCACATTATGAGAGAAAGGACACCCAGAGCTGAAGCTCAACATCTGATTAGTGCAGAACCTAAAATTGCTAGATTTGTACATGACGACATGCTTCTACCTTATATGTTGTCCACCTCAGGACTTGTAATATCTGATAGACTTGTAATATCTGATAAAAAATTTTGTGAGAAAAGAATTTTTTTTTTCCGTTTACAATAGACTTTTTTTTTTGTGGATATATCACATATATACACACAGATAGTAGTTTAAAAGAATGTTGGCTCAGAATGCCTTTTCTCACTATTCAGATCCTCTGGCTTAAAATTTTCTTGTCCAGTCATCTTTTACTTCTTTTTTTCAAAAAAGAGTTTTTTTTTGTTGCTGTCATTTATTTCCCTCTGATAGAAATGCACTTCCTTTTTACTTTTTTTGCTACAGATCATGCTCAAAAATGTTCCGTCATGGATTGCCAATACAATTGTTCAGTGACCACATCAGGACCAAAGTGCTACTGCAGGAATGGTTATGAGGTGGAGGAAGATGGAAAAACATGCAAAGGTGAGCTTTTTATTACATTTTGGTAAGTGGCAGTGCACTAGAAATTATGAACAGAGAATCAGTTCCTTTTTTCTTTTTCAGACTTTAATGAGTGCGCCATGTATGGTACCTGTAGTCAGACGTGCACGAACACTGAAGGCTCCTACACCTGCAGCTGTGTGGAGGGCTACCTTCCACAGCCAGATAATCGTTCATGCAAGGCCAAGAATGGTACTTCATGACTTTTAAAACTGTTTTTATTAAAGTTCTAAAGACACAAATTTGACTTTTTTTTGTCATGTATGTTTAAGACCCTGTAGATCGGCATCCGTTCCTTCTCATAGCCAACTCCCAGAATATCCAAGCCACCTCACTGAGCGGCGCTAATCCAATAACCCTCAATGAAAAGCAAACCAGCACTATGGACTTCATCTACGCCCAGGAGAAGTTGTGCTGGATCCACATGGGCGATCCTCCCACTTCCTCCCAGCTAAAATGTGCCAAGTTTCCAAATGCAAAAAGCTTCATGGATGAACAGACCGTCAACATCTCTCTCAGCCTGCACCGTGAGTACCACATGCATAACTGGTATTTGCAGGTTTGTTAACTCAACCATAAGAATTTATTAAATTAAAATATCTGTCATCAAACATCACAAGTTAATAAGACGCCTAGACACAAAATTTGTCTATTTCCAAAATGTATTTTATATTATATTAGCATATTAACAGTGGATTTGAGATGTTTTGAGGACATTGGTTGAGAGGTAAGCCTCTCCATAACTATATTCCAAATTACATGATGAATGAACCAAGCAGAGGTTTATAAATGATAGAACAGAATTAGACCCAGGACAGTCCCTTGTGGAATGCAAGTGGTGATAGGAGAGATCTTGTTTTTGTTTGTCATTGGTAAGATAGTTTTCAACCAACTAATCAACACATCACATATTAAGACAAAAAAAAACTTGAGAGATAAATTTGCTCCTTTCAATGTTTTCTCTTCACACACTGTTCTGTTTTGAGTTCATTTTGGTGTACTTGGTCTAGACTAGGACTGCCAGGATGTCTCTGTATGAGCTCTAGCATAAAGGCTAAAAAAAATAACATCCTTTAGTATTAACCAAATCAAACATTGACTCATGGGTTACCTTAAAGGGAACTTTCCCATAAAATTAACATGTTTTTGGTACCGTTTGCCATTCACAGATTGATTTGTTAGTATTTATTCCTCTAACTTCAGCTCAGTCTGTGATTAACCTTAATGTGTCTTTGGGAACATGCAATTAGTGTCTTACAACTTAACAGTGACATAACTGCAGTGACATGTTCGTTCACAAAAGCTATGATTTTGGGTCTATGATCACTTGGATGTACTCGCTACTCCCCAAACTACCAAAGGATTTGCTAAAACACTTGTATGTGTAAGAACTTCTAAGACCTATCGTTACATCACAAGTACATTCATGCCCTCTGGGAGTTTCGGCATTGTTATTTGTTATCAAGTTTTACCTGTCACCCGCTTTGCTTTTGCTCTTTCTTTATCTGTGTTCAGACTAGATTAAACAGTCCGCTTGTTCTCTTGACTGTGGGAAAACTGTTTTGCGGTGTTGACACCCTAAATCTCTTCACTTCTCTTTTAAAAAATTTCTTAGGAGGCTACTTTGCTCCATAATTGGATGCTAACATAGGATTTATTAACATATTTTGCAATTTGCAGCTTCATTGTAGCAAAACCTATATAACATTTAATCCTTACTGTATTTTTTAAATGATCAGAATAATGGAAAATGTTTGAATAGACATTGTAGTTTAAATGTTTTAGTTATAAATAAAATATAAAATATTGTCACTCAGAGATCTCTCATCTTTTCACAATTTTTTTCTCCGTGTGTTCTAGATGTTATATGAAATGGTATAAATTTAGAGGATGACCTGAATGATTCACTCATCAAATGTGAGTTGAGCTGACCTGTATGTTGTTGCTGATGTGTCTAGAGAGCAGCCAGCTCGAGACTAAACACTGTCTTCTCTGATGAAGACCCTGTCAAGGTTGCTTGTGTGTTTCCACACAGAGAAAATGAGCACAGAGACAGCTCGGAGATGTTACTCTTTCTTCTGTGTGTTTCCACACAGAGGAACCAGTTCACTCAGGAAGCAGTTTTGCAGGAATTGTGAGCGGGTGAGATGGCAAGTTAGCACACAGTAGTTTACTGTTACGGGAAATAATCGCACCCTGTTCACTCCATAGCAATGATACAGACAGTTCATGGTGTTGCTGGTACTTGGACTTTAAGACTGGTATTGTAGAGCTTCCGACTAATTAATTGACAAAAATACATGTTATTATTTATTAAATTATGTAATTTTATATTACATACATGGATAATAAGTGTTATTCATAATATATCATTTATAATTATGCATTTAACATATGCCTTTATCCAAAGCAAATTACAATAGAGGGAGAAAAATTATACAATTTGTTATAAAGGCTAATTCGAACTTAGGCTGTTCACATAGAGCTCGTCTCAGCTGATCAACCTAACAAAAAAGTGTTTAGTGGAAAAGAATATTCAGAATAAGAGGATAAACTTTTTTTTTTAAATCAACATATAACCTAATTAATGTCACATGAAACATGTTGTCTGGATTGGAACTGTAGCCTCTGGAATTCTGCACTGCTACTACTCTGATATCACTCATTAACATCTGGATGTGAGATAGTGAAGAAAACCCTTTCTTGGATTTTACAGTCAGTGTAAGAACAGAGAAATGCTTCTAGCCTTGCTGTTTTAAGTCTTAAGATCATAACAAAGATCCTTTACCTGTTTGATCAGACACATATAAGATCTTAGACAACAGACCTTTGGCTGCACAAGATCCATCCATCCATCTTCTTGTCGTCTAAGTCCCTTTTCTGGGTCGCCACTGTGGAATGAACCTCTAACTCATCTGCCATATGTTTTACGCAGCAGTTGCCCTCTTAGCCGCAACTGACCACCAGGAAACATCCACACGCACTCATTCACACTCAAACACTATGGACAATTTTGTTTTTCACAAATCACCTGTACTGCATGTCTTTGGACTTGTGGGGGAAACAGAAGCACCCGGAGTAAACCCACGCAATCTCGAGGAGAACATGCAAACTCCACACAGAAATAGCAACTGACCCAGACAAAGCTCGAAGCAGCGACTTTCTTGCTGTGAGATAACCGTGCGACTCACTACGCCACAGTGACGCACAAGATCCAATATACACATTTTAAAAACTAGTTAAAATAATGTTGATGTATCCAGAAAGAATTATGTTTGTATGAACAAAAATTATTAAAACATTTCATAGTTACAACACATAAGTTATTGTAGGTAATTAACCATTCTTTACGAGCATCATTTGCTCTGTAATTAGAAACAACTAGAACATTTTTTTGTTTGTTACATAAACACGCAACATGCTAATAAACACCTAGATTGTCACATCATATTTATTATGCATGATCATGACATTTCAATATTCATTATATATCTTAACATAGCTTTTTTATTTTTTCATTAATTCACAGCACTAGGTGCTTATTGTCTTGACTACGCTGTGTATGTGGCCCATCATCTAAACTTATGAGTGGACTATTTTAAATATTAACTCTAGAACAAACTCTTGTGTGTCGACATAATTGTGAAATGTGATGAACATAGATAGTCAAGATAGTCACACTGTAGTTTGTATGAATTCACTATGATTTAACATAGATTTTATGCAATAGACGTGAAATATGTCATGGCCATGTGTAATAAATAAAATTGTGATTATATTTCTAGATTTATACATCGCCACTACGAATAGAAAATGACCATGGTAGCCCTTATTGCCCTTTTTGTTAAAAAGCAAGCATGGTGAATTCAGACATCACAGATGAAAGCAGTTTACATTCCAAAACTCAAGATTTATTGATTGATATTTCAGCTCACATATTTATGAGACAAAGGGCTTTTTATGCTTCATAACATCATTAGGTGGTTCTCTCTGACTGATAAACCTTGAACAATATTTTATCCCGCAGAGCTCTCTGCATTGTCCTAAGTTGCAAACGTCACAAGGCATAGGCCGCAAGTAAAAAAAAAACTGATTTTAGCATATTCTTAGCTTTTATACACAAAAACATAATTAGTTTTTTTGTAAGCTTATTGTTTTTGGTCTTGTTAACAGAACTGATCTGAATTGATAACTTAAAAGTTCATTGCAGAGAAAAACAGAAAATCTTTAAAAGCATTGCCTATGATCGCCGATGTCCTCAAAAGCAACAGCTGACTATTCCTTTCTTTTGTTTCACAATAGTGAGATCATCCATTTCCAGTTATGTAGGTTTCTACAAAAAACAGCTGCAAAACTTCTTCAAGAGATCATAAATCAGAGTATTCTCATTCATTGCTACATTGTTCAGAGCCACTGTGCCACCAGACCTCAGATAATTACAAGTTATCAAAGCCCTGATCTTCTCCTAACACGACCAATAAATCAACCAAGTCTGTTCTACAGAGAGCACAGGACTTTAGTTATCACAGTCTTCTCCCTAATGACCGTGTGACCATTATGCGGTAGGGACAGAATGACTGATTTATTTAATGAGTTCATATGTAGCAGATTGTCATGTGATTCAGGACCTCTGGGGCTTCATTGACTTCTGGCATAGAGGAAGAGGGATTCATGAGTCTTGTATGGTAGGTGAATGAGCACTCGCCTAAAATGCTAAAAGCAGCGAACCTTAATCTCATGTTCATTGTGTTGGAGGGGTGGTTGTTCCTAATGTACATGATTGTTGTGTAAAAGGCATCTTGCAGTTGCAATAATGGTTGCATCTACTTCAGACGTATACAAGTGGTAGTCGGTTTGTATCTTCAGTCATGCTTAAAGGTGCCATATTATGTGAAATCAACTTTTCTGAAATTTGTTGTTCATGCTATTTTATTTAAACTATATTCCTTTTCTGGGAGCTCAAAATAGTATAATATAAAACCACCCTTAGTTGTAATGCTACCCACTGACCACCATTGCAGTTGTGATGTTTTACCACAGTGTAAGAGTAGCAGAACCAGAGAAGAAGGGTTTTCTTTATTGTACCCATCATTAATATAGCTTTAAAAGTGACCTTTTGGACAGATATTTTGCAGAGTTCTTACCCCCAGATGAGGTGGAGTGGGTGTTAAAGGCAGATTTTTGGGGAAACTGAAATGGTGATTCAACAACATTAATTAATAAATATTGACTTTTGAAAGAAGTTCTATTGTTTAGAGAGGTCCCAAAATTATTCTAAATGCACCAAAAAAAGGCATAATAAGGGACTTTTAAACTGTCTATCATCCATATTTTTTGCTTTGTCTGGGACTTTCTGCAGTGGCAAAAGAGCTTACGTTTTTATTAAGAAATATTTGTTGAGAAAACAGAACATTTGTTTTATGCAAACAAAACTATTTGCTAATTAATATTGCAAAAGGCAACACTGTGCTTGTTAGTATTCATATGTTAAATGTTATGTCTCTAATAATATTAATCCGTTCTCTTTGCTGTGTGCATTTAAAAAATATTAAAGACTAATAAGCTTTGTTCAATCTTTTGGTTTGAACTCTTCGGTTCACAAAATTACAAAAGTCTGCCGCTTCAGATTCTCTTTGCTTTTAGTCACAGTCTTTTCACTGTTTGCAATTTTGGCATTTTGAAATTACATCAATATTTACTGATTATGAAATCTCAGCACGTTGACATCTATGACCCATTTGAGAATCAATATGTCACATTTTGGTGCATCCATACGGCTGGGACATGCATCATTCACAAAATTTGCTTAATTCTGTTGTAGGCACCACTATTTAATGGAAATGGTCAAATGTTGTTTGTAGTTATTTGATGCATCAGCTTGTTATATTCAAGACATCCGAGAGCTCCTGTAACTGTTGCTCTGATGAAAGAGTCGTCCATTCATAAGATTCCCAGGCCTCAAAGACACTTGATGCTTTGTTCCTCTCTCTCTTCTTAAATCTCCTGTGTTTCTGTCACAGATACACTTAAGCTTCGCTTTAACAGTGGCCTTGTAACCTTGCCTTATCTACCACAGTTACACTTGGCATAGAAACAGTCACATGCCTATGTCAGTGCCCACTTAGCAAACTTTACTTTCTCGTCTCTATTTTCAAAATCTCAATTCTAGTTCTGATTAGTTACAGATGACCTAGCCATGTATTGCTTAACATTTTTCTTCTAAAGAAATAAAGTGGGAGGCAGAATGATGAATTTGGTTTTGCAGAAGTATCAGGATGACGTGCCCTCTGGAAGGACACTGAGGTTTGCAGTTTTGTGCAACAGGTACTCTGGATGTTTGTTTAGTCTGGCTCAGGGCTTGTGTCACACTTCCCGACAGGACTGCTGTTTACTGGACTTCCTAGAAAATTGTGAGGACTGGTGGTTGTTTTTTTTGTGCAAAATATCTCTTAAGTCTTGGGCTCATTAGCAGATTCCTCCATCAAAGAAAAGAGTACCGCAAGGAACAGGAAGTAGAGCGGCAGCTGTTGCAACAGCAAGCGTTATAGGAGGCCAGTCAGCACAGCTGGAGCTCTGGCACGACCACGTAAATAGATTCTTATTGTTGGAGACGGGGGAGAGAAATGGTATTCACTGAATTATCATTTCAAACTCCTTTCCCAGAATTGAGCGCTTTCGATTGCCAAATCCATCTCTGTGTTTAGGGAAAGATGCAAAACTGCAGGGTCAATGGCTTAGATTAGAGTTAGGTTTTAGAGGTAATGTTTTGTATTGATTTAGAGGATTTGTTTTGTTTGTTTATTTTAACATATGTTTTTTTTCTTACTACTGTTTTCATTTTAGTGACACCCAGAACACACCAAGACATATTTGTTGTATTGTTCATCATAGCTTTGTTGATATATTCATTATTATTTATTATGTTAGATTTTTTGCCTAGTTTGTGTATGTGATCATTATAATGTTGCATGCAGGCATTAAAATACTTAATCCCAAAAGATTTATTTTAAAACACAAATTAGCATACCGAAATGGCTAAAACTTAATGCGTATCGGGAGGTTAAAGGTAAGGATTGTCCCAGTTTTGGCTGTTTATAAATGTATATATTTTTTGTTGAGTTATGTTTTTGATGTTCATGTTATTAAACAAATAACAACTTCTAAATCATTTACAGCAGTTTCTATTACTTTTGGATTCAAACTGCCCTCTTTAGCAGGAGACTGCGCTAATATGGTTGGTAGCATTTAAGCCGTTATGTCTACAGTGCTACAATAATTATTTGATTTTGTTGATTATTGTCGGCATTGGAATCGAACATCATCAAACTACATAGTTGACTGGTCAGCATGCACAGTTTGTATGGGTTAAATATCGAAGTTGTTATAAAAACAAGTAGAAATATTTTTCATACAAGTTATTAAAGGTGATGAATACTGTTGATCAATAAACATCCTCAAAGAGGTAATTTGATGGCTTCATTTTAGCTTCTGACGACACTCTCACGTGAATAAACTAGCTTATGCAGTCACATGAACACGCTTTCCTGAATACACGAATTCATGAAGTTCTGCAGTTAAGGTTATATGGAGAATGATTAGCATGGATGCAGACTGCTAACTTAGAGCTTTAGAGTCTTTATTTCACCCTGACCAATCCACGTTGCTCTGATTAGATTCCAGAGCGTCTGACCATAGGATCATCATTTTCTAATTTTCATGCTTTCCTTTAAAACGGAACCTGGTAAGTTATAGCCTATATAAATCTTGATATATACACAAGGTAACAAGCTCAGAAAAATCCTTTTGAAATGTAATGCTCTTAAATAGACAGACAGTGTTTGTTTCCTTTTTTAATAAAATGATTGTCTACTAATGCAAATTTTTATTCTGTAAATATCTAAAGCCAGCAATTACATCTTGAATGAGGTGGAGAGAATAATGAAAAAGTAAAGCAAAGTGGAAAAAAAATAACAGAATGAATATTTATATTTATACAAATGTAATGTCTACACACACAAAAATGAGTTGTAGTGTACATTTTTTGCATTTTTTAATACAGTTGGCTAATCTGAGGGGGGAAAAGGGCTGACTAATAGGACAATAGGAATAAAAGGAAGACATTTAAAGTGGTGTAAAAGTTTGAAGAAGAAACTTTTGAGTGGAGTGGACCTTTAATGATCTTATGACATTGAGTCAGAGTTTCATGCTAACACTCAAACGCTAGCATTTGCGCAGGCATGCATAAAACTCATTGGCCCTCATTCATAAAAGAGAATTAGGATGAGTTTCTGTGGAAATTATTTTTACATTAGTGCTTATGAAGTACATTTCAGTGGATTCATTTTCACATGAATGTCCTCATTGGTTCCAGAGAGAAAACTTATGAATGAAAAGGGAACAGAAAGAGAACTCCCAATTATATCTATTTTATTCAAATATATTTTTGTTATGAATGAATTAGTTGACATTTCACTCATATTAATCATATTTGGACAATTATATTCAATTGCAATTGAGTATAGTAGTTATAAATAATTATTATAAGAAAAAATGTTTTGTTAGAATTCAATATGCATGTCTGAAAATCTTCAGTAGTGAATTATTCCCTTTTCACCCATTTTGTCTTTAACGTTTCTGGGAATATCATTAAGTTTAAAGTAAACTGGAAAGCAACAACTTGTAAAATCGAAACAGCGGTCAATGCCCTTCTGTGTTTTAAAAACATGTGACTTTCCTAAAGTTCTTCTTTCTATCTTTCCACTGAGTCAGTCAGGAGCTAGAAATAGATCAATAATAAGCTACAAGTAAAGTCAACACTAAAATGTTACTTTTCTTTCTTTTCCTCTTTGACAGATATGGAGCAGATGGCCATCGATTGGCTGACAGGAAACTTCTACTTTGTGGATAATGTGGATGACCGAATCTTTGTATGCCGCCATGATGGTGTCATCTGTGTCATGCTGCTGGACATGGAGCTCTACAGCCCGAAAGGAATCGCTCTGGACCCAGCCATGGGGTGAGGGCAACAGTGACAAACGACACACTTTCATACATTTAGTTCTGTTCTGAAGAGCTCCAGCCCCAGATATGAGAACCCATGAGCCTCACATTATATCCGGCTTTGCGTTGATGACTAAACTGAAGATTTTTCCACTATTAGCAGCATTAGATTCTGCTGAGACGCCTGTGTTCCTGGTGACTGAGTAGACACTTCCTCATATTTCCTGTAATTCTGAAAAAACATGAAAAAAGAGATGGTACTACAAATTTTTAGTATGTATAAAACATACATAAATTCTTAAATAGAAAAGTTTCTAAAAGTAAATTTAGACCTATTTATTTGGTATTTATTTTAATTATTAGTAAGTAAAAATAATGTTTAGTTTTTGTTCACTTTTGTATTTAGTTATAATAGGGTATTTTATATGTGCAACTTTCTCCTGTATTTAGCTTAAAAAAAAGTAATTCAGTAGCAACTACATCGATGTTAATTGTTTTAAAAGTTGTCCCTGCAAAGCAACACATTTTTTTTATAGATCATGTATTCATGTAATCAAGATTCATGCATTTCATTTTACACAAATTAATTAATTAATAATTAATTAAATTTGATAATTTTATTATCATCTGGAAATCTGTTTGTATTTTATAATACCCTTCTTTCTTCTAGGAAAGTGTTCTTCACAGACTATGGGCAGACCCCGAAGGTGGAGCGCTGTGATATGGATGGCCAGAACCGCACTAAATTGGTCGACAGTAAAATTGTCTTTCCTAACGGAATCACTCTGGATCTGGTTACCAAGCTGGTGTATTGGACCGATGCTTACCTGGATTATATTGAGGTTGTGGACTACGAAGGCAAGAATCGGCACACCATCATTCAAGGCTTACTGGTGAGTGTGAAGGTTGCATTCTTAAACTTTAGCAGAGGACGGACACACGCTTGCTGCGTGAAATATGTTTGTTTGGAACCTTGAACTCTGTCTCTGGATGTCACATTGATGTCATCACTCTAAAGTTATGGAACAGAGAGAGACTCACATGATAACTGGAATAGGAAGATCAACATTAGCTCATCTAACACCGACTGCTGGGGTATGTTTTTGGGAATTGCGAAACTGTTAAATGTCACTTTTTTCAGTGTTCTGTGTAGTGCCAAAATAAGCACTGTTCAAGCTCAAATGTTAGATGTTTTCTTTAAAGTGACTTAACCATCAAGTAAAAACTCAAATTATAAAAAAAAGTTAATGTTGAGGATTTTTATGTTCAAAGTGTTTACTTGTTTCTGTTTTGTACTTGTGACTACTATTTTTAAATGAGTCTTTTGAGAAATGCATTCAATGATTTTTTTTGTCAGTTACTAGCATTCATTTGATATGAATCAACTCTTTTGATAAATAGGCTGAATGAAGAATTCAATTATTCACTAGTGGAGATGGGGAACTGATGTTACATATTGTATTATTGCCCTTAAATAGTCTCATAATTTTTGGAAAAATATTGAGACTTTGGAAAAAAGAGAAGTATCTTTTTTTTCTTATTTTCCAGATTTTAAAGCACTTTATAAATCGTATTATTGGTTAGATGATAATAATATAATTGTACTATTGTAAAAGAACAGATTGGGTGCCGTTTTAGTGGTTTATGCTTTATCTAACAGTTGCTAACATTTAGTTTTTAATTGTGCTTAACAGATTGAACATCTTTATGGCCTAACAGTGTTTGAGAACTATTTGTATGCCACCAACTCTGCCAACAACGCAAACATGCAGCCCAAACCCAGTGTGATTAAAGTCAACCGATTCAACAGCTCAGACTTCCAGGTAGTGACTCGTGTGGATAAAGGTGGCGCTCTACATGTTTACCATCAGAGGCGCCAGCCCACAGGTACAATCCTTGTTTTTTTTCTCTAACTTTTCAGAATTTGAGTTCTCAAGCATTTAAAGTAGGCACAAAACTAAAACAACGTTAGGCATTTCAAGACTGGCAATCCATTGTCAAACAGACTAAAATTGTGAGCAGAATAAACAGATATATAGGGTGATTCAAAAAGAATGTCACAACTTTAAAACCTGAGAACTGCAAAGAAGAAAAGGAGAGTCAAGCTCTTTCTGTTGTCGATTTAAGTTATTAAGTACTCTTCACATGGATTAATTAGCCAAGGATGCAGATTTTGAAGTTGTGGCATTCTTAATAAATCACCCTCTGTTACGATTGGATTGTACATAGTTTTGTTCTTAGTCACTTCTATTCGCTCAAAGACCACCTCTTCTTTTTAGTTCAATGTTATGTAAATAAATCAAATTGGTTCTATGTTAAAATCTCTTATTGATACCCTTTACATTGTCCGTGAGTAAATCTGACTACTTTGTACCAAAAATAAAAAAGGTCCCATGTTCTCCCATTGCAATGAATTATTGTGACTAGGCAGCTTTGGCAACTTTGGCAACTGTTACAACTAAGGGCAGTAAAGCTGTATTTATACTTCTGCGTCAACTCTACGAATTGCCTGTTGCGGAGGCTACGCGTGCAAACATTTGTCAACAACACCGTTATAGTTGTGCGCTTCGTCTGTGCTGTCTTTGCTCTGATCAATGTTGCTGTGATAAAAATGCCAACTGCAAGCAAACCAAAACAAAACACAACAGATGTTAACAAATTACAAGTTTTATTCACCTTATCACAAATCATTTCAACATAACTTCTTACACACTGCTGTTGCTGTAGAATCACTGTCTCTAAGCTGATCAATATCACAACATGGTGTGTTGACCATACTAACTTCTAGCTAGCTAAACTCAGCACAGATAACAAAGGTTATTTACTTTGTTAAAGTTTTACTTCATTTTCAGTGTTTAACATGGAGCGAAAGCCCAGAAAGAGAGAGGAAGAGCTTGCTCGGCTCCACTTTAGCCAATCACGGAGCTCGCGCTCTGTAAAGCCTTGACGCGAAGTTAGAAAGGCGTGCATCGAGCTTCGCAGAGGGGTCAGTGAGAGGTTACGTGAGCACACAGCCTTCGCAGAGGGCAATTCGTCAAGTTGACACACAAGTATAAATAATGCTTAAGGAGGGAGGCTAATAGTCAGTTGAAGAAACAGAAACTATATAAACTATTTTACTTATTGAAATACATTTGTTTGATCATGGCTTTTCTTTGGTAACATGCAGTGACTTTACAGACCTGTTTTGCAACAATGAAATGTATTTTTTTTAAGTTTGCTGCTTATTCTTGAGATCTATTTGACATTGAACAAATAGATCAAAGTATGGAGTCAATGCTTATAAATATGCTCAAGACATTCACAGTGAGACTTATAAAGTCTTAAATACATGTACAGTTGACTTAAAAGGAATCAGTTAAGGTTAAGGCTTTCTTTTAGTAAAGAGAAAAACACCAGAGCTGTATCAAAGAACTCATTAAAGCAGGTTTGAGCAACTAAAAAAATCAAAACTGGAGAGACAAGTTTTAACAAGGCTATAGATATGTATGAATTAAAAATGTTTTTTTTAATTATTCGGTTTGGTCATTAAAAAAAAAAAGTTTAACGTCATGGTTATGATTTTAAAGCAAGTTTTAATTTTCAAATGGCACCACACCCTTGGATCCTACCTGCCAGTCTGTAAAATGATAAAAATATTTTGATATTGTTTTTTTTATTATATTTTCTAAATCACCCTCTAAATCCACCCTTCTGTGGATTTTGCATAAGAGTGTTTTAATTGTTCTTTTGAGTGGTTTTAAAACATTCTTCAAAGTCTTAAATTGAAGTCTTCAAAACTTGCAGACACCTCACATTCATTTAATCTCGAGCTATTGGTGATTTGGTTGTAGAATTTATGGGAACAGTCCTAAATATTTTTTAACAATTCATAACTTTTTCAGTGTTATCATTCAATGTAGTGTTTGTGTTTGTTTCTTGCCTCCTGATGATAAACATTGTTTACACAGTACGGAGTCATGCCTGTGCTCTTGATCAATTTGGTAAAGCTGGTGGTTGTTCGGACATCTGCCTCCTGGCAAACAGTCACAAGTCTCGTACCTGCCGCTGCCGATCTGGCTTCAGCCTTGGGAGTGATGGAAAATCCTGCAAGAGTTAGTCAAATCTGATTATATTCCCTTTAAATAAGCTACAAAACAGGTTGTTTGTATTTACCTACTTGGTTTACTCTGTATTTACCCACTTGGTTCAAGACACATTTTCTCCTCAGAACCAGAACATGAGCTCTTCCTGGTGTACGGTAAAGGCCGACCCGGTGTTATCCGTGGCATGGACATGCACTCAAGCGTATATGATGAACACATTGTCCCTATTGAGAACCTGAATAACCCAAGAGCACTGGACTTCCATGCAGAGAATGATTTCATCTATTTTGCTGATGCTACAAGCTACATCATCGGCCGGCAGAAGATTGATGGCACCGAGAGAGACATCATAGTGAAAGACGGTGAGCACAGATTGATGCAAACTTTCTTCATCAAATCATCCCACAAGCATATTTATGTTGCTATCTGCTCAACAGGAATCCACACAGTTGAAGGTATCGCTGTGGACTGGATGGGACACAACCTTTACTGGACCGATGATGGACCCAAAAAGACCATCAGTGTAGCCAAGCTGGAGAAAGCTTCTCAAACACGCAAAACTCTCATTGAGGGCAAGATGACCCATCCAAGAGCTATAGTGGTAGACCCTGCTAATGGGTAATGGCTGTTATTTCTTTTGCTTTATTACCTTTCAGCTGGTTCTTGGTCTGTCATGTTGTTAATCCAGCTAGTGAAGATTATTGTAATGAGCAGATCCAACTGTCAATCCAAAAACATACATCCATATATCATTAATGCTTTTTTGCTAATTTGCTACTCTAAAACTGACATTACATTGGTGACTAATAAAGGACATAATTGCAAAAGCCCATGTAAAAATCTAGTGTCAAATGGTGCATAATGATTCTATCATGAAATGAAGTAAATTTTCTGTTTTACTCAAAAATTTCTTCCACACAATGATTATAGATTTTATTTTACTCCTACCTCAGCTGTTATACAATGGCACCAGGCATCTCTAAATACCTTCAGAGCCTGTTTCCAACAGATTTATCCATCCTTAAGAGAATATTTAGTCATTTTAGCCTTTAGCTTTTTTTTGTTAATGAAACGAGGATTGGGAACTCAGGTGGAGGGGGACATTTCAGAATTTGTATTAGCTATCGATTGGGTGCAGGGCTGTCTGAAATTCTTTTTGTACTCTGTTTTCATTACTGAATCCAATAAAAACACATTTTTCAAATGCAAATAAGTTAAATGGTGAATAATCTACTTGTTTGTGTCAAAAAGTTAAGCACAATCCTCTTTTTAACTACTAAAACATCAGCCAAGTAAGATGGGAAGAGTTCATTTAGATTTGATTTCTGAATGAGAGCTCTGTTTGTGTTCTCAGAATGATGTACTGGAGCGATTGGGAGGAGGAGCCTAAAGAAATGAATCGTGGCAGTATCAGAAAGGCTTGGATGGATGGCTCAAATGCTGGTGTCCTGTTAACCTCTAAAACTGTGCTTTGGCCCAACGGCCTCAGTCTGGACACCCAACAGGGCCTCTTGTACTGGGTGGATGCATATTATGACCGCATCGAAATGGTGCTTCTTAACACCACAGAACGGCGGGTGAGGGTTTATTGTTTATTTTGCACTTGTCTAGATGATATTTATTAGTGTTCCCATACAAAAAACAACAGATTTGACACTGGGATATGTAAATTCAATAATTTTTTTCTTGGCCCAGACTGTGTATGAAGGACAAGAGCTGAACCATCCTTTCGGTCTCTGCCACTATAAGAACTTCCTCTTTTGGAATGAGTACCGTGGTGGAGGAATCTACAAGCTAGACCAGACCACAAAGAAAGCCACCTTGTTACGCAATGAACGGCCACCGATCTATGAGATCCGAACCTATGATGCACAACAACAGCAAAGTATAGCACGACATTAATTTTTTAAGTTTACCAACTTTTCTCAGCAGCTACATGAGGAGCTTGTCACAATTACAGAAATATTTTATGTGTTTATTTTGATTGATTTAATTTTTTCTGTATGTGTTTTGTAGTTATAGGCTCAAACGTGTGCCGTGCTAACAATGGTGGCTGCAGCAGTCTGTGCCTTCTGACCCCCACCGGACGATCCTGTGCATGCGCCGATGACCAGATTCTGGACATGGATAACAAGACCTGCAAAGGTAAATGGGTTGTCATTGAGTGTATCCTGAAGTTTTAACTTTTCTCCAAACAATATGAATGCATTTGAAAGCATTGTGGGTTTTTAAATTTCACCATGTGTTTTGTTGCTTTCCCAGCAAACCCTTCCTATGTGCCTCCTCCAAAGTGCCAGCCTGGAGAATTTGCTTGTAAGAACAATCGTTGCATTCAAGATCGCTGGAAGTGTGATGGCGACAACGATTGTTTGGACAACAGTGACGAGACCCCTGAGTTGTGCCGTTAGTGTCTTTTTTTTCATTGATTATTAAGCAAATAATGTTAAAGAAAAAAAGTGATGTTTTCAAAGGAACACTCTTAAACTAAAGATGAAGCTCTTTGAATGCAATTTAATAGTACTGTAAAACCTAGTTTGTCACAGACATTATTCTCTAATTTACCACAGAGTGGGCCACAGTTTATTGAAGTGATCATTTAGAATTAAGAAAAAGAAAACCTTTTCGCCTTCTGCTATAATCGATAAGTTAAAAATATTCACAATGTTTCAGAAACTAAACCAGAACTCTAAAACTGATCTTATGCTTAAAATAAATAATTTTAGTGATATTTGTTTTTTTTTTTACTAATAATGGTGTTACTGTTAATAATGGTGTGCCAATCCCAAATTCTTCCAGCTTGAGATGTGACATGAATTTATAAAGAAAACTGAAGTATAAAGTACGAATTGTAATTAGTGGTTTGAACGTTGTTCTTAATTCTGTCTAAAAAAGTTTTTATTTGGCCATACATGAGTTGTCTAGCGGAGGAACTAGTACTTTATTTTTAGTAAAAAAAAACATTCAGTCCTCCAAATCATGTGATGATGGAAATCCCCTCACTTGACATCCCCACATTTTCTGGAAAATTATACAAGATTGTGTAACACTAAAATGAATGTTTTTTAAGGGATTGTGTAGACAGATACCCTTCAAAGTAACAGTAGTTCATCCTGTATGTCACAGATATAAAATTAGATGTTTACAAAATACCTATATTTGGTTGCATGCAAATACATGATTATAGTTTAAGAAGTGTCTTAAGTATTACATAGTTTCATATTATGTTTGTGACAATATTTTGCCTTCATTAATAATCTTTTTTGAGAAGTAATTGATATAATTCAAATTAAATGAACCATGCAATACCTGTGGATAGACTAATTAACTTTTTTTTATGTAAAATCTCCGTCTTCGATTGACCTTATGGATATGATGGTTGGCAATTTCTGGTTTACATAAATGTGCAATTTTTTGTAAGTTGAAACCTATACTTATCCAGTCTTCATCCAGACAACCAGATGGCAGTATTAAATGAGTTGTGCTTTATATAATTACAACAAACAAACCGCACCTATTCTGGATTTAAACCCTGATGTTTTTCTCTTTTCAGACCAGCACACTTGTCCAGCAGACCGATTCAAATGCCAGAACAACCGCTGCATACCCCTACGCTGGCTCTGTGATGGAGATAACGACTGTGGAAATGATGAAGATGAGTCCAACAGCACCTGTTTGGGTAATTTGATAGTCATTAAATGTTTAAACCTAATCGTGCAGTGATTATTTGCAAGTTTTGAAAAAAAAAAGACAGGTGTACTTTGATCCCTATTTTTGTCTCCCAGCACGCACATGTCCATCTAACCAGCACCCTTGTGCTAGTGGTCGTTGTATTCCTGTTTCCTGGACATGTGACCTGGATGATGATTGCGGTGATCGCTCCGATGAGCCAGCATCCTGTGGTATGTCAGTTTGACGCCTATAACCAAGATGTACTGGTTAGCAATTGTCTTTATTTTGTCACATACCTTGTGTCTCTTCAGCATACCCCACCTGCTTCCCGCTGACTCAGTTCACCTGTGCAAACGGACGCTGCATCAATGTTAATTGGCGCTGTGATAATGGTGGGTTTCTATTGCTGCTCATAGTATATTTGTGTTGTATTTGTGTTTTTTGTGAGTAGCAGTGGTGTGTTTGCCCTCAGATAATGACTGCGGGGACAACAGTGATGAAGCCGGCTGTAGTCACTCCTGCTCCAGTGTGCAGTTTAAATGCAACAGTGGGCGATGTATACCAGAGTACTGGACATGTGATGGAGACAACGACTGTGGTGATTACAGCGACGAGACTCATGCCAACTGTACCAATCAGGGTGAGAAGTTCCTCTCAAACATTTCTGCGTTCTTAGTTTTTTGACACAGTAATGCCTTTCATTCTTCCTTTGCTAAAGGTATTCAGGAGAGATGTAATTAGAGAAATCAATGAATTCTCTCTGCTTTAACAAAATCCTTTTATGTGCACCTCTACATCTTCAAGCTATTTTTAAAAGTTGTACTCTTACTTGAATTTAATTTAAGTGAAGGGGTTCCCCACATTTCAAACAGAAAAAAGGAACAATGTTAACAAAAACAAAAACAAAAAATATCCCAGCATCTCAAATGTCCTTAATGGTTCAGAAAAAGACTTCAACCTCTTTCACGGGTTGGACTAGTCATGATTTTAACATTTGCGTGTTTAGAAGGCAAGTTTAATTTCAAGAACAAAACTTGCATCAGAAATTGAACAAGTTAAAACAACTGCTAGTTTAAAGGCTGGCATAAATTGAAACGAATCTAGTTTGCTGAGTATTTCCAGTGCCTTCTTGCTGAAAGCCTATAAAAGCACGGTTGTATTGATTATTATCAATTCTCTCTCAGCTCTTCTATGTTGTTTGTTGTTTTCATGAAAATGTGTAATGAGCACCATCCAGCTGTGGATTTGTACTTAGCTTCTGTCAGTGACACATGACCAAAAATTTTTCAAGATTTTGCCAAGCTGACCATTGTTTGCTTTTCACCTCAATGTGGTTTCCATCATCAGCACCCATTGTTTTGTGTAGAGGCGCATTCGTATGTAAAACAAAAATGCGTTTATGTGTATAATATTAGATATTAATCAAGCGAAAAGATATTTTGATAATCTTCCTTCCTCTGATCCACTCTCAGGAAAGGTGGGGCTGACATGCTTATAAAATACGTTTTATATTTTGATTTGAACTGAAAAAATTATAGTATGATGGTTGCAGTTCCTCAGTTCTCAAGTACTCGGAGTACATTTTTAGAGATCTAGTTTTTACTTAATTTTTTTTGTTTATTTTTATTTTATTTGTAGCTTTGCTTGAAAACGAAATTTTCACTGACTACTCTTTTCCACTCCTAGTTTTCAGAGCTATTATATTAAAGGTTGTAAATATGGAAAATATATATTGGAAATATGCTCATTCTTCAACTACCAGTAGATAATTATGTCGATCATCTTTTTAAATCAGCTGTTCTCTAGTTCTGGTGATACCATTTTCAAAGAGTTTTCTTTTTATAACAAATTTTCTAAACTTGACTCTGCTTAGTTTCATTGTGTAGTAAACCAATTGACATTTTTAGGCCAATATTGTTCTGACCTAACTGTGACTGGAACTACGTTTGTGTAGTCTCTCATTTGCCTTTGTAGGTTGTTGGAAGTAAGGTGCTGTGCAGAGTTATTTTCAAGTTAAATATTATCATGCTAACTCCAAGAAAACTGTAACTGTAACTATTAACAAACTAGTCCTTATGAAATTGATTGTTTGCCACTGTTAAGTTTGTTGTATATACTAAAAGGCATTTGTTGACTTCTCTTGATATCTTCTAATTTTTTTGTTGTGGAAATTGCTATTGAAACTACATGAGATTACTATCAGGTTTCTAAACTGAAACAGTCATCTGTTTATGTAAGATGTTGTATTCATGCTGCTCAAGCATGTAGGTGTTATTTGGGTTAGTCCACTCCAGTAGATCCCTAGACAAACCTTTCCCTGTAAATGGACAAGGTCTGGTTTTTAGGTCTCGCTCTGCAGAATTCGCCTTGCCATGAGGGAAAGCCATTATGTTCAATACCTAATGAAAGATGTCACTGTGCTAGTCCTGGGAGGCTGTTTATGAGAAAGTTTGCTATGGACTAGAGATGGGAGTTGTTGTTAGTTACAGTCATTACAGTCATTGTACAGTTAGTTACAATTATTTTTGATTTCAGCAAGCTTATTAGCTACCTTAAACAAAGAAGAACCCGAATCTGAATTGAAATGTGTGTTTCTTTCCAGCCACACGGCCTCCTGGTGGATGCCATGATGATGAGTTCCAGTGCCGAATGGATAGTTTGTGTATTCCAAGGCGCTGGCGTTGTGATGGAGACACAGACTGCATGGACCGCAGTGATGAGAAGAACTGTGAGGGTGCTACTTCTACGTGCGACCCGGCTGTCAAGTTTGCATGCAAGGACTCTGGTAAGTTCTCATACTCAAAATAAATACGGTGGCCCATTTTGCAATTGTACCAATAGTTCTATTTTACAAAAGTTATTTCTTTTTTGCAGTTAAAGTACTGCTGGAGAGTCCTAATCGTATGGATTAGTCTGAAACTAAACTTTTTGTTCCTTTAGCTCGGTGTATCAGCAAGGCCTGGGTTTGTGACAGTGACAGCGATTGTGAGGATAACTCAGATGAAGAAAACTGTGAGGCTTTAGAGTGTAAGCGTTCACATCATGTTTGTGCAAGCAATGACTCCATCTGCCTGCCTCCGGAGAAACTCTGCGACGGGAATGACGACTGCCCAGACGCCTCCGATGAAAAGCTTTGTAGTAAGAGAAACTTTTTGTGTTTTTAAAACTGCTCTGTGGGATTTTGTTGGATCATGTTGATGTTATTGCATATTTTATTTTCTTTATTTATATTTTTTAAACAATCTTTATTATTTTATTTTCATGCTTCGTTCATCTTTTAGGGTACAATATGTGTTTCAGAACTCAGCCTGTTGTTGACATAACCTTTTCATTTGAAACACTAGTGGCAAAATGTTTGTCGTTGTACATTTTAAGTGGTAAAGATTTACTGTAAATATGTTTTCTCAAAGATGTTTAATATTTATCTCCTCCTATTTATCAAAATTCTGCACAAATGAAGTTTTTGATACATTTTATGTTAAGGGACTATTTGAAAGTTTAGTCTTTTTAACAAAATTATGAAAAAAGTACATGCAAAAGTTTGTAAAACAGTCAAAACTTAGGAGCTAAAAAAGAGAGATAATTGATTTTACGTTAATGTTTGTGTTGGATACGTTTTTAATTGTTTGACTGTAAAGAAATGTAATTGTAAAGAAATTGTAAAAAAATTTAGTTTATGATTAAAATAAATTAGAATAACATAATAAAAAAGAAAATTGGTCAGATGTGCAGATGACCTACATTTCATAATTAGGGTTGAAAAACATTTCATATCAAATACAGATTTAATAATTGTTTTGCATATTTAATACAGTATGCTGCATTGTTTTCAGATCTTTGCACCATGGACAATGGAGGCTGCAGCCATAACTGTAGCATTGCACCTGGTGAGGGCGTCCTGTGCTCCTGTCCGGCTGGCATGGAGCTGGGCTCCGACAACAAAACCTGCCAGATTCAGAGCTTCTGCGCCAAGCATCTCAAGTGTAGCCAGCGATGTGTTCAGGAGAAAGCAACCGTTAAGTGTGCTTGCTATGAGGGCTGGGCACTCGGCCCTGATGGCGAGAGCTGCAAGAGCACAGGTAAAAAAAAAAGGTGTCTCCTTGCTCTTTTTCAGATGTTACATGCTCTCTGGTACTACAATAACATTCCGGCAAAGATAAAATCAAAGTTACATTTTGTCATACCTGGCTTTGCTTTTTCAATAACCTGAACCCTTTAAATGCTAGCTTTACACTAAAATATAGTTTTCATTTTTGTTTTGACAGCTCTGATTGATCTTGTTTATATATTAAATATTTTTTCTTCTTGTTTTAGCTTGTTAAAAATACGTTGTTACACACTGTAGTTCTTCCCTAAAACTTATAGTGCACCTATTGTGATTTTGAATGGTTTCTTTTTTTTATTTTGGAGGTGTCCAACAAAAGGTTGACACGCATGCAAGGTCGCAAAAGCATTTAATTAATTTTACAGGATTTGGTTGCAATTCATAACTCATTTAGAGGGTTATTCATGTTAAACCGATCCTTTACATGAATCAACAGGGAGAAGATTATTGGGTTGAGCTTAATCTCGGTCACTTTTGATAGTTTTTTTATTCTGGTTGTTTTGTCTATTAATAAAACACAGAGTACAATATACACAACATAAAGCAACAAATATCCTTTTAAAGCCTAAGTCAAACTCCCTGTGATAGAATAAAGAGTCTGAGTCAAGGCTTGTCATTTTCAGGGTTCTGCATGAAAATATGTTTCCAGTTTCATACTCCACATACACTGTGTGCAGAATTATTAGGCAAATGAACATTTTGGCCACATCATCCTCATTATGCATGTTGTCTTACTCCAAGCTGTATAGGCTCGAAAGCTGCACGCAATGTTGATAGTGAAAAGATCAAAACACTGACAGAATCCATGGATGGCAGGCTTTTGAGTGGCCTTGCAAAGAAAGGTGGCTATATTGGTCACTGATTGGTTTTTGTTTTGTTTTTGAATGTCAGAAATGTATATTTGTGAATGTTGAGATGTTATATTGGTTTCACTGGTGAAAATAAATAATTGCAATAGGTATATATTTGGTTTTTGTTAAGTTGCCTAATAATTATGCACAGTAATAGTCACCTGCACACACAGATATCCTCCTAAAATAGCTAAAACTAAAAACTACTTCCAAAAATATTCAGCTTTGATATTAATGAATTTTTTGGGTTCATTGAGAACATGGTTATTGTTCCATAATAAAATTAATCCTCAGAAATACAACTTGCCTAATAATTCTGCACTCCCTGTAGAATAAATTAATTTTTTATCAATAAGACTCAGATAAGCTATACAATTTTACCTTCCTACATCCAAATCTCTGTGAAAGGCTTGCATAGCCCTGCTTGCCCTGATGCGATGGAGAGCAGTTACATTGATGTTTTGGGAGGAGTTTGTTGTTTTGACATAATTGATTGATGTGGGAGAAGGTTGTATGAACTGGCATAAGATTAAGCAGACTAAAAGGCCATGCTTTAGCAACCCTGAGTCAATGCTTTCTTATTAAAAGCAATGATTTGAGGCACAAAGTTCTTTAGATTTAAAACTCCAACAGGGCCATTTGTTATATATATGTTTTTTTAATATGTTTTTTTAATTATGTCTTTTTCAATTACTTTCTATACAAAATGAACTAAAACAAAGCAGAGTAAAACCATAGGGCATCATTTACTTTGTTATTTTCTTTAGATCCTTTCAAGCCTTTTATTATCTTCTCCAACCGTCATGAGATCCGTCGAATTGACCTGTACAAGGGGGAGTTCAGTGTGCTAGTGCCTGGCCTGCGCAACACTATAGCCCTGGATTTCCACTTCAACCAGAGCTCCCTCTACTGGACTGATGTTGTGGAGGACAAGATCTACAGAGGAAAGCTTTCAGAAAACGGAGGTGAATTAAAGATTAAAGTTTAAAGTTCTTAATTATATTAGAGGACACAGTCCCCTGAGAGGGGGATTCGTTAGTGTGCATAACCTGATTTAGTAACCACCATGGGAAGCACATTTCTTTGGTTCATTGAAGCTAATGTGAGTTTTTTTCTGTTGTGATTGGCTGGACTTTGAAAGTCATTAAAGTCATTCCTCTATGTCTTGTATTTCAGCCCTTACCAGTTTTGAGGTGGTTATCCAGTATGGTCTTGCCACTCCTGAGGGGCTGGCTGTAGACTGGATTGCAGGAAACATATATTGGGTGGAGAGTAACCTGGATCAGATCGAGGTAGCAAAGCTTGACGGTACCATGCGCACAACTCTGCTGGCTGGAGAGGTGGAGCATCCACGTGCTATTGCACTCGACCCAAGAGATGGGTATGACTGAGGGTTTTTTGGCTATCAGGTTTTCCGCTGAGTCTTGAAAGTGTAATATTTGAATACCTACATTTTAGGCCTTAAAAAGTGTTACATTCACTGTTCTAGGTCTTAAGAAATAATTTTGTCACAGGTCTTATTTTTCTGATATCCGTGCAAAGTTCATTTGATATGTGTTTTTCGCTGTTGCTTGGGGTCATGGTTTTGGTTGCCAGAGTTTGAGAACATTTTTGTAAAACCAAAAAAACATCAATTTAGAGGTGCCATAGTTTGAGAAAAGGCTCATACAGACTCAAAATCATAAAAAATATTTTTAGGGTTGCCAGAGTTTGCTAAAACACTTGAGAACTGTCACAAATGCTCAAAATCATTAAAATGATGACTAGGGTTGCCAGAGTCTGATAAAATGCTTGAGAACTCCTCATAAATACTCAAAATCATCAAAGTGATATTTAGGGTAGCCAGATATTGACATAACACTCATAAATGTAAAAAAAATGTAAATACGATTGTAAGGGTTGCCAGAGATTGCCAAAATGCATAGTAATGCTCATAAGCATAAAAGTGAAGAGTCACTAAAGATTGAGAAAATAAGTATAATAAGTAATGGTTAAGGTTTCAAACAATGCATTTGAAGCTTGCTGTTTATAATGCAAAAAATATTTGTATGTTTTTTTTTTATTTAGATTTTGATTTCATGATATACATCTTAAATTTTATTCATAACGATCTTACATTTGTCCTCATGAAACTTACAAAAACTCTTTCCTCAGGATTCTGTTTTGGACTGACTGGGACGCACACTTCCCCAGGATCGAGGCTGCATCCATGAGTGGAGAGGGTCGACGCACTATCCACAAAGAGACTGGGAATGGTGGCTGGCCCAATGGCCTCACTGTGGACTACCTTGAGCGCCGCATTCTCTGGATTGATGCCAGGTACACACTTGCTAAAGCCATTACCACTGATGTAAATCACAAATGTAACTGTGTCTGATTACAAAAATATTAATTTCTTCAGATCTGATGCCATCTATTCTGCTGCATATGACGGTTCTGGTCTGATTGAGGTGCTTCGAGGACATGAACACTTGTCGCACCCATTCGCGGTCACCCTTTATGGCGGGGAGGTCTATTGGACAGACTGGAGAACCAACACTTTGGCAAAGGCCAATAAATGGACCGGACACAACGTGACTGTGGTACAAAGAACCAACACGCAGCCGTTTGACCTTCAAGTGTTTCATCCATCCAGACAACCTCAGGGTGAGAAGGGGTTTGAACTGTATTCAAATATTCATAACTTTAAATCAATCTACTTCAAGTTTTGAGCATCATGGTTTGAGTGTCAACTAAGATTGTATTGTAAAAGCAATGTTAAGCTGTTTCTTCCTTTGTAGCTCCAAACCCATGTGCTGCAAATGATGGAAAGGGGCCATGTTCACACCTCTGCCTCATTAACTACAACCAAACGTTCTCCTGTGCCTGTCCACACCTCATGAAGCTCAAGGCAGACAACCACACCTGTTTGGGTAGGTTCCTCCCCCCTTTAATCCAATACAAATCTTGCTTTCGTCAGTCAGTACTAATGATTGGACAATATTTTGTTTTTGTTTAGAGTTTCGACAGTTTCTGCTGTATGCTCGTCAGATTGAAATTCGAGGGGTGGACATTGATAACCCTTATTACAACTACATTATCTCGTTTACCGTGCCAGACATCGATAATGTTACTGTAGTGGATTACGATGCTCTGGAGCAACGCATCTATTGGTCTGATGTCCGCACTCAAACCATCAAAAGAGCTTTCATCAATGGTACCGGCGTGGAGACTGTTGTGTCTGCGGGTGAGATTATACTCTAAATCTTTTAAGATTTTAAGATAATACGCTTTATGTTATAAAAAACATATAACAAGCAGGCTTCCCAAAGTGGTGAAAAGAGAATAAAACTCTTACAGAACAGAGGAAAAAAACAATTAAACAAAGTACATGAACAACAGAGGTAAAATGAGTAAATCAAGATATAGACAAGGACAATTAAAAACAAGGGGTAAAGTTAAAGTTAGTTTTTTTTGGTAAGAGTTTTAAGATGAGCTTAAAAATGGTGTAATTTTGTCCATCCCAAGAGAGAGTTCCCCGGGGGGGTGCATAGAAAAAAAGCCATGCACATAAAAAGCCCTGTTCTTTTCACGTATAACTTGTGAAAGTCTTGCTCCATATTGTTTTTTTTCCCTCTTCATTAGACCTTCCTAATGCTCAGGGACTAGCTGTTGACTGGATCTCGAGGAACCTCTTCTGGACCAGCTACGACACTAACAAGAGGCAAATCAATGTGGCCCGACTGGATGGCTCCTTCAAGAATGCCGTAATCCATGGACAAGGCCTGGACAAGCCTCATTGTTTGGTTCTACATCCAATCCTCGGGTTAGAACAACACACACACACACACATACACACGCACACACACAATTACTCGTTGTAGCATTGCAGAATCTGTGTCATTCTGTCATGCTAGCTTGTTTTTCCTCTCAGCTTGTTTAGTTAGCCTTATTTGGAGAGAAGCTGTTGTGCTTTAAGGGGTGTTCAAAAATGATGGCATTGCTCATTAGGTTGAGCTTAAGAAAGAACAGTCAAACTACTGTTGTGTTGACCTTTTTTGTCTGTTGCTGGGGGGCTAATTTGAACCAGATGTGCTCTGTTCTTCCTAACATGCTTGCTTCTGAAGATTCTGAATACAAACAGCATAAAAGCTTTTTACATGCTGACTGTATTGTGAAATTTATGGTGATAGTCATTAATGGTTATAATTTGGTTATTGCTAAAGAGAGCATGTCTAAATATAGACTAGCATTACAAACTGCTAAAACTCGTTTTCAATCTAAGCAAATTAAATCAAATTCTATGCCTTTGCCTCACTCACTGCAATTTTTTAAAATATTGTGCCAACAAAATTGCTGAAAGAATTGATACAAACTGCTCAAGATTATTAACTCATCTCTATCGTTAGGTTACGTTCCTATACAGCTCATAAATGCAGAAATTAAACCACTAATTAAGTAAACGCGCCTAGTAAAAGCCTACTGATTTATCCAAATATAGGCCAATCTCTAACCTTCTGTTCTTTTCAAAAATATTAAAGAAAGTTGTAATAGCACAGCTCAGCTCCTTCTTATGGAAGAACAAGTGTTATGAAGATCTTCAGTCTAGATTCAGTATGTGAATCTTAGTACAGAGACTGTGCTGGTTAAAATTTCAAATGATCTTTTACTTGAATAGGGAATAGGGAATATCTCTCTTCTAGTTTTGCTAGATCTCAGTGCAGCCTTCGATACGATAGATCACAGGACTCTCCTCGAGAGACTAGAGAACGATGCAGACATCCAGGGCCAGGCTCTAAGATGGTTTAACTCTTACTTCTCTGACCAGAGTCAGTTTGTCCATGTAAATGCAGACTCATCAGACACAATAGCAGTAGAGTATGGAGGTCCTCAAGGATCTGTTCTGGGACCCATCCTATTCCTATAAAACCTACATGCTGCCCCTTTGAAAAATTATTAGAAGACATTGGGTTAGTTTCCATTACTATGCAGACGATACCCAGCTCTATATCTCAGCAAAGCCGAACAACCTTTCAAAGCTAAATAAAAAAAGAATGACTGGATGAAAGAAAGTTTCCTTGTGCTTAATGCTGATAAAACAGAAATATTACTTATTGGCTCTAAAAAGCAATTACAGAATCTCTGTTATAAATATTGAGCAGGGGGGCTCACTGTTAATTTCTCCACTACAGTTAAAAATCTTGGTATTATTATAGATAGTGAACTGACGTTTAAGAACCATATCTCTTATGTTACTAAGACCATTAAGAACATTGCTAAAGTGTGGAACATGCTGTCTGTTGTAGATGCAGAAAAATTAGTTCATGCTTTCATGACCTCCAGAATGCATTATTGTAATGCTCTGTTAGCCGGCTGCTCAGCTGCCATGCTTCATAAATTACAGTTAGTCCAGAGCGCAGCAGCTAGAGTTCTCACAAGAAAAAAGAAATATGCTCTCTTCATTTGCTTCCTGTAAAATATCGCATTGACTATAAGATACTGCTCCTTGCCTTTAAGGCGCTGAATGGCTTGGCTCCGGCCGACCTAAGCAGTCTCCTATGATATATTCCGGCTCCCTCTCTTTGATTACAAGAAGCAGGACTACTGATTATTCCAAATATTAGTGAATTCACTAGAGGGAGAAGAGAGCCCTCATGTAGAGCCGCGAAGCTTTGCAACAAACACCAGGATGGTTTCCAAAGCTCAGCTATGCTCACAGAGCTCAAAACTAAATGAATAACATATCTGTTTAATCTAGCATTCGAATAATTGGCCCCTGGTATTTGTCCAAACGGAAATGGTGTCTGAGCGCTATAAACATACAAACTGTTGAAAAAACTATGTGGTTCAATGTGCCTTTCTAACCTATCCTCATCATTTATCTCTCATCCTGCAGCTGATGCTGATCACCTGTTTGTTGTCTGTTTTACATTTTTCTAACCAATGTTTTTCGTTTGTTAGCTTATGTTTTGTATTTTTTTTGTTTTTTTCGTTTTCAGGTGCTGTCTGACAAACTGTTCGTCAATGGATCTTAAGTTTGAATATTCTTTATGCTGGAGAGGTGACTAGCACCTGCCTCAGTCAGTGAGTCTCCTAGGGGCCTCACAGAGGGAACTCCTATTTCCTCTACCTGATCCTCACTAGGACTTTGTGAAGCTGCTTTGAAAGCAACTGCTTAAATGGCGATATATAAAAACGTGATTTGATTTATTGATTGATTGGTTATTAACAAAAACAAAATGGCAAATAAATAAAAAAAAGTCAAACTAGAGAGACGCATAGGCTTTTAAAATTGTAACCATCTTTAACCATTTGTAAAAATTTTTAGCATTATATGTTCATTAAACATTGTTCTTTATACTGTCATAAAGTAAGAATAACTGACATAGTAATGGGGTCATGAACTTGATGTTGATTTTTTTTTTTTTACTTTTTTTCTGTAAGTATTAAGCTATTTTACTTCCCAAAAAAGTGTCATCTTGAATAAAACTATTTTTGCTTTACTTTTTTCTGGCCTTAAGTGGTTTGTTTCAGAAAGAAACCACTCCATTTTCTAACTATTTAACAGATACCCAAAGACTCCTCCCTGGCCATTGAGTCTGTAAGCAATGCCTCAATCCAATTGTTTAGACAACTATTAATTCTAATTGTTAATATTAATTCTAATTGTTGGTTCAAACTGACCAGTAATCTCTGGTTTATTATAAATGCCCAGTTAATTTTTTTGTTGTTGTAAAGAACCCCTCTTTGAGGTAACAGGAAGCCTCACTGACCCAGGCAGGTGGTAACCACCTGCCCAGCAAAAAGCCTTTTTGAACTTATGATCCATCAACGAACAGATCGTCAGACAGCACCTGAGGAAAAAACAGAAACAGGGGTTGGAAAACTGTAACACAAACAACAAACAGGTGATTTGCACCAGCAAAAAACATGGTCTTACCAGACAACAAAAATGAGATTGAGAACTTTTTTTTCACTGCATGAGCCTTTCAAGATTATGGTGAATCTAAAATTGTTTTGTTTTGTTACAGTAAACTTTACTGGCTTGATGGAGACAACATCAGTATGTCCAACATGGACGGCACCAATCACACCTTACTGTTCACTGATCAGAAAGTACCTGTGGGTGAGTGACCTGTCTCCTGTCTCTATTTGTTTTTCTAAACCAAAAGAAAGCCAGCTCACGCAGTGAATTGTTCTTGCAGGACTGTCCATTGACTTTCACACAGAGCAGTTGTACTGGATCAGTTCAGGGAACAGCACCATTAACCACTGTAAGCTGGATGGCTCAGGGTTAGAAATCATTGAGGGCACTAAAGGAAAACTCACCAAAGCCACAGCACTAGCCATTATGGGTAAGAGAGTTTTTAACATCTATCAATGTGATTTCAAATTATTATCATATGTTATGAACCAATCATTATAACTGTATCTGGAATGATTAAACGTTCTCTTTTATGTTTTATGTGTAGGAGATAAGTTGTGGTGGGCAGATCAAGTCACGGATCATATCGGAACTTGTGACAAGAGTGATGGTGGAAACTGGAAGGTGCTCCGGTCGAACACCTCGCCCATGATGCACATGAAGATCTACAATGAGACTGTGCATCAGATAGGTCTGTTTGTTTGAGTTATTGTGAACATGCATTGTAACAGCTTAAATTGGACAAAACATTTGGAAAATTATGTGTAGAAATGTTTTGTTTGTTTTAAGACACATTGAGATAGAAAAATTTAAATTGTTTAAGCATTGCATTAATATACATTGTTTATTTTATTTCAGGCACAAACCTGTGCAGTAAAAACAATGGCGAGTGTTCTCAGCTTTGCTTGCCAACATCAACAACAACAAGAGCCTGCATGTGCACAGCTGGATATAGTCTCAAGAGCGGCCAGCAGTCCTGCGAAGGCAAGTTCTGGGACACTGCTTATATTTTGTTTCATTTCAGCACTTATTTTTTACTTTTTATGTGTTCCACTTTGTTTTAAGGTATGGGTTCGTTTTTGCTCTACTCTGTACATGAGGGCATCCGTGGCATTCCTTTGGATCCCTCTGATAAATCTGATGCCCTGGTTCCGGTATCAGGAACCTCTCTTGCTGTGGGAATTGACTTCCATGCTGGTTAGTATTGCATTTTTGTATTGTTTTTCTGATGTCCATGTAAAGCTCAATTGATGTGTGTTCTTTGTTGTTGCTTTGTTTTCCCAAAGATTGAGAAAATTCTCCTAAATGCTAAAAAGAAATAAAAAGTATGATTAGGTTTTCCATAGTCTAAGAAAGTATGCATAAGTAGCTCATTGTTATGGTTACCAGAGTTTGAGAAAACTTTCATAAATCATCAAAAACATAAACGTGATGTCTATCACTGCCATAGTTTAAGAAAAGGCTCATATACACACAAAATAATAAAAGTGATGGATAGGGTTTCCAGAGTTTGAGAAAAGTCTAATAAATGCCCAAAATCCTAAAAGTGATTATAAGGGTTACCACATATAATTATATACCATATATTTGAGTCTCCTATATAAGACTCATAAATATGAAACATATATGTGATTTTAATGGTTGCCTGAGAAGTTTGAGAAGATGCTTATGAACTTTGTAAAAGGCATTGTTAGGCATGAAAAAAACAAAGCTGTTTAATTTCTTTGTGACGCTTCAAAAGCAGAAGTAGAAAACAAGTTACCCTGTCAATGCCCTTAACGTTTGACTTTTAACTATATATAAAAGGTTCCTCTATATTCAGAAAAACAAGCCAGCTTTAACATATTTACAAAAACCACCTGTTATACAAAGCTAACAAAGATTAGTCCGAATAAGCAAGATCAAGATCAAGGACAAGAAATTATTTTGAGTGAAACTCATCAATAGTTGATTCTAGATCCTTAATGATTTTATTGGTCTTGTATGCACTGAAACTATATTTGACTCTATTGCTTTATTAGGCATTAATTAAAAATAGTTCTCAATAAAGTCAAGAGGTAAATGTTTTTCATGTCAGCCCTATCTACAAAGATTCAGTGCTCAAATAAACAGACTTCTCTATATCTGCTTCTTCTGCCATGTAGACAATGACACCATCTACTGGGTGGATATGGGTCTAAGCACCATCAGCCGAGCCAAGAGAGACCAGACCTGGAGGGAGGATATTGTGACAAATGGCATAGGGCGGGTGGAAGGTATCACGGTGGATTGGATTGCAGGTGTGCTAACACAAAACAATGCCCTGAAATCTCATTTAGAAACCAATCTTACTCATAACACGGTTTTGTGTAAACAGGCAACATCTATTGGACCGATCAAGGCTTTGATGTGATTGAGGTGGCCAGACTCAATGGCTCCTTCCGTTATGTGGTCATCTCGCAGGGTCTGGATAAACCACGGGCTATTGCTGTACATCCTGAGAGAGGGTGAGGGGAAGATTACCATTTGTGAAATAGCTTGTCTCTGTTTTTCTTGGACTAAAGTGTGTTCTATATGTGTTCAGCTATTTGTTCTGGACAGAATGGGGCCAGTATCCGCGAATCGAAAGATCGCGTCTGGATGGATCTGAGAGAGTAGTGCTAGTCAACGTCAGCATTAGTTGGCCCAACGGCATCTCCATTGATTACCAGGTTTGTGCGTAGCCACTACGGTTAGGGTTTGTCATTTTATCAGGGTGAATGTTTGGAAATTTTTTTGAAATGAAGATAAAGTCACCAAAGAACTGCCTAATGATTCATAGGAGGGTTTGCTGTATTGGTGCGATGCGCGGACAGATAAAATTGAGCGGATCAATTTGGAGACTGGAGAAAACCGTGAGATGGTTCTTACAAATAACAACATGGACATGTTTGCAGTGTCTGTCTTTGAGGACTACATCTACTGGAGTGACAGGTTTGAATGCAGAATCTCTGCTTCTGCCTACTGTTAGCCTTTTAATAGTTGATCGGTTTAAATGGGATTAGCTTAGTCTTTAATATTCCAGTAATTTTAACTGGTTATAAGCTTCAGATCCTTCCTCCGTGTTTTCAATAGGACACATGCCAATGGCTCCATCAAGAGAGGGAACAAGGACAACGCCACTGACATGGTGTATTTGAGAACAGGCATCGGTGTGCAGCTCAAAGACATTAAAGTCTTCAACCGAGCAAGACAGCAAGGTGTGTGTTTTTCTAATGTTTAACTTTAGACTAGAACAGGTTTAGTAGTAAAAAGAGTTGAGGTTTAAACTGTTGGGAATATGTTTTCTGCTTTTCAGAAGCATTGAAAGCTACAACTTTGAAAATAAATAGCAAACTCACAATGGTCCTTGCGTTGTCTGAAACTCCTTTATTTTTGCTATTATATAAAATGATATTCATGCTGTTATAAAATGCTATTCATGCTCTACAAATTGTACCAGTCCTCAAGTATCTACATTGGTGGCAGTGACACCCAGACAAGATTTGTAGTCATGAATAAGTCAGAAAATAGCTCAACTAACCCTTCAGATCTCTGCTTTTAGCTGTGTGGAGTTTTTATGCTCTTATCGGTCTATTAGTGACTTGCGGGATTAATTTAAATTTGTTACAAAGGAGCAGTTTATTTCAAGTAGTTCTTGTAGATGAAGTTTGAGCTCATTGTGTGAAAGAAGAACTACGAAGAGTACATTTATTTATTTTTTACTTTAAAGTTATTTTTAAAATTAAGAGTTCCTACAATCAGAGACAGTCAACAAAAAGGTTCTAATGAAGTATTTTTGCTGTTCCTTGACCTTAACATTTAATTGTTAACAATTTCATTACAAACAGCTATCCGTAGCTTTCAGTACAGTGTGCTTTCGGCTGTTATGCTGCCCTCTGCTGCAAGTATTTCAACTGTGTCAGATATGCTGAAACATTCTAAATTAAATCCAGATTGGGTAATGTAAAATTAAACTCAAAACTGAAATTTTTATCTCATTTTAGTTTTATGCTGTTGTTTATTTTTAATCTAGCTTTATATTTTCGTTGAAAATACTTTTTCTATTCTATAAATTATGTAAAAGTCCTGGAACAACCTATTCTTAGACAAACAGACTTGCCTTGCCTATAAAGTGTGGAGAACCAGTAGTTCTCTTACATTCCCAATTTTTCATGGTTTAACACATACCTGTATATACCAAACATGGCAATAAATTGACCTAGTTATTATTACTTGCAGGTACAAATGTTTGTAAAGTGAAGAATGGTGGTTGTGAGCAGCTGTGTCTTTACCGTGGTAATGGCAAGCGCACCTGTGCTTGTGCTCATGGGATGCTGGCTGAGGATGGTCATAGCTGTAGGGACTACGATGGCTACCTGCTGTACTCAGAACGAACTATACTGAAGAGCATCCACCTGTCAGATGAAACCAACCTAAATGCACCCATCAAACCCTTCGAAGACCCTGAACACATGAAGAATGTCATCGCTCTGACGTTTGACTACAGGGGAGGAGGGGGAAGAGGTGCCAATCGGATCTTCTACAGTGACATCCACTTCGGGAACATCCAGCAGATAAACGATGATGGCTCCAACCGTACGACCATAGTGGACAGTAAGTTCTTTTTATATACATTATTTTTTCTTCTAAAGACAACACAGAAGTAACTGATTTGGCAGTACATCGACTGGCTGCTTGTAGCTCAACTAAAGGGAGCGGGTACTATCACATCCAGTGTTTTTACCGCAAGAAAGAACATGTTTAAAGCCTGGTCATAGCTCTTTATTACAATACTGCTGATTAAATTAGATTTGATGTAGCACAGTTTTGTCTTGTATACTTTTAAAGGAGACACCTTTCAAATATGAATAGAAAAAATAAATAAATTTCTAAAAATGTATTTGAACGCAAATGTGGGAGTAAATCTGTAGACATGACAGTAAAAAGGTCAACAAATTAAGCCAAATAAGTTGCTACAAAGTTTGCTCAGACGTTTGTTCAAACATAAACAAGGGCTTCTGAGCATAACAATTTCCACAGTCCTAGTGAGGCTTGAGGACCGTAAAATGTGTTTTTTATATATAAAGTCGTTTATAAATGCCAAATACTACCATAAATGTTGTTCACCATTACATTCAGTCATTTCTCTCAGTAAACTATAAACATGTATCATTGTTTTAAAATGTGATTCTGTTTGGGGGGGCCATGAAAAGGCCACTTAAGGGAGTTGTAGAACACTCAAATAAACAGAGATGTCTCTGCTCTTTTTTTTAAACTTCAACATTTGTTAAACAGGCACCACATACATAGATTTATACTGTCTAAGCACTCACTAACAAGTCTCAGAATAATTACAGAATCAATTTCCAACTTGTATCATATTTTAATAATAATCCTCATAATCACAATCAATAACTAAAACTTTTTATAGAATCAGGGTAAATTGAAATAATAAAGAATTAATTCTAATGAAAAGAAGCTACTTTAAAATTATAATGAGAAATACAATTAATTAAATTAAAAGACAAATAACCATACTTAGCTTAAAGGTCGGTTATACTTTTAGAGCAAAGTTTTTTTTCTGTACTTTTTCCAATTTAATTTAATTTGCTTTATATAACCAAAGTGACTTGACATATAGAGAAATCATACATATGGCTTTATATCAGACGGAGCCTCACACATTCTGTTAATATCAGACTAGTACTTCAAAGTTAATGGGTGATTTTTAGGTTTCAAAAGGATGCTTTAAATCAGATTTTGCAAGGGATAAATGAAGTTGTTCTTTAACCGTAAAGGTTGTTTATGCAGTCAATAATAGCCTTTATTTTGTCATTGAGTAAAATCTTATGGCTGTGTACAGGTTTAAGCATTTACTGGAAATTAAAGCAAATATTAAGTGCCTATTATGCCATGGTGATGCTATTGATACCATGGCCAATTTATCTTTTCAGGCAGAAGCATATTTAGTGTTTCACCAAGGTAACAACGTCATTCCTGCGGTTGAGTTGGAGAGTTGTGTTCCATTGGGTTAAAAGGCTGCATGTTGTCACTTCCTGGACACGTAACGGACCCACAGTCTTTGCAGCATAGTCGTCCCACTGACAACAACTCTAGCCGAAATTTGTGAGACATGAAAGCATACAGCACTGGATTAGCTACAACTGAAGAGGTTGCTAGCAGTCTGGCAATGATGCCGTAATTTCGATGTGCTTGTGAATGACCTCCATTGGTACTTACTAGAATAAACATGAGCACATAGGCTGGCAACCAGCAGATGGTGAAGACAAATACCAAGAGGAGAGAGGTCTTGGTCACCTGTTTTTGGTAGCGCTCCAGTTGAGGAGCAGTACCTTGTAGTCGGGTTTTACGTAAGAAGCTGTAGAGTTTGGCGTACATTATGATGATTATAAACAGTGGCAGAAGGAAACTGAACAGGAAGAGAATTGCACTGTAGACCAGCTGTCTGAGGTCTGACAAAAAGGCAAAACAAAGGATGGGTGCTGTTCTCAGCTGCCGAAATGCAAACTGTGGTGCTGCCAATGCTACAGCAGGCACCCACACAAGAACCACTGTGACCCGCAGCCAGCGGCGCATTCTGAAGCGATACATCCAAGTTGGGTACACCACTATCAGATATCGTGTTACTGCCAATGCAGCCAGGATGAATGCGCTGGCAGAGTTGCAGGCCACACCCAAGAAACTGATGGCTTTGCAAAGGAAACCGCTGAAGGGCCAGTAGCCCATTGCTATTGCTGCAGTGTGAAAGGGAAGGCCAATGAGCAAAAGCAGATCTGAAGCACTCAAGGCTAAAAGTAACATGTCCGTGCCTTGAAGAGACTTGAACCCATGTTTTCTCCTGCGTCTGGTCAGGACGTAGATTATCAGGGAGTGACCCAACAAACCAATCACCATGACCACTGCATCCAGAACTGGTGCAAACACTCGCGTCAGTTCCCACTCCTCTCTCCCACAGTCATGGCTACCATTCATAATTTAGCATTTAAGTGGTCACTATGAAGATTTTTTTAAGTGGAAATATCTTCTGTGGCATCACTGGAAGGTAATCTTCATGAGCATTGGTGTTCCTCCTAGAAAATTGAGATTGTAGATTATAAATTTAGATTGTATGCAAACTCATACATTACTCTGTGCTTACTGTAATCTGATATATGATTGAAGTGAAAATTTTGTTGAAACCACACTGTTGCACATACACTAAATTTTCAGTCTTTAAATCTACTTTGAACATTAAAAGATCTTCAGCATGTGTTTAGTGGGATTTTTTTTTTCATTATTCTCAAAGCACACTTAATTACTTATTTATACTAAGTCTTTTCTGCATAAAATCATTCATTTCATCCAGAGACTGGGAGCCATATTAGCAATAATATTGGAATTCCTATTACAACAATGTTACATTTGAACATATTTTAAATTTGAGGATCGTTTCCCAAATTAATCCACTACATGTTTGTTTTCTACCCTCTGATATGTTGCATGATGCATGTTTTGTGTTGGAGGTATGAGTGGGTAGGGACTTGTTTACACAATAGGAAATGGTGATTTCCTACTGTTAACTGGTTTGGAGGGTGACACAGGATGGAGTAATTAATTGGTCTCTAAAATGAAGCATAATTCCAATAGATTAAACATAAATAATATTTTTTTTAGTTACAGGACAGTATTCCCCAACCCTAAACAATACTGCAGTCTCAGCTTGCTGTCTAGTTTCTTCCCTTTATAAATTGCCACTCACACTCTTACTTAAATGCTTCAGTCTCTTTCTACTTTTGTTAGCTGATTAGTCACATATATCTTGTTTGTTTTTCAATCCTGTTTGTTTTATAGTTTTATGTTGCAAGCTGATATTATTTATTCATGCCATCACCAAGACAAATTCTTTAAACTTTCAAGTTTCAGTTTCAGGTGCCTGGCAATAAAACATTTCTGATTCCATTTAAATCTTTTTGTTCAGCCCTACATTAGTAGCTTTTTAAACATCAAATAATTTCACTGAAAACAACATGCGAGACTTGTCGTTATTACAGTAATCATTTCTATGGAATCACAGAAGGTGCTTACCTTAAGCCTTTCCATAAGCACTGCTAACATGTATTGATCGAAAGAAACCAGGCAACCCTTCAATGGATCCATCAAAGATTGGCACAGTAAACACAGTCGATTCGTTTTGAATCTATATTCATTCCAGTTTAAGGAAAGACTGACTGTTTATCATGGAGAACGATTGGCTATTAGATGAGATGAGACGCCATCGCCCCTCCGCTAAATGGATGCTCATTGAGCCATCCTCTGAGAGAATTGTTTTCTATGTACATCATACTTCTGCCATGATGACATCTCACCTGAAGTGGGCAGTTCTTATTACGTAAAAGTCTTGTTTTTCTTCATTTGACCTAAAGATTTGTGTTGCGTAGGTTAATTGTTGGTTTTCAACAAAAGTAAACAGCTCAGTGGAGTATCCCATCTGGCTTTTAAGGGATAATTGCTGTTGTAAAGCTCTTTTTGGTGTTATGCTCTTTCAGTAGATCGTGTATAGCTCTTCATGAGCTTATATGATTATCCAATGGTGGCTGCTATTCTGACTTTTTCCTCATTTGGAGTTTCAATATTGTAGAGTAAAGCAAAGAGCCGGTCAGAGCTGTTTCTGTTACTGTTCCAGTAGTCAACCATTAGTGGAAGATCTCACTATGAGATCTCTGTGTGCTCATGCGCCCATCCATGAAATGACCGGATGACGCTAAGCTACAAAATACATACTCAAAAAGCGGCTCTTTGACAGCAACATGCATACACTGCATGGGATAAAACTTGTCACTTGGTTGTGGCTTTGGAAATTTAAAAAACTTGAGAAGTTTTTAAATGCTGTGATTTATTTTCACTGCATTTTTGTTTTGTCTCTTAATCAAAAGTGTGTTTCCCCTCGAAGGGGGTTAAATGAGTATGTTTGGCTTCCTTTTATCTATTGTGTTGTTTCAGGAGCAACAGAGATAACAAGGAAAATGTTTGTTCAGACTTGATATTGTGTATTAAGAAGAGAGCTAAAGGGACCTCAAATGAAACTTACTATTTTCCACATGGTTGAACATATCTTAGTAGTGAGTGCGTGAATCCTCTTTAAAAAGATCTAAATTAATCCAGGATATTTTTAATAAACACAACCAAACTTTAATGTCCACTTACGAAAACCCTTTTTTGAAACCAGATGTCATAATTACACTCAACATAAATTGCTCAGTACTACAAAGTAAACTATTAAGAAGGGACCTTGAAAGTTGGGATTAGTAATGCTATAGGCTCAATACCATGCTAAGGATTGATTGAGGTGAGGTAAAGAAAAGAGCTAGTCCATAGAGTTTTTTTAGGATGTTTACTTTCATCAACATTCTCACATAGTGAACACAATTGGAGTGAGGAACAGGGAGAGCTGGCAGAAGGAATAGCAGACTGCAATGTAGGGCTAACAGCAACCCCATAGAGAACTGTGTTTGTCTGTGTCTTTTTTTTTTCAAATATCAGCACATTGAAAAGTGAAACAGAAATCCAATAGCTTAAAATTGATAATAGTAAGACAGGTATGAGTTTCAGCAACTGTAATAGTGAAACCAAATTAAATATTAAATTTTGTGAAATTTCCATCTGGTGTTTTTACAAGAGAAACATAAAAAATATATCAATAGAGAAATTAACCTTACAATCAAGCTCTGTGTGTTCTGTATAATTTGACTTTAGAACCCATAGAAAAGAATGTAATCTTAGAACCCATTTGTTGATTATTTGAAAGTAAATCCATTTTTTCATGAACAGATGTTGGGTCCGTGGAGGGCTTAGCTTATCATCGGGAATGGGACACGCTTTATTGGACGAGCTACACCACCTCCACCATCACACGGCACAGTGTAGACCAGAGTAGCACAAGAGCTTTCGACAGAGACATCGTGGTTACAATGTCTGGAGATGACCACCCCAGAGCCTTCGTTCTGGATGAGTGTCAAGAGTACGATAGTTGACTATTACAATGGATTTAACTCATTTTATAGAAAATATATTTTAAATGTTATTTTAAAAATCAACAGCTTGATGTTCTGGACTAACTGGAACGAGCAGTCTCCAAGTATCATGCGAGCTTCTCTGTCTGGAGCGAACGTCCTTGTGATCATTGGGAACAACATCCGCACGCCGAACGGCCTGGCCATTGACCATCGTGCAGAGAAACTCTATTTCTCAGATGCCACCTTTGACAAGATTGAGCGCTGCGAGTATGATGGCAGTCGGCGCTTTGTGAGTGACTCTCTTTTATCAATATGAGATTTCAGAATACTTATTATTGTCACTGTGAATGTCATTATATTGAATCTTGTCTATGTGAGAAGGTGGTTTTGAAGAATGAGCCAGTCCATCCTTTCGGTTTGGCTGTGTACGGTGAATACATCTTTTGGACAGACTGGGTGCGCAGAGCCGTGCTCAGAGCTGACAAATATGGCAGAGATATGAAAGTTCTACGTGCAGACATTCCTCAACAACCAATGGGGATCATTGCAGTTGCTAAAGACACCAACAGCTGTGAGTACTATTCTTTGAACTGATCTGATATTGGTTCATGCAGTTTTAGACATTTTTTAAAGTGTTGAATAATTGATATAATACTTGAAATCTAGTAAGTCAAGGATAATGACATCGTCCTATGAAATTAGAGTAATTTTCAGGGCAGCTCCCTGTGGTCTCTTCCACCTCAATGTTTTTGTTTTCAATTAAAGTAAACATTAATCAATATTTATGTTCAAGTTCTTGCTGGGAAAATAACAAAGTAATGTTACATCTTTTTAAACAAAGTTAAAAATCTGAAATATCAAACATATTTGGGAGGATAAGGCGATTATTTCTTTCTTTCTTTTTTTTAATCTCACCAATTGAAAAGCAGGGAAGAAATTTCTACTTTATTCTTAGGAAGGGTGGAAATCAAGCAAAAATAGAAAGTAAGTTAAGAAATAAATAAAAAAATTATGTGAATAATAAAAAAAAAAAACTGTTTTCCTGACTTCCTGGAACAACTACCTGATCTGCCCGTCCTGTGCCTTAATTTTGAAAAGTGGTTACTGATTGATATAAAAATGTACTTAAACTGTTTAATAATCAAAATTTGAGTTATTTGTCAGTTGTTCACTTGTTTTTGTGCAATTAAAATTACATTTTTGTTTAGTGTAATTGAAATCATTTGACTTGAATGACCCATGCACCTGTCAATCAATTGTAGTGGGCTGACCTCTTGGTCTGAAAACAGCTTGGCATTTTGATGGCATTTTACTTGAGTTTATATTATAGGTGTTCTTTAAAGTCTCTATTTGGATTAAAAAGGTTCATGTTTTTCTCTCTAGGTGAATTTTCTCCCTGCCTCAGGAATAGCGAAGGGTGTCAGGACTTGTGTTTACTCACATCAGAAGGCAGAGTCAACTGCAGCTGCCGTGGCGAACGCAAACTTCTGCCAGACAACACCTGTGTTGGTAAGCAGCTATGGTTGATCCATGGTATTCACTGGAACGTTTTCCTTTTGTGGAAGCTTCAGCATCATTTGGTTATTTTTCTCTATCTAGCGGAGAACACAACCTGTAACAGTGTGGATGAGTTTGAGTGTGGAAACGGTGACTGTATCGACTACGGCCTGACCTGTGATTCTGTAGCTAACTGCAAGGATAAGTCTGATGAAAAGCAGTCGTACTGTGGTAAGAACTCCAACAGGCTTTATTCACTTGTTTGGACATTTCTTACAGTACATGTTATTCTTTAACAGTTTGAATTTATTGCTCATATAATTCGGTTTCCACTTTTTAGCTATAACTATTATTACTTATTATTTTATAGTTATTTCGATGTTTACTCTCTTTTATGAAATTCAAATAAAGCGTTGTAGTCCTAATTTGTTTTGATAACTTGTGACTATAATCTTGGTTCCAGAAATCTAAATGTTATCTTTTTGTTTCTAGCTAACCGCATGTGTAAGAAGGGCTATCGGCGCTGTATTAACGGTCGCTGTATCAAACACAGCTCCTGGTGTGATGGCACTGACAACTGTGGAGATGGTTCAGACGAGCTTCCATGCAACAGTGAGTAAGGGGAAGGGATTTTTCACAAATAATGAATAGAAATCTGAATGAAAGCCATTTTCATCTCTGCTTCCTTCAGTGACTCTGTGCAGCTTAGCGGAGTTCCAGTGTAAAGACGGCTCCTGCATCACAAACTCAAGTCGGTGTAATCAGGTGGTGGACTGCGAAGATGCCAGTGATGAGATGAACTGCAGTGAGTACATGTAACCTGGGAGGATTTTCCTCTGCACGTATTATTAGCATTCAAACTGAATCATTACGATTGGTGATTAGTGCATATTCTCTCCCTGAAGTCAGATGGTGGTTAATTGATAACAGTAACAACCTAGTGCACAAGGTGGTACTCCACCATCTGTACATTATGCACATGTTATGTTCCACAGAAGAAGAGGAAGATATACACAAAATAAAAGCAAAAATATAAACACAACAGTTTTGGTTTTGCTTCCAATTTGCACAAGCTGAACGCAAAGATCAGAAACAAAACCCATTAAGGCCATAGCACATGTAGATTAATTTTATCCAGAAAATTATTTGGCTTTATAAATAAACAAAATATGTGATTGCGATTATATATTTTTTTGGCCGAGTGATGGGCGCAAGCTGGCAAAAAAATTTGCCTTGGCAAGTCGCCTTGGTTTTTCTGCTGTTATCATTATAATATACTATTATGATACTGAGCAGAGGAGCTAAAACATGATATGAATGCTAAAAACTGTTAAAAGCACAGAAAGCCTAAAGGATTAAGCTAATTCACCAGTTAAAGGAACTCCCTCATAGATTATACCTGCCTGTAGATGAAGGTTTTATGCTGGTCTTGTACATTTTCAGAGAATCTGTAGCGAACCGAGAGCTTGTTTCAGCTTGATTACTTTTTTAGGCCCCACTGACTGCTCCAGTTACTATCTTCTTGGAGTAAAGGGAATGACTTTCGAGAGGTGCGAGTTCACTACCCTCTGCTTCGCCCCTTCCTGGCGCTGTGATGGCTCCAATGATTGTGGGGACTACTCTGATGAACGTAGCTGTCCAGGTCAAATCTCATACTGTCCTCATTTCCACCACTCATGAAATAGATGGGGCTTCAAACTGTACTGATCTGTCTTTATCTATTCCACAGAGAAAAAAAAGCATGGATGTCCAGCAAACAACTTCGCCTGTCCGAGTGGTCGGTGTATCCCCATGAGCTGGACCTGTGACAAAGAGAACGACTGCGAGGACGGAGCAGACGAGTCACATTGTGGTTAGTGTATACTCAATTTGGACATTTTTAACCCAAATCATTGCTGAATTTTCTTCACTCTTTGTCTGCTTTTCTTTTTCTTTATATTTAACCAAAAATGAAATGTATTTAACCTTTATTAATATTATTTCTATATTTAAATTAAATTAATGTAAAATAAGATAAATATATAATAATTTTGGTCAATAACAAGTTTTTTGTTTGTTTTGTTTTTGCAGATAAGTTCTGTGCTTCCAATCAGTTTGAATGTGGAAACCATCGTTGTATCGCTAAAACGTGGGTGTGTGATGGCACTGATGACTGTGGAGATGGCACTGATGAGGACATCAGATGCAGTAAGTCTTAACTTTCATTTTATTTAGTTATTATTTTGTTGATTATTATAGTAATAGTAGTATAGTAGTATTATTGAGGGGATGAGACAGAATATCTTATTTTGGTACAGGAAAGAAAGAAAAATACAGAACAATAAAGAAGGAGTTAAATTGCACTTCTTTTTTAAGCTAGTGCTTCTTTTACAATATGAGTTTGAGTATGTCAATAGAGAATATGATGTTAAAAAATGGTAGAAAAACTCTTCTGTAATTTTACCTTTTTGGCTTTTTTGTTTGCTACATAGTAACCAATAATAATCATATTTCCCTAATCCAATAATTAATATATGCTTTTTACATAAGGTAATAGTCTATTTTGCATAAATAAGTGCTGGTTATAATATTGTTTTCATGTTTGCAAAATATCAAATTGTCTTGCTGAAAAGCTGTAACTTGTGTATGCCCTCTAGAAGCAAAGACTTGTGGTCCAGACTCATTCCAGTGTCCTGGCGCTCACATGTGTATTCTTCAGCGCTGGAAATGCGATGGGGATAAGGATTGTCCCGATGGTGCTGATGAAGGTCTGAAGGCTGGCTGTGGTAAGTTTGTGGTAACCTTTTTCAGTAGCATCTAATAAGTCTACTGGAGCTGCTCTTTTCTCTCAAACTGCAGGAACTCAGAAATTGTATTGCTCAATCTATATTGAAATTGTATTGCTCTATTGCAGGCAATAATCAAAAATATTGTTCACTTAATGGGAAAATAAAAATATGTATTTCATCTTAAACCTAAGAAATATCTCTAACAACGATCACAATGTATAATTTGACAATAAAACATTTTTTTGCGCCTCATTCATTGACTGAACATTCTCTCTCTGTTTTCTTTTCTTTATTTATTTCTCAAGTGTTCAACAAGACTTGTGAGGACTTTGAGTTCCAGTGTCAGAATTCTCAGTGCATTCCCAAAAACTTCATGTGTGATCATGACGTCGACTGCCGCGACGGCTCTGATGAGTCACCCGAGTGTGGTTAGCATGCAGCTTCATACTGTTTTAATTAGCTACTTAAAATTATGAAGTGCTCATAGGTTATGCTGAATGGTTTCTAACAGAATATCCTACGTGTGGGCCCAATGATTTCCGCTGTGCTAATGGCCAGTGCCTGAAGCAGAAGAACTGGGAATGTGATGGAGAGTTTGACTGTAGAGATCAGTCAGATGAAGCACCTAAAAATCCACTTTGCACTGATTCGGGTGAGTCTAGGTATTTCTCGCTAACAGATATGCAAGAACTGAGTTAAATGGTGAATCTGAGGTTGAATTACAGTCACATGTTTGAAACAAATATGTTTTAGTAGTCGCTTAGGAGTTCTGGATGAGTGCCTGGTGTGTAATGTTGTGTTATGAATATGGCTGTTAAATTTACTGGTTCATTAGAGATACCACTTCCTTTGCTACTCTGAGATTTGCTACGCTGACTCACTTTGAATAATTACATAAAAAAGAACAACTTCAGTGCAGACTTGATATCTTTTTTCTTTTGTAAAACTTAATGTAATGTTTTTAAAAAGATGATATATTAAACATTCTTTTTTTTTTCCTTAGAGAGACACTGTAATGACAGTGGCTTCATGTGCAGCACCGGCAAGTGTGTGAACGAGACCTTGTTATGTGATGGAAATAATGACTGTGGTGACGGCTCAGATGAAAACAGCTGCTTCATAAATGAGTGCCTCAACAGCAAGCAGAGCGGCTGCTCGCAGCTTTGTGAAGATCTCAAGATTGGCTTCAAGGTGCAATAATGCTTACTGTATTGTCAAAGTAAATTGGTGTGGGGACAAAAAAGCCTACCTAATGTCTCTCGTTTAATCTGTGTAGTGCCGGTGTCATGCTGGTTTTCGTCTGAAGCAAGATAGGAAGACGTGCGTGGATGTGGATGAATGCACCACCACGTATCCCTGTTCCCAGCGCTGCATCAACACGCATGGGAGCTTTCACTGCCTCTGTGTTGATGGTTTTGTGCCACGGCCTGACGACCCCACCAGCTGCAAATCTACATCTGGTAAAGTCTTTACTTTCAATACTTGAGTGTCAAACCTTGGAAATTATGTGTAAGACATTCAATACATTTTTTTTAATCTTATTTAAACTTTTTATTGTTAATTAACCGAGGCCAGGGATACAGTTCTCCGTTCTTCTTTGACCGTAATGAATGTTTCTGAACTCCCTAAATGTATTTGCTCATTGTATTTGGATCTGAATCTGCTTTTGCCCAGACTGTATGTCTCAATTTTTTTTTAAATTCTGTCTCCCAGAAATATTTGCGCAGAACCACATGTACGGTCTTTCTCACTTCACATTCTTAGGGTTGTCCCTACTTTGTCCAGTGTATGTAAACTCAAGAGTCAAAGCATTCCTTTCAAAAGAAATGGCTATTGATCAGTAGAACCTTACAGTTATTGGTTTGTTTACATCATATATTTTTAGTATCCTAGTAATGACACCCAGCAACCCTCCCGAGATTCCCAATTATATTGAATTTTAGCGAATGCCCTATAAAACAGGAATTGAAAAAAAGAAATATATTTAGCAAGAAAATATATGCAAGTTAGCTGTGTCTTTATCAGAAATTATTTCAAAGGATTCATATTTTAGATTTTATTATTTACATTGTTTTCAATGCGCAATTAAAATTCCTGAAATTAAAATAGAGTTGTAAGAGACAGATGACCGAGAGCACCTTAGTTTACAGATATACATCATCATGCATCAACTCCAGCTGCTATGTTATACATTCAAAACATATTTATCAGTTTAAAGGTCAAGTCAACTGTCAACTCAGTTAATCAATCAATCAATCGATCGATCAACGTTTATTTATAGAGTATGTTTAAAACAACAGTAGTTTGCCAAAGTGCTGTACAGTTCACCTAAAACACAAAGATTGATAAAACAGCAAAATTTATGACAAAGAAAATGCAATGTTAAGAAATAAAATCACCAAAATAATACAAATGTCTAGCTCTGGTTTTGTGTCAATCAGGGGTCACCAGTAAGCATTAATGCTTGCAAACTGGATGTACCCACACAAGATGAAACAAACTGAACTTGATACAAAGGATGCCATTATGTAAACATCATTACTAACTTCAACAACTGTTTGCTAACCGCTTGTACATTCAAGTGCTTTTCATAGTCATTAGGGAGTTTTTAACTCTAGTTTTAATGAGAGCCCTAAGAAAAGTATTGTGGGAAATTATATAACTTCTTTAAAAAGTACTTTAGTTAAAATATATTATTTTATAGCTTGATACATGGTTATATTTGATGAAACAGAGTTTATTTGGTTAGCTAAAACACCATGTTGTAGACATGCTAGAAACTTTGAAAGATACAATATGAAGTCGCAATTCATCATGTTGAAGTCCACAGCAACTGTAGCCAAAGCCAAACTGTGAACACAGTGACAATGGTGCTCTGTAAATAATAAGGGAATGCACTTCTCAACAAATAAAAAAAGTCAGGTTCTAAAGTGTATCCATATAGTTTATCGGTCTTTTCTTCAATTCCAGAAGAAGAACCTTTCCTTATTTTTGCGAACCGTTACTACCTACGCAAACTCAACCTGGATGGTTCCAACTACACATTGATTAAACAGGTGAGCCCACCATTGTTCTCTGGATGTGTTTTTGTTTCTGTATATTCTACTAAACATGTTCTTTCTGTATCTGGGTCTTTGTCTTCACAGGGGCTAAATAATGCAGTCGCTCTGGACTATCATTACGCAGAGCAGATGATCTACTGGACCGATGTGACCACACAGGGCAGCATGATTCGTCGCATGAATATCAACGGCAGTAATGTGCAGGTCTGTGCATCTGTGGTTCCTGCATGTTTAAACAAAACCTTAGATAACTTAAGATTGGTTAACCTGCAAAGATTATGACTGGTGATGCTTTTACTTTAGGATCTGCTACATTGCTTATTTTAAATGCATCTGGAGGAGAGGAAGAAGTTAAGTTAACTTCTGACAAGTTTGTTTTGGACATGATCTTATGACTCTCTGTTTGGTTGTTGGACAGGTGCTGCACAGAACATCCTTGAGTAACCCCGATGGTCTGGCTGTGGACTGGGTTGGAGGCAACCTGTACTGGTGTGATAAAGGCAGGGACACGATCGAGGTGTCCAAGCTGAACGGAGCTTACAGAAGTGTGCTAGTGAACAGTGGCCTGCGGGAGCCCAGAGCAGTGGCGGTGGATGTGAGGAATGGGTAAGGGGATAAGCTCCCTGAATGAAAGTGGAAATGAAAACTGACTTTTGGTGCATTCATTTGTTTTTGTGGAAGATGAATTGATTATGGATATAATTGCATATGTGTAATGTTTTAAGTTCCCACCACAAGAGTATAGTTTATTTATAGTTTATAGGGTGTCAAAAGCTTTCCCTCAAAGTGCCAGATGTAACTTTAAATAAAACTAATTGTAATCAAATATAAGGTAAAATAAATGTAATGAATGCTTCATTTTAAATAACAAAATTTTTACACATTCAAATTAAAAAAAATTTCAGTTGCACAGAAAAAACTTGTTTAATTGATCCTCTGGTATAACATCAATACTTTTCAATTATTAGCTTATGAAATGTACATTTGCTCCGTCTGAAAAAACATTGAAGCATGGGCACCTTCTACAGCCACATTAATGCTGTTTTCGGCTGTGGATTTCGTAAACACACTTTGCTGCGACTGCAATTTACCTTTGAATGTCTGCGCAATTTGTTGCTTTTCTTAAAGTTGTTTTGCCGTACTTCGATCCGTGTTTAGTGTCGAAATGCAGATGCAGATTGTACTTTTTGACAACTGACACCGCCTCATTACACAACTTATTTCAGGTCTTTCTGCTTGAAAGCACAAACAAGTATTCTCCTTGCCATCTTTCTTGAAACAGTCTTCCTTCGCAGGTATTCTAGTCAATATGGAGTCTTGGGCAATGTAGCTGTTGGTTAAAGCACGGTTTTGACCGATTTGATTTTAAACAGTCAGACTGTGTAAGCTCTCGAGGACCACAGAAAATGAAATGGGGGGCAACATTTGACTTGCAGGCCTTGAGTTTGGCACATTTGGTTTAAGCAAATTAAAATGCAAACATGTGGCAGGACGTCCACATCACTCATTGGACAGAATTACCATTGCATTTTACCTAAAGAATTTTTTATGTTGGTCAGAGTGTAAATGTGCATAGAATGAAACTAAGCATTTGGAAGTAAGAGACTTTTTATTTTAGCCTGACAACTTTGTAGGATGTATCAGACTCATAAGACACACTATTATGTATATTGAGAATGAACCATGGGCTTATCTGGAAACTTCCAAGAAGCTATGTTACTAAAACTCTGTCAACAAACACATTGTCACCCTATTAGATCATACGCAAATAACTCCAGTAACTTGAATAGGTTTAAAATAAGGGGTTTTTTTGTTTCAACATTTTGTTTTAGTTTTGTATCTGTTCGGATTATTTGAGCCCACAACCGGATTACTTCAAAGCTTGCTTGAAATTTATCTGGAGCGTTTTATTACTTTCCTCCTCAAATGAACTATAACAAAAGAAAAAACTAACTTGTCTGCTATTCGACCAAATATGCAAAAGCTCTGGTAATAATAGTAAAGTAGCTATGCATGAAATCATAGATGCACTGAAAAAAATGCTAAGTTTTAATTTGTAATCCGTCAAATTTGTATGCTGGGTCAGTAAATAGTATTATTGTACCCGTAATATATTATCCAACAATATTTTACAAGTTATGCCACTTGCCTTCAGTGTCTTGGAAGTTACTGGAAAGTTTGCATTTAATGTGAATATCCGTTTTTTTCCATAACTGGTATTTCTTTTTATTTAAAGGGAAACTTGAATAAGGGAATTTCTTCTGTCCTATTAAGCTTTCCTTGCTGATATATCATGCATCAAATCCAGGTATCTGTACTGGTCTGATTGGGGTGACGAGCCACACATCGGCCGCGTAGGAATGGACGGCACCAACCGACAAGTCATCATTCAGGATAAGATTACATGGCCCAACGGTTTAACCCTTGACTTTATTAATGACCGCATCTACTGGGCAGACGCTCGGGAAGACTACATTGCTTTTGCCAGCCTGGATGGCTCCAACAGACACACTGGTGAGGATGTGCACATACACAAACATGCGCACATGTTGAGTGACATCATTTGGGTAAACAATTGACCCCCGCTTCTAGCTGCCAATAAGTGACATCATAGAAACTTTGTTCTCTACAATGTTACAGTCTGTTGATTGTTTCTGTAACTGGTGTGGGATGGGAACTATGGAGAAGCTTTTTCATGGAAAATTCCTGACATTCAAAACAGAAGCAAGAACATTTTTCCTCAAATGAATTATCTTTTATATAGATACGCATGATTCTGTTTAGTAAACATTTGCTGGTGTACATGTACCTAATTGCTAGAATATCTTGAATTTTGCCAGCATCACAGAAATTGACCGGGTGTGTCTTATTTGAATAATTTCTGCCTCATATGAGAACAATTTACCCAAAGCCTGAAAATATTAAATAGGGCTGTCTGTTATAAATATAACAAAGATAAAGAACTATACAGAGCTTGTTGTAATTCCGTCAAGTAATAATCAATAATTTATAAGCATTTCATGAGGTTCTACCTGCATTCATACACAGGAATTGTGTATAATGTGAACGAGAACACACAAAAAAAATCTGATTTCACTTTTTAAAATTTAGCATTAAATGCATTACTTCATCGACTTCAGTTTAACTAAACATCTTGCTCATCTTTAGAAATAACATTAATAGTAGGCATAGTTATTAGAGTAACATGAATAATGACCATTTTGAGAAGTAAATGTTTGCTCTTGTATCATCAAAGCCCATGTGACTGAAGAAGTAGAGTTTTTGTCCATATTCACACTTTGCCAGTTTTAATTTAGATTAAAAAAGCAGCAGATAAGCACATTTAGGGTTTAAAATTTCAAATCATATTAATATTCTTTATCATATTTTGCATATATGATACAGTCATACTCCTTATAAGGAAATGTCTACAGACTGTAACAGTTTGTTAAGCATGTAGTAAAAAAATGTTAGACAATAAAGGATATTAACCCTGCCAAAAAGTAAGCTAACTACTCACATCAATCTTGGTCCTTTAATGTATTGCAGTTGGTGGTGGTGGTTGTTGTTGTTTGAGTGAAAGTACAAAAGTAGCATGAGAAGCATATATTTCATGTGAATTTGTTATTTACCAGCACATATTTGATTCCTAAAGCTTTTCTCTTCTTCATAGTTCTGCAACAGGACATCCCTCACATCTTTGCCATGACTATGTTTGAGGAGTTCATCTACTGGACTGACTGGGAGACCAAGTCCATTAACAGAGCGCACAAAACCTTGGGCACAAACAAAAGCTTGCTCATCAGCACCCTCCACCGGCCGATGGACATCCACATCTACCACCCGTCGAGACAGCCTGAGGGTGAGGAAACATACTGCTGCTGGAGCAAGGGGGGACTCTTGAGCAGCTGGTTTTGACCTTGCTTCTCTCTTGTGTTTGCAGTGTCTGATCACCCATGTCAGGTGGAAAATGGAGGCTGCAGTAACCTGTGTTTGCTTTCACCTGAAGGGGGGTACAAGTGTGCCTGTCCCACAAACTTCTATCTGGGTGCTGATGGGAAGCAGTGTCTGTCTAACTGTACCGCCAGCCAGGTGCGTGCGTGTGTGCGTGTGCTTGCATGTGTGTGTGTTTACACGGGTGCTTTTTTCCAACTTTTAAACGATTTTTCAATATTTAAAATCTGCTAGCTTTCACTAAATGTAGTGGTTCCTGGGGGGCCAATACTCTGCACAGATTAGTTCCAATCATGCTTCAACAGAACTTTAGCTTTCAATCAAGCCTTTATTGGGATTATCGGGTGTTTAATCAAGGATGGAGTGAAAAATGCGCGAGGTGTTGCCCCTCCAGGAATCCAGGAAATTAATTTATAAAAAAACTACAAGTTGTTTATTAGTAGATGGGATTTTATCATATTTAAAACAACAATACTTCCTTGTCACGAACATGATGTAATTTCTGAGCATGATTACAGCCAGTCATTGGCGGATGACACTGTTGTTTTTTCAGTCCTATTTGCATTCAGAAATAGAATAAACTAGGTTAAGATGTAACGATGCACTGAAAATGATCTGTTTTGGGTGTAGTTTGTCTGCAAGAATGACAAGTGCATTCCTTTCTGGTGGAAATGTGACACTGAGGATGACTGCGGAGATCGCTCGGATGAACCTGCTGACTGTCGTAAGGATCCATAAACTTCATGAAGACTTGCATATAGTTTAGGTTTTCATGCTGTTTTTATTGTATTTCCAGCTGAGTTTAAGTGCAGACCGGGTCAGTTTCAGTGTGGCACGGGTCTCTGCACCAACCCAGCTTACATCTGTGATGGAGACAATGACTGCCAGGACAATTCCGATGAGGCCAACTGTGGTATGCTTCTAGTTGGCTATACGGAACAGAAGTAGTTTTGTTTGAAGGTTGTGCACTAACTAAACTGTCCCTGTTCAGACATCCATGTTTGCCTGCCCAGCCAGTTTAAGTGCTCGAACCCAAGCCGCTGTATCCCAGGAATCCTGCGCTGTAATGGGCAGAACAATTGTGAACAGGGAGAAGACGAGAAGGACTGTCGTAAGTCTACTTAATGCTTATATGCGATATGAGTGTGCTTTCTGATTGGCTGAGTTTGTTTGTATTCTCTCTCAGCTGAAGTGACGTGTGCTCCTAACCAGTTCCAGTGTGCCATCACCAAGCGCTGTATACCCCGAGTATGGGTGTGTGACCGGGATTATGACTGCGTCGATGAATCTGATGAACCGGCGAACTGCAGTAAGGCACCAACAGATAAGATATGCTGTCAAAATTTATATTTTTTCCCTCTGGTGCATAGAAATTACTCATACCTTGGAGAAAAGTAATATTCACAGCAACTCTGTATTTTTGGAGAAGTTTGAACAAAATTAAAGCCGTTCAGCCTTGCTTTGGTTTATTTGATATTGTGATCAAGTTCTGCTGTGTTTTCTATAGCTCAGATGAAGTGTGGTGTGGATGAGTTCCGCTGTAAAGATTCTGGCCGATGCATTCCATCCCGCTGGACGTGTGATGGAGAAGATGACTGTGGAGATGCCTCAGATGAGCCAAAAGAGGAGTGTGGTACATGCTTTTAATGAGTTACACTTTTTTAAATAAAGTACACAGGGACGCAGAGAGGGGGTGGGGCGGTACTGCTTGCTCAGGAATTATACTTGCTACAGGTCTCTAATTGTCCTACACCGCTAAGCAGGTTTCAAATGAAATTCAATTCAAATGAAAATGGTCAAACCCATTTGTATATTTTTTAATATCTAATTCCACTGACAGATTTGAAGCAAATAATAAACAATATGTTCTAAAAGAATGGGAACATCAATGACCAACAAACTGCATGACATATACCCAGTGATGGAACCTAACCAGACATTATTAGGATTGAGAAGAGATCAAGATGTAGAATAGGCCATACCATGTGAGACAGAGCATATGTGTGGATGCCGAATATCAGTTAAACACATCCTGATTGAATGTCGTATTTATGCAACCATGAGGAGGAGATACATAACAGGGTGGAATCTTAAAGAAATGCACAATAAACTAGAAATACTTAAACTTACATATGGTGTATTTTATGAAACTGGACTAAGTGAATTTGTGAAGTTAACTTTGTTGTAAAAGAGTTAAAATGAGATTGTTTAAGCCAATTTAAAATTAAATGTTTATGCCATGAAATGTCCATGAGACTTTAAAGAAAATGAAGAAATTCATAAATGTATATATTGAATACATGACTTTCAAACAACTACAGAATCCAACATTCAGTCCATGCTCAGATTGTTTCATATTATGGCAATTTTTTGCGATTGTAGCCCCATTTTGACTCCCTGGCAGGTTTTAAAAAATCTGTGTCAAATGCCGGAAAGCACAGGCAAATCGGTACTTGTGCACGCAAGAGACATTCGCACTATATGAACCGTTACACAGTATTTGATTGAATCACAGATGACTCAGATGACAAGATACATAACTCCGCTGCTGTCATCTGCTGCAACTTCCTGAATCTAGTTTGATCCGTCTATTTGTAAGACGAGCATAACAATAGCTTTTATAACATATTAATTGAAGACGTTTTGTCGCTAAATAAACTAGTTAACACATACATTTTCTAGGTATATCAAGCAGAAACTTTATGTATTATAAATACATTTATTAAAATCCTATTTATAACTCTCTTTGTAGAACACACAATTCTTGCTTCTTGTGTCTTCCTAATAAGCAGATTTGTTTTGGTACTGCTCATAAGAGCACCTGCAATTTGTCACACTATGCAAACTTTCACACTATCATTATTGTTGATGATTCCAATCTCAAGTGACTCCACGTGATGTGTTATTATGCGAGGCGTGGTGTGTTCGACTCACCGTTTGTGCTTCTTGTAAAATCATGCATTGTGAAAGCTCCTGTCGCTGATCCATCATGCAGTATGAACAGAGAAGCGACTGAAAGCTACACCAGGCAGCCCTGTTGTGTGAAAAGATCTGTAACACGATTAGAATGAAAACCCTGCAATCTGAACTTGGCGTTGGCCACAGTACCAGGTTTTAAATGTGAAAATCAATGTCAGGCAGCTTACCTTTTATTTCCTGGTTTAGATGAAAGGACCTGCGAGCCATACCAGTTCCGCTGTAAAAACAACCGATGTGTGCCTGGCCGCTGGCAGTGTGATTATGACAACGACTGTGGAGATAACTCTGACGAGGAGAAGTGTGGTATGTATTTCTGGACTTGATCTTGATGTTCTCTCACTTCACTACAAGATTGGATCCAGGGCTCTGATTTTTGATCATCGCATATGTAAAGGAGGCATTACTGTATGGGTATTTTATCCTGTGGCATGGCTCACTCATGTTGCTCACTGATGCATTTCATGTCATGTTGTCTCTGTTCTTCATTTCACACTGACCCATTGGCTTGACTCAGAGGTAGGTCTCTCCTCACTCCAAACCCTTTCTTCCTTTTCTCTCTTCTCATCTTCCCATGATTCCATTGATGTTTGTGACTAAAGTGACCAATCACAGCCTCTGCCATCTAGCAGAGAAATTCTAAAGTTCAATTCAGCATCGTGAAGGCCAATCTATAGCTCTGCCTCAAGCCTACAAGCTGTCCTTTGTGGAGGCTCCGCACGCACCCATTTGTCAACAAAAGTCTCTATAGTTTAGTTAGTCAAGTCTTTGCACTGATCAATATTGGCATGATAAAAATGCTAACTACTAGCTAGCCAAAGGACAGGTTTTATTTACATCATCATACATTGTATTAATACAACTCCATCAATGCAGCTGAAGCACTATCTTTACTCTGATTGATATTAAAATGTGGTGTGATAACAATGCTAAGTGCTAGCTGGCCAAAACACAACTTGAATAATAAAGAAAGGTTAACCACTTCATCGCCAAAGTTTAACTCCATTATCCAGTGTTTAACATGGAGCAGAAGCCAAGAGAAAGACTGAAAGCGCTTGCTCTTCCCTGAGCTCGCTCTCAGCAAAGCCTGGCGAATCTTTGCAACGGGGTCAGCACGGAGTTATCTGAAAGCGCAGCCTTTGCAAAGGGCATTTTGTAGGCTTGACACACAAGTATAGATTGGCCTCAAGTGTTGGATAAATTAATCTGCGTGTTCGAAAGAGTCAACAGGAGAGTGTGTCGAATGCACAATTTGTGAATAACACATTACTGATAAATCTATGTTTCTAAGCTTCCATAGCATGAGAGACAAAGTTCCTCTGTCTGTGGTCTAGCCTTAAATAATTTCAGATGAGACAGCTTTCTTGGAGTTTTGGAGGAAATGCACTGATAATATGTATACAATCAGAAACACCCTGATGGTCCACGTTGGAAGAAAAATAGCTACAGCTAATACTATTTCTAAATTCTCACCATTGATCCACAGTTGGAGCAGAGATGTATTCTGGTTTTGACTGCCTTTTCTTTGCTAGTACTTAGTTATGAATTACTTTTAAACCATATTAAGAAAATGCGGTTCATCAAGTTTTTGCTTGGTTCTATTAAGATCATAAGTAACTAAGGACGTCTTCCCTCCCATGTCTTAAAATTGCTTTATTTAATATTACACCATTTTATTTTCATTAAACATGACACCGTTAAACATTCCAAGTTTTAAAAGCACTTCAAGAAAGTACCTAAATGTATCTGTAGCCAGGTGTTTGTTTTGAGGATTTAAAACACTGAAATTAAATCCCTGTTGTAACATCCCCTTTAATATGTTGAAATATAAGCAAAAGAGATGCCTTATCTTCATGTAGCATGTTGATTAAACTTTATATTTTTCGACATCTACTCATTGACTTTAATGCACAGAATAGACTCATTAAAAAATTCACTTGCGTGTGCATCTAAAACAAATGTGAATTAGGTTGTTTAACGTGATCTGTTAAACGAGTGATGGTAAACATTTATAAAACCCCATCCAGTGTCAATCAACTTCATTGTAAGAGTCATGGTCATGTGACTTTTAATAACCTAATGTACAATGGCATCTATTTCACCATTTATTGGATTAGTCACATTTAAAAATGATGACCCATGTCAATTGAGGCTCTTATTTCCATTGCAAATCTGAATGTCTTTGTATTTCCGTTTTAGTCCTGAACTGATCTAAATAGTGTATCCCTTGTCTTGAATGCTTTCCTTTCTTTCCTGCTATGTTTTCCTTATGTTTCTTGTAATTGGTGCACTCTGTTGTATGAATTGTTTTAATGTTGTCTTCTTTTTCTCTTTCTCTCTACCTTCTTTTTTCTCAACAGTGCCACGTCAGTGCTCTGAGAGTGAGTTTTCCTGCTCTAACGGCCGCTGCATTGCTGGAAGGTGGAAATGTGATGGAGATCATGACTGTTCTGATGGATCCGACGAGGTAATAAACGGTCCAAAAACTTTCAATCAAACCTTATTTCCAACAAAACTAAATACCCAAGATGTGATACATCAGTTTGAACAGAGTGAATTAGTTATTCTTGTGTTTCAACTGTTATCTTTTATGATTTCTAATGGGGTGAACTTATGAGTTTTCAACACTATTGCTTAGGTTTCCTATGGGTGTCTGTTATTGTCGTACAGTCCACAAACATGAATGATTGGATGTTCCCCTCTAGGATTATACTTCACATGTTCACTCAGTCAGTGCATTGTTTTTTTTCTTAGGACGGTTGTGATCTGAAGTGTGAGGAAGATCAGTTCCAGTGTAAGAATGGCCACTGTATCCCACTTCGATGGCGCTGTGACGCTGACGCAGACTGCATTGATGGCAGCGATGAAGAACGCTGTGAGATTTCAGGTGAGATTAAACTCTGTCATGTGTTGTATTTTTCTTTTTGAAGAGTTCTCTAACATATATCCCTCTGTTTGCTGTCAGAGGCACGCCACTGCTCCAATGATGAGTTCCAGTGTAATAACACACTGTGTAAACCTCTCTCCTGGAAGTGTGATGGGGAGGACGACTGTGGAGATAACTCTGATGAGAATCCTGAGGCCTGCAGTGAGAATGCATTTCAATTGAAATGTCAAAATAAATGTTTGGATTTGTCTGAGAGATTCTTTGAAGTCCTCGAATGTCTATGAGTGGAACCTCTCTTGATCTTACTATACAGGAAACTTCCAGTGTCCACCCACTAGAAACTTCCGTTGTCAAAATAACCGTGTGTGTCTCTGGAGGGGCAAGCTCTGTGATAGTGTGGACAACTGCGGGGATGGTTCAGATGAGATCAGCTGCAGTGAGTCTCCTGCTCTACCATGTGTCAAGCTCTCAAAAGGTTTATGACAGAGTTTTCATGGAAACTACGATGTGTTTGCACAGGGGACCAGGATGCCTTGTGTGAGAAAGACCAGTTCAAGTGTAGCAATGGAAAATGCATCAGCAGCAATCTGCGCTGTAACTTTTTCAACGACTGTGAGGATTACGGCTCTGATGAGATCGGCTGCAAGACTGGTGAGATTTTTTTTTATAAAGATATACATTATTCAGATAGAACAGTAGGTTGATAAGAAGGAATGTGAAATGAGAAAGGACCACCACCTCTGGATTCAAACTCAGGTCACGCATATTGTGTGCTGCACAGTGACCAAAATAAAAACTGGCGCGTATGCATCGTACCGCTTGCCAATTCAGTGTTGCTTGCCAGGAAAGATACACTACTATTTAGACATTTTTTTTGTTTTGTTTACTGACATTGCGCAGAGTTTAAACTTCAGTGCAAATAGAGAACATCAGAATAATCAGAAAAGAGAGCATGTGTTAGTATCCATAAGAAAAATCTAGAAAACAAAGCAGAATCCAATGAACGTCCTATTCAATCACATAACACAGATTACATGAATAAGTAAAACTACGTAAACATCATGATCTTAACAACATGAAAAATTTTTGTTGTTTGAGCATTGATTTAACTCGCTTTATTGTTTGCAAGTACATCTTTTGCTTTCTTTTTTGATAGTATTTGTTAATTCTAGATTGCAGAATTTATGTTTTTAGCAAATGTAAAAAAAGATCTGACTAAAAGTGCTTCTTTGTTTATCTATCTAGATACAATGCTGAATGACTGCAAGAGTAACAAATCTCTGTGTGGAGACGGAGACGAGGCTCACTGTGTTTCTAACGGCACGGACACCTTCTGCTCCTGCAAGCCTGGCTTCCAGAGCGTTGGACACAACACTTGCGAAGGTACACCACACATTGTCCAGTCTCAGTAAATATGTGTTTTCAAAAATATGTCTTATCAGGGGTTGACTGTGGTGCCTTTTTTTCCAGATAAGAACGAGTGCAGGCAATTTGGTGTTTGTTCACATGTTTGTAACAACACCAAGGGTTCATACAAGTGTAGCTGCCACAAGTATTTCACCAGGATCAACCACACTTGCAAGGCTGACAGTATGTGCATGTTTTATTCTCTTTTTCTTACTTTTCAATGTGGATTAAATCAATAGTTTTTCCTCAGACTGGAAAAAGAATATCTCAAGAAAGAAAGTTTTACTGCTGGCTAATTATGGCTCCCTAGACTAGATAAGAACATTTATCTAGATAATGCACTTTTTCATACACAAGAATGCGTTTGCAACCTACATGTCTAGGGCAAATGAAATGTTTTTAGTAAGTGACCAACTTACAGTGATTGTAATAATTTGTATAAGTAATTTCAATTTGTGATTTGTTAATTTGTAATACCTAATTTATTTAAGTAATTACAAATAGCATCTGTCAATCAACATAAAGTATATATGGTAAACTTATGAAGGCACTTTTTAAAGTTAGGCTTCATTCATTTTCTAACTTCTTAGTTTCAAAGCATGTTTAAAACGCTAAAGAGACTTTACCAAGTTAACATTTACATGATCTGTTCCTTGCATATTGGAGCAGAAAGTATTTGATGTACTTATAGTGCTAAACTATTTATTTAAGCTCTGAATTAAACTAGGACTGCATGATATTTTTCAGTCTAGAAAGTTTTTTGTTTTTATCATTTTAACTCTGATGTTACACCATTGCATGCAGCTGGTATCGCGATTTACAATTATATTAATTCTGCTGCCCTGCATTAACCCAACTGCCCAAACCTTGACATATATGAAGAGTTTTTTTTTGTCCCCGCAGGTCAGAACAGTAATAAGCAGGTGCTCTACATCGCCGACGACAATGAGATCCGCAGTCTAAATCCTGGCATGCCCAACTGGGTTTATGAGCAGACCTTCCAGGGCGATATCAACGTGCGCATCGATGCCATGGACCTGCACATCAAAACCAATCGCATTTTCTGGACCAATTGGCACACATTAGGCATTTACTGCTTTCAACTGCCCACTCAGTCCTCCCCTTCAGGCCCTACGTCCAACTCTCACCGTAACACCCGGCAAACTGAGGGCAGCGTCAGCAACCTCAATGTGAATGGACAGTTTCAGCATCCAGTTTCAGGCTTTCTGCACTGTTAAATCTTTTCCTAATTCCATTTCTATTTGTATTTAGATTCCTGGCCTGAAAATGCCACGTGGAATTGCAGTGGATTGGGTGGCTGGTAACCTCTACTGGACAGATTCTGGACGTGATGTGATCGAGGTTGCTCAGATTACAGGCCAGCACAGTAAGACACTGATTTCTGGAATGATTGATGAACCCTACGCTATCGTCGTGGATCCTCAGAGAGGGTATGAGATTGTGTTGTGGTTTAAGTGATACTGAAACAAAGGTTTAACTTGATGATCGGTTACTAGGTATTTCTACATTGAAGGATTTAACTGATTTGGACCATCATTTATAAGCTTTTTTTGCTGCATCCTTTTATGATGTTAATGTGATATGTTTGTAATTTTGTATATTAAAGTTATGAAAAAAAGATGTGATAAGATATGGAGAAAATAAGCAGCATTTTTTTGCTGGCAATATTGTTTATTGTCGTTTAATGTTTGTTTTTTTTTTACATTGAGAAAAAAGTTTGTTCACACGTGGTCAGAAGCATTTGGGAATAGACCAATGATATAAATGTTTGGTCTAGATTCTTTTCCAAACTATTTTCAGTATTTTGTACAAAAGTTGTATCAATGAAAACATCTGAAATTATTACAAATATTAGCTTTTTTTAAATGGGAACACTTGCTTCTTTCTGCAGAACCATGTACTGGACAGACTGGGGAAATCATCCTAAGATTGAGACGGCATCCATGGACGGGACACTCAGACAAACACTGGTCCATGAGAACATCCAGTGGCCAACAGGTTTGAATCTTGTTTCTTGATATTATTCTGCATTATGAAGAGAAACAGCAAGAGTTGAAGGCTCTTCTCTTTGACAGGTCTTGCCGTGGACTACTTTAATGAGCGTCTGTACTGGGCAGATGTCAAGCTCTCAGTGATCAGCAGTGTGCGTTTGGATGGCTCTGACCCTGTTGTAGCAGTTTCCAACATCAAAAACAGTTCTGTTCCTTTTGTTTTCTACTTCAACTGTTTTATTTTGTTAGTAAAGGACATTGTTAGTAACTCCTGATACATGGACGTTCAGCCATTTGTTCATATACATTTTTAAGTCTGTCTAATGAAAGTCAGAAATCTTTCCATAAACGTCTGTGGGATTTTCCCATCCTCTCTTTTTTTACTGCAGATCTCCTCCACCCCTTCAGCATTGACATCTTTGAAGATTTCATTTATGGAGTTACATACACCAATAACATTGTCTTCCGGGTTAACAAGTTTGGCAGGGGTCAGGCAGAGAATCTGACCACTGGCATCAATCACGCCACAGATATAGCCCTCTACCACCGTTACAAACAACCAGAGAGTGAGGAAAACTACCTGTCTGCGCCCTGAAGGCTGCCTCAAAGATTGAGTTTTTTTTATCTGCTAAAACTATGTTTTTGTTTATTGCAGTGACTAACCCATGTGATAGGAAGAAGTGCGAGTGGTTGTGTCTGCTCAGTCCCAGCGGACCTGTGTGCACTTGTCCCAATGACCACGTCCCAGACAACGGGACCTGTGTGAAGATGCCACCCCCGGATCAGATCCCCTTCAGTAAGCACCTACTGTCTGATGGTTCTATAATAATCTGTAGTCAGTTTATTTCTGTTGAATAAATCCATTCAGTGACTAAAATCTATTCTCTTTATTATATGTATATTAATTCATTGTTTTTCATGTTTTTTTGGAGAATTGACCACAATAGTTTTTTTCTGGATATTTTTTTTGCCTTGTTATCAAAGCACAAGCTTTTATTGTTATTAGTAGAGTCAGACAGAGTTTTTTATGCATTTCTGTTTTGAATTTTTAGGCTAATATAAGCAAATATACAAACAAAAAATAATTTAAAGGACAACATAGCTGAGGAAGCTTATTGATAATTAAGTTATTCATTATTCTGCCCAAGAATCAAATGAATACCAGCTTTATTTCTTTTTGTAGTTTTTCCACCCGTAAACGTTGTGTGAGCTTCTCTCTGAAAATGTTTATTTTACCTCATCCCCCTTTGAATCCTGTAAACGGTTCAGTTTAAATTGGCGGCTTTGTTTCAACTAATCAACATTAATCATGAATGACTTTTGAATTGGTTCAGGAGTCTGGTTGCCATTTTTAAGTTTAATTTGTATATTATTAAACATATTATTTTCTTTCAGCTCCCCTCTGTGATGTTCAGTGTCAGAACGGAGGTAGCTGCTTCCTCAACGCCTGGAAGCAGCCCAAATGTCGCTGTCCCACCAGTTACAGTGGAGAGCGCTGCGAAATCAACCTGTGCAGGGACTACTGCCAGAACGGAGGAACCTGCTCTCCATCTCGTACAGGTACATGTCCTCCTGACGATCCGTGATGCTGGTGATCCCAGGCCTCAGTCACAGCATGCATGTGTGATACTCGTGCATTTGCTCTCTTCAGGTGCTCCGACCTGTCGCTGTCAGACTGGCTTCACCGGGCCTCAATGTAATCTAAACATTTGTGAGAACTACTGTCAGAACAAAGGAGAGTGCATAGTGAACCAGGGCAACCAGCCTATCTGTCGCTGTCCGGAGGGCTTCCTGGGTGACCAGTGCCAGTACAGTGAGTTTCATGAATAACAATAATAATTTGTTTCATTTATATGTCACCTTTCCAGAACTCAGACACTTTAGAAGAAACATTACATTACACAGCAAACATAAAAAAAAATTACAAGATGGAACACAAAGCACAGGATATAACAGGCACAACTCACACAGGGTACATGAGGTCAGTTGAGAACATCAGGGGCGTAACATTCAGAAAACTGGTGAGGTTTAGTAGAGATTTAAAGTCAGTTGTGTTATCAACGGAGCAGACTGCGAGGAGACCAGCATCAGCGGAGCATACTGAGTTAATTGGATTGTAAGGAAGAAGCAGATTACAGAGAGAGTTCGGCTAAATGTAAAGATTTTAGATTTAAAAGCTAGCAGGAGAATTTTTATATGAATCGATGAGCAACTAGAAGTCAATGCAGATTAATCAGAATCTATGTTATGTAAGCGAAGCATTTGGCATGAGTGAGGAATCTGGCGGAAGAGTCCTGAATGTATTATAATCTGGAGATGGAGCTGATGGGTAAACCAATAAAAAGGGCATCACAGGGGTTTATCTCTTGTTCTTCTAACATCTAATACTATAAGCAGTTGTAATCATTTGTATTCATTCTAACGTTTTTTTTTTCTTCATTTTTACAAATTTTTACTGTTTTTTTTTTTTTTTTTTCAAAGATTCTCGACCAATCAGGCGTTTTCTTTTATTGAAAAGTGTTTAGTTTTTCAAGCTCATGTGTTTATTTGACATGTGGAGTGTTTAGCTGGTTATGATGGTTATACCTTTCCATTGGGTATGCGCACTATAAATGAGGCTGCAATCACCAGTGAAGGTAGATGGAAGGCAGATTAACGTTATCGTTTAAGCTTTCAGTACGCAGTTTCTCAAAAACACTGTTCGAGTCTGCATCAAAACTAACTTTTAGCCAATCAGCAGGAGCCAGCCAAAATTGGGAATAGGTGCAATTGGTTTAATATTTTGCCTTTGTTTTGGTGATTTGAAGTTGCAAATTGCATACTACACCTTTAATCATAATCTTGTAATATTTTACATCCTTGGTCTACATGATACATGACGTTGTTAGATTTTCAGTTAATTATATATTTAGTTTTAATGTTTTAATTATTTACTGCCCTCCCTCGAATTTTTGCATTGCTCAGTGTGGTAGTTCTTTTTATGTAGCCTATTTTTGTATGCTCAGACCCACTGTCATTGGATAATTTTGTTCCCAAATTTATCAGCAACACCTGATAAGAGTGTTGACATTTACTAAAACCCTTAACGTGTTAAAGAAAAACCATGCATAACAATGCAAATCTTTCTTTGTATTTATATGTATTTATGTTTTGAAAGCCGTTCTTGTTCAATAAAGTGATGTTTATTGAGTCTTGTGAAAGAGTGAAAGAAACATGATTAAGTTGGATAAAGGATTCTGTATGATTGCGTCTGCGTAGGTCGATGCGAGGACTTCTGTCAGAATGGAGGGGAGTGTATGGAGATGGTGAATGGCACAAAACACTGCCGATGTTCTGAAAAGTTCTTCGGTCCACAGTGCGAGATGGACATGTGTGAATACTGCGGCACGGGCAAGTGTGAAGAACTCCACAGTGGATATACCTGCAAGTGTGTACAAAGATTTTTCATTGGGGGATTTCCCATTGTCACAATTAATTGATCTGAATTGTTTGTGTTCATGTGGATACATTTATTAATGTTGTAGATGCGCTGATAACACAAAGCGCCCGACCTGCTACTCCTGTAATGACTTCTGCATCGAGGGCCAGTGCTCCGTGGACCCTCATACTTTGCTCCCACAGTGCAGGTAAAGTGTTTAAAGCTGGATGTCTTTCTGTTTGTGTAAATATTTAGAAATGACTAAGAATTACATGGATTGTAGTGAAATTAGATATCTATGTCTTGAGAAAAATAAAATTAAGATATCGTACTGGACCTTGTGCTTCTCCATTTAAAAGCTCTTTGTTGTGCAGGTGTCACCCAGGCTGGTCAGGGTTCCGCTGTGAGCTCAATGTTGCCCCTGTACATAATGGAGACTCGGGAAGTGAGTTTTATTTGAAATGCTCGCTTGAAATCCTGCTGATGGAATGCATTCTGATCCAGTCATGTTCCTCTTTGTGTAGGTACCCCATCGGTTGTGATCCCAATTTTATTGCTGCTTTTGCTCGCACTGCTGGTGGTTGGTGCAATCTTGTGGTACAGGAAGAGAATGCGAGGGTAAGTATTTATGTACATCAATAGGACTTGATCATTCGTTTGTATTGTCTTTTTTTTCTGGTTGCCTCTTTTTTGGTATGTAGAGCAGGGGTCTTTTGTTATGACCACACATTGAACATTGGGTTTTTTTTTTAACAACTGTGTAACTGTTTTGTGGTTTTTGGAGGTGTTTTTTTCAATATATACAACATTTTCCTCTTGTTAAACTCTGACTGCACTTTTCCCATCGCTCTCACTCTCTGTCTCTCTCTGCATTGTTAAACTGCATCTCTCTGTCTCTCAGGTCTGTGATGCGGGGCAAGCCCGGCTCCAGATGTTCGCGGTAACTCTGACTATATAACAGCAGGGTTCTATCCTCATCCATTCTTCCCTCTTCCTCTCTTTCCCTCTGCCTCCTGCTTGTGTCTGCTGTTTCTCTTCTTCTTACCAGTTTCAACACAGGGATCTATTGACCCACAGCCAAAAATAGATCAACTGGTTGGTGAAGTCTGCAGCGCTGCTCCGCCTCTTGTTCCTCCCACTCTTTCCTGTGCCATCTTGTAGACATGTATTTGTTTATCTATCCGTCTGTGAGCGGTGTCGCTGTGCTTCAAGTGTTTGAGCCTAGTGGACCATGTTTGGTAGAGATTTGACTTTCTGTGGCTTACAGTAGCAGCTGAAAGCACATGGATGCCTCCTCAAAATCTCATGGCTCCTTGCACATGTATTTTTGGAGGCAGGATAGAACCCCTGTGTTTGCAAGTTGCTTGAAGACAGGCTACTGTACTCTGTTTGTGTGTTTGTCTGTGAGACCTCCAGTGTCTTGGTGGCTCCTGCAGAGATGTGTTACGGTATATGAACAGTCATGTGACCACTGAATTGTGTTTTGTGCGCAGTGCTAAAGGATTCCAGCACCAGAGGATGACAAACGGAGCCATGAACGTGGAGATTGGGAACCCAGCGTACAAGATTTATGAAGGGGAGCCTGATGATGATGTGGGGGAGCTGCTGGACTCGGACTTCTCTCTGGATCCAGACAAGGTAAAACCTTGCCTCAACTTAGCAACTTAAGCTCTGTGCATATGGTGATTTTTTTATTGTTTTTTTTAGATTTTGCATACTTATCATATTTAAATAATCCTTTTCGGTTTTGAGAATTGTAAGGACTGATTTAACTGATACTAGTTTTTTTAATACCTCCAGCTCAGATAGAAGAACACATTGATAACATTGCTTTAATTCCCCTGAACAGCTAAAATTAAATAGATTTGATTAAATGTGTTTTTTTTCCTCTGCAATGCCTTTAAAAGATACAAGGCTATGTTCATATTGCAGCCCAAAGTGATACGAAGACTTTTTTTTAACCCATTCATCAGATATTTTCATGTCAGTCTGAAAACCTCAGATGGGATTTAAAATCCTGACCTCATGTATAGTCCTGAATCTGATGCATATCTGATTTTTTGTGCAAGTGTGACCTCAATCTGAACACTCACATCATGTTTTGGGTTTTGCGTCATCAAACCCAACTTAGACTGTCTTTTCCAGAGAATAGTGAAAAAGTATTATTCACAGAAACAGTTTACAGGAAGATGCCAAGAGATGCTTTTAAAGCTTTAATAAAGCTTGTTATCCCAGCTCTTCTAACTGTGCTTGCTAATAATCTGTAATATTTGTTCTTTGTTTCAATATCTTTATTTCGTAATTATAAAGTTGTCTCTGATCAGATATTTACTCAGTCACAAGAGTGCCTGAGAGCATGTGTTTCAGTATTTACACTCATTAACAGGGCGTTCTGGGGGATGAAGTTTCCTTTTCTGCATTACACATTATCACATTAGCACAGCATTTTGCTCACACAGAAGACAATAATAATAACAAGCAGATAATATTTGTCATTTAAGTTTGAGAATATGCTCATCAACATTCAACTTTGTAAAAGGCATGTTTAAGGTTGTAAAAGATAGGGAACTTATTTGGAAATGCTCAAAAACATAAAAATGATGGTTTGGGTTTCAAACCGTGTACTTGAAGAGTACGTTTTATTATGCAAAAAAAGTTTTGTATGTGTTTTCAATGTTATGAAGTAGGTCTTAAATTTGACCTCATGAAACTAGCAGAAAACCTGATATAACATTTTCTCTCCCGCAGCCCACAAACTTCACCAACCCAGTGTATGCTACTCTATACATGGGTGCCCACAACAGCCGAAACTCTCTGGCCAGCACAGACGAGAAGAAAGAGCTGCTGTCGGCGGGAGACGATGACTTGAGTGACCCGCTGGCGTAAAGCCCGCCCCCCAGATCCCCTGGACCCCATGCCTTTACAGGTCAGAGGAAAAGCAACAAGAGCAGGAACACTGTACAAAATGTAAGAAAAGAGAGAAAGATGAAGGACACTTTTGTATGTGATTGCAGTATTATATTTTATTCCTCAAAAAATCCTTCTGGTCATCACAAGAAACCATTCGCTCCCCCCCGTTTGCTTGCCTGTTTCTCACCTTCCATTTAGCCTCTACCTCTGTGCTCAACGACAGTATGGGAAATTAGAGTTTGCTTTGTTTTTAAGTTTATTTTTGTATGAATTGTACAGTTTGTTTTGGGAAAAGCAAAAGTGTTGCTATTGAAATATAAGGGAGAAGATGAACCAGCTGGCTGAATGGTACTGATGCTGACTCGTTTGGGTTCTGATGGGTGAGACAAGCAAGTGTGAATGTGTGTTTGTGGAAGACCTGCACGAGTCAGCTTCGCTTTGAACCTGTTATCTCAGAGACCGATTAACATGATTGTCCTCCTTGCACAGAATGAAATCTATTTTCATTTTTAAATAACAAAGTGTCTTGACATGTATACCCAGGATTTTAAACAAATACACCTGTATAAATCTGTTTTTAGCTTTCAAATGGAAAAAAACAAGATCGATTATGGTACCTTTACGAACATTCCAGAGGTTTTTCCAGGGTATCCTTGGCCTTGGGTGTGTACACGATTGGTTCCTGAACAGCAGGCCTCGTCTGACACAAAGTCTTCCAGTCAGAAACTGCCCGGAACGGATGCTCGCCTGCTCTGTTCCGGTTTTACTTCACTAGTTATGTGTCTGCGGCGCTCTGTGTATGTGTTTTTCTGTAAGGTCGTGTGGATCCAGTAACAACTCACTGCCTTGCTGCTTCTCTCCCCATCATGCTCTTCTGCCTGCCCTGTAGAGAGACTGGCTGTAGGCTAATGCATGGATCCAGACTAGCGTGGACTGGACCAGACTCGTCCTAACAGTGTTCACCCAGGCGTCTGGACTTAGCATCAAGCATATGCTGTGTTCACCATCGAATGTGGTTTAGCCTTTAACTTTCACAGATGACACCTGTCACACACCTGCAATGTAGTTCTGTTGCTTTGTTTTCATTTTTTATATACAAAATAATTAAACCGCTTTTTATAGTAGAAACGCATGAAGCCTCAGCCCTTCCTTTGGAGAGTGTTTTGTTGATTTCTGGTTCAATGAAGAAGATTATGTATGTGCTTATTTTGGAAAAAGAAGGTTTTCTATTCGTCCACACACAACAACTATTTGGTAAAATCTTGTTTTTTTTTTTTACCTAGCTTTTCTTAAAAAAAAAAAAAAACAAGATTGTGCATGGATAACAAAGCCTGCAGAAACTTGTCAACCACAGTTTTAAGGTATCAGATTTGCCAACATTAACTTTATATCCCATTATCTATACTGGTGTGCGTTTGAAAGAGAGCCTTAAAACACAGTCATTGTTAGCAAATGCACAGGATTATAAGAGTCTGCTGTGAGCAGAGATTATTCTTTTAATGACTTAAACCAGTTTTTAGTCTGAAACAGAATCAAACAGCCACTGAAAAAAATTTAATCAGTTTTTACTTTGAATTTTATTTACTTTGACACATTTGCCAGTTACAGGAACTGCTTACATTTCTCATGTAAAAAATAAAGCTTTGGTACATTCCGTCTGTGCTTTGGTTTTCCTTCCAAAAAGCTTCATTTAGTCAGAAAGAAAATACAGTTTCAAATCATATGTTAAAGGTTAGTGTTACATTGGTCATTACCTTTCTTGAGATTTTTGCTCCCTTTCTTTGGTTATTTTGGTAAATCTAGTTCTGATGTACGACACATTTTCAGAATCCCGAGAGATTTTCAAAATCTAAATGTAACATTTGATTTTGACAATGTCTGAAATGTCTTCAAATTTATACAAAATAATACAAGTATACACATTATAAACCAAAGTGAAAAAGAACAGATTGCTATTCTCACACAATGCCTTTGACATGAGTGTTCTTCAATCATGGCGTTTTGAGTGATGCACCGTAAAGCTCAAGCTCAGTAAAGATAGAGCTGTGTCTCATTGCCAGATCAGAACAAGAAGTCTATCTACAAATCCTGTTTCCTGACACTTTCAGCTCATCCTAGATCAATAAATTGGATTAAACCTGTAGCAGAAGTGTGTTGATGCATCTTTTGCAAACTATGCAGGAAGAGTATGGTCACTGAAAAACCATGGCCAATACCGACAATTGCTCTGCACACATTTCAGACCTGCGGGTATCTACATTGTTGGTCAAAACATTAAATTTTTATAAGATTTAAGACATCATTTGTTATATGGAAAAAAATATCTCAATAACCATTTATAACTATTTAGGAGGGATAACAGGATAAGTTTAAAATAATGATTCTCATTTCTACAATTTACGTAGTTCATATAGCCTTACGCCATAATAATGCAACAAAGATATACAAAATGGCTTAAAGACAAAACATTTTTACAAGTGCTCTTCAAAAAAATGTTTTAAATGCACTTGTTTTTATGAGAGAAAACATTTCATTTCACAACCTTTCAGCCAATCTGAAGACCTGAACAATTATTATTTAATGTACATATGCGTATGGTTAAACTGCAACAATGGACAGCATCAACAATTTAAATTCATCTTAAATATTTAGAGAGCTGATTAAATATTTCATCATTTGTAATTGATTTTTGTTTAAAACCTTGATCTTTATTTATGCTATAGCTTTATGAGCAATGGAACAAATAGTTAGTCTACTTTTTTACACACGTGTATATGTATACTTTTGACTTTTGTGTAGAAAAGATCAACATTTCAGTTTCTGCTTAGTACACAATGTAACTACAGAAATATCAACTTTTAAAAAGGGAAAGCTTGAAATTTGGATGGTTCTGCTACTGGTCCAAAATGATTCATTGACTGATTGATCATAAGATATTCTAAAAGTGCTTTCAGTATATAGGTGGAATATTTACCAGAATAAAACAACTCATGAACCTTGGGGAAATGAAAGAATGAGAATTCTGTTTTAGACAATTTTTTGGAAGATAGCATATAATATTTACAAAATTCTTTAAAAATAGCAACATAATAAGCATTATTTAGATAGTTACTTCCATACTGGCTATTAAAATAATACTGATTTAATAGAAAGGCACTTCATTGAGACTATGGTACTAGTCTGGGTTATAAAAAAAAAGCAGGTATCAAAAAGAGGAAATAGCTCATAGTTCACTAAGAACTGTAAAACGTGCTCTGGTCAGGGAGTCTCTAACCCCTGCTCAGCACAACGTCAGGCTCTCCTGGGTCACGGACTAGCAGCTCCATGTTGACCACAAGCCAATGCTCCTCAGTATTTGTCCACACAGCGGTTGAGATCAGAAATAAATAGTCACCCACCCCAGTTCACCAGAGCTTGGTTTGGTCCTGTACTTCCCTCAGACACTGTACATTTCAGGAAGACACCTTTTGAGGAGAAAGTGAGGGGTGAGGAACAGAAGGTGAGTGGGTGAGGGGTCTTTAGGGTCTCTTCCACCCGTTCCGAATCAGCGCATCAGTTCGCAGGAACGGCTGGTTTCGGAGATCTGTGAGTGGGAAGTCAAAGAGTTAAGAGTTAGAGCTGGGAACGCTCGGGGCAGCAGGGCTAGAAGGAGCGCTCAGTTCTTACATCCAACCAGGAACACTGGTTCTCAACCTCGACACTTTCTAAACACCATGAGTATGATGAGGAAAAAATTGCCTTAATCTTGCTTGTTAACGTATATATATATATATATATATATATATAAATAGTTCTGTTTTCTTTTTTTCGTGTATGAAGTCATGGGTGAGAACCGATGTTCTTGTGTTGAAGGATTGACAGCCTTAACCATATAACGCACAGAGGGGCTAAAACAGAAAGAAACATCAAACACAATCAAGGCAGTATTGATCACGTCTGAACGAAGAAAGACAAGATCTTAAAGCGATCGGAATGAAGAATACAGGCAACAGATCTGCATGCGCGCGGTAAGAGACACAGAAGATAGATGAGATGTCAGACAAACATGCGAGAACAGTGAAGAGACATGAAAACAGATATCCTTCCACGAAGGTCTTTAGAGATCACATCCTGCTGTCTCAAAATAAAATAAAACATTGAGATATGTACATTTCCAGTTTTATAACTATTGATTATATGAAACGTTAGCTTGTGCATGTTGAAGTCCTGGAATAAAAAGAAGCTATTTAAAAGGTGTGGTCACACAGAGGTTCTAGCAGAAACAGAACGCTTAATTTGATCACATTATTATTTTTTTACATAAAAAAATGTCATATTTGGCTTTCATGAGCATAACTTAATCTTAAAGAAGTCTTGTGTTTATACTTGTAAATTATAACTTATAAATTTCTTGTTTATAAATGTACATTTTTAAAGCAAAATTGTGATTTAACATGGAAATGGAAATGTGTTATGCATTTATCAATATTTAATGTAAATTGAAAGTTTTATGGTAATTTTTTCTTTAAAGATGATTTGTTTTGTATTCCACAGTAATATTGTTTTTACACAGTTCTAAAAAATATAATGAAGTTCAGTTTTAGGTGTTTAGGCCAGTATTGACTTTTGAAATCACTAAAACATAAATCTCTCTAGGTTTTGAAAGATCAACTTTAATGAAAGATCAACGCTATAAGAGAATAAAAAAGTTGAGGCAGTTTCAAACATGATTACTTCCCTAAAGATAAATAGAAAATTCTTAATTTTGGGTGCAAACTATAATTAGATATTAATTATAAACTCAAATACTTCAAACATCATTAAGCTTAATTAATGCATTATTTAGCAGTGGCTTCATTTTGGCTAAAAACTACTAAAAGTAATTAGTCAGCATTTTTCTGCAACAAAAATGTTGGAGATGAGTTCACTTCTGCCAGTACATTGCAGTAACTTTTCAACAATTAACAATCCACTAATTAACTTTCACTAATTTGCCTCAAAACTTGGAAAAACCTTTTCAGAGCGCACTTTGCAAGAAACAGTAAGCTAAAGCGATGGAGCCGACTGAGCAAAGCTAGATGATGCTCCATGATGTCCATCTTACCCTTCGTTTAGTGCGAGCTTAAATTTACTCAGAATAATCTTCCCTTCTGCTGGAAAAGTAGAACAGCTGATTATGTGAGAGTAGAAGAGAGAGTTAATGGAGGAAAAACCAAGTGAAACTTAAGGAAAAAAAAACAGTTACATGCGCCAAATCTCACAGGAAAACATGACAAAAATGAAATAAAAAAAATTGGTAATCCATATGCTTTAACAGAATAAAAGTTCACTTCCTATTGCCACAATTAGGTTTTTTGTTAAAAAAAACTTTGCATAATGCATATCAAACATGTTTCAAATCAAATTTAGTTCATATAGTTATGTACAGCTTGAGTGTACAGCAAAAAAAACAACTATTATTTACTGATGTGTACTATAATTTTATACAAAAAAAACACACAAATCTGTCATGGTTTCCTTGAGACATGGCCAGCCCTTCAGGTTTCACAGCCTTCAGGTTTCTCCTGTGAGGTTCAGTTAGTAGAGGATGGAAAGAGCTCCCCATGCCAGTGCTTCAACGCATGCACTACTCGATGATTATAAGAACGGGACAACCTGCCGCATCGGTCAGTGTGAGGGAGGGGTGGGGGGCTAGCAGATGGACTCGTCGTAGATGTTGGCTTCACAGAAGAAGCGAGAGCCCCGTTTGGCCGTGCGAGCAGTGAAGGGCACGCTCTTCAGCACTGAGGAGGAGGAACCAGGGCACACACAAGGTTAAAGAAGAGCAGAGTCTGTGTACTGAGCACAAACTCCTCCTGGAATCTTAAACCTGACCAGCACAGGACAGGCTGATGCAATTCAAGTCTCAAATGCTTAAATTGGACGTAGATGGTCTCTAATGTTTGGTCAGTGAGACTTCTAAATGTTGTTATTTAACTAAAGCCTACTGTAATCCTCACAATAAAGTCTAAGAGTTCAAACCATTGGAAAACATGTTCTAAAACAAAGAATTCAGATGCAATCTTCTTCTGACATGTTCACATGTTTATATTCCATCGTTTCATTTAAAAAGTTGTTGAATGAATGTTAGTCCAAACATTAATCCCACTTTCAAAAAGATTGCTGGTCAATTATTCACCTTTAAATCAAGCATTGTTTTTTTGGTTGCTTTCTACCACAGGAAACAACTATATTTTAAAACTAAGTAATGGCTGCATACAGACTTGTGTTACTTATAATATTCCAACATATTTGAATCATGCAAAATTATATTTTTTAATTATTTGCAATTGGTCAATTGTTGTACTTTTCAGCACATGCAGAGAACACTAGCTCAGGTGTGCTCGCTTCCAGTCAAGTGTGTTTTTGAAAATAACATGAAGGGTTCCTGAACAGTGAGCTATTTAAAACACTATTTTGTGTCGCTATCAGCAGGTGTTTTCTTCTGAAGTGGAAAGATTATTCGCTTCAAGATAACATTTTCTAGTTTAGTTTTTGTTCATGGCTTTTTTTGTATTGTTTAAAAAATGCAGTGAGAAAGATTTGAGCAAGAGACAATTCAGCTGTGAAAAATAAAACACATTTGTGGAACAACGTTAAATTTAGGTTGGAGAAATGATTTTATACCTCCCATTTTTTACACCTTCACCCCTGAATCTACTTACTTTATCCTGCATTTGCATCTGTGTGAAAGTTTAATCGCATCTGGCACAAGTTTGTTGGCTGATTGTTGATCTAATTAAAGTCAAATCTAAGCACGGACTTACCGAAGACAAGCCATTTCATCCTGCTTTCTAATTGGTCCTTGCAATGATGCAAAAACAGGAAGTGGATGCAAATGCTCCAGAAGTTTGTGAATGACAGGGACCAGTGGTTACCCTACCTCCTGTTCGCATACAGGGAAGTTAGGACATTTTTGGCACAAAACAAATCACTAAAATTGTTTTTGAGTGGATTTTGCATCTGAAATCTTCAGCTTGTTTAAATTGTTCAGTAAAATAAGTATAAGTCTAAGTACTGGTATTTAATGTAAAAGTATAGCTTCACAAGAAGAATACCTTACTAATTTACTATAAACAAAATCCCTTATTTTACAACACAATAAATATTCTGACATTATCTTCTAAGAAGATGAATCATACAAGGTTTTACGCACACTTTAGATAGACGTTATCATAAAAATTCAGGGCTAATTTTGTTGTGTTTTAGGCTTCCATCGACTGAAGAAAAATTTTAATCACATAAGTATATGTTTATATTTAATAGAGATAAAAATAAAAAGCTAGTTTCCTCTAAACTTTCCCCAATCTGTAACATGTTCTTTAGGGAGCTGCCCTTTTATCTGAGCATCGGTTTCAGCTGAAATGCACTTGTAAAGTGCGGTGGCTGCGCTGCAGGGGGCGCTGTTTAACATAGCAGAGAGTGCAGTGGTGTCGGGCAGAGCTGTGGACCACCAAAGTGACTCTGGCCCCTTGATGAAGGCCTAATGGCATCCCGGCGGGCCCACCTGTAATGATGTCTTCAATGGTGCCGTCTTTGCCCTCGTAGACGGGGCGGTGGTCCTTCGCCTGCCTCCGCCGGAGCTCTGCTATCAGCTCCTGCTGCTGATGACGCTTCTTCTGAGCCTGCACCTGCAGACAAACAACCACAGAAATGTTTAGCACTGGTTCCACCCACAACTGCTGCACAGTTAAAGGTGTAGTTTGGGAGGAATGTCTCAACAGCTCTGGTTTGCAGGGACCAAATTAGCTGAGATGTGCATGTTCTCAGCGCTTGTGAGGTTCTTCTAGCTAAACAGTTCAAAGCTCCAGTTTTCTCTTAGGTGTGAGTGAAATGCTTTAGTGAAAGACTGTTAAAGTCCCAAATAATATTATGCTGGCTCACTACACATTTTGCCAAATCAAAAAACTTTTTCCATCTTTATTGAGGTATAAATTGTTAAAAGTGATACATTTAGTAAAAAGAATCAAGGCATTGGAGATGTCAAATAGTCCCTCATCTTCACAAAATTTTTTGAGTCATAGTCAATGTTTGTACATAATCGGTTCAACTGCATGTGCAATAAAAGAGCAAACGGAATTCAAAATTTATTTATAGTTTTTTTTTAAGATAATTAATTCTGTGAAGTTAGACATTTCTGGATTTGGCAAACGTCTGCTAAATTTGACCCTTTTCGAAAAAGTTACCTACAGCACACACCAATTGACTTAAAAAACTTTGATAAAAAGATTGCATTTTAATGCGTCGCTTTAATTGTCTGATTTAATGGTTGAAAATGGTGGGCCATATTGCACACTAACAAAGTAGTGTTCTGCTCTTATTAAGTGAATGCATAAAAAATATATAAAGATTTTTCCCACATCACAAAAGTAGAAAGTGACTATCAAAAGATTCAGAGCCTTTTGTTTCTCATTAGCTGATTGCTAACCGCTAATCAGAGATTGATTCAAACAAAAAGATGCTACTCTGTTTTGTGGTATGTATCAGGGTTGGTGGACGGGCCTTTTTAAAAATCTTTGACCAAACAATTTATGCTGTTAAAAACCACATCAAGAATGAATGTGACACCAGTCAACGCTGACGTGTGATATGTCTTTGAAACAGGCTTTTGGGGACCTTTTGGTAGTTCTCTTGCCTATTTGAATAAATATTATATTATTATAAATGAACATAACTTACAATACTTTATTTAAACTATTTAGACTGAATTCAAGGAGAATTTCAATGTCTAAAATGTGGATATTTGAACAACAATTTTATCATTTGACTTTAGGTGAGGCTGCTGATTGTTCTGGTTAAAGGACCAACCCTTAACTTTCAGCTGTCCCTCTTTCTTTAAATCCTACTTTTCCAGGACAATTTCAAGCCCCTGTAGGAACCCTGATACTACAGAAATGAATTTGAGAAGCAAATAAACTGTATTTCTACTTTTTAGGAGTAATAGGGTTGTGTTGAACTTGATATTTCAGACAGAAGACATGACTTGTATTCAATCAATATGTATTAGGATTTTTTGCAGTTGCTTCAAAGCAGCTTCAGACAAAACTCACATTAGAATTGTTGTTTGAAGCTCCTTCGAAGCAACTGCAAAAAATGTCAATATAATCAAAATATAACTAATAACAGTTAAAAAGTAAAAATAGGTTACTATTTTGTGATAAGATTAGAACCTACAATATATGGATATTTTAATAATCCCAGAGTTCCTTCAGAATCAAAAAATATAAACACTCTTGTTCAACCTATGGGGCCAAATTCATTTTAGGAGGAAAGTATGCAGAGTATCCTGTCCACTTATTTTCATGTTTTCTCCTGAACACTAAGAGCACTGTGAGGGGGTTGCAGGCGGTGCATGTGACCTCACAAAGAGTCAGGATGCCCAGATCTGGTGCTAATCACCTTGTCATGAAAAACATAGCATATATTTGTTCCAATTACAAATTCATCAAAATGTATACTAAAGTAACATGAACACACTGAACCTTCCATGTGTTGCAATGTGTATCCGGTGTCTTTGATAAATAATTAAGTGTGCATGAAGGGAAGGGGTAGTAAACACCTTAGGGTCGTGCTCTTTGGCCTCCTGTGCAAGTAGTTTTTCTCTCATGGCTTCCTCCTGCTTCTTCCTCTGTTCGTTTTCCTCCACAGCATCCTGAAGAACACAAAAGAGCAGATAGATGGGAGGCTGAGTTCTTATAGAGAGGCGAGTGCACACTGTCTACAACACATCTGAGCAGCTCCTCATCTAAACAGTTAGGGCTACCTCTGAGAATGGAGAGGAATATGAACAGACACAGATCTTGTAGCCTTTAGCGATTCCTCCTCTAGACTCATAAATCTAGCACCAGAACAATGTGAGGAAGAGGTGTGTGTACGCGTGTGCGTCCGGGTCAGAGGCAGCGAAGGCAAAGGCCCGTCTAAACACAGCAGCTGCCCTTAAATCTCAGCCCAGCTGCCCTTTCCTGTTTTTCACTGCTTCTCCACCTTGATGCTCTGACAGGGAAGACATTAAAACAAGAGGATATAAACACACACAGAAAATGTTTGTCCATTCAGGGATCGAGTTTGCAGCTCTTTCAGCATCTCATGTTTACTAAACATGCCAGAGAGCAGATCACGTGACCGGCTCTTTCCTGTCTTCATCCTCAGTGAGACGAAAGCAGGTCGAGTTCACACCAAACCTCCTGAAGCTCAAGCTTGATGCACTAATTAATTCACTCCTTCTTTGCTTAAGTTTTTTTTTCTTCTGATAAAGTACAGTGGAGATCTGTATAAGCTAGAAATTCAGCATGCACTTAAGGTTTTGCCATCAATGTAAGTCGAGTCCTGCGATATCTATAGTGCAGGTCCAAAAATCAAAGCTCAACATTCTTTTTTGCATGGTATAGCAAGCACCCCTCTGCTAAGGAGCAGTTCGCTTTTCAGATTCTTTCTTTTGAACCTTTTGCCTACACTAGATATACCCACCCACAAAGTAAAAAGTTGTGTTCTGGGGAATATTGCTTTATTTATTGCAACCTTTATTCAAATAAATATTATAGTAATAATGTAAACATTTTATATAAAACATATTGATAAAAAATATCTCAACTGAGAAAAGGCATCAGGAGGGTAAAAGTATCCTGTCTCATGACAGATTTATATGGTCTCATGGTTTGGGTTTGTTAGTTATTGACTCAGTGATGCTCTATGACAGTTTGAATATCGCATTTCATTCGGGGTAATTATGCCACTTCAAATTCAAAATTAGGATGACAATTCAAATCCAAACTATCATATTTGCCCCCCCCCCCAAAAAACTATTTATTTTATTAATAATCAAGAGTTGATTGTTGGAATAGTTTAGCTGAAATATTCAAGTTCGCCATAAGATTACAGAAAAAAAGAATAGAATTTATTCAGATTGATTTAATGGTTATTACCTCCACAAGCTAAACTGTTAATGGTTAACAGAATTGCTCATGTTTCTTTTATCCGTGTGTGTGTGTGTGTGTGTGTGTGTGTGTGTGTGCGTGGGTGTGCGTGTGTGTGTGTGCGTGTGTGTGCGTGTGTCTCAATGTACACAAAAACACACAACCTCCCCCTCTATATCATGTTTACCTGAAGAGCATTCATAAAAAGGCAACATAGAGTTAGATGTTGGCTTTTGAAATATTTCTGTCAGTGTCTGCTGATGTCAGAAAACCAGAGGGTAATAACCAGATATGTTCCTTCCCTGAGTCAAACATCTGCTCAAAGAAAGAGCCGTGTGTACAGCTTGACTGATGCTATGAGTGTCACATGTCTCATTAGATGCAAGAGACACGCTTGGCTGACTACCGTCTCAAACCATGCGTGTTGTGGTTTAGAATTTACATTGTAGCAAAGGATTACTTTGACCAACATTTTATAAATTCACAGGAATTACAGTTCTAAAGTTTTGAGGTACTGAATGGTTAACTCAAACATTCTTTTTGTTTAGATGTCTGTACAGTGTTATGTCTACTGAAAACTGTAACCAGAGTTAATTACAAACCTACTTAGTAGCATTCTCCTCATTGTTTAAATCAAAACGAGCTGATATCACTAGGTTTCTGTTAATATGTAAGACTGGTGTACGCCTGGAGATACTGGAGATAGCCTCTACCTGCAGCCAGACACTGACCTCTGACCTCTCTCCTCCTCCTCCTCCTCCTCCTCCTCCTCCTATGTGAAGCTTTTACATGACTCAATTGAGCATTTTGTAAATACAGAAACACTACTGAAAACGTGTATTTAGTCAAATTAGTAAAATTAGGAATTATTGTTTAGTTCAAATGCAAAGAAAGTTTGTCTGTGAGGACCCCTTTTTAAATTTTCAATTTTGTAATAGTCCGGGCAATCTTTTGTCATTTACTTTTTTTTTTTCCCCTAAAATCTAATCATGTAAGCAGTGTTATAATGGGGTTACTGTAGAGAGGGATACTTTTGGTAGCACAAATAATCTAAATAATATAGTGTTTATTAAAATGAATGCTGCAGCAAACAAGGAGAGGATGAAAGCCAATGAATAGCAGTGTACACAAACAAGCAGTGTTTATGAACTATAACTCCTCATTTTATGCGAGTTCCACTCGCTAAACAATTGGGGTATTTAATAGAACAATTGACAAAAAATATCTTTGAAACAGAACTTCAATTTAGACTGGATTCTTCTCAGAAAAAGAATGGCCTAAAAAGAATTGTCTCCAGATAATAACAGATATATATTTTGCAGAGTGTACCTAAAAACCACTGAGAGGACTTCAGTACCTTGTAAGCTCTGATGAATCGTACAAACACTGGGAAGAAGACAGAGGGCGGCGTTGTCTTTGGACTCTCCCCAAAGTAAAGCACCACATTATTGAAGGCCTCCTGTAAGTGGATCCCATGTGATATTCAGATGATATACTTCAGTTGATCACCACAAAGCCAAAACAGAAATCTAGAAGCACACCTCCGCTGTCTTTGCGTCTCTCTGTAGTTTGTCCAACGGTGTGTCGCTAGACTGGAGGAAGTTTTTCAGCACGTTGTGATCATGTAGACTGCACTCTCTCCTGATCAGATCCATGCCTTTCCCAAGCTCCTTCACGTCCAGCAACACATTCTCCAGAGACACTATTCAACAAAAGAAAAGCAAAAGTCTATTCATTTGTTCTTTTCTACTTGTCATTGTCTAGTATCGCAAGCTTTTAACAAGAGTTCTCGACGAGCGGGTACCATGAAACTAGGTCCAGAACACTGATGTGGCAGGTGTTTATTTTGTGCCTAATTACTGAATTTAAAGTAAAACTACCTCATCAAGAAGCCAATAACAAGACTAAAATAATTCTACAAATGTGGTTAATTAGTTTTGAGTATATTAGCACCGTACTTATAGACGGAAACTTTATCTATAGCTCTAGATCAGTGCTGTTTAAATTCTGTCCAGAGGGTCCAGTCTCGCACACTTTTGTTGCAAATCTGGTCTAGTATGCATACTAATCGGTCTTCATTGACATTTACATTAACAACCAAAAAAGGGCATTAATTAGTGCGATCAAGTGTGTTCTTTGTTGGTTAAATCTGATCTGTGCAGGACACTGGCCCTCCAGGACTGACTTTGTGTCCTTAGGACAAGTACATCAGCAAGACACAAACCCGCAGCAGCCTTGTCCACAAAGTGCAATTCGTTGTAGAAGGCAGCGAGCTCTGGATATTTCTCTTTGACCACCACAGCGATGTAGTGGAGCAGAGTCATCTTCCGGTCGGTAGATTTGGTATCCAGCAGCTGGGAGAAAACAGGATGGGTTAGAACGGTTCTGCGCTGACTAAATTCAACTCATTTCTGCAGCTGAGCTCACCAGATCCAGACTTTGAAGTTTGAAACCATAGACCGAGCCTCTTTTACTGCTGTTCATGTAGTTACCCAAAGCCAAAATAATCTGTAGAGGAACAACATGGAACATTGAGCTTAACCAAAACACAAGATGATGCATGTATGCCTTGATTTCAGAGAAGAATTCTGGGATTTACTTCAAGGATCTTCTTTAACTTTGGAGAAGACTTCACTGAAGCCGATGCCGCGATGATGGCATTGAGTTGCTGTTGGCGTAATTAAAAATATGTCAAATCTTTGTTTATTCAAGGTGAAAAATTAAATATAGATCAGGTTTAAGCTGCCTGTTTCCTGAGCTAACAACGAAACTGAGGAAACTCGAAGGTATGATTATTCAAAGAGGTTATGATGTTTTGCACCCTCAAACTACAATCATATATTTTACAAATACATTTGAATCTTCTACTTTTATTGCATTTGAACACAATCTTAAACTTTGCATGCATTGCATTACTATTGAATATGGATGCAAAAGGTGATTTAAACCTTTTGTAATATAACCATTGACCGTATACAACACTGACATGATAAGTTTGGGCGAATCAGACACTACCTTCTTGATCAAACGTTATAGTTGGCGAGTCAAAAAACAGCAAATGAATTTAATTTGGTGGATCAGAAATGACTAGAATTAAACTTCAGCACTGGTGAATGGCTATCACCTGAGTACCCCAACCCTTAATTATGCAAAAACAATAAATCTTATTATAATATGATCAATGATAATATATATTTAAAAAAAGTACCCTCTTGTGGTTCAAAAGCCATAAAAGATATATTTGGAAGATATATTTGGGTTAATCCAGGAGGCGGGGAGTGCCTCATGACATTAATGTTACACGTATTGTCAAGCCTTAAAACACCATTTTATTTCTGACTTCAGGGTTAGATGCTACTTTAATACCACAACTGGGACACTATTTGATGGTGCATTTTGCATGGTGCATTTTGAACCTGCATTTCTGAAGCAGAGAATTGTATGTATTATCAAACAATTGAAACCACTATAAATAGTACCCCACTGAAATACTATGACTTAGGCGATGCAAAATCTCATTTCTCACTCTTGAAAGTACAGATATGCTAATTGAGGAATTAAGTTAAAAACAATACAAATGTTCTGCACATAATGTGAAAAGATCTACTATGAAAATTGATTAAAAAAAAAAAGATAAAAAAGACAAAATGTATCAATGAACAATCTCATGTGTTAAGCTTCTCACCGGGGTCAGCATGTTGACATTATCACTGAAGTTTCCCACAAAAGTTATGATGCTCATTCTCTGAGTGAGCCGCTCGATCTTGCTGAAGAGCAGCATGAACCGGTCTTCCTCTGCCAGCTGGTCCAAGGGCCTCCTCTCCTTCTCGTACTGGCGCAACAGTTTACTCTCGGCTTCTGTAGGTAGAAACCGCATCAGGCATTCCACAAAGTCCACTGGCAAGGCCTTCAAGTCAAACCTGCAACAAGGACAAATCCCTGTAAACAATCTGAGAAGACATCAATAAGGAACAGGTGAAACACAAAGCCCTTACGTCTGAATGGCTTTGCAGATCTCCTCCGTGGTTTTATTGGCCTTACGCAGTGTAATGGCCAAATTCTTTGAGCGGTTAGCATCTAGCAGTTGAACCTTGTTGATGGCCTTCTGGGAAACCTTGCTTTTTGAACTCGGCAGATCCACCACAGGACCCTGAGCTTTCGTCTTGAAGAGCTCTTCAAACTTCTCCAGATCCAGCTCCTACAGAATGGAGTAAGAGTATTGAGCATGGGTGAACAGTTATAAGGAGAACTCGCAAACTAACCTCCATCACACGCTCATCATCGATCTCGTTGAAGACAGTGCCATTAATTTGGTTGGGTTTCAGTGCAGTCCAGTTGAACACCGGAAGACGGAACTTTGTTTTTATGGGTTTCTTGATGCGTATGGCTATAGAAAGAGAGAAATCACAGTCAGCTTTATAGTCCCAAAACGAGTTTATGATTAGTCAGCTTTAACCCGTTCAAACGCTGCATCCAATCCAATGGACACATTTAATCTGGTATTTACTGTTTTTGGATACTTTCCCTCAAAACAACTTCATATTACCTGATATTTCACATTTTTGATGCAGTAAAACATTATGAAAGCTCAACTTGTCATAGTTGACACCAAGTTATACACCAAGTTTTAAAACATCTTAAAATTTTCAGAAAATTACATTCAACAATTAAATTACAGGTGATTAAAGTGTTTGATGTTTAAATTAATAATAAGACTTGAATTTTTATTTTGTCAAATAGTTTTATATTTTTTGAGACCTAGAAAATAATTCAGGTCTGAAAGAGTTAAAGAAAATAGAATTTCTGATAAAACCACAGCCAATATAACTGCTTTCTTTATTAAAAGGATATTTACTTTGACGATAGCTAAAATAAAAGGTGAGATAAAGAGGAGAAATATGAAATGCTGAAACACACATAATAAAACAATCTTCTTGTATCACCTGACAAGCCAACACTGAGGATGACTGATGGTGATGGTCCAGGCAAAGGTGGGGGTGGTGGAGGCAGAATGGGAATAAACTCAACTATAAAAAAGAGAAATTGTAAGGAATTAGTTTTACTCATCAATATTTTTCCCAGACAATCGTTGTTTCGTAGATCTTTGCGTGGTCTAAGTCCAGCTGTTTCCTCAGCAGAAAGCGCTCCTCCGCTAGAGGAAACACCCGAAGCTTTTCCTTTTCCTGCCGGCCTCAGACATTCACAGCTCTGATTCAAGTTTGTCAAAATCTACCCAAGTCTTCATTAACGACAATACGATCTTTATATTTGTTCTGTTGTTTGACCATGAACTTTTTGAGAGGAGTTGAAAACAGCAAGGATTTTTGGTTGTCTGAAAACAACATTTATTTTATTATTATTAATATTATAACGTTAATACTAGAAATTCTGCCTCTGTACAACATCAGCTTGGACCTTTGATTTACAATTATTCATGAGAGTTAAGTGTTCGCCTGCTTGCGTGAGGTTTTATATGAATGTTTCTCTTTCTGTCTGCTTTGACAAAAAAACCTCATGCATTGATTAACATGGACTTTAAACCTTGAAATTTACAGATGGCAGCTTTCAGTTACAGAAAATCAAACTTCATTATCTCAGACAGTTTCATTATTAACTTTATGTTTCCTGAGACTTTAAAGGATCAGCCAATCATGGTGAATATTAAGTTAAGGGTCTAAACGTAAAAATGTGTCACGTAAAAAAAAAATATTTTTATGAGTGTAAAGTTTTTTTTTTTTTTTTACTTCTGGCTAATTTGAAATTCAACATTGTGCCTTTTTACAGGGTAATTTGGAAATGATTATAAATCCATATTAAAAGAAAAGTTTTTCTATCATATATTTAATCTGTTTATAAACATAGAGGAGAAATCGATTTATTATAGATTGCTACCATTAAATAATAATTAATATCTGACTATAAGTTAGCAAAAGCTTTTTACAGTTAAAAAATAACAGCATGACTGATAGTACATTATAAATAAATAAATAAAGCACTTAATATTTTTTACATTCTTGTACATTTGTAAATTATACATTTAATAATACCCTTTTCTAAAAAAAAAAAGTGCATTACTTAAAATAAATTTTAGTTTCATAAAATCAAACGTTTTCATAAAAGATGACTGATTTAATACATTTTTATGTAAATATGCTTTGGTTTTGTAGCAGACCTACAAATTATTTTTTCATGGGATTTTTCAAGAGCGTCACGGTGGCGCAGTGGGTAGCACGGTCGTCTCACAGCAAGAAAGTCGCTGGTTCGAGCCTCGGCTGGGGCAGGTGTCATTTCTGTGTGGAGTTCTCATGTTCTCCTCGTGATCGCGTGGGTTTTCTCCGGGTGCTGCGGTTTCCCCACAAGTCCAAAGACATGCGGTATAAGTGAATTGAGTAAGAACAATTGTTCATAGAGTATGAGTGTGAATGAGTGTGTGTGAATGTTTCCCAGCGATGGGTTGCGGCTGGAAGGGCATCCGCTGCGTAAAACATGCCAGAGAGTTGGAGGTTCATTCCGCTGTGGCGACCCCGAAAGGGAAGAAAGCTGACATGAAGATGGATGGGATTTTTCAAAGTTTAAATCTCAAAAATAAGATTATCAATTCTGCTTTGAGACTTTTAATAGCATAAATCTTGCTATCTTGTTGGGTTTTTGTTTTTTTTATTGAAGTTGTTCAGTGCGCCTGTACCTTCTGAAGGCAGAGGTGGTGCAGGTGGAGGAGGGGGTGGGGGTGGTGGTGGAGGAGGAGGAGCAACAGCCTCTACTGTAGCAGCAGAGGTGACGGCAGTGAGCGCACCACTCAGGCTCAGACCAGCAGGAAGCACACTCAAGTCCCCCAGTGAAGCTCCAGCCAGGGCTCCAGCGGCCAGCGTCTCGATCGCGATGTCCCCGTCAGGCTGCTTTCGGAGACGAATGGTGCCCTTCTGTTCCAGCTCCAGCAGCTGCTTCTCAATGTTGTTGTGCCTCTGGAAAGCAGCATCCTTCTCTTGGATCATCCTCCGCAGCGTGTGAACCTGAGAACTGGCTGACTCGTACGTCTCCTGAGGAATCGTGGGAGTGAAGGAAGGGTGTGAAATCAGTCCAAGAAGAAATCTGGAGGAAATCTTCTCTAGTTTTAACTAATGTTGGGATTTACTAAATAAATGAATGAACTCAAATTCCTTTACACAATGATAAATCTCCTAGAAAGCAGCTGTAAAAAATTATAAATCAGTTAAGTGTTGAAGTAAAATACCTAAAAGAACCATAATAAAGCGTATAAATGGTTACAAGAACAAAGCACTACTACAGAAACTGGTAAAATAAGGGTACTCAGAAAAATTAAATAACCAAAATTATAACATTTTGAAAATAATCAAAATACCAATGATTAAATGTATAAATTTGTAAACAAAATAAAAACATTAAACCACAAGCCAACTGTCAAGAAGTGCGAGACGTTCAATGGTTTTCCAAGCAAATGCAAATGTTCTGCATTCTAAAACTAGAACTATTAAATACACATATTAACAGGTAAATTGTCAAAATAATTCAAAATGATTTTGAAACCATTTAACGTATGAATAGAATGAGAATGATCTTCTGGAAGCATACAGTGGCAGCAGTACCTTGATGGTAGCAAGTTCTTTGTCTTTGTGCAGCAGCTGTTTCTCCAGGTCTGCTACCTTCATCATGGTCTCATTTTCAACATCTTGGAGCTTCTCAGCCACCTACTCCCCCCAAAAAACAAGATAAGAATAAATACCTGACACCATGTGAGAGAGAGGCCGTTTTGATCCTCTCAACAATCAAATCATTCCTTTTTTAAAAAAATGTCCTTCAGCCTAGGATCAATGGTGCCTGATCACTCCAACAGTGCCTCGAACACAGCAACAGACCGCATCACTTTCACATTTAAAACCACAGTCAGGGATATTTGGGGAATTCTGTCCAGTGAGACCAAAGGAGCAGAGTGATTCTCCGGTCAGCTGAGTCAAGATTACAGGAACTACCCATGCTTTGCAATCACAATCAGATTACAGGACAGCACTCAAAAAGTCAAATAAGTCAAGTAAAATTGATTTTATATTTTGAAATCCCTCTGTGTCAAATGTGAACGAGTTAGCCAGGTGGTGTAGTGCTTCAATATAAGGAAACAACCTTGAATTTCATGAACTCTTGTTGCACTCAGATGAAGGTGAGGTCATCCACGGACAGTATGGTGGCTATTTGTATTTAATATTAATCAGGAATTACTTTTCTTTGAGAACTACTTTTCCGTTAAGCTACATTAAGAGAGCAGGTTGACTGGACATCAATGCAGGTTTCATCGTTTGGCTAAAGTTCTCACATGAGACAAATGCTCCTCCAGCTCTTCAACTTTCTCCAGAGCCACGTTCTTCGTTTCTGCATCCTCCAGCAGTCCCCCAACGTCAAACACGTTATCCAGGTACGCCTGGATCTGCACCGACAGCTTGTCACTCTCTGTGTGCTTGGATTTCTGCCAGGATAAAGCAAGATTTCTTAGTTCTAGAAGATGATCATTCTTAAAATCTAAACTCCAAACTGTATTACAGAACATTTCAAAATAAAAATTAAAAGATTAACACTCAATAATTTTATTTTAGTGTCTATAATCTAAATAATCTGAATACCTCCAGAAAGTCATCAAGTCCCAGCTTTGTGAACTCGTACTGCAAATGAACTCGGAAGTTCATGTCCTCCACAGAATGGACCACTATGTTGATGAACTGCATGGAAGCCACCTGACATACAAACACAGTCATATTTATCTGCATTACTCAAAAAATCTGCAAAAATGTGAGTGATTTATTGGAAGTAACCTACCATAAAATCTATGTTTCCATCTTCACATCGGAAATACTCCATCAGCTTCTCAAAGCGGTGCTTCTCCTTACAAACCTTCAGGGTTTGTAAATAGTCAGTCGCAGGAAACACAGCAAATAATCTACTTTTTAAGACTAATTTTTATTATTATTATTATTCAATTCAAAAGTGTGCCTACTCACAGATAAATGAAAATGAAACGATTATATGATTGGAGCATGAATGTTTCAAACACTGAACTGAAAGCTCGCGTTTGATCCAAACAAGAGCCCAATCAAACTCCTCATAAACTGAGAACCTCTTGGTTGAGAAGTAGCCGTGTTAGCCATTTTTCTGGGCTTTTGTTTAATTATTTATTAGGAAAAACTGCTTGCATAATTTTTGTTTCACCGTTTTACAATAAGCCTGAATGTTGCAATGCAAGGGTGAGGATTATGATGAAATGAACTAGACAAGCTGTCCTGAGGAGGGCTCCAGGTCAGAGATGCGATAGAGCATGGAGACTTCCCTCTTGCTGGTGCAGTGAGGGGGTTTGAGACCTGTTTTTTGACTGATCAGCTTGAGTGAACTCTAAACATGGAGAGGCTAATTATATTCCATGTCTCACTCGAATCTCATTAGATTTTAAAATTATTCAATAAAAAAAAAATACACCTGCTTGTATTTTATGATGGCTCAAACACTGTTCTTAATTTGGTCATGGTACGCTAATAAAATCCCTGCTTATATCACTTTACTTTCTTGCCCTGAAGAAAATCTATTGCACATTACAGCATATACATTTCCAAACATGAGAAAAGCTGTTTTTGCGTAACATGGTTCATGTTTTACTTTCTGATTGGTATTAATGTTTTCATACCTTTTTCGGTTATTCGTCTTTTAACAATGCTTCTATTTGACCTATGTGTTGAATTATTCCTGGTTGACATTCCTCTTTTTATTTATTGTTGCGTTAAATGTCTCCTTTACTATTGTTTGTGTTACATGCATGATTCAAAATCTTCTTAAAAGGAAATTCTTATTTTTCTTTTTTTGTTAAATGTCTTATACTCGTTTGTGTAATTTGTTTTTGAAAATGTTGCCTGTTTTTTTTAAATGTTCTTAAAAGACATTCGTCTTTCTAGTTGTTTTTTGTTAAACGTGTCTTTTAAAACATGTGATGTAACACAAACAAGAATTTTTTTTTAATTACATCTTTTTATTTAATTTTCATTAAATGTGTCCTTTACTCATGTTTGTGTTATTTTTTTTTTAAATGACATTCGTCATCTATTTTTTGTACTCTTGTACAGTGAGCAAAACATTTGTATATGAACACACAAAATATTTATATGTATGACCAAAGGAATTGGCTGATATATGGTAGATTAACACAATCATCTTTGAAAATGTGGCCACTAGTGGTACATTTTACATAAAGAACATAAAACACATCAGAAAGACTTGCTAATTATCTTAAAATTAATCTTCCAGATGTCAGGGTCATAGTGTTCTGCTGGTGCCTGTTCCATCTCACACTCTGACTTAGAGGTTTAAACATCGGATTGATTCATGTAAACTCAAGGTTTGCCCTGCCACTGGTTCTTTGAAGACTAGTTCTGCCAGTCTGCAGGCAGTGAGGTATTTTATTTCAGTCTCTCACAGCGTTGTTGTGACTGCTGTGTTGATTAGCTCTCTCAGTTCCCAGCACAGCGTTCTTGACGGTTAGGGGGTAATTGGCCCGTTTCCGGTATTTACATAAAATGACTAGGCAAACAAAACTGAGTGAACGCTTGAGTCTGTGGGCAATTTACTCCCCCAAAAACCCTGATCCTTATCAGAGACGAGTCTCTTAACGAAATGACTGGGTTAACATGTGTTGTTTATCCCACAAAAGCAATCGGGGAGAGAAAAAAGGGCAAGCTATCTATCTTGTTAACCAAACAAGTTCAAACAAAGCACCAGTTTTTATGACACACATGCAGGTGTACAGTAGATATCCTGAAATCTACCTCTTTGAAGTTATCAAACGCAGAGAGGATGATTTCATGGCCTCCTCGCACCAAACACACAGCAGCCAGCAGCTCCAGGACCAAAGCTTTTGTTCTATACACAGAACAAAAGCTTCAATGAGCATCAAACCGGACTTGAGCGGCAGAGCAGGATTCACACAATGAGACGGCTAACATTACCAACTCGACAGGTCATTACCCACCCACACCTGCTTCCATCTATCCTAGAGGGAGAACAGTAGCTTTGTGTCCATTGTTGAGCAATTTTCTAAATCAGAAACGTGAGAGCACACTTTCATCTTGTGGCTCTCATAGGGGTGATATCTGGAGATAAGGCTGAGTGGAGGTAGGTGGTGGTTGTGGGGGGTGCTTTTGGAAAGAGGGACTTTCAGAATGGAGTTGAAAACAGCACTGATTGAGTAATACATTGGAGATCTGATTCACTGAGCTCCAGGAATGATGTTCGTCAAGGTTGGGGGGTTTCCATGCATCGGTTTGACCTGATTTAAGCCCTGACTACAAATGGCTTTAGTAAGACTGACACTAATCTCTTCTTGAGTTTGGTTCTACAAAACAAAATCACTGATCTATAAACACCACAGGGCAACCAAAGCTAACAACTACTGAAACAGTAATGGATGTATCAAACTTCCTAAGGAATGCATAGATGCACTTTCTAAACAAAAAAAAAATGTATCCATTATTTAAAGATGCAGTATGCAAGTTTGTGAACAAAACTGGTACTGCAACTAAAAACATATATACTGTCAACCACAGTATCTGCCTCCTCATCTAACCAGACGACAGGTTGCCAGATTTACATTACACTACATGCTATGTGACACATACACATTAACTTTTTTTTGTCTATTAATCATGATTATGCTTCATTTGTGGAGGTTTGAAAAGTTGAAAAAGACTCTCACTCTCAAATGGCTCATTTTAAAGCATCAGTATTTTGAGGAAGATTTGATTTTCCTCTTTCACATCATGATGACAGCACAGTCAGTGCAGTACAGTGATTGGTTCAGTGTAGTGTCAATCACATAACCCCGCCTCAATTCCTCTGTGGAATCAAACGGAACTCACAATATGCAATTATTGTCTTAATACCAATACTTTGAGAAACATTAGTAATTGTGTCAAGAGACATTAAGAAATTATTTTTGGTTCATCATGGCTTTTTTTAGGTTGACTCGTGTTTTATTTCTTACATACTGCACCTTTAACTAAAATGCTGTTAAGTTAAAAACTAAAATGCATTTTAGTTGCAACTCTGGTTTATCATGCACACTAAGCTAGCTTCAAACATGCAAAAAAAAAGTGTGTATGTTGGTTGATGCTAATCTTTGCAGGGCAGTGGCTCTCCAACTATTCGACATCCCTACTGTAAATGAACCCTGCTTGGAAGTAAATAAAATAGTAGCACAAATGTCACATGCTATATATCCCATTGCCAACATTATATGACAGAACATTTGACTAAAACACTATTATTTACATCTTATCCTTACAGTGACTATTTTTATGCTTATGCACTAAAACATTAAGTAAACAATACACCCTAGACTGAACTCTTACCTTGGATTTTTGTTGTTCAAACTCAATGCAATCTCATTGACCGCATGGGCATGAGACATGACGAGATTGAAACCATACTAGGAGGAAAGTAAAGCATTTAATAATCAAACTCTATAAACACCACACTGGGGCTGGAATAAAGATGTTTGGTTTGTAGGGAGACAGGCGTCCAAGAGATTTTTTTTACCTGATAGTTCATGATTGCTCTTAGACACATGATGCACACGTGAACATCATCTTTTTGACTCACTAGTCTGGAGTTCTTGATGGTTTTGCTGTTGGCGGATGAGCCATAGCTGAAATAGAAGAACTGAAATCAAATCAGGGTCTTAACATAACATTGGATTTTATACTCATTTAACAAATGCTTTCATTTGTGTGCAATATCTACCCTCAGGAAGTGTGATTCTAGTTTAGAGGCCAGAATAGTGCATGCGTTCATAGTGCAAGTGCAAAACCTTCACTTTGCGACAACAGAAAATAAATTTTTAACTGTATGACTGTTGATAAATTCAATAGTAGGTTTAATACAACAGTGAATACAAATAAAACCTTTCAGAAATAAAGTATTTGAATTAAAAAATTGTGCTATTACATAATTAATAATAAAGCTACTATTACTAAATTTTAGTTACTAAAACAGTTTGAGCTAGTTTAATGACATTCTAACCGAAAAATACTTTCTTGAGAAAATATGAATTTGAATGAATTGGATTGAAAAAAACAACAAAAACAACTCACTCTATATATTTTTGTTCTTAGCTTTCTAAAAAAATCTTCAAAGGAAATACACAACTATTTACTACTGATGCTAAATATTAAGAACAGTTTAACTTGGAGCTGTTTGACTCATTTGTTTCCATAGACATTGTTTTAGAGGTGAAGTCAAGACTGAAACAATCAAAGCAAATTATAAGACAAGCAAACATCTTTTTTATTTGAGGCTTAGCGCAGCAAGCACAAGCAGGCCAAACTCACAGCCGGTCCTGTACATACCGGAGAACAGACTGGCGTGCAGAGCGCACCAGCGTATTACAGCCGTTCTGGTGCAGATCCTCAATGGACCTATTCCAAGTCTTAGTCTTATCCAGAGAAAAGTCCTCGCCATTCTCCAGCCCTTCAAAATTCAGCCTGAGCCGCAGACACAGGGAGAGCGGAGGGTAAGGGGAGCACGGTTAGCAACAGACCTCAAGAGAGGCTTTAGGGCTACAACAGCAGCATACAAGCATGGTAGAGCAAGGCATAAAGCATGTAAAAAATGCAGCATAAATAAACCAAACGCAGCATACATTGAACAACCCTTTATCTTCTTTCTACACATTTTTGCTTTCTTTGATGTTTGTTCATAACTAAATAGAATGATTGATTAGCATCAGTTCATCCAAGAGATTGTGCCTAAAGAGAGCATGAGGGGAGTGTGACACACTCACATGACGGCGCACTGGGCGAAGGATAGATACTCCACCAGGATGTCCAGACCTCTATTCTCATCATTGAGGAATTCTCGAACCCACCTGACACATTGAAGAGACCCAGATTAACCTTCAACTCTTCTGGAATATGTTATTTAAAACAGAGACAAACTTTCACAAGTTTAGAATAGTTGTAGACATTTCTGCATCCATGATCAGCTTTCACCATCAACAGGCAGTAAACTGATGAGTTTTAAAAACCAAACACATTCGAGACTAAAACAGAAGAAGGTCTAAAGGAAGATTTTATTTATGTAACTGTTCCTGGATCGTCCTGCCAGACTATGTAAGTGGCGCGCATTGAGACTGGAGAGAGGAGCGATTGATATCACATGGAGCTGATGTAAAAGTCAGTTGTTTTTTGCTTACTAAAAAAAAAGATCAGAGATGACAGTGTGCTTGACTTCTCCAAGAATTTGTCCAATTTATCCACATCCGGTTTAATTTTAGTTTGGTTTAGTGAGTAATTCAAAGAAAAGACGTACCCATACAAGTGGTGCATTTGTTTTTTGAAGTTTTTTTACTTTTTCTAACGTTTATTGTTATGTGTTCATTTGGAAATTTGTCTATTTTAGCAACATCAAGTGTTTTACTTCTGCTTCTGCTTGTTTAACTTGCATTTGAATGCAAGTTAACAAAAGCATACTGTTTAGTGTTCACAAATGTCTATAAAGCTAAATGATTGCTGATTCTGCAGGTTTACAATAATAATGATGAAAAAGCAATATACTTGAGCATTAAATTAATGATCAGGTTCAGGGTGCATGCAAAATGTGGGAAAAAGAGAGTCAAAAGATTTAGTTAACACTAAGAGGACTTGAGTGAAGAGGGAGATATTGTGGAGGCAAACATCACTCATATAGTCTGCTCCATTTACAATTAAGTTGTAATTGGGCTTAAACTCACTCATTCTGTATATAAAATGAATGAATACCATACAATTTAGAAGTTATTTGAAATACTCTGCAAGTTCAGGCCATGCAAGCAACAGTCGGTGAAAAAGGACCATGCAAACTTTATAAACTCATCATTTACTAAAACAGAAATATGATCCAAGTGATGCAGACCTATGTTCCTACAATACTGTAGGTTCTGAAGCACGTCTGGTTGGATGAAGACCCGTCAGACTTGTGTAATGCATTGCTCTTAAAATCTTCTCTATGAACACTCATTTTCAGAAGAAGAAAACTGACAGAAAAGTGTAACAATGTTTACTAATTCTAGTCGTGACTCAATTCATGATGATAAAACGCAAGACATTTTTATGGTTGATTATCCTGTCCCATAAAACAAATCACCAAATGGAAAGACGTTTCATGTAGATGTTGAAACATTTCAAGTTTGAGAAAGCTCAGAAGGGCCTGACTTGGCAAGATTGAGATGGAAAGAGCAGAACTATGCCTCGTTTTAGATTTCCTTCATTTAGCTGCAGATTTCTGGGTGAGGGTAGAAGGGGTGTTTGGGGGTTCTCAGAGCTAAAGGAATTCCCAGCATGTCGAGCTCAGGAACGTGGAGATCTCAGTCGGAGTGAGGCGGTGGGTCTCTGACAGTACCACTGTTTACATTGCCTCCCCTGTGCAAGCTCTCAGACACATGAACAAGCATCCGTCTTTACATATTGTTTCTCTAACACAAACTGACATCTTTAGAAGGAGTCCGTCTATGTGTTAATCGTCATCAGTACATGCACTAATACTATTCAGTTTCTAAAAAAGTAGAAGTGAGCAAAAAACTATAAAGGTGGTGGAGCCACTCCATCGTCAGCTTCCTGTCTGCGCCCCTCCTCCACCATGCTCCCCTTTAGACTCTTTTCCTGTCCGGCCAGATGCTATTTCAGATTGTCTTGGCAAGGAAAGGAGCAGCTCATCGGAAAGAGGCCAGAGCTGGGCCATTTATGCAATAAGCAGCCCTCTGTTCCATTTCATATAGCCCCTGAAAAAGCTGCCTATTCTCCTCCCTTTTGTTCTTAATGAGAAGCACATTATGCAGCCGATCACAGCTTATTTATGGCCCTCACACAGAAGGCAAAGGAAGCAATTCAGAAACATATTTTACCACAGGTTTCTTGGATGTGGCTTCCTACAATAAATACTGCAAGGTTTTTAGGAAGTTAGACTGAAATAATGGTGTGCTAATATACCACATTCAAGTCATTCAAACAAAAGCCTTTATATTTGATGAATAAGCGGAACAAATTGAAAAATATCAGAAAAGAAACCTATTTTTATAAACAGAACATTGTTAAGAGTTCATCCATGGGTTTTTGTGTACCATACAAGTTTTATTCTTACCAGAGTCACCGCAGGGTTCACGCTACATTAAAGTTACTATTCAGCGGGAAGAAAAATGCACTATAGGTCATACCCTTTTTAGGTTTTATCCTAAAACAGGAACCACTGTTTGCGTAATAGAATTAAATATAAAGAAGTATGAAGCTAGCTGGATTTACAAGGATGCTGTTCTGATATCATATGGCTCTTTCAGGGCTTGCCTTGTTGCTCCCTCAATAATAGATAAATATGGTGCGAACTGCTGCTTTTTTACTATTTTGTCACAATTCTTAAAGTTTTTAATTCTAAGAAAAAAATCTGTGTAAATTACCCATCATCATGTGCCATCATTAAAGTTTTGGGATTTCGGGTGTTCGTAAAAAAGTTTGCGAAAGAAGATGTAAAGACACAGAAATACGTTTTATAGCAATGAAGATATATAATCGATCACCATGGAGAGATCTGTAAATGAGGCTTTTTTCCACTCCACCCGCTCTATGACAATAGTAAGCGTCAAGATGCACATTGTCTGTGTTATCACTAAGGTAGTAGTGAGGACAGTCATACATAACGTTACAAAATTGAAAGACATTATTTAATTCTGAAATCTGCTTGTAAAAGGGTCTGGATACCAAGGACCTTCAATGCACGGTCTGGACTAAGTCGCTGTACTGAAGAATATCCTATAACATTAACTTGAAGAAAGATTGTATACATTTTGTTCTTTAATGATGAAAAACCCAGCTGTTTGCCATCTTCACTGGCACAATTTAAGACTGGACCAAGGCTGATCTGTAAAACTGCTCAGCTGACAAAAAAAGATTACGAAGAAACTTCTGTAAGAAACTTCAGATTTTTTCTAACTTATGGCTTCAATAATGCTGTGTTGGATGATCATACATATATTGGGACCAAGCAGCAGCCCCCCAATTTCCCTTCAGGCAAGTAATAGTAAGGAAAATAACAATAGTGTCTAAGTGACTAGTTTTTTTTTTATTCACATTACTAATTTTAACCTTCATGATAACTCTAAGAACATTTTGTATTACTGTTTAGTTTAAGTTATATTAAGAATGAAAGTTTTGCATGATTAAAAACAGGGTCACTCATGAGAGCCAGCTACCAGCCCAGTAGTCTCATTCCTGTAATTTCTGATTGACACAGTCTGTCCTTTTGACCACTTTTCACTCTCCGGTAGCGATGCTATATCTTTATCTTTATCTTACTTTGAAAAGTCTAGGGTTTAATCCATCTTTGTCACACGGCTAACCTGCTCCAGAGCAGGTAGGTTACATCTTCCAAAAAAGTAAAACAATTGTATAGACCTTTTAAATCTAAAGATTATTTTAGTAAGAAGAGAAAAAATAATTTAATCTATATTGTAATGCAACCATAAACACATTAACGTGACATAAAACGTAATATAACGTAAACATATTGGAATTAACATGGCAAAAATATATGCTGTCGTTATCAAACATATTAGGCATGATACTCAGTTTTACATTAAACAAAATTTTCATGAAATCAGCTATTTTCTGCCAACAATCTCGTCTGGCTTTGGCCGCAGGCAGAGTATTACTACGACACAAAAACATGTGTAAAATATAAAATACTCTCTTTCCCCACAATTACCTCTTGCCTTCTCTTTCCCCCTCAAAAACGTCTCTCCTCTTTCCCCTTTTCTATTAACGCCATTCTGTCCTGATGTATGTTTATATGATTGATTAATGTAATTAATATGATGAATGTGAAATAAATAAATAATCAATAAAATCAATTAATAGCTTCTATCCAGAGGAATAGTCACTATATCTTATCTTTTCCCTGGAAAGAACAAAACTGACCAACTCATACGAAGCACCTCCCTTCTCATGGGGTTGCTTTGAAGTAAGACAGGAAATGTAAAAAAATCAATTAAAAATCTATGTATTCAATGTATTTTCGAAATTTTATCTCTTGCTCCTCCTCCAAAAAATGATTTGGCTCTATCCATGTTCATCGTGATTGGTTATTCAGTGTACACATCATTCTTTTACATGCACACGACGTGAACTAGTCTTAGTTTCAAGATCAAAGCCTGACTCGACAAAGTTGATGAGCTGCTTCATGGTGCCAAATAAGCCTGATTGAAATGGTTAGGTTTTGTCACATCAAAACCTATCCCGTAATACTGAGTTTGTTAAGTCACGTTCATGGTACAGGCCCCTATTCTGCTATATCGATTTGAGCATATGTTGTGGTCCAGTTAGCACAGACGTACTGTTGCACACAAAGCATGCTCTCATGTGGCTGTGTTAAAATGGCTTGACAGCTCCACAACACATTGTTGTCCGTATTCAATTCACAACACTTTGACTTTTGTATTCACAGAATAGATTCCCAGTTGTCACTGCCTCATTGTGTTGCAGGTGTGTGTTCATCAGTGTGAGTTATAAACCTTTGTGTGCAGATGTGTACGTGTCCCTTCACACACACTACATTGTTGGATGCTCCACGCTTCCTGGCTCTCCGGCATACACACAACTCAGCTTCCTGCTCTCTGGAGCTGCTGAGGGGGTGGTGTGTGAATGTGTGTGAGATGAATAAAAACCATCTGGACCCAGTTGTGGTCTACATACAACGCTTTAAACCACCAGGAGTCTGGTAGAAAAGTGCAACAGCAGGGATTTGCTCACAGCAAACACTACACTGAACTTCTACAACAGGAAGAACAAAGGGAGCGTGATTCTTTGGGGAGCAGAAAGCAAAACAATGTCACAGCTTCCCACCCAAACCACTAGCAGTGCTATTGTTCCCTACACTGTACACAGAAGCCTCGTAACATCACTACTGGAACATCATGAGAGGGTTTTAAGAGTTCCGCACAAGACCAAGTGTGTTCAGACAAGGATTAAATGACAGGAGATGGGAATTAGTCACCCTATGTGATTGGTTCTGAGTGATATCTCCAGCTCCCGTAAGACTTTAGTGGATTCCTGTACCCTCCTCCGGAATTTCTGCACACACAAAACTGATGATTAACAAACTGTCTGGAGCAGATCTGAATAGTGGTTCATGTTTATATACACATTTCCACAGTTATATGCGTGAATTTTAAACACATCACTTTAATAGAAACACTTCTATTTTCATATTAAAATGATTTAAACAAAATTTTACTCTTCACAACAATGCATCTTTCTGTTGAAGTTGGATTAAAGACCACTATCTTGTCCAGTTTCATGTATTCTTAAAGTTTCCGTTGTGAAGCACTGATTTCACCCAACAAAATGCTTTAAGCCTGGATTTCTTTGTTTTGGCAGATTAGCTGTTGAAATATAATTTATCTGAAGTTAACAAATATAGTTGCTGATGTCATGGGAGCATTTCATTTAAATAAATGGCTAAAAAGAGTGTGATTAAATTTGACAGAGGACAGGTGAATACACCTCAAATTCTTTTAAAATATCCATTTAAAAGTTGTACTTTTTATAAATTTGGGGTAAAAAAAACTATTTGATTCAGGAATAAATGAAGGCAATTCAGCGCTATAATATAATATAATAATTATGCTGTGATGGTCTTGATCAGATGAATCTTGTGATATCTCTGAAGCCACTGCCTTTACACCACAAAACAGTTCATTCATAACTAAACTAAATAAGAAAAGACATGCAATTTATCCTCTTCCTAACATTAGAACTAACCAATCAGACATTTGTGAGAAACGATAGTTTTCATTTCACACATTTTTCAGGCTAATATATGTAACTATATTTGCAGCCTTGGTCGTATGGAGCTTACTGTAAACCAACAACACAAAGATTCCGCAGCATTATACTAACCTTGCGTGTAACTCTTGGGTCTAAATATCCTCGTAGTTTCTGGATGTAAGTATGTGGAGGATTCTTCACTTGGAAACGCTCCTATAAAAACAGTTCCAATCAAACACTTTCAACAAAATATTCATGGTTCTGTTTATCCATCATTCTATGTTAATAATGCAGTTTTATACATTTTAAATTGATACACAATCTATAAAACTGTATATTGCCAGAACTGGAGCATTTCAGGAAATGTGTATGTAGGTAGAATGGTCTCAATTGCATATTACCTGCAGACTTCAGTTCTTAAACACAATGCACAATTCACATGTACAAACGTCATTATTTAAATAATTAGATACTACTACACTGACCTGTCAATAGACAATCTGTACATACTTCACAATCTGCCACATGCATACATGGACAACTACGTAGTCAAAAATGTTCTACAAAAAAAAAAGGTAAAAAACAATAAAAAATAAATAAATAAAATTATCATGTTCACAATAGTTTGCTATGCTTTGATTATATGCTAAAATGTTTTTCCCCAAAGGAAACATTTAGACTGTACTAAACATTTAGACTGAAGAAGTACATTTAGACTGTGTACTGTTATATTTAGTATTTACAAAAATTATATTTATTTTTAGAAAGATGTATACAACTTCTACTACTTTTGAATGCATGATATAAATGTGCATATAAGTGTAAAAAATGACATTATATTCTAATTAAAATTAGACAAACATAACATACTTATTAAATCCAAAAATTTCAACAGCTTATGTTGATTAATTTGCAGCTTTTTATATCTTAAACAATATTTTAAGCTACATTTAAAAAATACTTGCATAGAACTAGAACACAGACACACAATAATAGCCTAAAAAATGATACAATGATTTGCCATAAATGGTTTCGTAGCATCCCACACTATCACGTTGAGCAGGGAAACCATGATGTTTTTCACTGCGTGGATGTCTGCGCATGTGTGGACTAACCATGAAGGACGTATCTGCTACGTACTGACAAGACCTTTAACTGTGGTCAGCCTATGCCACACCTGTGAGATCGTTAAGATGTGCAATCAGCATCTTAATATTCCACACCTGTGACGTGGATTACCTCAGTAAGAGAGAAGCACTCAAAAACACAATTATACAAATGTTCAAACTATATACACGAGACAAACAGGCCTTTTTAAACATGTACATCTGAGTTTAGAAAAAAATTTATTTGAACGTGTGATTTTAACCACCTAACATGTTCTAATGGCGTGTTCAGTGTTTTATATGAAGTGCATTGAAACATATAACAACCATAGGCTAATAAGCATACATGGCAATCTTTCCTGTCAAAAAACTTTAAAATATCCACTAAGTTTGAGTAAACTGATATTTTAAATGTGATGACATAACTTTGTTAAGTTGTTGAAGTATTTTACTACTTGTTGAATTTTAAATTAATACTTAATTGATGAAAAAAATGAGTTAATGTATGAATGAACATTCAAGTGAAAAATTCCAAATATAATTTGCTTTAATCTTTTTTTGAATGAAGGAGATTGATGTTGGAGGAATATTCTTCAGCTCTGCACAGCAGTGTAGATGGGTGTACCTGGTCACAGATGAGGTCCCACTTCTTCTCGTTATCATACTGCCGAAGAAGACGAGCTTTATCTGGAGGCAGGTTCATAGAGTTCTGTAAAACACACAGTTTGATATCAGCAGGAAGTCATTCATTCCTCCCCACTTCCATGACAGCAACCTTGCAGAGATGTTGATGTTGCTAAGCGCTCACTTTCTCCAGATCACAGTGGTTTCTTACCTGACACAAGAAACCCTGCAGCCAATGACCTCACTTCCTGTTCTCAGTTCTTATTTCCTGTTAAAATCTTTTTTTCTCTTTAGAGCTAGTATCAGACATTACGAAGGGTTTTATTAGTCATTGTATTAGGTATTATCAGTAAATGCTGTGAGCATGGTTCTAAATGTATTTTTATAGTTAATTATGAAAATATTTGATAAAATGTTACTTTACAGCCTCTTCTCATGATACATTTTGTCCAGGTTACTCGAAATCTTACAAAACATGAGTGAGATAAAACCAACATACATAGCAAGTCTTACAGTTATGTTTGCATTATTCTTTTTAACCCAAAACTATAGATTTGTCTTATATGGTAGCTCAGTCTCATGGTAGAGCCCTCTAAAAACATACGTGCCCTTCTCCCTTCATTAATCTAGGACTCAGAGCTGTGATCACAGATAGCAGGCATCTATCCAGAGTGTCACAGCCTGTTAGAGAGCTCTCAGAGACATTTGCTTTGAAGATAAGCGAGCTGTTTGTTCTGAGGATGCCATTCACACCAAGAGCAGCACCAATCTAGGGCTTCCATCGGTTTCATGAACTCCCCCCACCTCAAAATCAAAACAGCAGCTTCGACAACCACAAGTCAATGTGGAAAGTGAAATTAAATGTGCTGAAAGAATTGTCTTAATTAAATGTGCACGTACCTTCCTGCAGCCTGGCATCAATCATTAAGTGGCATGTCTGGGAAAGCTTGGTGGTGGCTGTAGACTGTATAGTGTATAGTAGTGTTTCCATCTAATACTAGTAAGTACTTTCAGTTATCAGATCATTAAGAGAACCATATTTCCATCGGGTTTTACATGTTAAAGAAATAATACACAATGTGTTTTTTTATCAGTGTACATAATTCTCTTGAATATTGAGGAGGATTACTAGTAGGTTTTAAGAAACATGTCATCTCCTTCTCACTGGTATAGTGGCAGGTGAGCAGAACATTTAACACACAGCTGCACAAAGTGCTCCTATCCCTCCCCTGCTCCCACTTCCACTACTTCACTTCACTAGGATAACTCTCTATTATCCTATCAAGAAAGGAAAGTAATCCTCTAAAAATAATCTTAAACAACAATGTAATGTAATATAATATCCATCCATTTTCATGTTGGCTTTTTCCCTTTTGGAATGAACTGCCAACTTCTCTGGCATATGTTTTATGCAGTGGATGCCCTTCCAGGCGCAACCCATCGCTGGGAAACATTCACACACTTTAACACTATGGACAATTGTTGTTTCTCAATTCACTTATACCGCATGTCTCAGGACTTGTGGGGAAACCGGAGCACCCGGAGAAAACCCACGCGATCACGGGGAGAACATGCAAACTCCACACAGAAATGCCAACCGACCCAGCCGAGGTTCGAACCAGAGACCACCCCACTACCCCGTGACGCTTATAACATAACATAACATAACATAATATTTAATCATTGGTTCCTCTAAAAATTGGATCATGAGTTGACACATACAGTTTTTAGTGATTTTTATGTTTTAAATATCCGTCAATTAGCTTAATTACCAGGAATAAAGCTTTTGCAAAAACAGAACATATTTTATCAGAATGTAATCGACGATTTTTGTGTACATTCAAAACAAATCCAGATAACTGACTTCTAACATAAAGTTAAATAGATAAATATATTCACATCTAAATCAAATTTTTTCAGTTATTTGTAAACATTTATTTTGTATATGTATACTTTGTATATATTTATTTTTTTATAATTCTGTATACTTAAAATAGGCATTTATTTTATAGTCTTTCCAAGTAAATAAAAGCAACAAAAAAACAACAATTTTATTTTAAAACATTTTAAATCTGAAGACACTTTAAGTCATTTTAAATTATCTGTTGAAAAAAACTATCCTATTTTATATTTATTTTTAAAATGTTTTATTTATTTTTTGCTTCCTGCACATTAAACAGATTGTGGGTCCACAAAATAACAAGATAAAGATATTTATTTACATTTAGTAAGAGCCTGAGCTGTGATGTTTTGCCTTAACCCCTTGTAAAGTGCACTATACCAATAGAATATAATTAAAAATAACAAAGATGAATCTCGTTAAAAATATTCCAACTGAAAAAGACAATCTGAAAAGAATTTCTATCATAAAACAAACCATTTACAGTTGTCTCAATTCAGGAGCATGTTTGAAATATAGCTGTTGATGCAATTGTTGTGAGTGAAAGTGCACTAAAGATCAGCTTGATAGGCAAATCATTTATAAACGAGAGGTGTTTGTCAGCTAGTTCAGCTCACACTCAGCAGAGCATGTAGTAAACATGTTCATTGAATTCCAGTTCAACTGGCAGACATTCTGATTACAATAACTCTGGTTTGTAATGTCTGAAAGCCTGCCCCATTCAAGCAGAAATGACAATTCTGTGTGAAAGAAGCTCTGCAGAATGTAATTTGGCTTTGTCTGAGAAGATCTCTGGCATTACCATTCCCTCCCGCCATTCCCCTTCCAATGTTTTCTTTTCCCCCAGTTGTGACCGACATTCTGCATTCCAGATGTCCACTGTTACAGAAGGAATGTGACTGTTTAGAACAGTCATGAATTTGGCTATAAATAATCCCACTTCATCTTTAATATCATCCGGTTTCTTCTGCATTCCTTTCGCTCTTCAACACAACTTAAAGCTGGGTAACGGTTGAAGTTTGTGCGATTACAGGATGGAATGTTTCTCTCTTTCACCAAACTAAAGGTCACAGATAAAGTGGGTGACTCCCACTCATCATAGAATGCACGACATACAGTCAATGACGTAACAGAAGCTCTTCCTGGTGAGCTCATCCTTTTCACCAAATAAATCTTGTCCATTGTTTTGAGGAAGAAAGGACAAAAAGATCCAACATGTCCATGGTACTTCCACAAACAACAATAAAAAATTAAATAGTGACTCCGTATCTCACACACAACAGCTCTTTATTACGATAAATCACAAAAGCAAACAATACGTATGAAAGATTAAATTTGATCTGTGCATATGCAAACCGTTTGGTTGCAAATTTAGAGGAAAATGAAAGAATATTCTCCATTCATACTGAATTTAGATGATAAAGTGTTTATTTATAGGGGGTTCACATCTAAGCAACAGCAAGAGAAAGGAGTTCACCTAACAGTTAAGGTCATTCCTGACTTTGAACCCAACAGTGACATTATTTGTGGATTTGCTCCCATCACCTTTTATATGGAACATATGAAGCACAGTTAATAGTTAAAGAGCTCCAGTTTCCAAAGCTGCAACATGTGAGCAATAAAAAGTGTCTCCTGGGAAGCTTTAGCCAAGAGAGTCAGAAGATAGATCCGACCACATTTCTCTTGCCAGGATGCATAGTGTGACCATCTGATGGTCTGATAAGTACGTGGATCAATTAAGATGCAGTGAAGTGAGAATATACTGTAGCCCCGGTCATTGATAACGGTGGCTGCCCAGAGGTCAGAGAAGACTTGATCTGATCTACAAAATCATGAGAGACTCAGCATTCTTTATTTGCTGCTCAAGTGAAAATCAGTTTTCTAAATCTGCTGAGTGTACTCTAGAAGGTTTTCTCAGGCCCCAAGAGCTTCCTGAAGAGATATTATTAGCCCAGCCTCTGGAGAGCAACATGTTACAATGAAATCAGCCTGCGTTGGTTAAAAAAGTTTTTGAGGGAAAGCTGCCAATGTTGAAACTCAGAGGTTAAATAGTAGAAAACATGCTGATTTTGTTTTGATGTCAGATCTGAAAGAAAAAGTACTTTCTGGTGCAGTCTTGACCATAAATATATATATATAGTAAGCTAAATGGTGTCTATTATGAAAAGTCAACTTTTGGAAAGTGTTTGGAATTCTATTGTCCTGATAGGTATGACCTGACTTCTGTCAGACCTTGGGAGTGGTGTGGTATGTAAAAATACTCTCTCCAACAATGTAGATTTGACATGCGTCCCCCATACATAATTCATTGTTTACACCAAGCAAAAGCGATCTTCAAGATGTATTTCCCAACACAAAACCCTTTATTGTTAATGATGAAAGAGCAAAAAGTGCCAGATTTTTTTTCTTTTGAAGGCAAAGTTACTAAACAAAGATGTTTTTCATTTGTGCTTACCTTTCACTTATAACTCCTTATTTGATTGAGCAGGAGACCAATTTTAGTTTTACTAAAGTACTGTTGTTGAATGATGGACTGTGAGTTAAATATTAACTCACAGTTTGGGAAGCCATTTTGTACCATTTCAGCATTTCATCTCAGTCTGGAGCTGGACTAAAACTGATTTGTTCCCAAAACGACAGTTCATGCAGATAACGTAACAGTTTCGAAAAATAAAAGTTTACTTGAAGCAGCATTTCATCCCTAGCCCTTAGCATATGGTTTGAGGATTCATGTGAGACAAAGAGGTAGGAGGTCAGACAAGTGGGTGAAAACCCCTCGATACAAAGTAGGCTCTCAAGAACTGCATGATGAACTGAATTGTCTTAAAACATTGAATATATTTACATGGCTTAAAAATGTAAAGATGTATGTAAATTTAAGGTATTTTGTTTATAATGATTTAAGGTCCATGAATGCAATTCTTTTAGATCCTTTTATCTTCTGCACACTCATCCAAGCTGAGTATAATCACTATTTCCAGCGTAAACACAAAAAATATAAACTTTGTAAGCAATAATGTTTCATCATTGCACTTTAGAAAAGTTAATAATTGTAGTTTTACCCTACACTTGGTTTGAAGGAAAATGGGAAGGGTGAATGTGGTGAGGGCTAACAGAATAAAACAAAATTGAGGCTAAGTTTTTATTTTATAGCAGAAGTATTTAATATGTTGTGCAATCTTGTCACAGCTCAGTTTTTCACCCCACCAAAGAAACAATGCCAAGAAACCCAAAAACCAGATGCCATACTGTTTAATAACAGATTTTTCCATTCATGGACAGAAACAACAACTCATTTAGGCATAAAAATACCCCACACTTTCAAAGTAACCCAGGAAACATTTTATCCAGCTTTCTGACTGAAAAAAAACTACATTCAAACAAAACAGATGTTTTACTTAGCTTAAATAACTCTACTACAGCAGGTTCCGTCAGTGGGCCATTTCTGATCTAATTACACTAATCTCATTTCACTTTTCCTAAAAAAGTCCAGGCTTTTTTCTTGCATGATGCCTTTAAAACACACCTAGACACCACATCTGAAATGAATTTAACCTCTAAAGCTCTTCGCTTTTATAAAAAATAGATGCTACAAATGTGAGGGGCCAATGTAGCTTCTGTGTGATCCCAGTCTTTCATCTGTGTGGGAGGCTGCGTGAAAACAAAACAAAGACCCATTACTGTTTACTGGCATGGTCAGATGTTCAGAAAATGATGTGAAAATCTTACTGTGGGTACACGAGAAGTAACAAAACAACAACTCCTTCTGGAACTATTGTAAAGAAAGAAAAGGTGGAGTAGAAAGTTCATTCTCAAGTGATAAAACCTACTAAGAAAAAAATCCTCAAAACAACTAGGCCAAAAGAGAGTGAATGGCATTGGCTGAAAAGAAAGCTAGCTTAAGTAGTTGTTGACTATCATATTGCAGAATTACAGGAGCTCAAGAAACAAAGAAGGAGGGAACAGGAGTTCTCAATCTTGATATAACTTCATACAAAAACACTGAATAGAATGAAAATTGAATTGTTTTAAATAGATTTGATCTATTTATTAAAACTTTACAAATGTTATTTAATCCAAGATTAAATAATGAACAAAGTATCTAATAAAATAGCCTACAGGATCTCCCTCTCATCTTTCAAAACTGTTGTCCTTTAACTGTTAAGGCTAATGTATACTTGTCCATCAAGCCAACAAATAACCCTCTGTGAAGGCTGCGCATTTACATAACCCCTGTTTAAACCCCCTGTGAAGCCTGACGGACGTGTGCTTGTAGCTACGCATCAAAGTCTCGCAGATGGCAAGCTCTGTCTTTGGTCGACATGTTATCGTTCTTGGCTTGCGCCCCATATTAAACACTGGATGACACTGGATCACAAAATCAAACTTTGATGAGAACGTGAATAACCTGTCCTTTGTCAAAAGTATCTGTTGTCTTTTGGCTAGCGAGAAGTTAGCGTTGTTATCACTGGACTTGGGATGCAACAATTAATTGATTAAATATATTAACAAACAATGCAATGAATTTCATAATTGGTTGGTTGTGTGAGATATTTGTTCATTTAAAAAAACTTTATTTAAGCATGGATCACTCAAAACGCACCTCAAACCAATCACAACCAACGAATGTAGAGGAAAGGTTTTGTTGCGGCAGACTATTCAGTAAGACATAAAAGTTGTGAGAGCGTTTCACACTAAATAATCCTCAAAAATGTTTTAACTGCAAAATATGCACAAGTGACATGGCATGGCACGGAAGCACCACCTCAATGATCTGGCACCTGAAAAGTTGGAATATTGTAATATTGATCAGGGAAAAGATAGTGCTTTTACAACAGCAACAGATGAATGGAGTTGCAATTATATATGATGTCACACATGGTAAAAGTAAATATAAGCTGTCCTACAGGCCAATCAGGATCAGTGCAACGACAGTGCTTCTGCAGAAGCAAAGAATATATGTATAAGACAAAGAGCTGAACTATATGATGACAAACGAATGTGTGCAGAGCCTTTGCAAGGGTGTAGGTTAGCAGGTTAGCATTGATGTATGTTTGAGACAGTCTTTGGAGGGCACCATAGACCCAATTAGAGGTACTGTACAGGTCCCCTTCATGTAATCATGCGTTGCAGTAATAGAGACACAGCTGCTATAGTAGTGTTTAAAAGTAAAACCATCAGAGCCTTATTTGGTAGTTTCTTCATCTCTTCAGAGAGGTCACAGGAAGTTCCTGTGATCAAAATTTTGGATTTATAAACACAAACAATGCAACTTTTGCCCAAGCACAGCTTCTTGTGTCTGCTCCCATGCCTGAGCTAAGGCTCTGGGAGACGTCCAAAATAAACCCCTTCAGAGTCCACTTCAACCTCCATTCTTAACATAATTTAAAGCCTCAATGCAATGAGAGTGGTTTACTTACTGATCTAAATGGCTCCTTAACCACTGACTCAACAGGTAGAGGTTGCTCCTTGAACACAGAGCCACAGAGCAACAGGGGGAACAAAAAGCAGTCTAGGATCTCATATGCAGTCAATGGATCCAGCATGTGTCTGCAGGGTCAAGGAGATGGATCAGACAACCAGACGCACACATGTGAACGCACACACACCGTCTCCAGTTTTCAGCTAATAGCTCCCCAGGCGAGGAGAATAAGGAATGCTGGCATATACTGTACCGCGAATGATGGGAGGCTGACGGGGAAACAAAAGCTTCTCAGTGCCGTCTGAATCTGTTTTACTTTCATTATATTCAGAGAAAGTGTGTGTTGAAGATATATTTAGCACAATCCATTAGGATCCAAATTCAAAAGGAGTAAAAGAACTTTCCAAGCATTCTTTCCTTATTAAAAAAATGAGCCATGCTTCATTAAACTCAAGGAATTTATCTATTAGATCAATCCTGGTGAACACAAAATGCTCTTTTGCTCTCTATGTCCTTAAAAGAAAAGCACATTGCAGACTTTTCTTAATCTATAAACCAATATTATGGACTGAGAGCCATGGTGTCCCCATGTTTCAAAGTCCAGAGCTCAAAATAAATCCTTGATACATTTATTAGATTTATTACATAAACTAAATTAATATTTTAGAAATAATAAATAAAACAATTAACTGTGCATTTGATTAAAGTTGGATCAATGGAAAACATTCATTCATTCATCTTCATGTTGGGCTTTCTTCCCTTTCGGGGTCGCCACAGCGGAATGAACCACCAACTCTCTGGCATATGTTTTACGCAGCGGATGCCCTTCCAGCCGCAACCCATCACTGGGAAACATTCACACACACTCATTCACACTTTAACACTATGGACAATCATTCTTACTCAATTCACTTATACCGCATGTCTTTGTTCTTGTGGGGAAACCGGAGCACCCGGAGTAAACCCACGCGATCACGGGGAGAACATGTAAACTCCACACAGAAATGCCAACCGACCCAGCCGAGGCTCAAACCAGCGACCTTCTTGTTATGAGTTGACCGTGCTACCCACTGCGTCACCGTGACGCTCAAATGGAAAACAAAATTACTAAAAAAAGAGAAAGAACTTTAACCTTTATTTTAGAAATATAGAAATATTTATTTTAACTTTATTTTAATAATAATTTTTTTATATGTCCAATGGGTCAGGGCTAAGAATGTGCATGTGTCATCAGCTAATGAATTCCTCTGTTTTTTATCTAAAGAGAATTTAAAATGGAATATTCTAGCTGGGATCAATTATATACTACAAATGAACAACAACTTTTTAAAATATTACATCTTTAAAATTTGAAATAAAATATTTCAAAGAACATTCTAATCTCAAACTACCATGACTATTGTGGTGTTAGTCCTATAAGACTTTCTTAGAGTCAAAAAAAATCACTGCTGACAAACAAAGAGGTAAAAGCATCTTTGTGAAGAAAATGCCCTTAACATTGGCATCTTCTATCCCATAAACATGAGAGGACTGCCAACTTCAGAGCTTAACAAACCCACATCAAAACAAAACCTTAAAGCTACAGTTCCTCTTATTCCTTTCCATGGTGAAGAATACAATGAAGAAAAGAAAGGAGACAAGGGACCTTCCCACTTAAAATTCATAGAATTTTCACTGTACAAGATATTGTTGATATGAGGATCTTTGCTGTTCTCAGACCAGTATCTTAAACACAGCAAGACAGTGTGAGAAAAGGTTCTCCACCATTCAGGAGATGGACACATGATCTCTTATACTAACCTGTAACCTGAAGCAGACAATCACAACAAAGCCAATCCAGAATCTACTAAACACTGTGGTCCTATCAACAACTACCAAGAGTACAGAGAGCGAGGTCAAGGCTCCTCCCCATCCCCCAGGAGCTGTTTACAGAGAAAACACAATCAAGACACATACCAGAGTCACTCTGGATTTTACCAACGATCTAATGATTAATCCAGTTTGTGAAAACACAATGACCAAATGGTAGCCAAAACTAAAAAAAACATTTTTGGTGCATGGACAGACAGACTAATTAAGTGAGAAATCAAAGTAACAGCAGTCCACCTCAGAACTACCGAGAACACTGAAAGTTCTCAGCACTGGAAGTGTACCACTCAAATACTTCAACAGCACAGAGTGTCAACTAGTAAACACCAACACTTCAGATTTCCATAACATGATGCTGAAGTGGCCATTAACACCTCGGTTGTTGACGGCTTTGGCGACTCCAGAACACTAGTTTTACACACTTCCTCAGTAGAGCTTCCCTGGGGCTTTGAGCCAACAGCCTGTCCAGCACTTATCACAATCAGGTCAATGACAAAAACAGACATCTCCTGTAATAGAAAGTCAGGAAGTCAGCATGCTCTAAAGAAGAACCAAACCTCTCACCAGTAAGAATCCACAAATTTTTCTATTATTCAGTGTGAAAAAAATTAAAAACTTTTTCTTCCAAAATTTAACTTGGCTACATTATGTTGCTGACGACAATGAACATGAACATTCTGTAATCATCTTCATTAGAAGTTCCTCTTACTTCTTTGTTCACAGCATTGCTTGGTATCATAATCATTATCAGTCATAAATAACAATTATCCCTTCATTGAAGACTCAATACAAGAGTGAGTTAATAAATCCAACTAAATGTTCCACAATTCATTAACACCTGACTTATAAATAATACGACTCCCAATCAACCAACAATATTCAAATCAGCATTTCTATATAACATTATCATTTCTGTATAATAGAAAAAGAGTGTAAATGAGTCTTCTTTAAATCCCAATTTTACAGTATGCTAATATTTATTGCATAAGTCTATGTCTGTTCACATTCAAATCGTTAGCTTTCGTCGTCATTTACAGCAAGAACAAAAAAGCCTTTAAATTAAATTATATCAGAGAGATTGTTAGTATTGTTAGACTTACTTCTCAAACAGTGCTTCTCAAATAGAGAGGCGTGAGGCTTTGTCAAGGGGGGCGGGTTTGATCTCGGGGAACATGTTTTTTATTTTACTATTTAGATTTTTTACTGTTCTAGAATAAAGTGCAATACCACTCCACTACATTAAGGGGCAGTGGTGTACTCATTGAGATATTTTCTTCTTCCTATGGGGGCATGACCGAAAATAATTGAGAAGCACTGGACTAAAGCATCATGCATGTACAGTGCAGTCTCTCTCCTGACATCACGCCGCTGCTTGGTGCTGGAATAATAGGGAGCAGCCATTGATTAGGGGCAGCTTCTTGAAAAAGTAGCCCTGATTGGTTCTACACATGATAGAAAGGCAGGAAAAACATGTTAAATTAGTTATATATAGAAATACTACATTTTTTGTATGCTCTGCAAATACGTCTATTAATAACTAAAGCCTATTGTGCTGCTTTCATTCACATTCTGCATGTTTAACACTGTAAATTAATTAAGTTTAGTGTAACAGCTGTAAACACTTTTTTTGTCAAATTATGTTAGAAGAATTGTAAATTCAAATCCATCTATTAAGGACCAATATAGAAATCTAAAAAACAGATGCATAGGGTCAATGGATGGTACCTCAAACTATAAATACCAATGATCATTGAAAAATATTAATGAAATAGTGAAATAAACATCTCCAACAGAACACATATGAATACAGTGTCAGAAATCATCCTTTACGGCAAGGCAAGTTTATTTGTATAGCACATTTCTTACACAGGGTAATTCAAAGTGCTTTACATTGGAAATAAAGAGTAAAAAGAAACTACATTTAATAAAATCAAGCATAAAAAAGTCATATAAAATCAAATTGATTAAAAACTGAAAATTAAAAACATTGATTAAAACAAAAATTAAGATAGTGAAGTGCAGAGGTAAAATAAAAGACAAAATAAAAACTTATTATCCTGCAAAATAACATGTGATTTGATAAACATATAAAAACGGGAAAATTCAAAGATGGAAGGCTATAATTTGTTTTGCCTACCAAATCAGCTATAGGAGGGCTTTGTTGCAATGATGGTTTTGTTAAATGGGTTTGTGTAACTACTAATGAATGTGAGTTCATGTAAAAATTGCACAAAGTAATTCACAGGAACATGGAAATTTTTTCTTGTGCGAACGCTAGATTCAGAGATTCTTACAGAGATTCTTAGGATTGATGACACGTTATATGTTCTATCTGGGCATATTAAGTTCTTTTACAATTACATTTACATTTAGGCATTTGGCAGATGCTTTTGTCCAAAGCAACTTACAGTTGGGGGAGCTCCTGTAAGTATTTAAATAAGCAGGAATGATTCTAACCAAGTGATTCATGCTTGAGTCATCAAGTCAGACCTGTGTTTATAGTCATGTAAAACTAAAATACTCAGCAAAGGAAAATTCTAATGAATCAGACCTTCTGGCTGACACTTGAAAAGAGGATGTCCTGTTTGCGTCTTGGGTCGGCCACACAGGAGATGAGGGAGAGGACAGGGTCATAACCGATTTACAACAGAAGTGAGAGACAGGAGACGGGTTTTTCCTCCACCATCCAAACATTCAACACAGAAAACCACTTAGATCTGGGTACACCTGAAGGGTTACAGTCAACTAACACCAGTCTAAAGAATGAACAAAGCAGAAAACAAAAAACAGATATAACAGTCTCGTTATATTTATATTATATAAGGATGTGATAAGTTTACTATATTTAACAATGCTACAAGCTGTTTGTAGTAAAAGTAACACAACATATAGTAATGCATCTTTTTTAGGTGCATCTTTAAAACTTCATCCATCAATTCATTTTTGGCATTCTTTTTATTCTACTATGTGTTAGGAGTTCTGCTAGAGCACACTAAATATATCTATAAATTTATCAAAGAAAATACCACAAGACGTAAATTCAAATAAGTAAATTCCTGTTGTGATAATAATAGCCATAACAATGGTGGGAGTAACCCAGTCACAACTCATTCAGTTCTCTCAGCCTTTCAGATTATTAAACCATTCATGAATGAGAAAGTGAGCTGAAAAGCTCAGAAAGAGGATGCTCAGCTTACGTGTGTTCTTATCTCAAGTGTTATGATGTTGACGGAAATGAATCAACATTTATTTTCAGAAATTGCATTCATTTGCAAGTAAAAGCTCTTGCTGCAATTCCTGTATAAAAGAAAGAAGCACAAAGGGCTCGGGGGGAGAGGCCCCCACTCTAAAAACAACACACTCCACAGAGCCTCTATTGTGCAGGAGAGGAAATCACTGCTCAGAATGGAGCCTCGACACAGCTGTGAGAGAACAGGAGCCATGCACACCTACCCTTAGTGAAGGTGATACATACATAGGCCTATAATCCTTGTAGTGAATGATAATTTATTAAAAATGCAATGCATGAAATAAAGTTTTAAATAATTCATGTGAAAAAGTTTTAGGTGCTTGCTTGGTACATGCACAGCTCTGCTTTGATATCTGAGCCAGGGAGAGACCTTGCTGATACAGTAGAACTACCTTGTGTCTTGTTGCTGTGCTCAATCTTGTCATTGTTTTGCTGTTCCTCACCCAGTTTTAAGCCACTTATGCGGTTTCTTTTTCAGTTCATAAATAGTTTTAGCCTACGTGTGCTTAGTATAACTGATAAATCATAGACAAACTATAATCCTTAAAAGATTTCTTTTTTCCATTCCTTTGCATTTTTTAAACTCGATGAAAAGTTCTAAATTATACACACAATCTGAAATACCCATTGTGCTTTTAACTAAAGGAGCTTAACTGAAGGCACTCTTAAATATTGTTATAAAGGATACATTTTTTAAATAAGATGACAAGGTTTACATTATGGAATACGAAGAAAGGTGGAGCAAAGCCTATTTTGATTACTTTGTTTCTATTGTGATGAATGTAAAACTCAGAGTTAGGAAGAACAGCCATGATAAAAGCATTTTGTTTCATATTTAAAAAAAAACGCAGCTTTAATTTTACCAATTATTAATTTCTCTTCTTACCATGCAGAATTGGATGCTGGACTGTCAAATAACTACATTTTCTTTTCAATTCAGCTCAGTTTACTGATTAACGGTTCTTAAAAAAATTTTCTAAGACATTCTCACATTTGTTGCCTAAATTGAATGGCTTTTGAGTATCAATGCTCAATCAAAATTCAGATAAAAGATGCGTGGATGCGTTCAAATTACAGATAAAAATACAAATAAAAGTCAATAGCTCTGGCCCAGACGAGAAGGTTCACTGACATGCGTCATGATCCAATATGAGATAACTATGGAGCTAGAGATCCGCCTAAACAATCTAAATTTGAATTGTGTTGATTTGAATTACTGACTTTTGTAATTTACCTAAATATTATATGTCATGAGAAAAGATTTTGAATTTGAATCGTGTGTTCTGTGATCGTCTACTCTTCCCTGGTGATGAGCCCTGACCAACTTTCTGTTTGATCTGAATTTCACAACCTGAATTTTTCAGTTTTAATATTAGAATATTGAATTTGATGTTTTGAAAATTTATCAACTTTATTGAAAACGTCAAGCTGTATTTTTACTAACTGAATATCTGTAAAAAAAAATATGAAGTTTGAAAATACATTGAATTTTTTTTTACAAAATTCTAATTCAAATTAAGAAATTCAAATTCAAAGAAAGAAATTCCAAATCTTTTTTTCATGGCATATAATATTCAGGTTTATTAAATTACAATTGTCAATAATTTAAATCAACACAACTCAAATTCAGATTGTTTAGGCAGATCTCTAGCTCTATAGATAACGATGACTGTTTAATATGCGGCTTGTATAAGAAATCGAAAGAGTATTTAATCGTCTTGGTTTAAACAGTTTCTTTACAGAAAGTTTTAGAGTCAGACAAGTTTACCCACAGAGAGCAGCCTGACAGAGCCTAGTTCTGCACTGTGTTGAGGCCATGAGAGAAACAGATGTACACTCCCACAGCATGAGTCTGCAGCATAACAAACAAACAATGGCCGATGTCTCTCCACCTGCAGCCTTTTAGGAGAACTCAGGCCTGAAAGCAGCCTGGCCAGACACACAGAGCACGGGCCAAGCTAATGAAAATGATTTAGGTTTCATGTCCAATAAACAGAGGCCACAGCTTGAGTCCATTAGTTCCACTCGAATGACATCTATCAAATTCCATGACATGACAGACAGCATCGTGTCAGGGGTCACACAGACAAGCAACGGGGCTGGAAGGGTCACCTCTCCCTGTGCGGTGCACAGCATAAAACTTGTTGAATAGCAAAGTGAAGCAATTTTATCCAAAAAACTCTCTCTGGGTAAACTTAAAGGTAGCAAAACAGCTCTGCAGGATTGCATTCAACTGAAAGTGTTGGTAAACTCAATATAACAGCATTTAGCGAATGACAGCTGGTTCAAAGAGAGCTTTCTCTTTCTAAAGTCCTCCTGTGGCTCCAACCATGAGCAGACCGCAGGAATCTGCCGCAAAGCAGTCGAGCGGGAGCACTTTGAAAGAAGATATCACAGACACGACTACTCTTGCTCCTCCCTCCACCTTAAAATTGCCGCTCCTGTCTCTTTAACAAATCAGAGCCCATATGGAGAGGTTTAGCTAGGAAGCCTACTTCTTCAGTTTCAGACACAAAGCAAGTTTTTCAGTTCCATAGAGTCTCAGATCTGATTAAGAGTCTCATCTTTTTTGATTCAAGCTCTACCGCAGAAGTTAAAATAAACAAATGATACAGACTGTTCAGTTGATAGTTTTACTTTGTTTCTTGTCATGTAGTGTCGAAAACAGGACAAGCATTGACTTTATAATTACAGGTCATTTCTAATTAATACAATATTATTGCATTTCAGAGTTTTTTTGCATTTTTGTATTATACAACAATCATCAAATGATGTGATGTTCATACATAGTATCAATACTGCTAGTTGTTGGCTGATGACACACCACCCCTCTGGCCAAAAAAACAACAATTGCATTGTTTTGGAAATTTGACCTCTAGCGGTGAGCCATACCATATAATCTACAAATCTACAATGTCCAAATGTTAGTAAAACATGTTTAATTGTTTTCTTATTTAACAAGTTAATCACTTGTTACCCTTTTTAAATGGAATTGCATTTTTTGAGCCAAACTATCCAATTTTACTCTTGAGGTAACATTGAGGAAGCTGGCCACAACCATGCAGCTCCTCGGACCAGTTTCCTTTCACAAAGCAAGAAAAAATGTCATGCAGCTGTTTCCAGCCACAGAGAGCAGAGTCTGAATCAGCCAGACAAAGAAAAAAAAAGAGCAAAACGATGTATTTGGAAAAAACAGAAGCTTTTTTCTACATACAGCTTTCACATTTAACGCAGAGCTCTCACATAGCCATTCAACCTACTAAGCTTCTGTTAAAGTTATTATTACTCTGATGTTACTGTGCTGGCAGGGTCTAAGGCTATGACATCATCATGCCCTGTCCCTCAAAGAGAGTAGATGGTACAAACAGACACAAACTCGCAAAGCTATATGGCAACTGCACACAGGAAATCACAAACGGAAACGCACAAGAGAAGATAGGTTACATCACCAACTGTGTGATGCTCTGTGTGGAGTCAGAAAGGTCTATAATATAAAAGCTTGGTCTACTACACAACAGAACATTTACATTTATATTTATCTAAATATGATTCTATTCCTTCTTAATGGTGTATTACTCAACATTCACGATAAACTCAGAACAGAAAAAAGTATCGCCGTATTGGTTAAAAATGTTTCAACAAAAAAAAAATCCCAATTCACGTATTTTCAAAAAACGTTCAGTCACAGTCTGATTGTAGCCTCAAGTTCAAGGTCTTTCTTGGAATTCTTGTGCTAATATTAATATTACACACATTGATATCGCCACACTTACTAGTACCAAATTGTTGTGACAATACACAATAGACCCAGCACATGCTGACTTCCCACAAGCACAAAAATGCACATGTTACTAACAATATGTTGCACTTTCCCACCAATTAAAAGCATGAGAGGAAATCTGCCTTTCCTGCAGAAGACTCCCAACTGACAGAGACCTTGGACCCACCCTGGGAGGGTCACTCTTTCCATCCTAAGATCAGCGGAGAGAATGAGGTCACTGTAACTCGTATATTGACTCGTATAGGGACAAATTCAGTCTGTCTGCCAGGTTCACCCAACCAGCCTGCGTGGCTGTCTGGTCAGAACTGACTTCCAGCAGCACAGCATCCTTAGCCTAGCACTCTAGCACCAGTCAAAATTTCTAGAAATATCTAAATATCTAGAAATAGCCACAAAACATTGCTGGACTTGACTTTAAACAACTATCTCAGAGGATTCTTAACCTACCTCCACAATGAGCATCTGTCATCTGAAGACCCTTGAAAACCCCTTAGATATCATTTAAATTTCACGTTGTATATCAAGAGCATCGGTACAAATGGACTTCATGAATAGACTCATTTGAAATACAAACATGTTATTAATGAAATAACCCATCAGAAATGGAATAAAAACACAGAGAGAAAATTCCTTGAGAAAGCTGTGGTCACCTGTAAAGTGACCTAAGAGAGAGAGAGGAAAAAAACTGAAAATATGTTACATGCTTGCAGCTGGAAGGGCATCCGCCGCGTAAAACATATGCCAGAGAGTTGGCGGTTCATTCCGCTGTGGCGGCCCCGAAAGGGAAGAAAGCCGACATGAAGATGAATGAATGAATGAATGTTACATGCTGATGATAGCTTCTCTGATAGGAAATGCGAGGGTTTTTCCCATTTTCTCTCCTGCATCGCAACAAATAGTTGACATTTCAAAGCACTGAAGGTAAAGTTATCACTAAATCACTAAATTTGTGTATTCCTCTGAACCACCAGGGTCTGCAGCTAAACTTTCCTTGTGCATGTATCTTTAATGAATCTGCTTCTGATGGTCATTGGGTGAAGTAGATACACATATACTACGCTGTTATTGAGCTTTTCTCTCTCCCACTGTCTAGTTATCTCGTGTACAAACATTTGCATATGGATTTCTTACTAAACATTGCATACAAATAAAGCTTACATATGCACAAAATAATGTAGATTTACTAATCTCTATGAATACTGGTTCCCACAACTTTGCTTTGTACGTTCTAATTCAGGTGAAACTAAGCACAGGTGAAATTCCACATGGCCTCTGCCCTCATTTACATATATTTAAATATGTTAATGGATACATTGAAGGATAAATACACCCAGAAGATGGTATAATTCAGCAAAGAACCTTAAAGAAACTTAAACACGTTTACAAAGAGTTTGTTGAAGACGGTTTATATAATAGTTGAAATATTACTGTATTGTATTAAATAATAAGCCTGGCTGTTTATGGGGTATTAGACGGCTAGAGGTCACAAATCTATGGTCACCAATACAAACAATAACAAACTAACTGTACAGCTATATCACTGATGATGTCTGCCTTGTCATGAATTTGCTCCAATATCAAAACAGTTTAACATTTTCAGAGGTATTTAGTAATTAATTACTTTTACTTAGTTGCATTTACTTGACTACATTTTAGGCACCTTTAGTAACTAGTACTTTTGTGTACTTTTACTCAAGTACATTTTTATGAAATATCTGTACTTTTACTGTTATATAGTAGTTACCTTTTAGTTACATCATAGTTACATCTTAGCTGTGTTTCTCTGTTACTAATAACATAAAAATACATATTATTGATAGCAAGCTAGTTTTAACAAGTTAGCAAATACCGTAAGACGTTGTGAAGAGGATGATGCGCTAGAGTTTGCCAGCTACTTAATTTTATTATAGCTATAAACCTACAGTTTTATAAATCCTTATTTCATATAATTTAACAGTTATCAGTACTTATATGAAAAGAACAGATGAAGAAAAAGAGTAAATAGTAAGAGAAAATTATTTTCTGTAAATGATGACTTACAACAGACTTCGATCATTTTTACTTAAACATATTTCATAAAATCAGAACAAAGTTACTGATAACTAAATGCTCTTGTAATCTTATAATCTGACAAGTAGATCTTTTTAGAAGTAACTAGTAACTACTTGAGCAATTTTTCATTAGATACGCTTGTACTCTTACTCGAGTAAACTATTTGGTTCTTACTTGTACTCTTACTTAAAATATTTTCACAAGTATTTTTACTTGAGTATCAACACTCTACCCACTTCTGAACATCCGAGAGCCAAAACTTAAAAACCAGACAGCAGAGGAGTGAGTAACAATGAAAGATTGCCTTCTAAAATGCTGATAGAGGATAAATAACTAAAACAATTCAACTATGTATGTATGCATCAAGGAATTCTGCCAATCCCATCCAAATCTTCAGAGGGAGTTTATTGACTGCTCTAGTTAAATGAAACACAAACAGAGAAGAGAGAGTAGAAGAGTTTTCAGCCCTCATTTATAGCTCAAACACAACTCATCATATGGCAAAACGTAAACTGTTTGACTGATTTGGGTGGGTGATGTTTGCAAAAGTAATGATTGAGAAAGAGACACTTGTGCTGAAAGAGAGCGAGGGAGACAAAGATCTGGAGGAGGCAGCACCATGCTTCTCTTTCTCTCTGTTTGTAGGAGTTTTGGGGGAATTCAGAAAATGCTGCGCTCTCTGACATGGACTATAAATAACATCAGATTGAGTGATACCAAATTTTACAAAACTTTAGTGACTTTGAGGAGATTTTAATCTGAGTCTCTCACTTATGTGTGGTGAAGCTTCAGAGACAAAAGGTCGAGCTGAAATGTGGGTGGAGGGGTAACATCTGAGAGAGGCTGAAAGCAAATGCTCCTCTGACATACGGATCCCATCAGAGAAATGTCAACAGGTCTCTTCATCTTTGTTAACCCATGTGCTTATCTGTTAACCACTATGAAGTGCTCCTTGGGTTATTAAAGGAATTTCCATGCACAAAAATTAAGACTTTTGGCAGTGCCTTTACATACAATAGAGCATCATGAATGTTAAAAAAAACATGAATGTGTCTTCACAGTCTACTCACCAGAACTATGGCAAATCTTTCCTCCAGCTCTGTTTGGTCAGGCATGGGAACTTTCAAGGGCATGATATGATGCTTCATCTCAGCCTGCCCATCCACACTCTCAATATTCCCCATGTTTAGCTGCTATAATGCCGTCCAGATGCAGGGCTCGGATGCTGTGGCTACTTCGCTCTCAGAAACCCAACATTGATCTAGTACGTCCGTTCACATTCCTCTTGAGTTGAGTGGGAAAAAAGTTTTAAACCCAAAAGCGATCCGTTTCAGAACTAAACCAAGATCTGTGTTCATCTACGCAAATATTAAAGCAGACAAACATATAAAATTACAATCCAATAGGTGAATTAAAAATGATACTACACTCTATGTTCTCTTCTTCTTGAACAGTGTAGCTTATAGAAGAGTTCTGAAGAATCCATTTTAAGCATTAGTTCTGTTAATTCCTCGTTGCTGTGTCTCTCTTCTCTTGCTGCTGCAGTGAAGTTGTTGTTTTTGTTGTATTTAGCGAGGTCTCGCTTATTGCTCATCTGTTAACAAACTCACAGCCCTCACAATGAAAACTGAAGACATGCGACTGATCCCACCCTCAAACGAGCCTCCACCGCGTCCGCAGAGGAAGCCTGGACATCCAATTAGCCCCTGTCGCCACCTGCCGGCAGAACACCAAAACTACAACTCACTACTTACTAGTCAGGGAATGCCCTTCTGTCAAAAACGCCAAAAACCGTTTTTATCTTTCACTCAATTCGTTTATTATATATAAAAAAATATATAAAAAATTATATATATATAATGTTAATTTAAAAAAATATATAATGAGATACTTGACTCCATATTACTTTTAAGTTATTTTTAGCAAATCAATACATAAGATACATAATACTGCATCAAAACGAATCACACCCAGAATATAATTTTGTCCAAGATTTCATATTTTAATCTAACATTGGTAATGTTGATCCTAAATTTTGAAATAATGTATAGATTATATAGTTCTTTTTTGCATTGACATGTTTTGTAAATGCTTACACAATGCTTATAGCTTTTCACTGGGAAGCTTTCATCTAAATCATAATGAACTTGGACAAATGAAGTTGTCCAAATCAAGTTGTTTGGCTCAAGGTTTCTGCAGTAGAGTGTAAAGCTGGACTTGTGTTGTGTTTGACATGAAAAGTAAAATGCCCTTTTTTGTCAAACAAGTCATGTGCTTGTTGTTGAGAGTGACAATTGCTTTCTTGCAGATCTGCTAACGACAAAAACATTTCCTGTACATTTGCATATCTACAAGCTACTGAAAAGCAGTGACAAATGCAGTTTCTGGAAGGTTTATAAACAGTACATTTCTTAAAATATTTTCATTCAAATGCATTATATATATAAAATGCTGTGGAAACTTTCACTTCATTTAACATTCCTTTAAGAGTAAAATTTTAAGAGAGTAACTCCTCACAGTGATGTTTTTTAAACATTGTGTTTAATGTAATTGGAACACTTCTTACTATGTTGAGAGGTGAAATGTCAACTATTCTGTTTATATTCATTTAACTTTGGAGCCATATAAACCCACAAAAAGTGTTGAAATCAACTCTGTGGGAGTTAAATTAACACTCAACTTTTTGCTGTGATTAAATCACATTATCGTTCAAACACAAAAACAATAAAAGTAATAATTTATGTGTTTTTCAATATGTTTGTCTTTTACAATAAAGTTTATTGTGTATTGTGTGTTAAAGGAATTGATGTATTCGCCAACACATTTTAAGTGAATATTGCACAATTTAAGTAGTTGTTAAGAGTTCGTTTAAAGAACAAGGTTCCAATGTTTCAAAATGGCACAAAAATAGGGCAGCAGCCTAGTCAGGGTAGACAACCCTGTTCCTGGAGTGTAAACTGTAAGATTTAGTTTCAACCCAGATTCAACACATGTAACAGGAGCCCTAAAAGCACATATAAGTAAATATGAAGAATTAAGATCTGGTTTACAGGCACCAAATGCATATTAAAAAGAAGATTATATGTTGTATTACATAACCATTCCCTTTTCTTTTTTTTCATTCATTTTTTATTATTTTGAATAACAGAAAAAGAATGTAAAGGTTAAAAATTCCTGCTAGTATGTTGTATGTTTGATGCTCTCTTAGATATTAAAATCATCCTAGCATCCAGCTTAATATTCAGATAATAACATTATAAAAGCTTAAGTAAGATATTGAAAAATTCTAAATCTAGAATGGAATTGCATACTTGTAAAGAACAGGTTAAATTATCAAGCTAAATTGACACTAACAATGAAACAAGTGCAAATGACACATTTATTTAAACAGCAAGCTCTGCTTAAAATGATGAAAAAACTGTCTAGAAGAAATCCATGTACCTATTTTTGTCCGTTTATTCAAGTATCCTTCTGTACAGCTGGTAATTCTACACTGCAGGTAACAGCTCAGTCACTTTGTAACATTTTTAAGTCTAATTGAGACTCGTTGGCACTTAAATATTCATGCAGAATTTTGATTCAAATTTGGCATGAAATAGATTTGACCTTTGGGAAAGCATCGACTCCACACAGTGATTGATACAAGTGTAAACATAGCAATCTGCTGATTTGAAAATGAGACCGACAGTTAAATGAAATGCTAAAAACACTGAAAAACAACGGCTGAGGAGAAGCTCAAATCTCTTTTTGAGGCATGCTCGACTTGTCAAAGTGCAGGAGCTCACAAAAAGTTCAAGCTGCAGGAGGTGTGTGATAGATAAATGCTGTTTATATATAAAAAATTAACTAAAAGTATAATATAAGGCGTTTTGATTTGATTCTAAACCTGCCAGTAGGTGGCAGTTTTCCCATGTGGAACAAGCTCTATATAAATGATCTTTGTTTTTTAATAACCAGGAATTAAAATCATGTCATGCATTTATCCACAAAGGACAAAACCTTATATTTTTATAAGGTTAAAACAGAACTGAAAATGGACTTGTTTCTTGTTGCTGAGACATGCACCAACCCATCATTTACAAAAACATATTTTCAACATAAACACATTACACATTAACTTGGTAAAAAATAAAAGTGTAACATTTATCCATTATGATTCTTTTCAGCGTCTGAAAAACATCACATTTTGGTCAAAGCTGGCCAGAGCAACCTAGAAATTTGTGAAATTTGACCTTCCATTTGTGTTTGGATTAGCAAACGTCCACAAAATAAACATAAAAAGGTCAGCATGGGAAGTGTGTTCAGTTGGTCTCATGTGACAAGTCATACCTGAAAAAATAAAATAAAACAAGATTAGAATTTATACAGGACTGGCACATCCCACCAGTTGGTGGCTTTTATGTTACGGTTAGAAAATTACCTTCAAGTAGCTAATGCTAAAGATCCAATGGTGGGACAATAATGCACACTTGTACAAACAAAATCAGAGAACATCATTACAGGACGTACCACTGAGAGATTTCTGCCTCGACATCCACCTGACTCAAGTCTATCTGAAGCTAAAAAAGAACAGAAATTGAAATCTAGAATTTTAACAACAGTCCCAACTAACTTTGGTGTTAATGTGATTCATACCTTTCCAAGAAGCTCTTTCTCTCGACTCATGAAGGAAACACTGTGCTTGACAGATATTTCAAGAAGCTTCTGTTTTACTTCTTTCAGTGACAAGTCAAAGTCAAATCTATTGGAGAAAGAGACTGTTATCAGCAGATATCAGAATAGTAAAAGCAAACCTATCTAAATATATGAGCACACACATCTATGGAGATAACATGTATACATAGGTACTGTAACAAATGTAAACAAATTTATTACAACTTCTTTTTAGATTCACTAATTGGAAGGATGCTTTACATTCGGCTCTTGTGTTTGAATGTGTTTTTCTGACCTCTCGTTGAACTCAGGGTGGAGGCTTTTCTTTTTAATACTGGTTTTCTTTTTGCTGGTTCGATTCTTGTCGGGAAGAAGAATCAGTGAGACGTAAGCGTCTGGAGGTTCCTTTGAGAAGGAAGGCAAGTTTCTATTGAAGAAGAAAAAATGAGAGCAGAGAGTTGAGCAAATGAACCCGATTGACATTTATCAAACAAATGTTTTTTGGTTTAAGTTGAATACTTTTCTGTCACTCTGTCACTCATTTACAGCACATTAAGTTTCTAGAATAATTCATTTAGTCATTTTAATCTCTAAAATAAATCTACATATTTACTGTAATACGTTGTAAAATGTTACTTGACTGTAAAGTTTTAGTTTATTATCTACCTGCATCCCTTTACAGTGATGAACAATCGGTTCTCCGCAGATGAATAGCCAAAAGAAAGTTTAACCTGGGCCTCCTTAGAAGAAACTGCATCAGCTCTGTGTTTACAACCATTTAAACACACAAAGGAAAATATATGTCGGGGTAAGTTGCTATTTGCCTTGGGGGTCATGTACAGTATCATACATTTGTAAATTCTAGCTTCTCTTCCATCTCACCCTTGGACAGGCACGCTTCTGTGTCTGAGCTCTTGATTGGGTCCAGCAGCATCTTCCTGGGTGGGAATGATGCGACTTGCAGCCTCTTCATGTTGCCCTTGAATCAGCTTGCTATCTAGAAGCTGTTGAAAAGGTAAGATGTTTTGTTTGACATTGAAATATATTTGAATTAATTCCATTTCTCTTCTTTTCCTTCATTTTTTTTTACAAATAAATATTTCTATCTATCATTTTTTAATTATTTTATTCTAATGATGCAAGTGATGTGTACAGTAAATAGCACAAATAACAAGTATTACACTTACTATCCTTTTCTTTAAACACATCACAAATCGCCGCCTAAGGACAAGCCCTTAGCGTGTGGCTCGGATTAGTTGGAGTTTTTCTGTGTACATTTCTGCTAGTCATTCCTTTGCTGAAATTAACCCTTGGGTTTCCCTGGTGATTGCTCCCAAAAAGTCACAGATGAACCAAGTACCTTTTCCAGTCTATATTTTATTCCATCTACCAAGTTTGGGTCGTCTAGGTCACTGTCCTTGCCTGCTGACCAAAAAAACTGCACCCTGGCCCACAAGTCTTCTGCTGGATAGTGGGCCCAAGGGAAGGAGGTCCCATGTTGCCTTTTCAGGCTGATGTGCCAGTCAGACTAGCTTGTGAGAGCTTAGATGACCCAAAGACCCAGCCCACCAGGCAGGATGTTTAAAAATTACCAATCTCTAAATATAATTCATCCAAAGTGATCCAAGTGATAAGGTTCCCTCTAATGTACTTCACATCAACACTGCAGTCCTTCAAAGCAAGATTTCTCACCTCTCCAATCCAGTGCTTTGTAGTCGTGTCACATGATGCCGTATCGTAGGTTCTCACCACATAGGCTGAAACTTTCGTTGTGCATCATCGTATGTATTTAGTGCTAGGGTGAGGAGCTCCATCGTACATAATTAGAGATAGGGCGATGAGCTCCATCACACAGGAGGAGCTTGGGGTAGAGCCACTACTCCTCCACATCGAGAGGAGCCAGTTGAGGCGGCACAGGTATCCATTCAGGACGCCTCCTGGGCACCTTCCTTGGAAAGTGTTCCAGGCATCTCCTGCCAGGGGAACTCAATGGGGAGATGCTGTTAGAGCTGGAGGAAGTGTCCTCATGAGGGAGGTCTTTGCTTCCTTGCTCAGATTACTGCCCCCGCAATATCCATCCACTGGATAATCAGATGAAGCTGGATGACACTATACTTTTATTATCTAAACTGTACACCTTCAAAGACTTGAGTTCTAGTTAAAAAGCAAATAATTGCTTTTGTTTTCTATCTTAACTTTCAATCTAACTTTTTAAAATACTGCTGTCTGTTTGTTTTAATCCTAGTTTACTGTGTGGCTCCTATACATTGTTCATCACATTGGTCATTATTCAGTTGTGGAAAATTTATCATCCCCTTTGTTGAAACTTGTACTGACCAAACTACCTGGCTGACTGAAACTGTGTCTTGCTGGTCAGTACACCATATCATTTCTACCTTGAGCTGAGCTCTGAGTAGCATCTGACTCTCCGGGATGGCTCCATCCAGACTGAACCAGCGGTCCAGCAGGAGATCCTTCTCCTCCAGCAGTTCCTTCACAGGCAGCACAAGAGAACCTAGGGCCTGGCCCCAGCTGTGAGAGACCTGCATACGCAAGACAGGTAGAAATAAGGTTGGCAAATATTGTCATTTTACATTACACAATCACCTATGCAGACCAAAGATATTATTTGCACATACGCACAATTGAATGTTAAAAATAACCATGAAGAAACTGCATATTTTAAGAAATCTAAAATAAAATTTCTGAGCACATCTGCGAGTATATGTAACAGACCAGCAGACAACTCACCTTTACAGTAAGTGTGTCTTCTAGAGGTTTCTGAATCAGGAAATGAAAGGTTGCGTCCCATTGTGGAGAGGTCGAGCGATTCAAAACCTAAAGATAAACTAGTCCTTAGTGAGTGTTTTAGATTTAAAGATCAGGATAAAGGCCACAGTATTCATAAGGATTACCTTTGTCCGGTAGGATACCTTTTTGAGGTAAACTTCTGCTCCTGCTTTTGGTTCTTTGCCACTCTTTTTCAGCTAATAAAACATGAATGTTTAAATGGGTAATGCTGCTAATACTTGTAATATTACTGAAAAGAAAAAGAAACTCACAGGCAAGGCATGTGCCCTCTCGATGTAGACAAACAGCAGTGCAGCAGATGGGACTGCTTTATTCAGGTAAGTCTGTTTTTCATTGTAATGGATGATCTAGATTAAAAAGCAAGTAAAAATCAAAAACCCAGTCAGCCAGCATGCTAATGCTGGCATTATAGATCTTCATAACATTAGCGTTATACCTGCTCGACTTTGCTGGGATCAGAACTTTTAGCCAACCATTCTAACACAAGGTGAATTCGGCCAGACTTCACATCATTCAGAGTGTACCACTGCATGCAAAGACTCATAGAGTCATTTGTAATTAAAAACAAAATACATATTAAAGAAAACACAAACTACAATCAACGAGGCTCACCTGATCAGTAAGCTGTGCGCTGATGAGGTCACTGAGACTCACTTTAATCCTGCAACCAGGTGAACAAATACGGGAACATTTTCAAGAATACCCAAAAGTAAAGTCTTAAAAAAGCAAAACATTTGAAAACACCCATTAATTCAGTAGCATGTTCCTATTAGATGCAAGTTTGTCTGAATTTTACAAAAGCAGCTGGAACATCATCTGGAGCTTCTGGATATCTTGACACATCTCTGCGAGAGAATATTTTAGGATTTTAGGAAGCCAAAAATTGTTACACACTTTTAGTTTTTTTATAAAGCTTTTAGATTGTCTACAGTACGTTGTTAGCAGCTCACTAATTTTTATCAACATTTAATTGTACATCATAGAAATTTCCATACGTTTTCTTTTTTTACTATTGATGCAGATATTGAAAGCATATTGTTATCTGTAGGTTGTTTGATGAAATTTCAAAATATAACTTATGCTGTACATTGAGTTCATATAGGTCTATCTGGGAAACAGGTCAGCCTCTAAATTATCATACAGTATTATTAACAGTAATATATTGGTCAATATATTTAATGTGCCTTTTTATATTTTAGCACCTTCCCATGAGAAAGTCTCTGCACAACTCTGTTGTGAATTATATAAATGAGAAGCACAGAAGCAATTGTTTACACATGCTCTATTAATTTGAACAAAATGTGATAGTGTCATCCTTGGGAAAACCATATGGTAATATTAGTAACAAAAAAATGGCAAACTATTAAATGCAAATTTGACAGTGAAATGGCATAGAGTAGCTGCAAAACTGTGTGTTTCCACAACCTGCCAAGAAAGTCATCCTGATCAAGGTCTTTATCATAAAGATCAAACTCCACCTCCTGCCCTGGAAGATGGGTCAAAACCACCTAAAAAACAAATAGGGAAGCATAATTTTCAAAGACAACGAAACATAAAAATGGTAAGTAACTCAAAGCACACAGCTATGAAAGAGGAGAAATTGTTTAGGGATTCATCAATTAATTTATAAATAAAAGAATATGTGAAATGCTAACAATAAACACATGAATATATGCTTAAATAAAGAAATGTGTACATAAATCCATTAATGCATAGATTTCCAAATAAATTAATCCTTCCATAAATATATTTATAACTAAATAAACTGCATGCTGACAATGTAGACGGTCCTAGCTTCATACAAATCAGATCGACAAAAAAGTATTGTTTTGTTTAAGATGGAAACAATATCCTTTGTGCATCTAAGAAATAAAAGGTACCTCATAGAGTTCATTCCAGACAGGGTTGAGGTTCTCCTTGATTACCCGACTCTTGAAGGTCACTCCTCCAACGCGGATCTTAACATACGGGTCACTCTTCCCCTTCAACATGCCGCCCATTAAATTGTCCTTAGCAATGAGACTCTGAGCTTCCACCAGATGGATCCGCAGAACACCCTTTCAACATATGACACTTATTTATAATCAGAAGAGAGAGAGAAATTCGTAGCTTCTCCTCATGCTCACCTCAGATGCAAAATTACAGTCTGGAGATGTGTGCTCAGGGCGTTTTGGAGTGGACATCTGTTTTGTGGCACCTGGAGACATTTCAGATTCAACATCTTCATCTTCAGGTAATGGAGACACTGGCGTCATCGCAATAGCATCTTCGTTCAGCCACAACACCTGAAAGAACGATATCTTAAGTTATTAGTCTTCAAAACTTTAGAGTCCATATTTGTCTGTGGCCGTACTCGCAACATAACAGTGATGTAGATGCGGCTGGCTGGCCCAGAATTCTCAAGCTGAAACCACTGATCCATGGTGAGCTCAGTGCTAGAGAGTAAACGGGACATTGGGATAGTCAGACATCCCAGAGTTGAAGCTCGGTCATCATTCTTCACCTGAAATTGTAGAAGCATAAACCCAACACTTTCAACCACTAGCCTACTTCATTTGAATAGAGCCAAAACCTGCTTCTAGTTGAAAGAACACTTTCAGGATCCCATTACAAGATTTTTCCAGTAACTTACAAGAGATATTCTTGGAGTTCTATAAAAACTTGGTAAAACATGACCTATGAGAAAAACTCAGATTTCTATAATAAGCGTAACCTTACCTGAAAGTCAATGTCATGTTTCTGTGGGTCCTGAATAAAAAATGTAAAAGCATCCTCCCATACTGGGTTACTAGTGCCATAAGCTGTCTGCAAGGAGAATATACACAAAAAGTGCTTTTTTTTACATTTGCCAAATGTTTTGTTTACATTTTACATTACATTTATACATTTAATATGTAATTAGAGAGGCATCGCAATCATAAAAATTAAAAAATCATACCCTGCTCTCTTTAGTCGTGTCCTGCACAGATATCTGCACCATGGGGCTGGGATCCTTGTTGCCTTTCTTTAACTGAAAATAAGAATGTTTTTCAGAATTTTTTTTATATATATTTAAAGCATTAGTAGTGATAAAAAGACAAACATACAGGCAGATCCTGAGCCCGGTCCAGGTAAACAGTCAAAATTGCAGCGGACGGAGGATCCATCTTTCCAGATATAGTAATGTTTCGATTCTTCTCGAGTACCTATTTTTAATTAAACAATTTAGCATGGAATTTAAAAGTAAAAGATGTTGACAAAGCCACATTGCGCAGACTGGTTAAAGACGTACTTCATTCAGGCGTTCTGCAGAGGGCAATAGAGAGAGCCATTCTAGTCTGAGATGAACCTGACCCGATGCTGCATCCTTCAAAGTGAACCACTAAAACACAGTGAATAAGCAATAGATTATGATGCCAAAGACATATATAGGTCTCTAAAAAATGACCTTCATCATTTTGCCGTTTAGACTAAGTTTAGCTTGTTTAACAGGCAATACTTTTGAGTTATGAATTTTAATGTTTTAAATATGGATGACATATTGTTTTTCTTATTTATAAAAGTCAGTGATCATCACCTCATCCAAAAGAACTGCTTTCTTGACAATCCCAAGATCTAACTTCATCCTAAGGAAATAGAAGATGATTAAAAAAAGTTTGTTTTACACCTAATCTATTATTATTCCCACATCACTAGCAAGATGCTAGCAAAATTAGCATTAGCCTGTAAGTAATCGTAGCTACACTGTAGATTTGCATTTCACTCATATAAATTAGCATGTTGTTAGCATGGATGCTGACTGGCATGTTTTTTATATTTATTTTTTGGGGGATTGTATTACTTTATTGAGAAATGACAGTAAGATAGCGTGAAGCAAAAGAGAAACAAGGGGCTCGGTAACAGCTAGACCGGAGAGTAGTATAACACTAGCATGTTTCTAAACTGAATTAGCCTCTCAATATGTTACTAACATCTCAATAACACATCTTTGAATGAATGTTGCTAGCTTAAAATCTTTACAGTAACTAATTTACATTGTTAAGCGTTTATTAGCATCCATGAGGCAAGTAAATAATTTCACTACAATGGTCCTAAACATATTAAAATATGTCTCATGTTAATAGCATTTTAGCATTACTTAAGTTATTAGTCTTTTGCTAGGTTAAACTGAGTTACAATCACAACTTAACAAGTTACAAGAATATTGTCATGTTCCCCTGGGCTAGCTGGTAATAGCCTATAAAATATTTTTAAAAACTGTGGTGAACATTCCTTAAAACGATCAGTTTAATTTAACATTCTTAGCTAAATTTGTGTATTTATATAATACCTCCCAAGAAAGTCATCCTGGTCAGGGTCTTTATCAAACACCTCAACTTCCAACTCTTGACCAGGTACTTCATGAACAATCACCTAACAAGATAAAACACAAAACAAACACAAAAATGTTTGAACTGTGATAAAATGTACTAAACATTGAGCAATTTTAATCCTGCATCTGAACAAAGACTTGTGATTTAGCTCATTCGATCTTAGCATATGTTAGTCACACCACTAAATTTCACCACATCTCGGGTTATCTTGCTGTTGCCAGCAGTCTCAAAGTCACACACTATAGCCAGTATTGGTTCTTTTTAAAAAAAACTGTTTAATTTTCTTCAGAAATGTGACAATTTAGGTCATCACAAGCACCCCATACTGTTACGGCCCTGGCCGTTTTGCAGCGTTTCCCTATTATTTTCTGTCGCCTGCTTGTGCGCGCGCCCGTGCGCGCTTTTGCTTATTCCTCCAGGTGACTCCAGCTGTCCCCTGATTCGCCAGTTGGGACGCCGATCAGCAGCGAGGAGGCGGACCACTTCGGCTCGTTTGCGAATCAGCGGCGGCAGCTGGAGTTGAAAAGGAACGCGCCGACACCTGTACAGCAGCGAGGGCTCTACGGAGTCCTTAGCTCACGCGGCGTGGAGAGAGTGGCTCCACTCGGTTGCCGCCCGTTTTGTTTGTCCTTGCTCCCTGTGTTTGCTTCCGTTTGTTGCCATTTGAGTTCACTTCTGTTACCTACCCGGTGTGTCACGTTCGTTGTCTTCTGACTTCCAGGGTCTCAGAGACAGCTTAGAATGTCACGTGACATACATTCTGCACGTAGGCTTATTTCTGTTATACACACTAGTTTAGCGGTGTGCGCCAGGTTTGTTTATTGTGTAACTTCCTAGTTAGGGTAGATTAGTTCTAGCTTTGTGTATGTTATTTAGTTAGCTTAGAATTGTCTGCACTTTCTAGTTAGTTTGTTTTGTTTTACCTGGCGTCCCTTAGTCTCTGCCCCTGGAGTGTGTGTATTTGTATTTGATTTATTTTACCCTTGGCAACACCAGTTCTGTTAATTAAAGCACATTTGATTTGTAAAGTTATTGTTTGTGTCCTGTTGTTCCCATTTTCATTTCTGTTCCTCCACCTTTTTGTTACACCCCGACCCTAGACACCACCACCATTTTGGGGTCGTAACAAAGTGGGGGCTCGTCCGGGATCTCTCTTAATGATCCCAAAATTGGTGGAGTGCAGTTTTGTCTGTGTGGAGCAACTTTGGGTTCAGTGTGCTTTATTTTGTGTTTTGGGAGCTTGTCTGCTTTGTTTGTGGCATTTCCTTTGTTCTCAGCTCCTGACTTGAGGTGTGGGAGAGAATTGCCACTATGTTTTCAGCAGACATTCATTTAGTTTGAGCACTTCGTTTTTATGTGTCTGGACCAATTTGTTATGGGTGCTTTTGTTAAGGACCTATGTGCTAGCCTCAGTGAGGTTTTGCTGAAGCACATTCGTTTGAGGTCCTAGCATCTTTTTGGTTCACTTGTGTTTAGTTATTTTCTCCCTTGATGTTCAGTTAATTGGTGCTTCGTTCAGGGCCTATGTGCTAACCTTTGTAATGAGGTTTCGTTGAGCACATTTGGTGAAGGTCCTAGCACCATTGTTTTGTGTTGTGGTGCTTCTGGTAAAGACTAGCGTGCTTGCCATTGATGGGAAGTACTTTGTATTGCGGTCTTAGCACCACTGTGTAAGTCTATTTGTGTGTATGTGTTCATTTGTTTATTCTTGTGGAGTTTATATTCATTTGGACACCTTTTAAGCACATTAAGTTCTGTCTTTTTTTTTTTAGTTCAACCTTCCAATAGGATGTTTAATTTGGAAGGTTGATTTTTAAGGGGGGGAGTGTTACGGCCCTGGCCGTTTTGCAGCGTTTCCCTATTATTTTCTGTCGCCTGCTTGTGCGCGCGCCCGTGCGCGCTTTTGCTTATTCCTCCAGGTGACTCCAGCTGTCCCCTGATTCGCCAGTTGGGACGCCGATCAGCAGCGAGGAGGCGGACCACTTCGGCTCGTTTGCGAATCAGCGGCGGCAGCTGGAGTTGAAAAGGAACGCGCCGACACCTGTACAGCAGCGAGGGCTCTACGGAGTCCTTAGCTCACGCGGCGTGGAGAGAGTGGCTCCACTCGGTTGCCGCCCGTTTTGTTTGTCCTTGCTCCCTGTGTTTGCTTCCGTTTGTTGCCATTTGAGTTCACTTCTGTTACCTACCCGGTGTGTCACGTTCGTTGTCTTCTGACTTCCAGGGTCTCAGAGACAGCTTAGAATGTCACGTGACATACATTCTGCACGTAGGCTTATTTCTGTTATACACACTAGTTTAGCGGTGTGCGCCAGGTTTGTTTATTGTGTAACTTCCTAGTTAGGGTAGATTAGTTCTAGCTTTGTGTATGTTATTTAGTTAGCTTAGAATTGTCTGCACTTTCTAGTTAGTTTGTTTTGTTTTACCTGGCGTCCCTTAGTCTCTGCCCCTGGAGTGTGTGTATTTGTATTTGATTTATTTTACCCTTGGCAACACCAGTTCTGTTAATTAAAGCACATTTGATTTGTAAAGTTATTGTTTGTGTCCTGTTGTTCCCATTTTCATTTCTGTTCCTCCACCTTTTTGTTACACCCCGACCCTAGACACCACCACCATTTTGGGGTCGTAACACATACGCTTCTCTCTGACCTCATACATCTCTCTCCACTGTGGGTTCAGGTTGTTGTCCACATGGTGTGAGGTGAAGGTTTGAGTGCCCACACGAAGCACAGCATATGGATCAGACTTCCCAGAGATCACTCCTTTTATGTAGTTATCCTTAGCAGGAAGGTTTTCTGCCTCTAGTAAGTGAATGCGGACTATGCCCTGTGAACAAAATACCAAAACAATGTGTGAATATGTACATATTTTGGCATATTTAAAGATATGAATGTGTAAATACCATTCTGCTTCAAGCAGATGAATTGGACAATGCTATGTTTTTGTTTACATTTTATGATTGAAGGTACACTGAGCTGTACAAGTGGAGCTGATGTGAAGTTTAGATGCTAAATATTGCATCACATGATAAGGATGCAGACAAGGAAAGTGTATTCATTTTAAACTGAAAAAATCAAGTTCAATTACATGATGATATTTTACATAATGTAAATGTAATAAAATGTTTTTAATATAGTTATTGTATTTTTGTTTCCCACATGAATTTTATTAGAGTTATTATTACATTTTAGGATCAGTAATTCACAGGCGCTTGTGTCCTGAACTCTGAATTCTCTGACAAACATGTTGCATCGATTAAAGTGAATTCAGGAGAATTCTTCATGAAAGCACAGTGTAGTGTTACCCGTGGAAGAGGGGAACGCAGTTGTGCTACGTGTAGGTTGGCCACCAAAGGCACAGTGAGACGGTTGGGGAGAACCAGGAAAGAGGCGATTGCATCCATTATCATAGTGTCCGACATGGCACTGGAAATGAATGCAAGGGATATGCACAGAGGAAATGGGACAAAGAGGTACAGACAAATGCATTTCATGTTAATGAGACAGTGTGACCAATGGGATTCTTCATGATTAACATGAACGGCTTCCCTGCTTCATAAACAGAGGGAAACTCTGCAGATTCTGAATAATCAGATCGATGCTCAACTGATTTTCAATTCATGAAGGATTTGAGAAGAGAGAGATTCCATTCAAAACGATACAGTTAATCTAAGTCATTACAAACATTCAACTGAACAAAGCTCTAACATAGCTGCACTCACTTCAGTCCTGGAATGTCTAGTAAGTTGGTCAAACCCGTCCAGTTGATGTCGAGTTTCTATGCAGAAGCAAATAGAACATAGCAATTTTAATAAGGAGTTTGTTATAAAATATATCGCAAAAAAATATTCAAACTCACCGGTCTACGAATAAAGAACATGGTGACCGCTCCCACAAGAGGAACATCCCCGATTAGAGGCTCTAGGATCACTCTCAGTTTCCCATGAAGCTAGAGGGCGAGACAAAAGTGTCTGTCTTTTTCTTTTCATTTGTTCTCAAGTCACTGTCCACCTCTTACCTGAATGCCTTTCACTCCAGCTTTACAGAAATATTTCTTCACCTCAACGTTGATCTCCACATCTCCAGCGTAACTATAACACATTTTAAGCGTGGTAGAGAGGAGATATATACATGATGACCTTGAATGTTTTTTATTCACAATAAAACAGACCAGTAGAAACTAAAATAAAGCTAACCCAAGGTCGCCGTTTAAATTAGCTAAACAAACTATAGATAAGGGTTGACATTAAATTCCCTATTGTGAATAAATAATATGTATTGTATAGTTAACTCTCTGATTTATTCCCTACCAATAACAGTCAGAACTACATTTAATAGCATGTAATAAACTTTCTTATTAAACATTTCTTATCGTAGTCCTGCTAGCTGATGTAGCGGTCAGTGAACAGGACACATACAGTGCAGCAGCACATCAAGTTCTGAAAACTGTCCAAAAAATATTCTTTAGAAAGTATTGCCAATTGTAACCTAGAAGTTAGCATGAACACTAATGCTAATTAATATTTGTGTTAAAAAAAACTGTAGGAAAATGTACGCTATGAGAGAAATCTAGTTTTTTAATCTAGTTGTTCCATTCAAGTACTACTATGACAGAACATTACAAAATACAGTAAGTTTGTTGGTGTCAAGCCTAGCTCAACTTGGATAAAGCAGGGCATAAATGACCCTTTACAAGGTTCCTGTTCAAGACAAGCCTGATTTAGACTGATTTAGACCTTCAGACTGGTTTAAGTGCCTAATTTAATCCCAGTCAACCACATATGCATATTTTGAATTCTGGGAGAAAAAATGTGATTAAATTTATATGGAATATTAATAAGCTACCATGGAATCAATGTTGAATCAACGTTTTAGCTGACGTTGATTAAATTATTATTTTTTTTGCTTATCAAAATAATGTTAAATCAACATCAGTAAGCCCAGTCGCAAGTGAGGGGATACTGATTAAAGAAACTCAAACGACAGACGAACATAAAAAAACAGAACATAAGCAGACATATGAAACATTATCTAAAAACTATGTTCTTTTCCAACTTTCACTTACCGGCTTTTTAACGGCTTATTCTCACTCAACCAACATTCACTAAAATCCCCAACAGAACTAAACCATTATTCAAGGGTCCTGTCCATTAATCCATATTTTCGTTTTTTAAGAAAAACTAAGTCCCTTCAAAATGTCTCCTCAAGGATTTATTTGAAAATAAAATCCAAATTTTACTTAAAAATACCTTTTGATCAGCACGAAGTTGAAATAGGTCTTGTTCCTGGGCTTTCTGACATTGATTCAACATTATTTTGATGAGCGAAAAAGATGAAATGTTGATGCAATTGTAGTTCATTTCTAGGGTATTACTCTAGTACTATTATATAAAAGGACATCATGTAATAATATTTCATTTTAATGTATATTAGTGATAAATATATACATGTTTCATGTGCAACAAGTTTTAACCTGATAAACTGAATACCTGATAAACAGATCCAGTATCACTTGCCGCTTATCAAACTCAGTGTAGGCCTTCACACCCGCTACCTTCATGGCCTGTTGAAAAGAACATATAAGTATCTGCATTCATCTCAAGATACGAGTTGGCATCTCACAATTGTAAATCTCAGAAAGAATTTAGAGTCATATGCAAACTAGTCTTATATCAGAAGCAGATTTGCATACCCTGTCTCCCAAATCAACTTTGGTGAAGCTGAGTGTTTGCAGATGTGCACTGGCGGCTCGTATTGACGGAGCAATAGTGTCCACCAGCAGCTTTTCCAAATACTGTCCAACAAACGGCCAAGCTTGCTGCAGAATCTGTAAACCATAAAAGATGCTAAAGAAATATTCTTTCACACAAATAACATCACAGGATATAAACTACACCTTCATAAAAAATGGGTCTCTAAAGTCCTCAAGCCACAAACACTTCCTTTATCAGATGTTTACACGCACACACTCACACGCATGCACGCGCACACACACACACACACACACACACACACAAAAGCACAGCGTACACACACACACACACACACAAAAGCACAGCGTACACATGCACACACACACACACACGCACACACACACACACAGCAGCCATGTTGTGCAATGACATGCAGAAGTGCTTGTTTCCCTATCAGCATCAAGAGGAACTTATTTTAATCCTTTTCTATTTTCTGTTCCAATTAACTAAAGAAAATTCTGTGTTTACTTTACATGTTGAAAAACGTTCCACCCACCCCTTAGTCGCCATTCACACCATCAGCACTCAAAATAATATTTGAGGAAACCTTTGAAGCCTAAAAGCAAACAACAAGCCTGCTGTGCAAGAACAGCCTGTGAAACCTTGTTCTCGTGGAGACTGTGTGTGGACCTGAAGCAGAATGATCATGTGGTTTGTGAAGCCTTGAGACTTCCACTAGGTTTTTCTCTTCCTGATAAACTCTGTGTGGTTTGAATTGCAGTTTGAACTTGTGCCTTTATACGTAAACCTTGGCAAACTGAGTTTATTTTGCTTTGTGTTTGTATAGTCTAAACTACTGCAATCCCTCTATTTTAATCAACATTTTGCAACAACGGGAACACTGCCAACGGTTCAGCAACAGTATTTATCTTCAAGCTGAATTTGAAAACATCTAAGTAGTGTCCTTTGGATCATAGAGCAGAAATAAATAGAGGAGGGAGTCTCATGCACGTCTGTGTATGTGACGACTGAGCTTCACACCTTGTTCATCCACTCAGCCTTCTCCACATCAGGGAAGTTTACCTGCAGAAAAACAAAGAGAAGCTTTACTTAGGAGTCAACACACTTAAGAGATCAGCTCTGCAAGCTGAGTAACAAGAGGTCTAATATATGTTAACAGAGCAGACGCTTGCTTGAGAGCTACTTCTCTAAAGAACACACAAGGGTTCTGCAGGGTTGATGAGGTCAAAATATGATATATAAACAGTAATAATGATCAGTATGCTTCAAATACTTTGTTTGAAACCCTAACAATCACTTTTATGATTTTTTAGGATTTACAAAGGTTTTCTTAAACTCTGGCAAATCCAACAGTCATCTTTTTTAGTTTTTTTTTACATTTAGGAGCATTTTCTCAATCTCTGGCAACCCTGACAATCACATTTAAATATAAATTATATCTAGCTATTCCAAAAATCACTCATAAGACTGTACATGAGCTCTTTACAAAAGTTTTATCAATCTCTGGCAACTTTAACAATTACATTTTTTTGTATTTATGCATATTCTGTCAATATCTGGCAACCACAAGCAACAAAGGAAAATCAAACAAGCATTCTTTTGACATTGAAAAAATAAGACACGTGAAAAATGGTTTAAGACCTATAACAGTTCATTTAAGACTTTTTAAGGCCTATAATTTGGGATTTTAAGACCCATGTGGAAACCCTGAAATGTAACAAATATGTGCACAGGCATATAAACATGAAATTGGCATTATTTACAAAAGCATTGCAAAACAAATGAGTACACACATGGTAGTTGTGCAAATATTTGCAGTCATAAGAAAGCATGGTTGAAGTACAGCCAGTAAGGGTGAAGCGGTGTAATGTAATATGGAGTTGCTAGGAGACAACAGTAAATTCAAGTAGCTTTTAAACTATAACAAATTCCAGAAGCTTTATGTTAACTGCTCGTTCACAGCAGAACAAGATAAAATGTTTGAAATGTCCCTGGATGGACACTATAAAAACCCATCATTCGGAGAACACACATCACTACCGTAAAGCTTCTGAACTTCAGTGAGGACTGAATGTGAAAATGCATTGAACACACAACTTTCTGCATCACAAAACTAGGTCCAATATCAGCACAGAATAAAAATAAGCAGAATAAAATATGCTAAACATTAAATCACTAGCAAATCAGCCAAGTTTTGGTGTGATAGCAACTTAAGAGAAAGTCTGAAACGTCTTCATCCATATATTCTACATTTATGGAGCATTCAAATCTGTATATTTACACACTGATCAGTAATTAAATGTAGTAAGTGTGCTGAGCAATATGTTGAGAAATGTGCAATCCAGCCAACACTGGAACAGTTGGAGAGTTGTTGTAAGGATGATTTGTGGGTAATGGCTGCTTTGTATCAGACGTCACTTCCTCGGGGTACACACATGTGTAATATCAAGATGCACTGTGTTATAAACATCTAGTTTTTGTAGCTAACATTTTGATTTCACAGCACTTGTAACAGAATAAAGCATTTCACCGAATGAGCACTAATAATAACAACACAAAATGCCTTCCGTGTTGAATTATTCTGCATAAAAGGTCATTCTTAAACGTTATGCAGAGTTTGCCGTGACACCTTTTGTAACAGGATGTGGGTGGAAAAGAAAAAAAATTACTCTAAACAAACTATAATTGACTGAAGCTATCGAGGCTTGAGGAAAGTAGAAGCTAAAGCTAAACTAACTCACTGTACACACGCTATACTTTTGATCAGCTGAATGTTTTCCAACCCCTCGCTAAATTCCTATCACAACAAAGGCTTCACATTTTCTTTTCCTTCCTTCTTTTCCTGAGTCAGTCCCATGACACTGAATGTTTAGTTTAAATCTAGCAAGGGCTTCACTGACTTAGGAATGCACTCAAGTTAGAACAGATGAAGAAACATGAAGGAGAGTGAAGAAAGAAACACTCTGAGATTCTAATGGAAACTTTGAATATTAGGACTGATACTCTCACTGGGATTAAGTTAGCTTGGTGTTGGACGTTTAATGTTGGCATATGTAGGGACCGTCTAAAAAGTTACATTCCTTACTCATCTGAAATTGTGCTTATTGGTAACTTTTGAACAAAATAACAGAAAACACCAAATCTAACTGTTTTGGGTGATGACTCCCCTTTGGTTTCTCGTTATCATTTCCCAAAAACAGAAAATCACACGCTAAAAACTAAATAAAAATAAATAAAACGAATAGCCGTTTTGTTCAAAAGCTATTGTATATGAGCTATTTGAGGACATTCTAGTTGAAAACAAAAAACTTTTCGCCAACGATGTTACAGTTTTGGGGAATAATAAAGACAAATCTAAATGTCGAGCTTTAAAGGGGAGTCATAGATGAACTCAAAACAGTGACTTTTATTGGTATATGTAATTCTGTTCAAAAGTTTCAGACCAAAAATGTGTGTAACATTTGAGACGGTCTCTAAACATGCGACAGCGTATCAAACGTCCAACGTCACGCTAACTTAATGCCAAAATATAGATGAACATTTCAGCCACACGCAAAAACGAATAAATATTTTGCATTGCATTCTGACATGAGTTGAACCCCTGAATGAAAATAACGCGGTATAGGTTGCAGGAGCAAACAGAAGAAAGCAGAAAATCGAGCCTCTTTCTTACCCAAGCTGGTAGGTCTCGTTTGGTTCGGAACAGCCGTGTGATGGTGACATCCTGCTCGTGCTCCTGGAAAAACATCGCGCTCTGCAGTCGCGCTGTCTTCCCATCGCGGCTGTGCCTCCATCCCGTGTAAACCAGGAGAGCGAGCAGGACCAGGCTGATGCTGAGGCCGAGATATCCCGCCAGGTACACCGGGAGTAAAGCGCCGACACATTTACCGAAGGACAGCAGCACTGACACGGCGTGTTTACCCGCGGACGCATCCTCCGGAGCAGCCCCCGCGCTCAGCCCCGCATCAGCAGCTGGCATCGGCTCGCCCCGCATCAGAACCCTAACCCTTTGCTCTACATTAACGGTTAAACCTCGAGCGGGATGCTGTCATGGTGCGTGGAAACCCTCAGCTGACGCAGACGCTGCTTCGCGGAGAAAAGTTGAGGATTTCTAGTTTGCTTATGAAAAGGGCGTGTAGGGGCGTGTTTAAAAGGCTGTAGCCTCTGGATTTGTCTTAAAAGAACGCAGAGAAGCGGAAAATGTCTGCCTGTCTGTGCAGTACCTCGGCCTTCTGCAGAACTCCCCCATAAAAACATTTTTCGCTTCAAGCATGTGCTGTGTTCTACAGAAATCAACACTAGAAAGGCAACCCTTAGCAACCAGTTAAAATCTGCACCATTCATTTTACACTTTATTAGATGGTTTCCTATTCTAGTTTAAACATGTACTCTAATTTATATGAAGTTATCTTTGCACTGGTAGTTCATAAAATACAAAAAATTACCTTACTTTTTTTGCGTTTCATTGCTATTGATTTGCATGACCTATTTCGAGGGCATGAAATAAAGAAATATTTTTCGAGGATGCCTTGACTTTATCTGTAAAGGTGTATTTTGATTAGTAAATATTTTCGTCTTAAACTGTAAATATGCACTATTTGGAAGTGTGTACAACCTACTGATTTGCAAATGTGTCCAATCAGCAGCAAATTATTGAGCTTGCTTTCGTGTACACACCATTTTTCCCTTTGTACACAATAAACCTTTTTTACTTATATTTTACTGAAACTAGTCATGTTTCCTAATTGGCCTTTTCCATCTACATTTGGCTTCCTCATTTGAAGTTTGAAGGCATGTGGGTCTGAACTTGCAATAATTGTTCAATGGATGAACACCGCCAGATGGCACTCATGCATATACACAGACATATATACACACAAAAACAATATGACTCATACACACGTGATGTGTAGACAATTGTGTTAATGGTGATTATAAAAACTTAAGTTTTCAGAAAATTTGCTAAGTAAAAGTACCTTAATATATCCATTTTGCAAGACTACAGTTCCATAAATCGTTTAATTGACTTGAACGTGATATGGTATACTTAAGTACCAATACATCCCTTTATTTTAGTGTAAATTATTTTACAACACATAATTTTCCTTAGACACGTTAGCAAGCTTTAAAGTAACCAACATAGATGTTTTAGTAAATATGAACACCCAGGCACCACGCTTTTTAAGCAGCAATTTTGTTAAAGGTGCTAAAAGCCCAACTTATCTTCAACGTCGACCTATAATTCACCTACATAAATAAAATACACCCCATCAGAAAACTTTCGTAAACCAAAGAGATTTATTTTAGATATTAACAAAACATGCTGAGCCGAGATGTCTGAGGAGTGTCCAAAACAGTTCATGTGGTCACAAAGACCAAAGAGCTTCAGTAGAACCAGACGATGGAAATCCAAATTCAGATGAAGAAAGCCTCAAAAGGTGGTTGATAAGAGCTTCAGTTGAACTTCCAGCAGACTCTTGCAGTGAAGATTAGAGGAGCACATCAGCTGCAGCAAGCGGGGTCCAGATTACTTGGACCTCTGCCTCATCTTTCTCCTTTTACGCTTCAGCCTGTGCGAAAACAGTAAAGTCAATGCCTTGCTGAAGCAAAATTAATCCACGGTCTCATAAAAACTAATTTCACTTGCCTGCGCATGCGCTTCTTACGCCACTGAAAGAGAGCAGAAAGGTTAATTGATGTAGTAGAATGTATGCTAGTTAAAAATGCACGAGCGCGACAACTTCAAGTGCAACATGGTTAATTAGAAAAAAAATAAAATTTCAAACTAAAACCGCAACATTCCTCAAGTAGTCAATAAAAGAAAGGTGTGGGAACAAAAAAAAAACCAGCCCATCTCAGCGTGCTGAAGGCATGGGCCTTAGCATTAGCAAGTCGGCTAACTCCTAGACCCTTTTAGCGAAAGGAGCTTTATTTAACAGTATTACATATCAAACCAACGTTTCACGCTTATCTTGGCCAATAAATCACCATCAAATGTGCAACAGTTATGAATAATTAGCTCAACAGCAAAGCAATGCGACACACTGCTTGAATTGGCGTTCCCTCCGATGACTATTCAAGACTGCATAAATGAACACTTTAGTAGAAAGTGTACTTACCTTAGCTCTCATGATGAGAAGATGAACCTGTAAATAAACGAGTACAATTAATTTCAGATCTCGATGACAAGTCCTAAGCGAAGATTACAAAGGATTGTACAATCAGTTAAAAGCTGAACTGTTCTTACCTCGTCAAGCGAGCGCAACAACTCCAAGAGAACGTCATGAAGGAGACGAGCTGCTTTATACTACTCGAATACGTCATTATTGTGCGACTATAATACAAGAGCCTAACATCACCTGTCAATAATTAGCAGAAATTAGCTTTTATGTTAATTAAACAATAACGTGCTTCAAAGCTTAAACACTGCTGTAGGGTGATTACGCCTAAACGTTTACAAATGACAATAATTCAAGCTAATTTTGTATGACGTTGACAATTTAGCGATTTCTTAAAAATGTTAACTTTACAAAGTGATTACGGTAAGAGTAATCATTAATATAAATATGGGTACAATACTTAAAATGGGGGAAAACAGTATTTTGTTGGACTATTTTACGCCTTTCACCCTTAAATACAGACCCTTACCGGTATTCCTGGTAGTTGACTGACAAAGCTAACTCGTTATTTACGAGCAGGATTCTATAAACAACTCAGGTTGCACCTTTTTAAAAAGGTTTTCACTATTTTAATCATTTTGTAAGTCATGGCCAGTGTTTATAATGATGAGACGTTTCCATTTGACTGAATAATGCATACATTCGTCCTAAACTGGTACAATATATATTCATCGATTTTTGTAAAATATTGTATTATTTTTAAATAGTGACAAAGATTAAGTGTTTATGTAATTGGATATTCCACTTAAACGGTCACAGTTCACCAGGCTTCGTCCTGGTGGACTTTGTTTATGGATATTCTTTCCCCAAAAAGCATTTGTGGCACAATTATATATTTTTTTTGCTTAATGAAAAAAACATAATATCTCAACAGCAATAGTTCTTAAAAAACTACGAATTTTCATTTTAACCAATACAATTTGACAAAATTATTGGTTCTTAAATGTAAAAGCATTTCATCACTGTAAAAAGAAATAGATCACAAAAAAGACTGAACAAAAATATTCTTTATGCAGTTTATTTAAAATAATTTGTGGATGGATTCAATCATAAAGAATAGATTTTGTTTGCCACTCATAAAACATTTAACTTTAGCCAACAACACATAATAACAACTAATGGTAACCTGACAGATTTGGATATTGAGTGCATACAATAAATTTACAATCACATTTATTAGATGCAAACATAGAAAATGGCAGGACAATATTATCATTCAAATAAAACAAGGTTTTCAAGCATAAATTCATCTTTAAATTGGAAGACTTAGAATGAATTTTTCCCAATTTGAGAAGTACACATTTTTTATTTAATCTTTTCCGCAAGACAGCCAAAAATGATTTAACAGTACCTATGCTGTAGTTCACTTTTGTTGCTATATGTAAAGTTCAGAGGAATTTACCACCTCAAAAGTATCCAATCAAACCATGATGGAACTCGCCCTGGCAAAGACATCCAATACAAATCTCATCTGCATTGGCATGAATGTCACCTGGTCACAATACTACCTAAACAGTATCAGCATTTTAGCAGTCTTGTTCATGATGCATTGTAGAAAGAAACTCTTATATTTCATAATTATTAAAAAAAGAATTTAGCCCATCACTAGTCTCCTATAAACATAGACCCATCCTACAGCTACTCACAAAAGCAACCGCATACAAAAACAAAAAACGGCTAGTGAACAGCACAAACTGGACGTCTCACAGCCGACGAGGAGCTGCTGAAAAAGACAGAAGACTGGGCTAGAAGGCCTCTCAAGGGGGCAAGTCAGAAATCGTTTTTCATGGTCTGTTCTTTGGGCTTTGCAGAGGTTGTCTATCAGATGTCAAGGCATTGGCCGTCTATGCAGCTGCTTCACTTTTAGCTTCCTCAGTAGCCTTTTCCACATTTTTGGATACCTGAAAATAAAGACTATCATGTAAAAAAAAATGCCTGTAAAAATATTCACAGTGCGTAAAAACACAAGTCTAACCTTCTTTTTCTTCTTCTTCTGTGCCTTACGGCTGGCTGAGCTTTGCAGCAGTGCCTACAGATGAATCCAGAATCAATAGTTAATAAGTAGAGATTTAGTTTTTTTCCTGCATTGTTTTCATCAAGATGTATCATCACTTGCAGACATTCTCCCTCACCTTGAGCTCTGGATCTTGTACTTCAAACTCAGACTTGTAAAGGTCAGGATCAAAAAGTCCAGCGGTGATGCGCAGAGGGCCGTTTGCCATGAGTAACACAGTGAATTTAAACTGTGCTACATATTCACCTGAAAAAGAAAGAGAGAAGCAAATTAACACTTTAATGGCTTGTGAGCTGCTTCAGACTTCTGCATCAGCACTACCCTTTTTAATAAGCACACTTTGACCCATTGATGTAGGTAGCTGATCTGACAAAAACATTTTTTACACAATGAATACATTTCAAGGCATGTTACTTTAAAATAATGAGGATCTCACCTTCCTTCTCATGCAAGACACTGAAGGCCTGAAGCAGCTCATGTTTGGCGCACTCCACCACCCCTAGACGAGCTTTACTCTCATCTTCAAATGCTCTGACGTCCACAGATACGAGCGAGCACAGAGAGACACAAAGAAAAGCACAGAGGTGAACTTTCTTGAGTGCATTAATTAATTTTCTTCACATTTGTAAATATATAAGTATTAATGCACTTTATTGTTAAAACGTGTAACATGTTTTTGATGGCAAACGGACACTAAAATTGACCAACTTACTAAATCATGTCTGTGAAACAGTACAAATAAAGAAAACATGAATTAAATAATTTAAAATGTTCCATCCAATAATTAAATATTCCTCAAAAGTCTCCTATTGTACCCTCTTCACAAAACGGACTCTGAATCTTATGGGTAGGATTCAGATAGGTGTTTTGATGTTTTATATTCAGCATTTTGGGTTAAAGCTTTGGAATTCTGTGAGAGGGATTTAATGTATGGGACAACAAAATCTAGAATAGTAGAACAGAGTTTTATCAAGAGTCTAATTATTCTGCTGAGAAACAGTAGTGTAATATTAGTACTCATACATAGGCACTACAATCTGCTGAAATTTGCAGCCAAAGACGAAATTTTGCCCTAGTAATTGGTCTTCAGAAATTTGTAACACATTTGTTTTAATCGACATGATCAACAGCATTTTGAATGACAAAAAAAAAACATTTTCTAAACATTAATAGTTTCATGTAAAATTATTGTATAATCAAAACCATTAGGATATAACATGTATCAGTGCCAGATATTTTCTAATTATTTTTTAATTTATTCTATTATTAAGTTTGGAGAAAGTTTCAGATAAATCGATATTAAAAAAAGTATTCATAAAAGCCATGAATCAAATGCTTGCTTTATGAGGAATTTTATTAAATAAAGTATTTAATCTATGGAGTACAACAGAATCAGAGTTGGTTGAAGTATACGACCTCAACCTTCTACACAATGGTGCCATTAAGTTCACTATGATCTTCTATGTAGTCTTAAAACACAAAACCCTAACCCAATTTTGAACTAAGCGATTTTTGCTAAATTAGAACCAAGCAAAAAGTTGTTAAAACTGTTAAGTACAGAAAATGCTATTTGTTTCCACTGACATCCGATTACCATATTATATAGGTCCCTGTAAACCCAGATTCTAAACAATGAATTAATAAGAAAGTGGTTACTGACTTAAATTTAAATGTGCCAAAGCAGCAGTTTAAATAATCACATTTTTGAGAGTTGTTCACCTGTTTTGCACATTTAATTCACATTGCTTGGCTCATAATTAGACAACTAATGCACCTGTCAATCACTAGTAGTGGGCAGGGTCAGCGGAGGAGAGAGGTTTATGACATCACTAGTAGCTTACTCACAAGGCAGCTTAATATTGAATGCCATTTCATTTTTACTATTTAATTTAGCGAGATTAACATTTAATCTTGCTAACGTGATACACCCAAACACCTCACAAAAAAAATCTCTCTTAATAGACTCCCTTAAAATTCTTTCGAATTCATCTAACAACATTTCCAATACAGTGTAAATCTTGCATTACTCCACTTCTCCTTCTAAAAAAAAGTTACCTCAAAGTAAACGGCATGGCATCAAACCTCCGCTCCACCTCACTGAAGAACGCCCTTGAGCTCTTCATCTTCAATCCATACTGTTTGCTGGGGTCACGCTTGAAAACGGTGGTTCTCTGCCCAGAGTCTCTAGCCTGCAGGGCAACAGGGGGAAATCAGTCGCCTTCCCAATGTCAATCACTGACCATGAGACTGGTCTTCACCTTTCCTTCTCCAGTGCTGACGAGCACGTCCACTGCGTACACCTCATGCACTTCAAATTCTGCCTTCTCATGGTCCTTCCTTACCACAGACAAGGACAGAAAGCATTTAGAAATGAGGAACACTCAATCACTTCCAAAACCTGTCTCGCGTCACATGCTTCTGACCTCTGCTGGTCGGTGGGGTTCTGAATGATGGTCTTTTCTCCATCAATGACGTGCTGTTTTAACTGATGAGAGAGCATGCCTGCATAGAGACAAAAGGAGGCTCAAACTACATTTTCTTGTTGTGGTACAACAGAGAGACAATTTGAGTAACCTACCTTCGATAGCCAAGCATTTGAACGACTGGGAAATCTTTTTCCAGGCCTCTGTGACCTGAGTGTTCTGAGTAAACAGTCAAAAATTAGTGACTATTTTTTCAGCACCATATTTACAAAGGGTCATTATTATCTCAATCTAACCTGATTCCCGGGCCTAACCAGTCGAAGTGCAGCTTCTGCACACAAATGAGCAGCTTTGATTACATCTGCTTTCCGCCCCGTGACAGGAGCGTCCTAAAGAAGTATTGTGAAAGTGAAGAAAGCGGAAAATGAAACTTAACATCGAACAGATTAAGCGTCGTGGTGTGGACCACCGACATATTTAGGCCCTCTGAAAGACAATATTGGGCTCTATACCACCTCACACTGAATGTGGACTTCAGTTCAGTCAGTATTTTTTATTTGTACCAATTATTTATGTTCTAAAAAAATTAGTTCAAGAGTGTAAGAACACTCATACAGTGAAACATAGTGAACTATGATTTTGTTTATTAGTCATAACTTAACCACTTTCAGCTCAACTTTACTTTCTCTAAAGAAAAATGAATCCTCTCATTATGTTTTGTTTCCTGCATATTCATGATGTGAAAGAACGGTGTCTGAGCTCAAGGGAATGCACTGCTGTAGTAAACGTACACTTGTTTCGACTTCAAATAAACTCTGGAGCTGACACCATTCTGTATATTCCAAAGCACGTTTCTCTTCTGCTGTTAGTGTGAGAGTATGTCTCCATAGGTTAAAAAAAGATGTCAGTCAATGAGATAAAGCTATCAGAAGCCATAGTTGCAAAGGCCGGTTTGATTGGTTGATCGGTTTCAGGGTGAATGGTCATCAGTCGACTGCGTCATGCAACACGTCAATATTTTGGATGCAGGAACACAGCAGACTGAGAGAATATAGCTTTTGTTTGCTGAAAAAAAGATAAACGTGTGGTGGTTTTAATCTCCAAGCATTAATAGTGCATGTGTGTTACCTCTCACAAATCTGGAGCTCATATAAACATGATATTGTTCCAGCATATATTGGACTCTCTATTGATCGTCTTTTAGATAAAAATGTATATTGACTATAATTATCGATATCGAATGATCCCCCAGGTATATTTTCTTGTGAAATCTTGTTTTATGCACATTAAGTTTCGATAAATTGCGTTTAGACTTAAAAAAAATTATTCATTTATCCCTCCCTCCTTTTTACGCTTCTCTGGACTCTAGTGTCTCATGAATCGCCCATATCTTAGCCTTGACAGGTCCTCTGGTGTTGACAAATAAGAGCTGTACCTTGCTTGCACCAATCACAAAGCTGTGAGCAACGTTTGAAATGAAGCCATCCACATGAACTCCAAGGTCACTGGAATGAAAAAAGCAGAATTATTTCATGCTCAAAAATCAGATAAAGTTTGGAATATAGCAGGAAAAACAAGGAAAATGAGTACACACATTTTAACCAAGTCCCCATCTTTGATCGCCTCTTCAGGATCACTCTTCAGTGGAGAAAAGTGACACACGCAGTTGTTCACTGACACACACGTGGGAAAGGCAATCCCTGATGAACAAAAAGCACACAAACATCATTATATTTTAATTCAAACCATCACAGCTTTTCCAAAAATATAAGCATGCTGCACTTTCTCAAATGCCTAATAATGAAGGTTAGTATGTCATCTTGCTTGGAATTCTAGCAAGATTTTTTTTTTACAGGTGTCGGTTGAGAGAATAACTCGTATAGAATTTTAATACACCTTTTATTTTATTTATGGAAAGTAATGATGCAGTTGACATCAGAGTGTATTAAAGGCATCATATGCAAATGTTTAAAAAACGGTCAGACAAAGCCTCTTAGAACCAACACAAACTTGTAACCAGATGAGGTCTGAGCAGTCTAAATTGTGGCGAGATGCTAAAAGTTAAAAACTACAAGATGACAAGTTCATATCTGACAAATGGTTTATAAGCGATCAGATTTTATTTGTGATAGATGAAAAATGGATTTCTTTAGGAATCTTTTGCCTGATTTAATTACTGGGTCTATCAATGTATTTGATTGATTAATTAATTAATAGGATACACCTTTACCATTTTTTCATCTCTTGATATTTTAATTTATAGATAAGTAAAAAGTGTATAGAATTTAATATCAGATATATTACATCCTCCTGCACTATTTACTGACCTTAAAGGCTGGTACAAAATATTTGAATTTGCCAGAAAGTCTAATAACATAAAAATGTTTTATACACAAAGCACCTTCAAACATTGAAGTAGCAAATCAGATGATGATTTACGGAGACTGACAGCATATTTCTTACTCAGTTTACCAACAACACTAAGAAAATAATATTTCAACTCCATATTATTCATCCTTACCCTTCTTCATCTCCTTATCTTTCTTGAAGACCTTGGCTGTTTCAGTGGTGATGAAAGTGTCTCCTTTCACACACAGACCGAGCACAGACTCACCAGGTTTTGCCGTCTCGATGAGCATCTTCAAAGCCTCTAGTGAGGGAAAGACGAAGATTTTTTTTTTTTTCAAAACGTTGAAAATTCTGCCGTGAATGTGCTCTAACATGAAATGTCCTTGTAGACAAAACTACACTTCAATCATTTAACCCTTGACTATGTAACATGGACATAGTGTCCCTGATGTCAATCATAGGTTTCTATCAAAGATAAAAAGGGCCTCAGAGTAAGCGAAAACGCATCCACAAGGCCGCAGTGAAGAATTCTGATTTTAAGGTTTAAAATTTTAACATATCATAAACAAACCATTTTTTAATAATACACCCTCCTCAGAGTGTTATGGACAAAACTAATGGAGCCAGGGGTGGAAACATGGGTTAATTTTTTTTTTTTACATCGGAGTGAATGAGAACCTGCTCACTTTTAGAGTAAGCCTCAAGCGGCCGCTCAAGGAACTACAGTTATGCATCGACAGAGAGAGAGAGAGAGAGAGAGAGAGGTTGACCCTAGCTAGTATTTTAATTACATAAAAGGTTACTATTACACAGTTTACACGTCAAATCAGATACATCACACTCTATTGACGGCGAGCCATAGCCAAGTTAGCTCTAGACCCCTGAAATCACTCAGAGAAACATTACATATGTTAAGCAGCAAGATATCTGTAAGTATTATTAATTGCTCGTTTTGAGTAACGTTAAGCTGAAAAAAAGCGAACGTTGACTCAGTCTAAAACATTCTCTCAAATATTTTGCATGTGCAACGAATAAAATACTTTGTAAATACATATGAGGTGTATGTGTTCGTATATTATGAATATATTTTATCATTACAAATGAAGACATTATATCGCAATCTAGATAGGCGTCTAACGTTACTTAAAATATGAGCACAATGCAGCGTTAGATGAAATATATAGCGTTTGGAAGCTTCACAAGTTTAAAAAGTTGCATACTCCACTCACAACGGCCCGCCGTCACATGGTCGAGCATTGTGCCGTTTCTCCAGTCAGACAAATTCAACATTTAATGTTAACCACTCATTAAGCAGCAGAAACATCCTTACGGTTTGCAATGTCTGCCCCCATCTTGTACTTGGTCACCACCAAATCATCAGCAATGGTGAGCTCCTGCTCGTCGTCTTCTGACATGGTTGTCAGCGTTTCGGTTCAAGCTCGGCTCGTAACTTTTCCCTCGCTCTTGGCTCGTGGTGGGACGATGAAGGACCGCAGCACGCTTCACGTCTCTCAGCCTACGCCACCAGCAGCAGCCGCGAAAACACTCAAAGATGGAGGACGTATCCGATGAGGTTTCAAAATAAAAGTCTCAGTGGCGAAACGTTGACATGTGGATAATATATAAATAAATCAGGATTTGTTACAAATTGTGACGGTTTGTGAACATTAGTTTGTACACCCTTTTGGTGAGTCGTCCTTGTCAAACTAATGACGATTCATTAAAACATTACCCTTTGGCACCAGAGACTGGACTTTTAGGAGAGACTGTATGTTTACTGTTTAGTATGATCAGAGAAACAAGCTAGAAATGGGCGTAGCCAACCATCCCCTTATTACATCACTTCCTGGTAACCATTTACGGTTCAGAGAGGCGGGACATAGAAGTAGAACAGATGTCTGATTGACTGAATGTTTACATTTTATATATCTTGAACAAACAAATGTAAAAATAATTCACCCCTCAGTGTTCATGAAGGTCAAAACTGTCAATCTAAAAAACAGTAATAATACAGCACCAGGGGTGTAAACGTGTTTTTTTTTCCAGCTCAAAAATGTGACTTTTTTAACATTGGAGTGAATGACAACTTGCTCACCCACTTGTGAACAGTCAAGGTATTACAGTTCAGTCACTTCCTACTGCCCTGGAGCAGGGAGAGCAGGGGGTTGCCCCTTTAGGGGAAGATGCTCTGGGGAAAATACAGTTCTTAGGTTCTAGCGCTTTACACCCTTGTTGTCAAGATGAATCAAGTCGAGACTATTCTTAATCATGACAATACACTGAAAACAGCTGCCATGCAAATTCTTTATATAACTGTTTATTAGAAGAAAATGTAAATCACAAATTGTTAGCAAATACAAAAACTTATTTAAACTAGTCGCCCTATACTAATAAACAGAGAGGGCATGACATTTGTGTTTTTGTTTATTCATATTTTAATTTTGCATTCAAACCAATTTAGCTTACTATACTTGTTTGGTGTGATTTAACATGTCTATGATACTTCAGAGAAAAAGGGCGTAAAACTGAATGGGATCAATAACAGTCTTGGGCTCAATTTCTGCCGTTTCCTTTTCCTTGGGTTAAGAAACTGGAGATTATTTCTTTGTAACAGATAATCTCACAGGAGCAATTTGGAGAACCGACAATTTGATGGTATGGTCCAATTTTGTACTGGTCCCTTAGCGGTACTAAGCCATAGTAGAGAGGAAAATTATGCACTTTAGAACTATAACAACTTAAAGCCTCTGGTTAGCAGCTGGATATTTAAGATTGAGAATATCAACGTGTCAAAGGTCATTAATGCTTGCTCTCATATCTCAAGTATACACTTTATTGCCTCAGAGTATTGTCTTGACTACAAAATATCTTTCATACTGACAAAATAAAAATAACAATATTTGAAAGTATAGATTGATAATAATGGTTGTGAATGGTATGGTTGTATTCTTAATCAGTATAGTGTACTATAAGTGTAGTCTAACACAGAATGAGGTGCTGGCCATGCCATCATTTGATTGGAGATTATCAGAGGACACTTTCTAAATGAATGTCTTTATTATCAAAAAAGTAATCAAATTTCAGCAACATTTAAAATGAATAGTGCAAATGGAAGTCAGTATTTGTAATCATCATTTGTCATGAAAATAAATTTGGAAGACAACAAATAATAATTTATGAAGTAATTTATGGCGCTTTTTAAAAATGTATTAAGAAAATCAATAAGTGAGTTTTTTTTTCATTGAAAAAACAGTGATCATCCTTCTTTAAAAAGCATGTGATTTAAAATAAATCTTTACAGGTAGGACAGTTTTCATAATCTATTTATTATAAAACATGAGCATAAACTGACATGGTAAAATTGCGGACACATAGTGGTTAAAAGTCTGTAGAAAAGTGCTGGCCATGACAGTTCAGTCCCTTTTATCGTATTGTTTCTGTTAGTCAGTTATGTGCACACCGCGTCATGCTTGTGGAAAAGCCTGCTGTGCCAGTAATCAGGGTTGTCGAAGGAAGTTTGAGCTTCCCCTCCATTACATGCATTAATAAAGGGTCCAAGACCCATCTTTTTTGTCTCCTCCTCAATCAGAGGGCGTTCATTTTCAGTAAAGTTCTCCAAATCTTCCCATTCTTCAATCCCATCTCCACACTCAGAGCTGCTTCTTTCACAAGCCTCCATGTCCACATATTCACTTCGCCTCATAGTGCCATCAGAATCTCGATATTCATTAACTCCTGTAGTCAGGATTGGTTTCTGACTAACGTTCTGATAAATGGTTTCTCGAAGATCTCGTTTCAGCTCATTTGGACAAGCTTCCATGCTTGTTAAATTCTGGCGCTGTTTGTCTGTACGTATATCCATGTATTCATACTCAACCACAGCATCTGGCAGCTCTTCCTGTTCTACAGATGGACATCTTTCAGTTTTAAGACGAGGATTTTCAGCAAAATCCAGATCCTCTTGTGCATCCTTCTTTGACTCTTGGGTTTGTACTGAGTCTTTCTCCTCTAGCAAACTGCTACACACTGAAGCAGAGGAGCTCCCAGTGCTGTCCGAGGGTGAGGAGGAGAGCTTATTTGTTTGTTTGTTCATCAGCTCATACTCTTGTGTGTCTGTTTTGGCAGTGTTTCTGGAGTTTTTAGATGTATGAACTTGAGGTGCAGAATTCCTGGAGCCTAAATCAACATTATATTTATGTTAAATTACTTCAACGTAAACACGTTTATATTAATTAATTAATGTGAGTGTATTGTGTTTCACCTCGCTCTGTGGGCAGCACATATCCATTATGGTCTTCATCAACACCCTCCACTCCAGAAAAGAACGGATCTGATGCCACAGATGCTCCACCGGATATGTAGGCGCTGTCCATGCGATTGCGTCCTCTGCGCAGACTCCCTGATTGAGAAGCAAAGTCAACCGTTTCGATGTCCACAATGATGATTCTGCCCTCTGAGGACTCAGACTCTGTCCTCACTGAACCAGTCTTGCTTCTCTGAGTTCTCAGCTGTGTAGGATGATACATACAGTGCTCGTTTATTAAAACAGACATGGACGAAGACAATTTATATTGTCAGCTCCTCTGGTTTACAGGTCAATGTGATTCAGTGAGCAAAGTATTCTCTATAAAAATCTGTGTCGACTTCCTATTCGCATAAAACTGGATGTAATGTAAATGATATCATCCATAGGTTTCTACAGATAAAGAGTAATCTTGATAGAGGTGCAGAAATGCAGGATACTACCAAAGCTTAGATAACAAAAACTCACCTCTTCTCAACACTGAGCTATGGTTGTCACTGAAGTTCTTATTCACGAGCTAACATAAACTGAACAATAGTAAAAATTCTCATACTTTTCAGGAAGGTCAAATAAAACACAACCAGAGATAGCACCAACATACTGATCTAGCTTTTAAACATATTATGATTATCATTATTCTCGTCAAAATTTCAGACGCTATCTCCTTTTAAACACTTTAAGCTACTGACTTCTAAATTTTTGCAAACTGCTGACTCGAGTTTTATATCTCCTCATAATGTTACAACCAAAATACTCCAGGAATTTGCTAAAAATTCTAGGATTTTTTTATTGACATGAGGTCAAACTTGGTCAAGCTGTATCTCGTGGAAAGTTCAAACACTTAAGGTTTTTATCAGTCTGATCAATACCATGCTGAGCACGATCAAGGTCAAAGCTGGAGTCAAAGGTCACTATTGACTTAACATTGCCATTGAAAATTAATGCAAAAAATGTCACACAATAATTTGAAGATGAAAAAAGCTAGAGACATAGCAACCACACTGTTTACACTAGCAACCATTTTGAAAATTCTGTATTTCAGCCTAGGAAAGGAGCTAATATGGGAGATAGTTTAGATGAGTCATATTGATCCACTTAAAAGATTCAAACTTTAAACAGCTTCAAATTTTTATAAAATAGTTAAATCTTTATTAAACTTTTAAAGATCTGCTTTCTCAAGTCAACATACATTTTGCCATCCGAACTTTCATATCTAGTTTACAAACACATCTGTAGGAACTAAATACACTAAGCATATACTAAAAAGTGAATTTAATAATTGTCTAAAGTTCCTTATGTGCAACTGGTGAGTATGACATTTTATAATATGCTATTGCTAACAATTATACACTCTCTTGCTAAAATGTTAATTTAGCTCCAAATTGTATATATAAATTTAGCATATTCTTTGTTTACTGTTCAACCTTAACTTTTGTCAACTTCTAGTGACACAGGGACAAAGTGGTTGACACAGATGCATATCTGAAAACATGAAGATGATTAAGGCTTTCTAATATATTGCATTTTATTTGGTCAGCTCCGGCTTACTTCAGTATTGTGAATCACACACAGTGTGAATAACACTGCCTCCAATAAATTGATTCCAGACAAAGGCTTAGCATTAATTTGAATATTGGTTTTCTATATCACTATAAAAAACATATTTGGCCCACATACAATTTTCCAGTGCCAGATGTTTTAGAAAAACTTCACATTGTTATGATATTGTCCCTGAGTAGGTTCTGAAATTTGTATTTCAGAAAAGAAAGGCAACACCTAACCTTTGTGGCCATGCTTCTTAAAGATTGAATGAAGGTTTCTTGATATCTAACCTGTCTGGGATTATCTCCAGGCCCAGGGGTCATTGGGAGGTAACCAATCGGCACAGTTTGTTCTGAGTTGCTCTAGAGATAAAGTGAGCATAGATTTTTTAAAACATGTCTATATTTTTATAATCTTCAAAAAAGTGTGACATCTCACTCTGTAGGAGGCAATCCGAAGCCGAGAATGATTTCTCACTGGTGAGAGCTGAAGAGGAGGAGTATCAAACCCAACTTGCAACACCTCATCTTCATCCTCATCCTCCATGTTGGCCTCCAAATGAGAGTTTTTCAAATATCGATGGCTTTCATCTGCACCACAGGTCTGAGCAGTCTACATATAACAGAAACCAATGATGAAACCTGCTTCTTCTAAAAGTTTAATACAGAATATTGAATCCATACCTTCACCACCAGAAAACGGGGCGGATCTCTCGCCATTCTTGTAAATTCATTGGCTAACTCTTTAAACGTGGGTCTGACATTTTCATCAATCATCCAACCTGAGAGTGGAAGCAGTTCAAATGAGTTCATCATTTGTGTCCAAAAATATTAGAAGTGTGTTTATAAACTGCCTTACACTTGACCATGACCATGTACACATCTATGGTGCAGATGTGTGGCTGAGATAAGCGTTCTCCTTTCTCCAGGAGACCCGGCACATCATGAGGGTGCATGGATGCATAAGGCTCTGCTCCATATGACATCATCTCCCACACAGTCACGCCTGCAATAGAGAAGGTGAACATTCACTCCAGTGCACTTACAGATAACCGATGCAGCGCAGTACAGAGTCTTACCATAGCTCCACACATCACTCTGATGAGTGTATCGTCCAAAGAGGATACTCTCTAATGCCATCCACTTGATCGGTGTCTGAAAAACACCATCCCACAAGAAATGCAACTTAGTTATTGGGCCTTGTTAATGCAGTCTCTACTTTATTTTATTTAATATGACTTTCTTATCCCACTTCAGCACTTTATTCTAATTGTTCATTTGCTGACCCATAATAACGTTTTTATTGTTATTGACTCCAGGTGTTGCATAGCCACAACTAAGCACAAATGAACCACAACTCCCATGTTCCAATGCAGTGATGTCAAGTCTTGCATAGTTTTTGTAACTGACTTTATTACAGTGTGGAGTATATGCATACAGTGCTCAGCATAAATGAGAACACCCACTACATTTGTCATTGAAACTGACCTCTAGTTTACTTTCAGAATCCACATTTTCTTAGATACTATACTACAAAATACTTCCACAAAAGTGGGCCATTGATAGCAAACAAGATTTGTTCATTAACAAAAAAGTGATTTTCCTAAAAAACAAACAGAAAAAACCTTCTTGTTGTGGGGTTTATTCATTTTTTCAACCAATTTGAGTAAAACTGAAGATTTTGTGATCCGAATTTGAATATTAACCTTAATATTATGTTGTAGAGTTCAATAAAACTCAATAAAAGTTCAATGAGACTTGTGAAAATTTTGGAAATTGTTCTTTTGTTCATTGAGATACTGGTTCATTTATACTGAGCATTGTATTTAGTATATTTGTGTATCTTGAAACAGAATTTAAACCCAGAAGTTTCTGGATACTTGGAATAGATATATCATGACATTATAATAACAACTTTGCACATTATTCTGGGTTCATGGGATTTTATCTTTTTTATCTTTTCTTATTTTATTAAAAAAGTCTTTGATCCTATCGTATTCATCATTACCCTTTACTATCTATTCTATTATTTATTTGAATTATGTGTATTTTTTATTTTATTATATTATTATATTTATATTATATTCTATTAAGCCGGCCTCTAGAAACTCTGGAAAAAGCCTTTAAATGTACTTGTACTTTAATGCGCCTGAGTAAGCAAGTATTTGGGATTTAACAGCACCTGTACAGACTATCCCAAACTGCAATGAGATAATACCCTGTAAATCATGAAAATGGCCCAATACCGTAAATTTAACTGGGGATTATTATTATATGATAATATTATTATAATTTTTTTTTACAGTTTACCTTATGAAATATAAACCAAATAAATTGATTTCCTTACCTTGTGTTCATTATATGCATATTTCTTATCATCTGGATATAGAAGATCAGCAACCCCAAAATCTGAGATTTGCACTATGTAGTCACTCTTGAGCAGGATGTTTCGTGCAGCCAGGTTCCTGTGGGCTATGCAGTGCTCCTCAAGATAAAACATGCCCTAAAACAAAAATGTGCAGTGAATACACACCATCATTCTTCAACTTTAGAATCAATGGCGAGCTCACCTTGGCAATCTGCACACACCAGTTGAGCAGCCGCTGTGGGTCCAGGCTGTCCTTGTGCTGTCGAAGGTGCTGCAGCAAAGATCCTTGAGGACGGTGCTGTGTGACCAGCTGGAGACTTGTTCCGGGAGAGATTCCAAGCAGGCGAACTATATACGGGTGGTCCAGGCTTCCCATTGCAAGCATGTGCTGTGGATAGGTAGAAGACGCATGAAACCTTGAAGAAATTAATGATAAAGTATGGTTAGAGCAAGCCTCACATCCGTGATTTCCGTGAAGGTCTGCCGACCACTGCGGTCCTGTATGGTCTTTATCGCCACAGGAATTTTAAGAGAGTCTCCTTCTGGAATCCAGAAACCCTGTGGATAAAGCCAATTAAGATCCCAATCCAAAAAACAGTTACTCACGTGTTCTAATTTCTAAAGTAACTCAACCTTGTTTACAGTGCCAAAGACTCCATAGCCTATAAGTTTGCCCTTTCGTAGCTCTTGTGGTTTCAAGATGCGTGCGTGTACTTTCGTCCCCTTCTCCCCTGGATCTAAAGGCTCCATGCTCTGTGTGGATACAGGAAATGTGCATTAAAAAAGCCCACATCTATCATCTATTTTTCAAGACATTCAATGATTCTGAATGATGGATTGTGAAAATGAGCATTATCATGCACATTAGTCAAGCAGAAATTTGGCTCACCTCCCCACTTTCGAGGTATCTTCTCAGAGCCCTTTTTCGTCGGATTGCCAGGCCCCTATGGTACAACATCCCAAGCACAAACAGCCCCAGCACCACAGTGATACCAGCAAATACACCAACTGCTATACCTGCAATCTGGGAACTAAAACATAAAGATCATCAAGAAAACACCATTTGAAAAAAAATCTCATTCCAATCAGAAGAGGGCACTGCAAACCTGTTTACTAGACTGTCGGGATCTATACAGTCCCAGAGAGTTGGTCCTGTACATCTGATGAAGAGGAGGATACCACAAATGAACACTTTTAGTTATAAAATACATTCATTGATTGTAAAAATTTAATTTTGACTCACCCTCTTGAGCAGTTGAGGTGACAGAGCTCACAGTGACCCGCTGTGTTAGTGTATTTAAAGATGGTCTGACCCTTTTCCCCATTCACTCCATTAGGACAAGAAGAAACACAGTGGGGCCCGTCCATCAGGTTTGAACATGCTACACACTGATCAGCACCCTGACTCACACAGAAGCACAGAGTTTTCTAGGTTAAATATTATTTGAACAAATATTCCAGTCAATAAGCACCTACACTTGCTGTTGCACAACTAACACATCTTAACTAAAAAGCCTGCAGAGCCTGTATGGCCAGTTAGTTTGATCATCTCCTCATGCAGACAATGTGTGTGGGATGAAATTGTACAGAGTAAAAAGGTTTTGTTTGTAGTATTCTCATAATGGAATGTGAAAAGCTTACAGTATATGAAGTGTGTCACAGTGAAATAAAACACAGGAAGAGAAGTTAATGTTCATGCCACTTGTAGAAAACAATACAAGCTCACGTTTAACTTAATAGTTTCTACTTTTCTGAAAAACAGAAAGATGTCCTGCTGTATGGTATAGACAGGGGCACCACTACCAATTTAGGCTCCCAAACTAATACTTTTTACTAAGAGATGCAATTCACTGTTTATCACATTGGTCAGTCTTTGGTGAAACCTGAAGCATTTACTGCCTGATTTTTTTTTATTTCCTCCAAACAATTTCAAATTATCAGGAAACTACTCTATCAGTTGAGCTCAGTTTGTATAAGGTTGTTCAGAAAGTTCTCCAGTCTCTCTGTTTATTATTTCGTTTTTGAACTTTATTATTTATTCTTTTTTATATTTTATCCAAGTTCTTATTTATATATACTTTTTTCTTATAATTAATATTATATACTATTTTACCACAACTTATATGAACCAGGACTTGAACCAGGGATTTGAACCTATCATATTAAGGTTCCAAATGTATTACATATTTTATTACATATGTGTATTATTTAATTAAGGATGTACATTATAGATCAAGTATATATCACATTATTTCTTCTTAGCTTATTTCCAATTTAATGTATATATTTCAAATTTAATCCAATTTAACCTCAGCAGCGATAAGGATTAAGGGTTAACAGTGTTTTCATAGCAGAAACATATACAATTTGTCATGATATATAACACATAGAATGTAAAATACTACAAAACTAACAGAAGAAGTAAATCTGCATCATACCTCTCCTAGGCATGTTGGATTTCCGTCCTGCTGAAGACACTCTGTATGACAAGCAAGGCACTCTTTGCTGTCTGCTGCAAACTCTCGAGGCTCTCTGAGAGGCATAGAGACTTTTAACTGCTGAAACTACTTTTAACAAATGTATAATACTATCTCCAAGCACACTAACCCAGAGAAAAGGTTGCAGTGGGACACACAGGTGCCGAGTCGACTGTGGTTCCTGCATGACAAACACTGGTCAGGGCCCGGGCCCCAGCATCCAGCATCTGAACATAATGGGTCACAGACATGGCCCTCTTCCTCTGTTCCACACACAAAGAAAACATTGTTTGCATACAAGGTAAGTAAACAGAATAAAAGACACACAACAAGCTTCAAAATTAAAACCTACCACACTGGATTTGGGGTTTGTTTTCTTTGATGTCGTTGTTTCGTTTGAGATCATGCTGATTGCTGGTGAAGATATGACTCCAGTCAACGGTGTGGTGATAGCACAGGTTTGTATTTTGAGTGATGTATACGATGCCATCACTGATCTCCCGCAGTGAGCGCAATCCCAGAGATGTGAGCGTGGGAATCTTCATCACCAGCAGAGAGAAGGGTCTGATGGAGAGGAGGAGGTTAGCTATCCAGCAAAGCATTGGGTAGCAAATACATTGGCTGCATGTTTATGTAATTCTGACTCTGAAAGTCTGAGAAAACCCATATGGCTGATTAATATTAATATATAGAGATATTATGCTCTCTCCCTCTCTCTCTGTCTCTCTCTCACCTCTCTATCTCTCTCTCTCTGAAAAAAATACATAGGCTTTGAGTGGAAGGATTTTTTTGAGAAACCTAGAATGCACATATATGCAGAATGCAGAATATAGTTTTTTACTAATAAAATACGTACCTTTAATGATATATAATAATATAAAAAAGATAAATAAAATTATTCATCTTTCCCCCGAAGCTTTATCTTCTTGTGTATCTATATCTGTAAATATGTTGCTTTTTCTTCTATACAGACTAATTTAAGGTGTGTTTAATAGTTTACGATGTCTGTTAATGATTTAGTTCTTACTTAAAATTTAGTCCAAAACTGTCTTTGAGTAGACCTACTTTTAGATGCTCAAAACTTTTTGCAAAAAGACTTCGCAAAATACACAAAATATGTTAATATATCGATGAAATACATTTCTAACTTATGTCTGATAAACATAAAGTGAACTAATGTTGTGCAATAGTTTTGGATAAAAAATTAGTTCACATTAGTTCCGTTTACATTGATCATTGCCATTTCAAGTGTAACTTTGGAGTATGGTGCACAAGCCAAGCTTTCAGACAGTGGGTTCAGGGTTCAGGAAGCAATTCTGTCCATACAAACTCCTGTAAGAGTAGGGTTTTTGGTGGTGCGTTTGCTGTTTAATTGTCAATTAATAGTGGAATATAGGCTGTGCTTATCCTCAGATGATAATGAGCTGGTGATGGTTTGTTCTCCAAACAGTTCTGTACATGTGCTGTCATTCTAGATCGGAGCCCCCAGAGAGAGGAGAGAGATAGAGGAGAGGAGAGGAGAGAGAGAGAGAGAGAGAGAGAGAGAGAGATAGAGAGAGAGAGAGAGAAGAGATATATATATATATATATTAATATATATATATTTAATATATATAATATATAAATATCTCTGCAAGGATGTGATAATGTCATCAAATACGAAACAAGCTATTCACATTAAAGGAAAGACAACAATATAAAACGATTGATAAACCATGGTGAGAATGGTTAGTTGTGAGGATCACAGGGTGTACATACCTTTTGGGGCTGCAGGATAGACATACATGAACAGGGTGAGAAGGGGGGCGGGGGGGTAGCGTATGAAACAGGGAAAACAAAAACAATGATGAGACGCATGCATGTTATTAAATCAGTCAGACAAATGTAACATTCAACATTTAACAAATCATTAAACATGGGATGTGAGTGAGACGTGACATTAAATAATAAAGAATTTAGTTCACAGTGTTTACAAATTCCATTTCAAACACAAAAATTCAGCCGTACTTGTACAGGGATCTTCCCTGAATAGTTGTGAGATTGGAGAAAACAGACAAATTGGCGAGTTCATCGGGCCAAGATTGAATGTTCAAAATACCTGAAGATCACATGAACATGAAGTCACAAAATGATGATAAAACCAGAACAGGAAAACACATGATCGAGCATACCAGTGATTTCCCTGACCGTCTTGAACACTTGGAGTTTTTCAGGATCCAGAGGTGGTATGCTATTAAAGCTGTCTCTGCAAAACGGAGCAGTGCAGATATCAAAAATTAGTAAACATGGACACTACTCAATTTAATTTATTTTTCCTGAATTTCATTTTGTCAGGCATAAATAGTGGTAAAAGTCTTGAACAGAAGGCTGAATACCCCATTGATGACCCCATTTTTAAAACAATTTCAGTAAGTTTCAGTTACATTTATTAAGTAATAAGTTAGTTAGTTTGTGTTAAGCTTTGTGAAGCTGTGACGATAAGTAAAACCGAGGGCATAACATTTCTAAAATTGCATAAAGGATGGTATATGATTTCAGGTAACCAGTGTTGACATTTGAAATCACCAAAACTAGGTGACCCCAACAGGGTCTTGTGATGGGAAAATTGAATGATTAAGATTCCTTTCTACAATAGAGACATTAACATCTATCATTATTAAGTTAAATGTTGATGATTATGTGGGACAAGCGAGATGGAGGGATTGAGAGAGATACAATGCCCAAGGAACCGACATAGTAGGCCTACCCTATTATGTGGGGGACAAATATAGGGTCCCCCAATATAAGATCTGGCATTTTTTTCCTTCCGTTTTCTTTCTGGAGCACTTCTCTATCCCCATCCGGTCTTGGATGGTGCTCAAGCATCAGCACCATCCAAAGGAAACCAGCTGCTCACTGGAGTCTATACAATGTATGTATACGGATGTATACGTACGTATACGGATGTGTTTGGTACTTATGTCTCCAAAGAGATTATTTCCTTGACTGTCTTTATTTTAATTGGCAACAAGTTAGCTGTGCCACATGGATGAGTCAGCCAAAATCAAGAACCTCTGCTCTTTTGAAATTATTTAACCCTTAATATTAACTTCAGGTACGTTCCACAGTCTTGTTAACAAACTATTTTCCCAATACATGTTTCATGAGAGACATGTAAAGGGTTAACTGCAGTCTAGAGTGAAGATCTCCTAAGTGAAATTTTTGGTTCCATCTGGGTGTGCGTACAACTTGTGTATGTTTCTAGGTGTGTCTTACCCTTTGATCCCTATGGTTAGAAAATGTAGGCTTCCTTGGATCTTGGTGCAGTTGATAAAGCTGTCTATGTTACTGGAATCCACTGTCTGTCTATGACTGGCTCCAGTCCCTTCACAAACTACAGAGAAAATATATCAATTGCCTTGCAACAGCTTATTTCCATATTCAAACATCTAAGCAGACTTAGCTCACTAATGTAGTGCAGTATATTAGAATGTTAGTTCTGGCACATTACCTTTGGGACACAGTCCAATGCAAGGCTCACACTGTTTAATGTCATTCTTCACGATTTCTGTTTTACCAGGGGGACAGCTGCTCACACAGGCACTACCATCCACAACAAAATGGCCTGAAGGTAAAATATAAAAAGGGCATTTATTTTTGTACACCTTTAGTACGATTTTGTATTTAGTTTTTTGCTGTCTGTGGTATGTAGCTTACTCTTTCTATGTATATTTAGTCTTGCAAAGCTTTATTGGCCCTTTACTTCTGTACATGTAATGTGTCCTACTTCAGATAACATGGGTACCTCTAGCATACATGAGGCAGAAGTAAACTTTTGATTTGTTGCCATTCCTCAACGAAGTGTAATGATGTTTTGTTAAGTGTTTTACAAGTTAAGCTTTGCTAATACTTAGGTTCTTTTTTTATTCGAATTCAGTAAAAAAAATCTACAAAGTGAACTACAAGTCACCATAAAATAGTTCATTACTGAAATGATTGGTTTAAAGAGATTATATGTATAAAATTTTTTATCTTTTTGTTTGTGGCTTACATTTTGTTTTTAACATGTCATATTTCTTTTCTCTGTTTTTCCAATTGCTTAAGCATAAATCTGGTCAAATGAATCAAACCTTGTGTACGGTATAGATATATATCATAAATAATCAAAACCATTATTTTAAACATCAAAACAATTCTCATTCACTTAAATTAGGGGGTAGGAAGTTAAAAAGTCATACTGCAGCCAAACTACATACGCCGCTCGCAGCGCCATAGAATCAAGCAGCAGGTCGAGTGAGAAATGAACTGTTATGTCTAATAGCCACTAAACTTCAAAACCTCATGATTCAAAAGAACCTCATGAAGGTTTGAGAAACAAAACAAGGAGATGAATAGATGATGCTTTTGAGAGATGAAGATGGTTGAAAGAGAAGAAGAATTTGAAAAACGATGCTTAACAAACCTCATTTCTCCTAAACAGGGAAAAAACTCATTACAGCTAATTACTTTTGCTAACTTTGATAACATCTGTACTATCGGTTAATATTAGGTAATTTCAAAAGTATATTTTGGTACACTGTATTAATTTCTGTCACATTCTCTTTTTTCATATACACATGAGGCTTGGATGATCAATGTGATTGATCACATCTTCACAAATACTTTTTGCTATATGTAACTACCTTAGATGGCAGATGCAGTGCTTGACAGTGTTGTTTTGGTTGCAGTACCAGTTTTGGCTCTTCAACAAAATACATTTTTAATAACTTTGATTTCTGACTTCTAACTTTGACTTGTTATTTTTTCTCAAGCCATGGTTTACAGATTTGAGTAGCATTTATGCTTTATTACTTTCTAAACATGTATTGTAAACAAACTCATAAAATACACCAAATAACTCTTCTGCAGTTTATTTACTCCCCAAAGACAATGCATACTGGGATTTGCCAACTGTTACCTATAAACCGTTAAGCAACAGTTTGAGACAAACACAATACGAGGAGCGGAGCTTGTTTAAACTTGTCATGTTTACTTTGTTATTAGTGGTCTTCCATGGATACCCCATCTCAGTTTTGTGCTGGTAATGAGCCATATCATCCAAAGCACTTCGGTAGTTCATTCACAGTTCACTTACTAACTTAAACATTTGTTCCACCAGGCTTCGAACCAGCGATTTTTAAATGACCCAAGTCTCCTGCCTCATGCAGCTCTCATGATGTGTTCAGCAATAAACAAGGTGAACAGTCCAGTAACTCACCGGGGCACTTGGGAACACAAACCGAGCCAAACTGATACATGGCTTCAGCATTGGGTTCTAGCTGAAAAGTTTGTCGGTTGTACACTAGAGGCCATGGGCAATGAAGGACGCAGGAGGCTGAGTGATTGACATGTCGACAGGCCTGTGGGAAGAGTATCCGAGTCGACAAAAGACTAATAATACTTTGTTTTGTCTCAAACAATAGATCTTGAGGAAGGCAACGAGAGCCCATCGACAGTGGTGCTGGTACTCACAAAGCAGTCTGTGTCTCTTGGTCCAATGCAGCCTCCAGCACATTCATTGTGGCAGCAGTCGTTTGGATTGGTCCCGAAACAGTGACCATGACACTGTGGTGCACATACTGTTTTTGTCACTAAAGCAAACACAGAGAAATCTCTTTCAATTACAAAGTACAGCAAAATATAAGGTTGACAGATTTATCAAAATAATTAAGACACACAAATGTTACATCATTCAATTCTGTAATTATGGTCTAAAGGCCACAACATTGCTTTTATGTAACCAGTTGGCAACAAAAACACAGCCATAAACTTAATATCTCACAAAATATTAAAAAAAAAAAATCTGTTCAGAGGAGGAACTATTAACAGGTCTGAAATGACATTGGGGTAATTAACTAATGACTACATTTTTGGGTTGGAGTATCCCATAAAGTTTATCCGATGATGAGAATGAGAAGAAAGTCCAAATTGTCCAAATTTGAAAGAACTTTGCACATAAAAACACTAGGAATACAAAAAAACAGCTCAAACAATGCCTGTCATCAACACCACCAGTGTGTGTTGTCTTTCTCAGCAAAGAGAAATACAAAAAGAAAAGGGAAGACTAAGCAACAAAATCTATTTCAGCTGCCCATCACACCATTTGAACCATGAGATGTTAGAAGACTTGTGGCAGAATGCCATTAAAGACTTCTGACCATTGTCAAATAACTTGTCTCCAAGATCCCAGTATCTCAAATACCATTACTGCATGAAAAATATTTGCATCTCATGCAATTCTGTGTAATTGTTGAAACTGAAAGTAATTTAAAAGTTATATGGAGCCAAAAACCTAATAGCATTTCTAGGAGATATTTTTTGTGTGAAAGAGATTACTTTTAAAGTGCATTAATAATTAATAAGCAAGTGCCTTGAAAAATTAACATTGGTTCACTACTAACTTTCTCAATTGTAAAGATACAGAAACTGAATTCATCATCATTGGTTTCAAAGACAGTGCTCCCTCTCTACACTCACTTTTGATTCCTTCACCTTGTCTCTCTCTAAACACGTAATAAACTAATGGGGCTGTCCTGGACCAATCCCTACCCATTAAATAAATTCTATTTCCTGTTCAGTCTGTCTTCGCCCTTCTCTTTCACAAGTTACTTCACAATTAGATTACTGTATTTCACTTCTTTTTGGTCTACATTTATAATCCATCCGTAAACTTCACCTCATACAGAACTCTGCTGCTAGGATCAGCACCAGAACCCCTATCTCTGATCACGTCACCCCCATACTCAAGCAGCTATGAGTATTTTTATGAGTTTATCCATGTTACTTGTTTTCATGTTTAACTGTGATGCGTTCTTGACTTGACTTGATTTATTATTATTATTATTATTACTCTTACCATCTTTAAATAAAAGATGTGTGCCTTGTAAAGCCTACTATACATCTACTGTACTGTTGAAATGTGTAGCATCCCATTTATTTTATAACATACTGTTTATAAAGTGATTTAAAGTATGTAATGTTATATATAATTAACTAGAACATAGAAATAAGATCTGTGTCATTATGTATCCAGTAACAGATGTAAAACATTGAGGGAATGCAATTATTTTCTTAGAAGAGAAATTCTTATGATCCATTATTTTCTACCACTAGACATTGTAAAATCAACTGGTTGGGACAACATGTTACTTACATTTCTGGCACTGGTCTTTATTTGGACCCCAACACAACCCTCCACACACAGGATCGCAGAAACCTATGAGACACACAAAAAATTGTTATCATTTTGATCTGCTGTATGTGTCAATGCCACTTAAATAATCAGGACACAAAATATGAGATAAACTAGTAACTGGTAGTTTGGTCTTGTCAAACATCATGACCTATTTCTATAAGGACTCTGCACTGACTCTCGTTGTCTCACAAACTCAAGCTACTGAGAGCAACAGCCACTCAAAAGCCTCTCAAACAGGATGTGAACACAAACCTTTTTCTCCGTTCTCCTCTGTATGAATTCGAGCATCACTGTCCCTGACAATGTCTTGCCAATTGATCCATGGAGCGTAGCTGAGGTTTTTGTTATTTACAATCTGCACTCCACCTTCTACAATTTCTGTGAAATGTAAAGGTGACAGTGAATTATGCATTTATTTAATATCGGTTTTAAAAATATACATTTCAGTTCATAGATATCTTAAAATAGATATGGGAAAGCTACACAAAAGAGCTCAAGGCCTAGAGCTCACCTTGTTGAACATCTGTGATGAGTCTGAACAAGTCAAGCAGTATAAAACATGAGGTTTGAATGATGTGAGCCACAAAACACAGAAACACACTTCTGCCAAGCAAGCTCAAGTTTTGTGCTCACTGAGTGTGCACAATGCAAATGCTCAAGATTCCTGAGCACACCCACATGTTTCCGCAAATCACTGATGTCAAATGTACTTTTTGTCAAGTTAACTGAAACAACGATTTTTTAAAAAGAAAAACGAAGTGGATCGAAATGATAGTTGTTAGAAATACATGATCTAGGGAAAACATTTATAACCCTAGTTCTGAAGCAGTCTTTCTATGTAAATATCTCTGTGACATGCCCTATTTTTGTATTTCATTTTCTTCCTTGCAGACTCCAAGAACACCAGTCTTCAATAACAGTTTATTTCTTGGCATTAGCATGTTTTGTCATTTTTCCTGATTTTGGAAAATGCTTGGATGCCATATGCCTGAGTAGGCTTGATTTTACCCTAGCATCTGGATCAATTAATTGGGAGCATAGTGGCATTCGAATCGCATCCCAGATGTCTGAACAAGCTTTTCATGAATTTGATCTGGTTTCTATTCCTGTCATAGTTGCCAAACATGAGCCTTAAGGAACTGGTTATTCAAATGGTATTATCAATAAAGTTAGTAGAAAATCTACTCCACTTGAACTAAATGTGGGCTCTTTGACTTTAGCAATAACGATGGTGATGCCTAAACTATCCTATTTCCAAGAAAATCATGGGACAATGCTAAGTAGTGAGTCCCAGACTTTGAGTGAGATGAGAGCATCAATTTTCGAACTTCGAAGGAAAAAGTCACTTGTCATTAAAGTGTGCTATTCCCACTTGCAATGATTTTTGTAAGCACTGTATGCTGGCAGCTTTTTGAGCTTTTTTGCTCAGGCTGGAAGTCAAAAACTCAGCTGCCAGATTTTTAAACAGTTCAAATAATTTTTGTAGGTATATTTATTTCAACTCCTTTAGCTTCCAGTTGAAGTTAGGGTCTGATAGAAAGTGCTATATTTTAAAACAGTAAAATGAAAATATGCTAATTAAAATGAAAATAAAAAATAAAGTTTCATTTCAAATCAGTTCATATTATATTAGAACTACAATTTTACTCATTGCTAAAGTTATCAGATTAATTTGAATCTTAACACTGTTTAGGACACACATTGAAACACTCATAAAACAAACTATCCTGAATTGTTATGGGGATTCTTGCAAGACTTTCATGACTTTAGACAACATTCAGACTCCAGTCCAAAATGATACAATAAAAATTTGGAGTCCTATATACATATATATATGTTCATGTCATCCCTAACAGCTCAATTAAAAAATAAATAATCCAACCTAGGCCACTTTCATATTTAGTCTGAAATCAGATTTTTTTGCAATGCAACCTCAGTCTGAATGGTCAAGAAGTATTTATTTGGCTTGTAGCTAAACTTAAATGTACTCTAACAGACACGAGTTGCTGAGAAACAGGAGTTTTATAAATTGTTATAGGAAGAAGTTCATAGATTGTCATCGACGTTATCTCAGGACTTTATTCCATAATTTTATTTTTTTTCGTCAAATTCTTTTTTTCAAGACATTTAGTACCAATACAGATATCTCTGATCTGAAATTTACATCAGTAAATCAACAAAAATGGCTCACAGCATTCACATCAACGTTTGCTTACATTAACAGTGCATTATGGGTAATGTAGTGTCCTCTTCTGTGCATGCATCTCACATTGGAGCTCAATTTCATTCACAAAGCTGATAGCAGGGACATTTTATTAGTAATGTGAAGGAATATGCTAAAAAAAGAAGATTTCAACCCAAAATAAAACTGAATTGAACATTAAGATTTGCTATCTTTCCATAGAAATCATATAAGTTACCAAATACAATTACCCACCCTTCAAAAGGTTAAAATGTATAAACATGAATCCTGAATAATATAATAAAATAAAATATTGTAAGGTTATCCTCCAAGTGCTCATGGTAAATCTTGTCTGACAGCAAATCCTGTGTGTTTTTTTTATTCATGTTTACTCAATGAAAGGAATATGAAGAATGCCCGGCCTGAAAGTGGTTGTATTTTGTAACAAGAAAAAAGTGTGGCTTCACAGCATTCTTTGGGTCAACTGGTGTCACTGACCTGTGAGGTTGGTGAGACCCAGATCCTCCAAACCCGTGTTAATCCCGAAGTTATGGAAGACGGAAAGAGCCCATTCCTTTTCATATAAGGTGCTGCCACGAATAACTCGCAGCTGGTTGAGAGGCAACCTGCGGAACTGGTTCATAGCAATGAGGATGTACCCCGTGACTTCTCTGATGCTCTGAAAAGAAGAGCAGACGTTAAAAACAAATCAAATTTTCAAACACATTTATGGATATTAAAATATTCTCACTCCAAGAAAGGAGAAATCAAGGTCATTTTCAATCTGTGCGATTTCAAGGTTCCCCATTACGATCTCGCATCCAGTGTAGCGCTCCTTCAGACTGTTGTAGTGTTGTGAAGTGTTGCCCGAAGAGCTCAGCGTATTCTTGGTGCCTGAGCAAACTAAAAAAATGTGTTTATGAGTTTGTGGATATCACAATCAAATGTATTAAAATAGCCCAGCATAACTATTTGAGGTATTACTCAATACAACCACACACTAATGAAAAAGTCAATCTCGAAAAAAAAAAGTCATCTCTATTAGGTTATTCACCTTAAACAATATTTGTAGATAAAGGCTCCAGAGACTCCACTTTAAAATACTGGTGGAAAGTTAACTAAAAATAGCATTTAACTTTGTTTACTTCAAAGTAACATATCTTCCAGCAATATGTAAAAGTAGTTTCTCAGGAGCCTTTATACCCAAATATAACTCTTTTGAAGTAGCCACCTCTGCACAAGGCTTTCACTCACGGCGCACACAAAGACTTCATGCAGCAGCCACAAAACAAGGTCGATATTATAATGAGGGCAGTGTCAGAGGTCACTGTGATGCAGCGGGTCAACATCCAGTACAAGACAACTAGCATTCCCAAACAACTTAAAAAGCGATGTGTGTGATAATGGGAAACAACTTCAGACAGACAAGGAATCAAGGGTTATTGGCCTGAGGTGACAGAGCCTCAGAGAAGACTCTCTCTCTCTTTACTGCACCCATAAAATTCACAGGGTTTCTCTAATAATGAAGACGCAGCTCTTGCGGTTATATTGAGGGGTTCTTAGTTTAGTGGACACTTATATTGTCTAGTTTTAAGAACTTCCAAAGATAGCTAGTTTGTTTTAGAAGAGTCAAATCATTGGCAAGCATCAAGCAGAGAAAACATCTAAAGAGATTGTAGAAACTACAGATTCCAGATGTTAACGTCATTGAGAGTTTTTGGGATGTGATGGAAAAGGTTTTGCGAAGCAGTCAGACTCTACCTTCATCAATGCAAGAACTCTGCCACAATGCCACAGCAAAAGTCTGTTCAACAAAATATTAGAGTATGCAACAAAAAAAATTGTAGCTGGATTCTTTTGGACAGGCATTATATTTAAGAATAAGGTAACATTCATTATAAAATGTTACATTCATGTGTACAGATTTCTTTCTTACACACATAGGATAACTGGGCTTGTTTGGGTTAATTAAGCTGTATTATGATACAACCAGATCCCATATAACGGTTTAAAAAAACAACTTAGAAGTTTCTCCAGTGGTATATTGTGAGACTGAGCGGCTAGCATACAGTTTCATATACTATAATAAATAACAAAAGCAAGCAAAAGGGTGTATTTCCCTTTAAATTAAGGATTTTCGCCAGCCAGCTCTTGCAGCTTGCAAGAGTGATGTGGATGTTTTGGTGTCTGGCTTGTTTATTATCTATAAGTTCAAAATAAAACTAAAATGAGTTTGCAACATCCTCTTCGCAAAAACACTTTCAGAACTTATACATATTTGACGTTTGTACATTTTATACTTTCATTAATAAGGTGATTTATCTTGTGCCCTTTATGTGTATGGAGGTTCTAAAAGACAAATAAAGCTAAACAAATCATGATAAAAATGCATTACTAAATTCTTATTATACTTTTTATGTCTGCAAATCTGTGCAAAAATCCCTTTGCCAAACTTCACTAGTTTTATATTAAAGAAAAGTTTGAATCACACGTTAGTTCTGATAGATTAGCCATAAATGATGGATATCAGCAGGGTGTGTGCTTTACGTTCACTCTTTTAAGATACAAGAGGCCATGAAACGACTTGGCATGACAAATGGCAATAAAGGAAAAGAAAAACGCAAGTTATGACAGGAAACCCTGCTTGCGATCACCTTAAATTACCATATCAATCATGCAGTTGCTATAAAACATACAGAAATAGGTGTGTAAAGAACAAAAGTAATCGTTAAAATTTTAGAGCTAGACTGGCTGCTGCATGAGACCGAAGTGAACCTCCGGTGCACTGTTGATGTGTTTGGTGAGAGAGTTAAACAGTATATTCAGGAGACCAGAACACTCAGCTGCATGTCTGGGAGCCTAAGGATGTATCTTCCTATGAGATCTAGAAGCACGTTATTAATGAACAAAGTGCAGTATTGTCACTTAGCTATAAATGTGTGGCTCTGTTAATGTGTAGCTCTGATTGACAGTGACTCTGTGTGTGCATGAGTGCAGGGCTGAGATCATACAACCAGACAATAGGATGAGTGTGAGTGTGGTACTCTATCAAGAGGAGGGGGAGTCCAAAAGCGGAGATGCAGCGACATAATCTAAGAGAGACTACTGTCCTCTTAGCTGCTGCATTCTACTTGCGACAACATCCTGAAATAAGTCTGCACTTCTGACATGTAGGAATGAGGATTGTGCAGTAGCGTGTGCTCGTGGAATGAGCAAAACATGCTGTTTACAGGAAGTGGTGTCATGTGAGCTGGTTGGAATAGTCTGCATGCAACAATTGGAACAGATTTTTTTTTTGTAAAAATTAAATGAAAAACGGTTTTGGAAATATTGTGTTCAAAGGACAACTTTGAAGTATTTCAGGGACAGGGATAAGAATACTACTTAACTGTCATCAGCCAATATCTCGTGCTGTACTTATCACACATCACGCCCTTTTCTTTTTAAAATCACTAATGACCAACCACTCAATGGCTGATTTTCTGTCACTCCCACTTGCTTTCATGCTTTTAAGATAGCTCTGGGAGTTGACTGTGGAATAATAAGTAGTGAGGAAAATCACGGACTGGTACGACTTCACAGGATGGATACTTTCACAGTAATTCTCCAGAGAGGGTCTCATTACATCACAGTTTGCATACCTAGGTGTTTGTTCTATAAATTTGTGGCCATGAAAGAGATTTTGCAATACAGAGTTGAATGAAAGGTATGTGAAAACTATCGTTAACAACTAACGAAATCATAATAAAAACTCTACAAATACTCTAACCAATACTTTACCAACAAATATAATCCTTAAAAAGTAACTTTACTTTATTGAGTTAGCTTAATTTTCCAAATCTCCACAAGATACTTGACTCAACATACAATTTCATACAACAACTCTTCAACAAAAGTTGAAGCAACTACATTTTTACACCTTTAGAAAAAATATAGTCGACAAACTTTTTTCAGTGTACTGTAGTTGTTAACAATTTGGCATTTGTTTTATGGACTAAGCTCTTGTGGCATAGTTTTGGCACAAAAATACTATCTACTTGATAATATTGACCTGAAAATGTACTTTTTATTTGCTATTGGTCTTGGTATGCAATCTAACCAGGAAAAATGACTGATTTTATTGAAATGTTTGTCATTTTATTACTAGCATGAAAATGCTATTTTTCTAATCCGATTAAGTGATCTATGTTAAACTATTCTAAAAGTATGATTGCCAGAACTGGAGAATGGCAGTAGAACACTGCTAATTACCTCGGAGAATGAGCCTAACATACACAAAAATTCAATCTTCCTATAATGATACTAACTATTAGCAGATTTATAAAACACTATTACAGCCAAGCTGATATTCTGAATTATCTGTTCTAAAAAATACTATCAACATAAAAACCACAAGATGATTTTTAATCCACCAGACAGAGATAATGACGGCTCGGTGAAATCTGAGAAACATCTGTCCACCGAAACCTATGCAGACACAAACACACCCACATGATTTGTACATATTTGTTGTTACATAAGGTATTGTTTGGTATTGTACACGGAATCACGTGAGCACATTCATATACACACATACATGATGTCTGGATGCTAATTATGTATTGACTCATGAAACCCTGTCAACCTTACTGGACAATGAGTATAGAAGCCTCTGGAGAGTGCACGCAAAATGATATCTAGCTCCAAGAGCATTAACAGCTCAAAATAAGGGTGGGAACTGAGCAGGAATGACACATAAAGAGAAGAGAGAGAGAGAGAGAGAGAAGACGAGAGAGAGATGGAGAGAGAGAGAGAGAGAGAGAGAGAGAGAGAGAGAGAGAGAGAGAGAGAGAGAGCGAGAGGAGAGAGAGAGAGGAGAGAGAGAGAGAGAGAGAGAGAGAGAGAGAGAGAGAGCACACGAGGGAAAGCACAGTTAAACATTAAGAAAGAAATGAAACTGGTCCTAGTGTCAGACTGAAATAAGAGCTAGTGTAAGCCAAAAATAACAAAACAAAACCCAAAACTATTCATATCAGCTATTCATGAGAATTTCTGCAAGCAGAGACTGGTAAATGATTATAGGCAGATGCTGAACATGCCACATGTTGTGAACAGTAAGCTGTTGTTCCTCCAGGAGCTAAAATTAAAACTCCTGTATTTGCACTATTATAAGAATACAAACTCAATGACTGTCAAAAATGTCCAATGTTCCTCATTCCTCACTGAGCAAGAGGAAGGAAGAATCTCATTCAGAAGCATGCATTTATTTTGGCACTACAGCCAGGAGGGTTTTTATTGGTTCAGAGCGGATGTCAAACAATCCTCTTTTCGACAGACGCAAATGTTGAATATTTACATTATTTGCTTAGTCAATCCACCTTATCAAGCTTGTATGAGGCTGAACTTTGGAGTCATGACAATAAAGGACTTGTTAAAGAGTGCTTTACCATGCAGCACCAAACCACACCTTATTTTTTATAGCTTAGTTTAACTTGTGGCATAATAAGTAATTGGGATTGTTGTAATTGGGATTGTTGGTCAACCAAGAAATCAGAGCTTAAAGCTTTATGTTCAGTGTAAAGAGTTATAGGAGGGGATTTGTGCTCAAAAGCCGTTAAGTTGAAGCTGGTTTAACCATTCAAAGGGTGATGATCTATGAAGTTTAAGACTCACCTCTTACAATCAGCTGATGGAAATTAACATGGATAACAAAATAAACTAGGATATTTCAGTGCTTATATTCAAATGCATGCTTCATATTTCTCTAATCATAATGAAATGTTTTGTTGCAAAAGTATACAAGCCATTTTGTTGATAAAACAATTCAGCTCAATCCTCTCAGTGCTGAAAACATTCAAAGCCCCTCAATTATTTTCATATGTACAATCATCTCTGATATAAAGTGAAAAACAGTTTCTGGAACGTTCTAGAGAATTGATGTGAAATTAACAAGTGACAGTTCCTGATGAAACACGCCTGGATTTCAAAACCTTTCAAATGATAAATATACAAAAGTTAAAAAATACATATTATTTATTCCACAGGACTCAATGCTTAAAATCACTTTGGCATCACATAAAATGTTTTCATTCGCCAAGCAAATAAAGCTTAATTAGTCCAGATAATAAATATGACAAAAGAATAAGATTGGTTAGAGTAAGGAAAAAACCCTAAACTCCAAATTTTTCAGCAAACTTTTTCAGCAATCACCTTCTGTCAGACCATACACATTAAAGCTGTATATTTAATGAGATATCCTGTTTAAATATTATGTGTGTGTGACAGGATTTTTCTGGGATCAAGTCTCACTAAGTTGCAAACAGTTAAAAATATTACTATTGATGATCACTGCATGAACTGCCTTATGGAACTTATCCTAACATGCAAAAAAAAGTGTTGCATAATAAACAGTATGCTTCAAAATCATCGTTTAAAACTCTAACTACACTTGTTTTTTAGCATTTACAAAGGTTTTCTGAAACTCTGCCAAACCTTTTTTACATGTAGGTGCATTTCTCAATCTCTGGCAACCCCAACAACTTTTAAGCATTTATTCATCTTTTCTTAATCTCTGGCAACTCTTACAATCACCTTTACATTTTTTTATTAGCATTTATGCGTCTTATGTCAATATCTGGCAACCCTATCAATCACTTTTAAGATGTTGAGCATTTATGACTGTTCATGAGCGTTTTCTTTAACGTTGGTAACCTTAACTATCCTTTTTATGCTTTTGAGTGTATGAACCTTTTCTCAAGCTATGGCATCGCCGAAAGTTACTTTTATGCTTTTGCGAAATTTGCGAAGGTTTTCTCAAACTCTGGCAACCCTTACCATTGGGCTTTTATATTTTAGAGTTTTAAACCCTGAAACATGACAGTCAATTATTCATGAATTAAATTCAGGCTTATTTGCAAAATGATTAAACATAAAGGTAGTAGGGGGTCGACTACACAAGTACATAACTGGTTTAGGTAAGTTAATATCCGTTCTTAGCAGGTAGAGAAAGGGGTAAAGCCCGAGGGTGTCGAGGAGCACGAACCATGACAAGGAAATCAGATAACTGTAATGGTTAATAATTAAACTCAAACAATGGCCTCCTTACGAGAAGATGTTCTTATTTCAACGGAAAACCCCAAACGCAAGCACACATAATAGCCATACGCAAATAAATTTAAGTAAAAGAGAAAAAAACGCTCAAACATACTTCCTTGAGTTTGTGAAGTAAGAGGCTGAGGTACACAGAGGAGCAGGAGGGCGCCGAGCGCGCGCGCGAACACCTGCCGCCTCATCTCGAGCTCTGAGTGAAGGACCTCGAGCTGTCAGCGGCGCCTTCAAACATGCCGCGCTGTCGCTCTCGCTCAACCTCGACCGCTCAGAGGCTGTTCCAGAGAGAAACAAAGACGAAAGATTTTCACCTCCGCTGAAATACAAATATAGTTCGTTAACGAGCGCCTTTCCCACTTCGAATGAATAATATTGGCAGAAACGAGAGTGAGAATGAAAGTTGGGAAGACTATGACGCAGGCGCAGTCACCACTCCCTGCGTGTGCGTTCACTCGCTGAAGACGCGGATTGGATTGGTCCTTGACAGTGCAGCTCCTTACCAATCACTGACTCTACCCTCCTCCAGCACATCGGACCGTCCAAGAGCACACACTGATGATGATGAGGAGGAGGATAATGATGATGAAGGGTGATGCTCATTGTGCTAAAGCAGTGGCCACAAGTTCTACTAATCTGAAAAGAGTTAAAGAATCTTTTAAAGCTACATATACAAATATGGTATTTCGAAGAATTTAATAAAGAAGTTCAACATTTGTTGGGAATTAATTAAGAAAGTAACACCCATTAAACACTGACAAATGTAATCTTCAATCATTATAATTATTTTGGATAATGTTGGTTAACAAGAATTGAAATACACCAGAAAAGCAATATTTACAAATTTCCCCAGTGATGCTCTCCTGAAGCTTTTCATTTTTATTTTGCTCTGAGTTACCTGGGTAACTTGAGATTAATGAAACAATTTGATTTAATTCATGACATAAAAGTTTTGGGGTAATTAAGGTTTTCCTTTTAACCCTTGAACTTCCACATTGAGAAAAAGGCATTTGAAATATTATTTTTAATATTATTATAATAATTTCTTAGCTCCTAATACTATTCTAATGTTTTTCCACGTCACATAATTTTTGAGCTGTCAATGACATTCAAATGCTTTGTATTTGTAGTTTTTCACGGTAAAAGTGCCATAAAGTTATATGAAAATCCCCCCAAACATAAACTGTGATGATAATTTATTTTGACAGTGCATTTTAAAAAATGCCTAGTTTGAGTTTTTATAAATTGAGGTATCACAGAATATTTCTTCTTTGATTTTTAAACCTGGAAACAAAAAAGCTAAAAAAACACGACTCAAGACATGCTCAACCATTTGGTTTAATGGGAAGTTAAAGGTTTGGCTTGTAGAAATATAGATTTTTAAGTTCAATGTACTTAAAATAATGTATTGGTCCTAACTGTAAATGCTGACTAGCCTGTCTTGTTTATTTTGATGTCAACCAACTTAAATAGTTTAATTGTACACAACGTAAATTACTAAGTCACCCAAGTCATACAATGTTATAGTAGAAACTTAAAATACCATTGTTCTTCCACCACTCCCAGTGCAGTGGAACGCTGCTTTTGCATCGAAGAAATTGATGGAAATGACAGCTTGAAGAGCTTGAGCTTCCGAGTGATGTGACACAGAACACAACTAATTAAACGTCTAATAGTTTAATTTAGCTACACTTAAATGATCTATGTTTCAAAAATTAAAACAGACATATTGCTTTGCTTAAAACGTATAAATATCAAAAAGTTCTAGCTACTCAACAATGTTAGTTACCATACGTTTATTTTAACATTTTAAGTTAATAGAAATCGAATTCACAACATTTACATTTTTTTTTGTGTCACAATCAAAGAGCTGCCAGCTGACTTGACAAATGTCCAGGATTCAGCTGTTGATTCCTTTTGAAGGACTGTAAGCCAAAAAAATTTGAACAAAAGAAGCGGTCTGTTCCCAGAGCACTGCAACTGCAACTAAGCAAGTTCACTGGAAAGTGGATGTGCTGTTGGGGGCACAAGCCGGCACCCATAGGGGCTCATTAAATCAGGTGCCCAAGACAAGCACTAGGAATAATAATACTGCATATTTGTTAGGAAGGATGTGAGATCACCCTAAAATTACATTAAATTACATTGTAGATTAAATTAGAAATAAAATCAGTTGACTGACTATGATTAACAGAAACAACCTGAAAGGTATTCAGCAGTTAGTGCAAACTTTGTGGCTTAAAGCAGCGGTGGTCAAAGTCCCTGAGAGCCACAGCCCTGCACAATTTTGCTTCAACTTTAACTGAACACACCTGGCACACTCCAGGCACTTAAATGGACTACAATGTCTAAAAATGAGCCTTCCGGCATTTATTTTTCAATAAATAAATTGAGGTTTTTGTGAGTAGCAGGAGAGGGTTAAAATATCTCAGTTGTGCTGATGATGTACAGAAAACAGTTGCGTTCAGACTCATTTGACTTAATGCAGCAAGATGCACTCTGGTCCCGTTTGGTCGTTCCTTTAAATTGATGAAAGATGTGGCAGGTATGCATTGATAAACATGCTGCTGGTACTATATAATCTGAAAACATTGAGAAGTCTATAGCACAAGTGATGAAGCAAAACTGGTGAGTTGTAGCAAAAGAAAAGCAGTTATATTTTGAGCAGGGTTTCTGTTTGACATGCAGCTTTGTACTGTCACAGGCTATTGCATCTTTCCATCATGCTTTAGCTATGATTGCCAGCAATGCCAAATATGTTGAGATCTAAATCCCTTATTTGCATATCGACTGAACTTTCCTCAGGACATGCAGGGTCATAATTCTGCAGGTATCACACAGAAACTCCAGTCAGACAGTTTTATGAGCGGGGTTCTTGCATGGGTTACTTGTTCACATGAAGAGCATTATTGTGCTCGTGCCATGTCAACTGCTTAAGCCCCCCATTGATGCATATAGACCAAGCGGCCACAATAGTCACATTGTAGAGAGACGTGGTGACTTCTGAACCCAAGAAAGAACTTGCCTGATGATTTCAACAGACCGTTCACTGTACAGAGCTCAACAATTTCCCCTAAGAGAAGCACAAACATCTAATATCACGCTTCATTTGATTAATTCACAAAAAGAGCAGTTGCAATTCCTTGAATCTTTATGGAAAATAGAGAGTTGGAATAGTATTTTCAAAAGTGGTAAATATTTGTGAACAAATTTGGATTGATGTTATTGATAGGGACTCTACAGATGAAGCCAAAGTAAAAAGATGGGAATTACTTTCACATTCTTAAAGCGAAGTGAGGCCCCTACTGGTGATACAGTGCATGACATGGTGTAAAATGAGCAAGTCCTGAATGTACAAAACACATGCAAAACCAAAATTATGTATTTGTCAGTCGCAAGACAGGGTTATTATTGAGTCAAATGGATCTCAAAAATATAATTAAAGAACAATTCATCCAATAAATAATTAGTACATTTTAAATGGTCAAAATCTGATCTGTAAATTCAAAGTTAAAACCATTCGATGATCGATTCAACAATTCAAATCTATGAAAAGATGTGTTTGTGTATTAAAATTAAATTTACAGGGAGTATTTTTGATTGGATGGAAATGTGAAAGCGAGGGTTTGCATTTACAAATTGGGTTGTACTAAGAAGATATTTTTTAGACCCATTTGTCTCCATTGCTAAGTGTCACGGTGGCGCAGTGGGTAGCAAGAAGGTCGCTGGTTCTAGGCTCGGCTGGGTCAGTTGGCATTTCTGTGTGGAGTTTGCATGATCTCCCCGTGATCGCGTGGGTTTTGTCCGGGTGCTCTGGTTTCCCCACAAGTCCAAAGACATGCGGAATAAGTGAATTGAGTAAGAACGATTGTCCATAGTGTTAAAGTGTGAATGAGTGTGTGAATGTTTCCCAGCGATGGGTTGCGGCTGGAAGGGTAAAACATATGCCAGATGAGTTGGAGGTTCATTCCGCTGTGGCAACCCCGAATGGGAAGAAAGCCGACATGAAGATGAATGAATGTCTCCATTGCTTTCCCCCTGATTGGTAGGTACTAACTATTGTTAATTTAATCTCACCCTCTTAATTTAATTATTATATAACAGAAGTAACCGTATGACATTTTGTAATTTTGGTCATTTTTATTATGGGTAATTATTATTCTATTATTATAAACTACATTACCCTGTGTAAAAAACAGTTTGCCCCTAAACCTATAACTTCCTGGGTCACCCTTAGCAGCAACAACCGCAATTAAGAACTAATCTGTTCTTAAGAAACTTCTGCAAAGTCTGACTGAATTTGTTCAGTAGGTGGATTTTTCAACTTTATAGAATTATATGTGCAGAACAAGTATATTCTAATAAATGAAAACAAATCTATACTATGTTAAAACTCCTACAAATGAAATAAAATCTGAAATATCTAACTAGATTTTGACACGACACAATACATTTCAATAAATGAAATAAAAATCAATAATGCTAAACCTAATACAACAGCAAACACTTACAAATGCATTTCCTTTCTTTTTACAATAACATTTATTGTTAATGAACAATGCTTTAGTCAATTGTATTATTAATACTCATAAGCCTAATTTAAATTTTTTCCCTAGTGCTTGAAGTAGAATTGCTTGTTGCTGATTCAGTAGAAAAATCACAGAGGAAATGGAATGCCAGGTTGCCAGCTGCTCATATCCAAAGAAAATTTTGGATGGAGAGTTTAGTATCTGTCCACTTCCAGCACCGGTTTCACCTTTTAAATACCTCAGCAACCGCATCCGGACAGCGCGATCTCGAGAGCCGATAGTGATCTAAAACACCTCCACAACTCATGCGACATGCAACTTCTGAATTCTGAACATAAATTTATCAATACATTTATACCCAAAAACATTCCACCTCCAGATATAAAACATTAGTGCTTTTTGATTGGTTCAGACATGTCACTATATAGAAACCATTTGTTTCAGGCATAATGTTTTATGTCTGTTATTCAATTGTTGAAACTTCCCCTTCCACAAAAGCAGATATTGCGTTCTGTTTTAATGCATGGGACACATCCAAGCATTCATTAACACTTCAATCTTTAAGATTTAAATTTTATTTTTGATTAGTTACAAAACATAAATGGAATCAACAGTTGAATTAGTTACAATTCACCAGCAGTAAATTTAGTCATCTATCGATTATTTCTGCTCGACGTAACCTGTCCAGAAACTGTTAAGTCCCCCGGCCACAAACAACTTCACCGAAAAGTTACTACTCTTTAAAAATGATCTGTTTCATTAAATCAAATCTGTGTAATTTAAGCCTATATTTTACTTTAATTCATAAAAATCACACTATTACAATCTTCTAAAACAAACTTTAAGCATGAAGTTAGAGACCGAGGGAACTCAAGAAGCTGTCTCAGACTTGTGTGTCTTATCCGATAACCACAGTTGTCTCAACACAACTTTACATTTGTACAACCCTTTTTAAAATACAAAAATAACGCTTTCTTTATAGATTACATTTTGGTAACACTTCAGTAGAGGCTTATCTTCACATATCCAATTTGTACAGCTCAATGGATATTGTTTGGGACATATTATGCTACAACTTTACTGTTGTTTTCCTGTGAGCAGGTGGATCATGACTTAAAAAAAGAACATAAAACACTGGAAAGTGAACAATCATAACCCTCTGAAGGCAGCAGTCATGTTAACTTCCTTTTGTAACATACACAAGCATTTAAACTAATAAAAGCTTCACATTTCAATTCTTCATTCTTTGTGCACTTACGATACATTCCAACCTGTACACCTCTCGCTGGAAACGCAGGTTGCCTCATTCCAAAGCAATCTTCCCTTACTTTTCCAACAAAACATTAAAAAAAACACAGTCAATTTTCTAAATATGGGCTATTAATGTAACTCTCTAAGGATACATCCCACAAAATCTCTGTTGCTTGAAAAAATGTACATACGTGCTGTTTTAAAAAAGGCGTATTTGTAATGATTTTTTTAATACAATTGTATGTTAAGACTTGTTTGTCTTTGTGATTCAATAATGTTCTAATTTCCAGTAAAAAAAACTAAATTATGTCACATTGACAGGTATTTGAATCTATCATGACTCTAACCAGGATCATAATCCAAGCTCCTAATCAAAAATACATATTCCACCTACCGGAGCAAATGATTAAAAAAACAAAAACTATATTTTGAACAGACCGAGGGTCACTGTCATCACTTTATAGTGAAATTTCCTTATGCTTAATCTCATGAAAAGCTTTGTGATCAGAAAAAAGATTTTAAAAAGGCAAGCTATGACTGAACATTACTCCAATCATGACTCAGTTTGGCAGTTACACATAGGTATAAACATAATCTCCATCAGAATTGTGTTTGATAAAGTCAGATTTGATGCCCAATGAATAATGCTTCCAGTTTTTGAGAGGAATTCTGGAAAAATCACACTCACAGTTGGATGTAAACAGGTTCATACGGGACTGTGCAAAAGTACACAAGAACAAGAACAAGCTGCGATCACCTCAATGGAGCATTGCAAACAGCCGTCTAGTCTTGCACTCCTCACTGCGGATTAATGAAAACAGAGTAAACCTTCAAATGACCAACATCCACTAAAACGGAGGTAAATACTGCAATCATATTAGCTACTTCCATCTGAAATCAAATCAAGGATTTTACTCGGAATTCATTTCAGAACTGTAAAAGAATTAGTCAATGGCTATTCATGTTATTCTAGGAAATCAAGATGTAAAGGTCATCTATTTATCTTTGTAAAGTATATTACACCAAGAGCATGCCTTTACCGTGCAGATCGCATGTTTTGGATTGTAGCTAAGATGACGCTAGCAAGGTTGGCATGCTCTGCTCTGGAACATGCCGCCGACTCTCGATCGCTTGTGCTCGATCCAGACGGTGCTTTGCTGTTCATGTCTGATTACTATGGTCATTTCTGTGCTTGTTTATAAAAAAATATTTCTTTGAAGCTATACAGATCCATGTCACAACACAGAAAAGAGGAATTGCAATATCAGATTCTAATTGCACTTTATAAAATTCAAATAGTCCTTTCCTTAGAAGCACTGATAAATGAAAAAACCCCACAGGATCAGAGCTTTCAAAAAATGTCTATGTAGGGCAAGTCGAATAGAAAACTTGACAGTGCTGAAACACACGGATGATATGTCTTGAAAAAAATGCATCACAAACACGCTCACACAAATACACACACTACAGTATTTTTACACCCCCATACCCACGCGCACCAACATGCCACCGCCTGCCACTCCCGTACAAGACGTCCATCGCTTGCTCACTGCTGTCCTAAAGGAAGGATGGACGAAGTTTGGGGGGGAAGTTTGGCACTGGAGGTGGAGCAAGAGGAAGAGCACGAGGAGGAGGAGCACGAGCAGAATGCAGCGTCCTGATTGGAGGTGACTGCAGAGACTGTGGCAGCAGTTATGCTGGTAGCGAGGGGCAGAGGGGGTGCTGTCGCAGCCACTGGGACTTGTGGGTGCATGGGCGAAGGGTTGTACTGTAGCGGTTGATGGGACAGAGGAACCAGGGGAAACTGTGTCGCAGGCAGCTGTGTTTGTCCAGCCATGCTGCTATAGGGGGAAGAGGCCACTGTGGACACACCGACTGATGAGGGGGCACTCAGAGGGACCCCCGGAAACCAACCAGAAGAAGCAGTTGTCTGCAAGATAGACATTTACACATCCACACGTCAATCTTTAGCAGCACAAATGATTAATATGGAAGAATTAAAATAGATGGTATTATCTACATTTGATCTAAATAAGGAAAACAACATCGCTGTACAGTAATGTCTTTAACTTTTTCTTTTCCACTTACAAACAGTACCACTTTCTCTTTTCAATGAAACTGGCAAATTATGTGTACTAAAATATTATTTGAAAAACAACCCATCTCCAACACTTGTGCTACTTATTTTTATTATTATAACATTCAAATTCCATGATTACTCCAGGACAAAAAATATTGAAATGTGTATTGGTACATGTTCAATAAAAAAAATGCTTAATGTTAGAGTTGAACCATTTAAGAAAATAATTGATTTGTGATTATTTTTTCCAAAGCTGTTTTCTGTTTTGTTTTAGAACAGAAAGTCTTAGAACAATAAGTGCTTTAATTAAACCCACACATATATATTGACGTCACAAGAGCGGTCACGTGTGCGTGCGTGTGTCCACAGTCAAGGTATGCTGTATAGAATAAAAAATTCAGATTAGTATAAAACAATATTAAAATTTGAAGTAATAAATGTGGTGTTGAACAATGTAATGTAAATAAATAAATGTTCTCCTACTCAGTGGTGTTGCCTGCCTTGACACTTGCAAAATTATGGAGTCAACAGAGGCCTATATAATAAGATTTTATCTCAGACTATCTAGAAGGGGGGACATCACTACACTCACACAGTTGAAGACCTCACATGGTTTAAAGACCTAAAGTTTCTTCCCAAAAATGAAAGGAATGAGCCTTCGCTCAGAGTCCTGGATAACAAGAGTCTAAAGACATCACAAACTTACAGCCACCAATGAAAAGAAGTTAATTTGGAGGATATTGGTGGTATACTGCAGGTATGTTGTTTACATGACAAAATCTGTGTTGCAAGATAATACAGTTTTCAATTCAATAAACAATCTTATTTCGATTTTAAATAGTTTATTTTTCTTCAGTTTCAAAATTGTTCTATTAATGAGTTATTTTTTTAATCGATCAACAGCACTAATATATATATATATATATATATATATATATATATATATATATATATATATATATATATATTACCAATTAACCAAAATGACAGTAGTCTGATGATTATTGATATGTATATTAATGTTTACCCCATGGTTTACATGCATAAAAGTAGGAAGTAACAAATCAAAAAACTAATCTGTACATTAAAGACAACATTTTAAGAATAAGTTTATATTTATTCCTGTTGTACTCCTTTACAAACTGTTTTTACCATATAATAGCAGTTTTGGAGATTTGAAAATAGCATTTATTTAAATTTCAATTTAATTGCAAATGCAATTAATTGTTCAGTAATATTAATTAGATTCATCAATATACAGTTAGAGTACAACAGTAATTTTGAACAGGCAAGTGAGGTAAAGTCAGATCTCAACAAACTTATCCTCTTCCTACCCTAGCTCTTGAACTTTCAACGATTCAGATCAGTTTCACATATTTAAAGATTGTAAAGCAAATGCCCACAATTTAATTTCACAGAGATTTCTAAAATGATTTCTCAAACTGTTCATTCTTCATTTTCATCACTTTTTAATAATGTGTGGAGATTTTTTTTCTATATTTGAGGCTTACTACTTTACAATGACTAAACCTGTATTAGAAAACATTATAACCAGTGCAGGTTCTTCTGCACAGACATTAAAACTGTTTCAAAGGTGTTTTACCTCGGCGGTCTGACTCCATCCTCCCAGTTCCTGCGCCTGTTGAATCTGTTTGATTTGATTCAGCGAAGGCTTGGGCGGAACAGGGCAAACTGCTTCTTTTGACCACTCATCAACAAGTTTATGCAGCTTGTCTGTAAATGTGCTATTTCTATTTGCAGAACCCTGAGCCGAGGGACTTAGGTCTGAAAACAAAGACAAACAGCATTAAGAGTGTTTAAATAAAACAATGTTAATTGAAAAGAACAGTAGCTATTTGTTAGAAAAAATCTGACGAAAACGAAATCCTCTTTTACTTTGATACCTCTATTAGCAACTTGTGATGAAGTTTTGCATAAGGAGTGAAGCCTGCTTTGCTCACCACCAGAATAACTGCTTGACTGTTGTAGACCCCCTGAGTGTTTTAAAAAGCAGAAAACAAAACCACTGTAGTAAAAAAATCTACTTGTGAAAACAGCTGTCAGTGCCATCTATCTGTTTAGTGTGACACTACCTTGATGGGCGACCCCGTTATTGTCCATGTGAGAGTGCGGTCGCGGTCGAAGCTTGGGTTTGGCAGGTCGGGGTCTGCGTGGGGAAATTGCGAGAGGTGCGCTGGGCAGAGGAGAGCAGCGTGGAAGTGCCATGGAAAGAGGCTGCCGGGGATCCTTCAGAGACCGGAGCTGCCTGTACAAATCCTGCAGCTCCCGGTTCTGCTGGGCCTGCAGGGAAACAACCTCTTTCATGTGTCTGCAGAGACAGAAACAAGGGTCAGCACAAACATTTAGAGCCACAAAATTTTTTTACATGAAACTTTTCTCACTTCTCTCTGAGCTTGTGGAGTTCCCTCCTCAAATCTTCATCCTCCACTTCACTCTCATCATCCGTGCTGACCAGAGGAGAGTGAAGGTGGCATTTTGTTGCATGGCTGGGTGCTGAAGCTCTTCTCTCTTCTTTCTCTCCATCTTTTCCTCTACTTTTCCTTCTCTCTCGCTCTAGGTCTGGTGACACCGGGGAGCTATCAGTCAAATGCTCCTGTTTATAATCAGCTTGGGTGACTGAGAACCGTCCAACTTTTTTAGTTTGGCTTGAGGCGGGCTCCTGCGGTGGAAGGCTCTCAGCAGATTGAGACACTGGAACAACCTGAGAAACAAAGGTGAAGGTGGTGTTCTTTATCCTTTACAAAATTTACTGCATACGCAAGAGAAGACTGAGGGGAAAAGGTAGAAGAATAAATCTATTGTCCTTTGTGCATAAACTCTTAAATGAATGTTTTATTCATATAATAAGACATTTTATTGTTTAAAATACAGTTTACCAGAATTTTAAATTGCATTTAAACTCGCTGGCATTTCAAGAAATATCATATGTATCCTTTTTTTCACAACACCTTCTCACGGCATTTCTGCAGGTTTCATAAGGTCAAACTTAGTGAAGTTCCATGAAAGCAATTTCAGAAGAAGCGTTCATATAATTAGCAATCAATCGACGGGTGTTTTCAATCTTTCTATCCACTCCCAAAGATATAAAACTGTAACCACCTCACTTCCAATTTGGTGATTCAAAACAAACTATTTTCTCAAACTATGTCTCTGCTAAGAATCACTTCTGTTTTTGAGAATATCCAAAAGATTTCTCAAACTCTGGCAAACTCGAACTACGACTTTTATTTTTTTGAGCATTTGTGTACATTTTCTCAGACATTTTTCAGCCAGCTTAACAATAATTTAACAATAATTTCTTTATTACATTTAGGAGCATTTTCTACATTTTTGGCCAAACCCAAGCAACAAAACATACATGTCTGATGACTTTTAAATGGACATTAGAACAATAAGACCTGTTTAAGACATTGAATTTAAGACTTTTTAAGTCCTAAACTCTTACATTTTAGACTATTTAAGATCCTGCAGAACCTCTTTAGGAGTTTTCAAGTATTTACCGTTATTACTTCCTGAAAAATAATCTTATAATGCAAAAAAATGTGAAAAGCGATACCTGAAAACGACCTCTTTGTGAGCAAGGCTGTGCAGTTGTAGTTGTTGTACTAGATGACATCTCCTCATCCTTCATCTCCAGGCTCAAGTTCCCATCTTTGTAGATGAAATTAAAATATACAACAAAACGACAACAGAAAATATGGAGGAAAACAAAATAAGTACACACATGGGCCAAAAAAGAGACAAACACACAAAGACAGGGAGAGCATTATTAACTACAGCACACAATTTTCTCTCATTCACAAGCAAGTTAACATGAAAAGTTGGCAAATTACAATCGGTCTATGGGTATGAATATGTGCATGATTACCTGAGTAAGTGCTGAGTGTAATGGGGAATGGGTGAAAGAAAAAAAGTGGTGGCGAGCATATTTTACAAGTGATACAATTAGTTACAAACTAATGTGCCCCCATCCATCCACACTCACACATCTGCATCCATCAGTTAGACTCAAATATCACAGAGCCAAAGTGATGCCAGTCAGCAGGCAGGAATAATGTAAATCTACAGCCGAGAGTGATGACTGTTTAGGTGGTGATGAAAACAGAAGGCCTTACATTACTAAAAGCTTTATAAAAAAAAAAAGTTATAAAAAAATAAAATTCCCCATTGGAGGTCGACACTTAATGTTAAAGCTATGTTTGGAATGGAATACTAACTTGTTTCTATTTCTTATACCTGGCCTATTTTTTTTATCTAAATTAATTGTAGAGATTAAATGCATATGACAAGCAATGGTACTACATATAGCTATTGGGAAACTGTATTCGTGCACAAAAACACTATTAAGAGGAGTCATAAAATGAAAGTTGGTCCAGGCATACTTCATGTGTGCAAGCCAACATGGATACATCTTCTTGTAAAGATGTGAAAATATCCAGAGAACTGACCCTTACAGTAACCAAGTGATGCCCAGGGGGGTCTGAACTGAGATTTGCAAACAAAGCAACGTCCAACTATGTCTTATTGGATGTGGCAGCCACATTGTAATTTTATTACATTAAATTTATATTAGGGCAATATCATATGTTAAAAACAAAATTGCTTCTACTTGTTACAACAGTCTCGGTTCCATAACTACACGTGATTTAATACCTCATTACATCCTGTGTGAAAGGACTCGCATTCTACAGTTGTATATTACTTGATCTCAGTTCGTTTACTTCATGTTCTATATCATTCTGTCCAATGTCTGTCTTTTTGTACTTTTTGTGTCATTCATTTTTGTTAATGAATTTAAATAAAGACATGAATAAAATGAATTATTCATGTTTTATCCATGTATGTCAAGTACAAGAAATGTTCAGTTTATGACCCCTTTAACTTCCTAACAAAACCAAACACCAACTTTTTTCTCAAGAAACAAGTAAAAAGACAATGAAGAATCAGACGGAGTGTAACAAGTGTAGAGACAGCGGGATGCTACTATTCCATTCCAAACACAGACATGCAAAAAATACAGTTTATGGAAAACAAAATATATAAAAAATGTCTACCCAGGTAGGAAAGAACAGTGTATGATCTAAACCTGCAGAAGAACTGGCAGCATAGAGCATATAGACATTGTTTAGTTAAATCACGAAGACTAGAAATTACAAGATAGTGGAGAGACTAGTTTTTGTTTTACTTTGATAAGGTCTTCCTATAATAAAGAAAAAAACTGGCCAAATACTGCAGTTCATTTAACATTAGCATAGAAGGTGAGTGACTGAATGGGTATGGGCATGAAAGTGTATAGCAACATCTAGGATCCTGCCTTTTAAATTTTTCAAGTAGAAGAAAAACATGAGCAAACTTTAGTGCACAGCCTGTGAAGGGTGTTAACCAGTGTGCTATTTCGCCAAATCAGCTGTCCTGGGCAGGGTGCAGGAAGGTGAGGGGTGCAGGCATCACAATACTGCACTGTATACGCTGAGAGTGAGGACTCAGATCCAGCTGTGATGTGCACAGGTCATTCCTCACAGAATCTCTCCTCTCGCTACACTCGTCTGTTCTTACCCCTGGGTAACTCATGCAGACAAAACAAAAGGAGACTACAACATAAATGTTAATGTAAAGCAGATCAGTTCCATTCAGTTAAAAACTCAAGACAAAAAAAGGAAATGTGATGTCACGACTTCAGCCAATGACCAATGATAACAATGAGAAAACTATTAGGATTAATAACTAATTCATTTGTATAGCAATGAGGATATTATTATCAAGCTGGGTAAGGGTCAGTTAAATTAATATAGCTATATTACGCTTAAACTAAACATTAATTTTAGGACTCTGTGGCCACCCACACCCCTCACTCGCTCTCTCGCGTGCTTCCTGCAGTCGCTACCTTGCTGGACTCTGGGCTTCTTGAACAAGCTGGTGGAGTGGCGCAGTTTGCACGCCCAGCTTTTGAATTTGCGAGTCCAGGATTTCTTGCTAACAGGATTTCTGATACTAGGACATGTCAGGTTTAGGCCAAAATATCCACCTCCTTCACTGTGCTTCTGGGGTCCTGGCCACGATGGGTCGGGCGGCTGAGAAGAGGAAGGCAACAGAACATCTCCAGGTGAGCAGCTTTCTGAGAGGGGAAGGGGAGCCTGGACATAACACGTGAACATGTGGAGGGAAACAAGCTTAAAGAGAGCAGTTGGAAGGTTGCAACATTAAAAAACAATTTGATGAATTTTTTTTTACCAAGGAACTAGCTGTATTGCGTCACACAGACTATTTGTGATTATGGAGGAATAAACAACAAGGAACTATGCTAAAAGTGCTAAAAACAACTTAAAATATGCTACAATAATCCTGATCTAGGCCAGCATCATCACTACCAAAAGCTTTGGTAGTTTATAAAAAAAAAAACACAAGTATCGTAAGCCAACTTTGTACATTTTTGGATATGCGTACATTCAAACGTGTGCACACATATATATCTATATATATATATATATTTTTTTTTTTTTTCTATTTATAACTAGTTTGAACTAGTTACAACATAAAGTATTGTTTTCGGGCATTGAAACTGGGTCATTTTTTCCTGAGGTCAAGTAACAACTCAGGAAAATCACCCCTGGCCATGAGGAGACATTAAATAATTTACTGTTCAGTTAATCGTTTACAAACACAGAGAAAAATATTCTTGGAAGACTTCAACAAAACATTGCGCTAATCCTCCTACTCTGCAACAGTTATGGAATTAATACAGTAAATTAGCATATTCGTAAAAATATAGACATTTAAGATTATTTTTCAGACCAGTGTACTTACAAAAATGCACATATTAGAAAGAAACAGAGTAGAAAAATCGCTTTAAGTTGATTTGGGCAAAGGCGTCTACCAAATGCATAAATGTAAACGTAAACATTTTATTAATTCACTCCTTAGATGCTGTGACAGCGTTGTGTCAAGAAAAGTTGCTTCACATACATGTATTCACTCAAACATATACTACATAAGACACTTAATATGTAAAACAGATAAAAAAATAGCTAGTGATTAAAAGGTTCATCCAGCACGCAGGTTGGGAGCAAGTTCTTTGCTAATGTATTGATTGGCGCAGAGAGAGAGGCTCCACTCACTGACTCACTGGTCGTGTTTCTGCTCTGTAGAGTTTTGCTCCAGTTCTGAGTTACAAGATGTCGTCTGATCTCCAGGGCCTCAGAGACCATTTAGTACGTCATATGTGACGTGCATTTTCAGGTAGAATTATTTTCTGTTAGACACTATTTTAGCGGTGTGTGCCAAGTTTGCTTAATGTAACAATTTTCCAGTTAGTGTAGTTTAGAGCTTATCTAGACCCCTTTTCTGTTATTTAGATACTTTAAAATTTGGGGAGGGCACTATTCATCCTTTATTTAGTTTATGTTTAATTTTACCTGGTGTCCCTTAGTCTCTGTCTCTGGGGAGTGTAGTTGATTTCGCTTGCACATTGTTTGAACAATTTGTTTTAGTGTTGTGTTATTGTAAATAAAGCACACTTTGTTTTGGAAATGCTATTCTTTGTGTCCTGTTTTTTCCAGTTTTCATTTATATTCTTCAACCTATTTGTTCCACCCTGACCCTAGTTGCCATCACCATTTTAGGATCATAATAGATCATTTGAAACAAGTACCACATTTTCTGTAATTTCAGCAGCTCCAGACACATGAACTTAAAAGCCAATCTCATTAGTATATTAAGTTAAAACATATTTCGTAAAGCCCCCAAAATTGTGGAGACATTTTTTTCTTTAGGACTGGCGTTAACGTTCACATCACTACTATTTGTAAAGTTACAGAGTGCAAAACACAGACAGAAAACCATTAGGTATATAGAGTCATTCATAATAAAAGTGATACATTCACAAATTGTGTAAAAAAGCTTGTGAGATATGTGCTTTCCACTTACGCTTACTGATTGATCACTTGTTGGATCCCGTGAATGGGAAAGGAGCGAGCATGGAGGTGATGTGGTGGAGGCAGGCTGCCGTTGGACAGCAGATGGGATTGTCTCCTCCTCGCCGACTCGATCCCGTTCCCCATCATGAGAGATGGAGGAAGAGCGAGAGGTGGTAGAGGAGGTGGTGGAAGAGGTGGAGCGAGGGGAGGTGTCTGAGGACGTGGCATTAGGAAGAGAAAATGTGTAGGGAATCTCTGAAGACTCGTCAACTGTGTTGGTGGCTCCAGTTGTTCCGGAATTGGGGGCCAGAGTTGATCCACCTGTGGAAGCACTTCCTTGGCCTGCACTGGCGTGCTCCTGATAAAGCAAAGTCCTCAGTTTCTCATCTAAAGTTTTGATTCGGTTGTCCACAAATTCAATTTTGGGTGGGCCTTCGCTGTCTGACTCGGCTACAGAGGAGGGCTGTGCAGGTGAGGGAGTGAATGTGTGAGAAAACGCAGGGAGAGCCGTTTCAGAGAGCTGTAGGGGTGGAAGAGTAGCATCTGAAGGGTGGTAGCATGGCACGTAGTTGCTAACTGTATCTTCGCCTGTAGATACATCAGACTCCGATTGCTGGAAAGACACTTGCTTCTTTGCTCTGGTTTTTACCGTTGATGTTGGATCATGTGGTACCTGCTGATTGAACATCTGTGCTTGCTCAGAAGCACCCTGCTGAGGGATCACAGGCAGACACTGTACCTGTTGGGGATTCTGGTTCTGTATGGCATGTTGCGGAAGCATGTTTAGCATTGTTGAGGTCAATGAGGTCTCTTGAGTGGTAACATGCTGTTCGGTTGAATGAGGCTGGATCTGGTCTGCACTGGCTGTTTGCTGCAATTTTTCTACTGTTGCTTGTTGAGGGGCCTGCTGACTAGAAAGAGGCAATGGAGCCATTTCTTTTGCTAGTGCTTGCGGGGGTGTTTCTGACTCATTTTTAGGTAGCTGTTGAGTATCCTGGAGTACAGCTCTGGGTGTTATCTGTGATTTCACAGTCTGTTCTGTTGCTACCATTGAAGTTTGTGGAGTTGTATCTGCCAACCGAGAGGGTGCAATAAGACATTGCAAGTGTTGAGAGGGGTCAACCAATGATGTTGGAGGTGTCCCATAACCCTGTGTGTTAGAGAGGGGCTGCTCACCAGCAACTCCTTGGTCTCTAATGGAGCCAGGAGCTGAAGACGGGACAGAGGAGGTGGAGGCAGTGAGGGCAATTGGATCTGTCGTAATGCTAGCAGGGGAGACCAGGTCAGGAGGTGTTGAGTCTTTTTGGGCAGCAATGGCTGAGGCTGACATGGAGGCGGGGGCTGATACAGTAGAAAAAGGGGGTGAGGAAGCAGACAGTGAAGAACTTGGGGAAGATGCCATTCCCGCAAAAGACTCGGAACGTTGATGACTCTCGTGGTCTGTTAAAATAGATATGAAACACATTATATTGAAGCCTGCATGTCTCATATTTTTATCTATTTATTTTACCTTTCTCTGTTTCTACTGCTTTGGGGACTCTGTCTTCTCCCACTGGAGGAGGAGTGGAAGCCCCCTGATTGCTGAGTGGGTCACGATGACGAATAGTCTGGTTAATAAAGAACCTCCAGCGACCCACAGGAGAGGACTGAGGCGCTGAATCCACTACAAATGTAGAACATAGAACCAATAAAAATGTATTTGTGGATTAATGTTTCTGAATCTTAATCTAAGATTTTTGTTAATTTAATGTCAAGTTTAAAAGTGTATCACTCACTTGTTGAACTAGATGGTGTGCTGACTTGTAGTTGTTCCAACGACCCAGTCTGATGTTTATAAATAAATTGATTAAAAAAACTGGAACAAGTTGAAGCTTTAACAATGACTTTTAGGATGACTTGCACATCCTTGACTTTTAGGATGACATGTCATGACACAATTTGCACATCCTTTGTTTCTAATAGTTATCAGTTTTAAACTTGTTTTCATAAACATTAAACAACCTTTGGAAAACTTGTGTGATGAAAAAGAAATGAGAAAAAAAATCAAATCATGAAATCATGAAATCATGAAATAGGATACCTGTGACTGAGTGCTTAGTATTTCTGGCGCTTTCTTAACAATAGCTCTCAGCTCCTCAACAAATTTCTCCTTTTCATGATCGAGAACAAAATCCTCCTCTACCTAAAAAACAAAACATGATTTGAAAAGGTATTGAGGAAAAAAACACACATATTATTCTTAGTTTCTGCTCAAATATTTCACCATGTAATCTGCAATATCTTCCGGTGCATCTCCCTCAATGTCAAACTTGAATGTGACCATCTTGTTGCTGTGTGTCTCCAACTGACACTCAACCATGTTGTCACCTGTCCCTGAGACCTGTGAAGTAATGGACGTAATGATATGAGAAGTTCTCATTGCATCAAAAGTGGTGAAAACAATTTATTGCAATACACAAACCTGCAACATGCAGAGCTGAAAGTGAGGTTTTTCAACTTTTTGGCAGGAGGATCTTCTCTGAGATTTTCCCTTATCTATTTTACCACTAGTCGAACACAACTGGCCATCATCTCCATTTACTGGAGTAGAGCTAGAGGAATACATTTTTTTTTATTTTTATTTTTGTACGATTTACCTTATACCACAATATTAACAAATGTGCAACTACTTACCCGTCTCTGCTAGCAGGCTGAACTGGGTTCTCCTGTCAAGCGATAAAAAAAAGACAAAACACACAGGAACCACCACAAACCAACACAGAAACAAAAAGAAATAAAAAGTAGTTATGTAATAACTCTTGCAAAATAAAGTAAAATGACAAATGATTTTATAATAATTTATCAAATTTAATTTCAAAACATAATGAGAAACAAATAATATTTTTAGGAGAGAATGCTATGATGACGAGACAATATAAAAAAGCTTTTTGTGAGTTTAAGTAACATCCAGCAGGTATAGCATCTAAATGATATTTATTAAACTTTAAAGAATAAGTCTCATTTCAAAACTTGATTAGTGTAAAATGCCCAGCTTTACCATGTTTACAAAATGAATATATCTTATTTAATATATCTATATTAATGCATCTAAAAGTAATCTAGGGTGATTCTGTACCTGAGCAATGCCCAGCAATGCAGCTTCAATTTCTGTCAGTGAGGTGATGAGTAGCACAGAGCCGTTAGATTCATGGGACTTTGTAGTAGGAGGGGAAGCAGCGACCGAGTCAACAGGCCTTGGCCGGGTTAGCTGTGGTTCTGTTGGACTAGGAATGTGTGAAACTGGTATGTTTGGCTGGAGAGTGGGCTGAATGGGAGAATGAGTGAGACTTGGTGCAATCTGTGATGGTATAAATGAAGCTTGTGGGTAGGGAGGTTGCTCAATAGCTCCACTAACCTCTACAAGAGTCTTTCCCTGTATGTTTGAGATTACTTGTGGCTGTATGTTAGTCTGCATCTGAGTTAGCTTTTGTTGATTTTGTGGGGAACCTTGTGGCCCTGATACCACCTGACTGTACAGAGGAACTGTTCTAGCTTGAGTTTGGGGTACAATGTGTAATGGAAGAATCTGTTGGAGAACTGGTTGCGGCTGACAGGGTTGTTGGTGGACATCTTGTTGTAGGGCAGTGGTGGCTGGGAGAAGCTGCTGTACAGATTGAGCCTGATGTTGATGATGAAGGGGCTGCTGTTGCTGCACACGATGAACTGGAGGGAGCTGCTGCTCAAACTGTTGGGTAGCCTGAGGTTGCACTGGAGACAGAGGCTGCAACGCGGTTGGTATGGAGGCAACACTGACAGCAGGTTGTTGAGCTTGCATGACTTGGGGAGCTTGAGTCTGCATTTGGGATTGTGTAGTCTGCTGTAAATAGCACTGTGCTGAGGAACTAGTCACCGGATTGATTGTAGGCGTAAGTGATACAGGAGACAGCACAGATTGTTGATATTGCTGTAAAGGTGGATGCTGTTTCAAAGGGGTTGTGAGGTCAAGCTGAACAGGCTGGATGCTTTGTGGGACAGGTGCTTGAGCATAAGGTGTGGATATGAGCGTTGAAGCAGCTGGTAGGGAAGCCTGGACAAGCTGTGCAGGAGCAGATGACCCAACTGCTACTTGACACTGGAGAGAAGCTGCAGCTTGAGGTTGTAATATTTGAGACTGTGGCGGAAGTGTTTGACCTTGGGAGACTATCTGTGTTGGAGATGATACAAAAGAATGAAGAAGTTGTGCTGTAGGAACTTGTGTGGGAGATGTGATTTGTTGGGTAGGTTGTGGAACTTGGAGCTGACCTAACTGGACATGACTTCCGATCGATTGGTGCGCAGATTGAGTTTGAGTTTGTAGTGGAATCTGTCCATAAATTGTAGGCTCCCATTGGCTTTGAATTTGTACTTGTCCCGAAGGTTGAGCCGACATCTGAGAAGGTACTTGCTGCTGAAGGAGAATTGGGGTTTGAACCTGATTGTTGATTTGAGTAGAAGGTCCCGCTTGAACAAGAGTTGGAACTTGTAACTCTACGAGAGAAGGTCGGTTCGGTGCTTGGGAAAGAATGGCTTTTTGCTGTTGAGTCAACATCTGTTGCTGCTCAGTTTGTAGTGTAAGTATTTGCTGAGATTGCTGTACTTGACTAACATGTTGCACAATCTCTGGAGGGTGTGTTTTCGCCAGGGTTGCTTGCCCATTGCGCTCCACCAGGGCTGTTTGTTGCTCCAAATGCTGCTGTTGTAGTAAAACTTGCTGCAGTTGTTTCTCCGCTTCTATAGCTTGTTGCCGCTTCAACTCAACATGTTGCTGCATTAGAAGTTGTTGTTGCATTTGTGACTCTCTCTGTAGCAGCAATGTCTGCTGCTGCTCGGCCTGCTGAAACATCTGCTGCTGCAATTGATGATCTGCTGCCTTCTGCAGTTGCGGCTGCTGCTGGAGCAGTAAAGTTTGTTGCTGTTCGATTTGTTGCTGCTGTTGTAGCTGTAGCAGGACTTTCTGCTCCAATTGTTGCTGCTGCTGAATGAGTGCTTGCTGTTGCTGCTGCTGAATGAGTGCTTGCTGTTGCTCTAGCTGCTGCTGATTAAACAAAGCCTGCTGCTGCTGCTCCAGTTGTTGATGTAGAAGAGCTTGTTGCTGGTTTAGCTGAAGTTGCTGCTGCAGTAAAGCTTGTTGTTCCAACTGTTGTTGTTGCAGAACAGCCTGCTGCTGTTCAAGTTGCTGCTGCTGCAATAATGCCTGCTTTTGCTCCAGCTGCTGCTGTTGAAACAAAGCCTGTTGTCGCTGCTGTTCCACCTGTTGTTGTAGAATGGCTTTTTGCTGCTGTTCTATTTGTTTTTGCTGCTGTAACACTTGCTGTTGTTGCTCAATCTGTTGCTTCACTGCCATGTTTTGTTGCTGCAACGAAATTTGTTGTTGCTCAGTTTGATTTTGCTCTGTTGGAATGTAAACTTGATGCTGCTCCAGCTGATTTTGCAAAGCAGCTTTCTGTTGCTGTTCAATCTGTTGTCTAATCAAAAGCTGCTGTTGCTGCTCCATCATTGGTATGGAGTGCTGCACTGTCTGAAGTACTGGTTGTTGTTGAACCATTGTCTTTATAATGGTTGGTTCTTGGGATTCAGGCATTTGTTGCACATAACCTTGCTGTGTTTGTTGTTGCTGAGTCTGAAGTTGATGTGGTTCCACTGAGGGCTGTTTCACTGATGACTGTGGCTGCTGAAGTTGCGGTTGCATCCCAACCTGTTGGGATTTGCATAGAGGTTGCTGTATGTACACCTGCTGCTGGAGTTCACTTTGATGTGTGTTGATCATTGTTGACTCTGTTTGAAGTGGCATTGTAATATATCCCTGCTGTGAAGCACCGGAATTTTGTGTCTGTTCTGGAAAAACTACCTGGGTCGGTTCAATGTGTTGTGGCAACAACACTGTCTGGTGCTGCTGAATAACATTAGCTACTTTTTGTGGGGTTGGCTGCTGGATGTTGAGTGGCTGTGTTCCAGGGACTTCTGATATCACCTGACTTGTCTGAACAATAGTTGGCTGAGGCAAAACATCAGTGGGCTGAATGGGAGCAATTGTATTTTGAGTCCGCAACGGTAGCATGATGTTGCCTGCAGATGCGATTGGTTCTCCAGCTGTGATAGAGGAAGTGAGGAGAGTCATGGGAGCCTGTGGTGAAACTGGGGGGATGAATGACTGTGACTGTGCTAGGGAACTGTGTGGAGTGGAGGTGTCAGTAGGCCTGGAGTGTAACATCTGTGAGGCTGTACTATCAGCTGAGTATGGTGAAAAAGGCTGGTAGGATAACAGGTTGTGGTAATTATTTGGACAGTATGGACAAACAGGAGTGTGAGGTAAAGTAAATGATAGTAAAATGAGTGAGGGAGAGAGAGAAACACAGCAACGGCAGGCATTAGTAATCTTATTAAACAAAGGGAAACATTTGAATATGGAGATTAAACTATTCTGTGTGTATATGCATCGGTTAAACTCAAAATGTAAAGCCTATTTAGTCTTAAAAAAAGGAAAACAGGGAAATAAAAAAATCCCATTTCAACTGAAACATCAGATGACCTCTTAACTAATTATTTAACCTTTAAGACCAAGTCTCCATACAATAAATATTTACAAATATAAATGTAGCTAAAACAGTGACAAAAAATATAAAGGAAACATGAACACAAGGGAGCCAGTCACCTGAGAATATTGTTGAGGCACATTTAATGGAACCTGTGATGCCACAGTGCCTGGTTGAATGAAAGTCTGAGCCACAGGAATGTTAGGAACCCCACCACCGCTCTGCCCGATGGAAATGCCAGATAATCCACCATTCTGGCCGACAGGCACATTTGGAACCCCTCCACTCTGTCCAATAGGAAGCAGCAGGGGATGGGCCATTTCCGCTACTCCTTTAACTCCCTGAACGAAAGAAACTATTCTTATAACTTGTAACTATTCTTATGATTTTCAAACAATGACAGTATCTTGGTAGTTGGGTCAGATGATCAAGTTTGAATCAAAGTTCTATTATTTGAATAAATACATTTAGTGGATCTGTACTTACAGATGCAGTTGCAGAGTAGCTGGCTTGAGCATTACCACATGAGTTCCCTGACTCAGGTACAGAAAATACTTGGCTTTGTCCCGACACAGTGGGAACACCCGCATTCTCTGAATGCCAGAAAAAAAAAACGTTTAAATTATATTTTTAAACCCCTATTAGACAATTGTTAGGTAGAAATATCCTTTTTTGCAACAACAAAAACCCAACATGATTCTTCACCTGTATGGCCTGATTCAGTTCCTTGTAGTTGGACATGTTGATCAACTTCGGGAAGCTCCACTGGCTCTAGTAGACCTCCAGTAGCTGTTGATGCATGAGAAGTGGTGGTACAGGAAGGATGAACATAAGAAATGGAGGAACTAAGAACTGAATCACGTCGATCATCTAAATTCTGTTGCTGCTGCTGCTGCTGCTGCTGAAGAACCTGCTGTTGCCGCCGTTCGCGGGACTTTTTAATTAGAGTAACTCTGTCTCTAATGGATTTCCCCACAACCTTAGCGTCGCTCTCATGGAAAAAGCCAGATTTTACCTTTAAAAAATAATATCAATTGTTGGGAGTTAAACAGTGTATGACATAAAACAAATAGTAGATTCCACTGTGTCAAGTATTTTACATTTCTCACCATCTCCAGGGCAACTTCTTCAGCACTATCATTCTCCAGATCATAGCTGAACTCAATGGCCTCGTTATCCTTGTGCTTGCCCTTCAGTTTCTTAGGCTCTTCAACCCAGATGCGCAGAGCAAGGCAGTCTTTACTTCCTGTGTCTTCCTCTGCAAGCTCCACACGCACACCAGTATCCTCCGCAAAGAAGGCATGATTTAAAAGATCTTTCACAGAAAGCCTGAGGGTAAAAACAAAGAGTTCAGAATCATTTTCATCTCGCTTCACTTACGAGAAGAACCATCTGCTTTGCGCTTACCGCTCTAATCTGTTTTGGCGAATACAGCACTCAATGATTTCTTTTACCTCAGGGTCATTTACTTTGTCAAAACTGGCAGGCTTGATGCCCTAAACACAAACGGGACAACAGTAAAATACCAGAAATTTTGATGAAGTCTAATTCTTTTACTTTTAAAGTATAATGTATAAGTTCATTCTTTCCATTAGCGACACATTTATGCATGTCAACTTAAAAAGTGCACTTGATGAAATCATTTGTTTCAGGATCTTTAAACGTAGAGTGACTCAGGAACTTACACTTGTGACTTTGCGGTAGATCTGTGCAGCATTTTGGCATTCTGAATATGGGTACTCTGATGTAGCCATTTCAAGCATGCACATCCCAAAAGCATAGACATCCACTGACTCATCATAGTGCTCCTCGTACATCTCTGGGGCCATGAACTCTGGAGTACCTGAAAAATCAATACAACTTCAATTAGAAATTCAATACAATTTGTGCATCTGTTACTTCCTGGGGCTGCTTTAATCACAAGCAAAATGCCTTTCAGATGATTTTTTAACTTACAAAAAAATCATGCAAAACCCACCAAATCATGCAAAACCCACCAAAGTAAACAAGGTTTTCAAAGTTTGCTGACAACTTTCATCCCTATAATTAAAAAATATATTTCATATGGTTTTACTGATTAGAAAGCCTTGGTGTACATGTTAGCAGCATCAAGCATATATATTTCCTACAGATCCTGTAGTATTTGAGCTCATCAGGTTGAGTAATGCCATAAATGGTTCTTTTAAGCAAAATGAGAAAACAATGACATTAAAATAGTCAAAAACATTAAATCGTCTATCTAAAAAAACTAAGTACATTTTTGGGAAAAATTTTACTTCAGGTAAGATATTCTTACCTTTTATATAAAATTATAATCTTTATTTAATACATTTTAGTCTTTCTTAAAATTATTGTGTTATGTATGTACTCTATGATATTTATTTGAAAAAAGGAAGATAAAATTAATTTGCAAGCTAAAGTAAATTTCTATAATGATTGAATTTACATGTTCATAAACCCCTTAAGTGACAGAAAAAAATAAGAATTAAGAAACATAAGGATTTAGAAAAGACCTCCAGACAAACCAAAGCCCCGAAAATAAAATAAAGGCACAAACCTATGACACTCTTGGCAAATGATGTTCGCATGAGGGTTGCAAGGCCCAGATCTCCAATTTTTACTGATCCTGTTGTGCCCGTGATGAAAATATTGTCACACTTGAGGTCACGGTGCACAATGGGTGGCGTGCGCGTGTGTAAGAACTGGAGACCCTTCAGAATTTGCCTGCACCAGCTACGTAGAACCTTGGGTTTCATCACCTTAAATCGCTTGAGGTACCTGATAACAGACAAAAAATTTTAAATACTTAACTGAATTGCCAATTAAGCCACACCTAATATTTGCATTTAAATGCAATATTATCTCAAACAATGAAAATGGACAAGAACATGGGATATTAGTCATCACAAACAATACAAATAATAATTTTTATAACAAATAAAAAAAATGTCTCTATTTAGTGAAATTATACATACGTTTTGAGTGTTCCCGAGGTCATGAGTTCAGTCACTAGCACGATACATTTCTTGCCTCTGAGAACAGACTCCCAAGAATCATAGAAGCGCACAATGTTGGGATGCTGCAAACCTTTCAGCATTTCAGCCTCTTCTTTAAACCTTTGCTGCTCTGCTTTGGTCAGCTTTCGATCCTGAAAAACATGACGACAACCAAACACAAGGCTCATTAGTTCACATGAGATCTCTGCATCTGTGATATAGGTTTACTCCAGTAAATTAGTTTAAGAACTTAAAAATAGGAAATACAGAAGCTCTCAAACAAAGACCTACAATGTCTTTCATTCAAATGACTGCATAATTAGGAAAAACTCAGTTGAAGTAGTCTTTGTTTCAATGAAGAAATTTTTTAAATATCTGAGCATTAAAAATGGTTTTGAACGGTCCATAAATCATGTTAATGATCAAGTCATAAATATGAAAAACTACAGTGTGACGTGAAACAAATGTGATTTAAATGAATACAGCAAATCTCTCATTAATGATACTGAACGACCTTGTTAATTATGAATGGAATGTACGCATACCATGAGGGTACAGGCACAGCACACTTCCAACCACTTGCTGCCGAGAGAAAGTGAATTCTGCTCTAAAAAATGTGCTGCGAGAGAGGAATGTTCAAAGCTTTGTAGCCATTCAGTTATACTGCAGGAATGTAACCCTCCCAATTATGCTACGTCGTGTCATTCATCAGCGAATCTGACATCTTTGGTGTTTACAATGCACTACAGTGGCAGGAGGGGGTGAAAAGAGATAATTTTGGAGGTGTGTACAACACCAAAATGCTTGATTCAACAGACACCCTAAGGTAAAATACAATCCTACAGCCACCAGGTGGTGCTGACAAAAAAAAAGAGAAGAATGACAGGGAGGCAACACCCAGCAGTAGCTTCAAACAAGAAAATAGCAAATCACATTTTAGCTAGAGCACCACCATGATCAGATTGACCCAGTGTGGCGGATGTTTATTAAATCCCGTCACTGGCACAGCAGGGAATGCACAATCCTGCCAACGCTGGCAAGTGCACACTGGTGAAACTGCTCTCAGATTTGCATGCAACACATTGATGAGTTTTACTCACCCTCTGTATTCCACTGAAAGGGAACAGACAGAGACATGTGTCTCTTGTACTTTATGATGTATAAAAACAAAAATTCACCAGCTTTCGAATATTCAACTCATTCTTTTGTCTAACACAAAGCAGATATTTGGAAAAAATCCAAAATATATATAACTTCTCTCGGTTCCTATAAGCTGGACGGTTGTTTTTTTTTTTCAAAATGCAAAACAAACAAGTATTGACATTTCTTGAGCCCTAGGCTTTGATTATTTCATCCATGTAGGTCACACAGACTAACAATCAAACGTGTCTAGGACAAAGGTCAAAGCAAAAACAAGCAGTTCCGAATTACACCGCCAAAGTCAACTCACTGGGAGACTATAATCATAATTTTATTTTTGTGCAGGAGAAATTGTGATGGCTTGCAACAGGGTTCAATCCATGTGACTGTTTGCAAACAATCAAATTTGCCATGTACTGTAATGAGGTTTCCCTCTCGTTAAACGTCCATCTGTAACCTGTAAATCATGTCTCTCTCTTTCTGCTTTGGCCTTCTCTCCCAAGCTATCAAATACCCAGAGGAAGTATATTCTGAGGAAACTGAGGCCCCTTGTTTTCTTTTCCTTCTTTCTATGCTAGTAAGTTACAGACTCATGACCACAGAACTTTCATGAGAGCTGCACAATGCAAACATTTCTCGTTCACTGCATTCTTTGCATACTTTACAATGTGGGTTAAAAACACACACACATACATTTACCCATTCACTGAAAAGATGCATAACATCTGGCAAAAACGTTGAATTCATCTAGTCATTCTTGGTTAAAATTAATCCTAAGTATTAATAAAAACTATGTTTTACAGAACAAATTTCATTCAAGTTCTTTTTTTTGAGTCTAGAAAAAAATATTTAAATACCTCTCTCATCAACTGGTAATAATTAACAGGAAACAAGTTATAGTAATATAACTCTTGCACAAAGATAAGAAAAACTAAAATCATTAAAACAAAACTTTCTGCATGATATTAATAAAATACAGCATCTTAATTCTCTTTTTGTCTTCTTTGACCAAACTAAAGTAAGCCATGTTTCTATATGAATAATATATAAGAATATGAATAAGAATTTATATACAAGTTTCTGAGCCTGTTTACAAATCCACTATTGATCCTCTAAATACAAGTGAAAATAACCAAATTTAACTGTTTAGTCAAATTACACAGCATTTTCACAGTGTTCTCAAAGTTGGTTGGACATTCAGGGCATCCATAATTGATTTCAATGTTAGCAGTAGATTGACCACTTCACATATGGCTTCATTTACCATTCTTGCAAACCTTAATCTAGCAGCCCACTTATCTTTAGCATTGGCGCAAGCTTTTTCAATAGCCAGCATTATTAATAATTAATTTAAATAGTGATGAATTTGAGGATCGATCTAAAAGCATATAGAGAAGCATCATGAGGCGTCACTGAATTGATTTTCAAACCTTCGGTTAGAAGTACAGATTATTCACTATTGTTTCTGACTTAAAGCAAAGGTAGTTTGAAAAATGTTTCCTTAAATCTACATGCATCTACAACCCCATTCACAGTACTACTATGAAAAATCATCTCATTCCTTGGACTTTGACCACTGATTTCCACCACTACAAGTTTTCTCTGAGTGGACAAATGCTTCCTGTTTTGTGGTGAATCAACATATTCTGCTGAGCTCTGCATTAAGTGACTCGAAGCTTGAGTGTCTCTTTTCTCAGAGTGTGCATATGAATGCAATCTTGGTGGAATGCTGAGTTAGTGTCTAATCTTGTAACATAAAGTGGCTACCGTGCCTGTTTAATGCTAAAAGGGATATCAGTGCTCTATTTCACACAAGCTGATTATATGTTTTTAGGGTTTTTATGAAATGTCTGCAACTTTTAATAAAACGGCTAACAGTTTCAGTCATCTCTCGGAAAAATACAGCAAGCATTTTCTCACCTGTCATATTATTATTAGAATTAACCTTAATTGGATCTTCAAAGAGCAGATTTTGATGATGATTGCTACGGAGTTAATGGTTTAGCTTTAACCAGTAGCCCATCACTTGCTCTACTTGTTTTTTTGATGTGAAAGAGACCCCTGCTTCTTTGGCCTATTGATTTTATGCCATTGCAGTTATCCAAGAATTGGAGTAAACTCTACTAGCTTGGTCTTAGCTACAACCAATCATAGCCCGTGCATTTTTTTCTGACATATTGAAATGTCTCTGGATTCTGTATGAAACATTCAACTTCACTAATAACTCTTGCAATTTCTGTTTTTACATTTACTGTATTGCAACTAAGAAAATAGTCAAGTAGTATTAATAGTAATTAGAAGAAAGGGATTTTATGAATAATAACTTCTTCATCCAAATGTTTAAAAGTAGCAGGTGTCCATGAGCTTTTTTTTAAAGGGGGTGGGGGAGAGGGGGTTGTACATAAACTTTCTTGTTGTTTTTTTTTATTTTTGTTTTGTTTTTATCAGAAGTAATCCAAATCGCAGGTAATCTTAAGCCTACTACCTGAATAAAGACTGTTTAAAAGATCTTAGACATTTTATAACAATTAAAAGAATAAATCAATTCTGTCTAAAAAATAAGATCATTTTTTAATGCTATATGACAAGCAGCATAAATAAGTGCAGTAACAAAACATGGCTCAAACTGATTGGATAACTTATAGTTTCAAATGTTGAAAAATGTCCGGCTCTGTTTGAACTGAGTTTGTTCAGCCAACATACGACGATAGGGTAAACAAACTGAACAGTCATAGAAAAAGAAACACTTCTTGAACAGTCACTTGTTCAGGCTGAAAAAAAAACACCCACAAAATTTTGTGACTGTATAGATAAAACACAATTAAAGGCTTTTACATCACACCATCTAACAGATAAATGGATTTATGCTAGGCCATCCATGTTCTCTAATCTAACTCAATTCTCTGATCCCTAAAGACATGTAATGAGATCATGACTACCACCTTTTTATTACTGCGCAAGTCGATACGCCTTTTGGGCTTAACAGCAGTGGAGAGGAAAGGGAGGATTATCAGCTCATATTACCAACGCACTCACTGTAATACAGTAGCATGGCAAAAGCAACATAATACCCACTTGATCGATGCACTGTAATGAAGACGCACATCTGTCATTAGATTAATGTGAGTGAGTGTGTATTCTTCAGTCAACACTAAAGAGACACAGAACATTTAAATGAGAAATTATCTCATTTGTAAGATTGTAGACTTCCAGTCAAGACCAAAATTTAAACCTTTCATCTAGTGCAAGGAATGACAGACAACAAAAAGAGAGGAAAATTAAATAAATGCCTCAACCAATGAGAATTGGTCCATTTATGGTGAAAGCACATTTAGAAAAAAAATCGTTCAAAAAAAAAAAAAAAAGGAAATATGAACAAATCTACAAATAAAAAGTCAGTATTTACCGAAATGTTTCAGATAGAAAATGACACATAGTTTACACCATTTGATTGCTTGGATTGTTCTACTGGCTAAACATTTTTACAAATATTTAATTGGTAAACCTTTATGAAGCAATCACTTTGTATAAAACATGTCAGATCTACTTTTAAAACCTATTTTTAAATTAGAGTGTTCCCAAAATCTAAAATGGGGCCATGTAATCGTCTACGGTACAAAATGTATACATCAGTTTGTGCAATCTGCATGAACAGTGAGGACACTGAACTTTTGTACAGAGATTAGAGATTCTGTATGTACGTATTAGAGGCATATTGGAATAATACAGGTCTGACATAAATGTGACCACAGCTGAAGGGGTGAAACATTCAGCATTCATGGTGCATTACTCTGCATTATTACAGTTCAGTCTGGGACACAGACGAATTGAGCAACTCAGTAATAATAACAAAGCTCTCTTTGTGGACTGGTTCGTTTTCAACATGGTCCTGCCCTTAAATCATCTAGTTTACATATTATAACTGGATGATAGATTTTATGGTATGTTCACACAAAACCAAAACATTCAAACCCCCATACCCTTCATTTTCTCTTTAAATAAACCATATGTGCAATCTGACAATTGACCATTCATTATGGTGCTTTATGTTTATGGTGATGTGGGGAAATGACTCTCGGGGAAATGGGCATAATGGATAAGGTGCATTGGGAATGGTTTAAAGATTGGCACCAGATCAGTTTTACTCAACAGTGCCCCGCTTGGAGTGGAGGAATGAAACTTTGATGACTATAGTAGTTAATTAATTGGGTGACTTAAAAGCTTAAGTTGTGCGCAATTAAACAAGTTAAGCTAATTACTAGTTAAATAAGTTTTAACCAAGTTGGGCTAGTCTGTATTTACAGTTAGAAAAAAAATATTATATAACTTAATAAAATATATATTTCTGCATACTTCAAACGAAAACCACCATTACTCAAACAATTTGATATAACTAATTAAGTAAAAAAAAAATGTAAATATCAATTTATCAGAGTTTACAGTGCAACTCTGTTGTACATTAATGTAAGAAAGATTCTTTATTTTGAGTCAGATTTAATAGTCTGACACCGCTAATCTGTTTTATTAATTTTTAAAGCAAGTGGAAGAATCCAGATCTTTGGAACAAAAAAAACGTTTCTGCTGTTTCTAGAGATTCACTTCTTAATCGATAATGGACTAGTCCGCTAGATATAGCAAAGTGATGACCGGGTTTGATCTCACTCAATTATATCTAAAAAAAAAAAAAAAAAAAAAAAGAAAAGAAATATGAACATTTTCTTTATACTAAAAGATTAAAGCATGGTATTCTTTTAAAATGATGATCTAGTATGTGTTTAGACAAGCATCAAAAGAAAACAGTTGAATGTAAAAATACTTTTTCTTTTGATTTGGTTTGTTGTGGCAGGGGCTGAGCTGGAGCAGACTGGTCTGGTTTGAACTGCTCATATTCAGCCAGTAGTGTTTCTGCGTGAGTTGTGCTGTCTATGCAGCCTTTTTGTTCAGGCATGACAGGCACCCACTGTAATTAACTCCCTGGATCACCCTGTATACTCAATCACACAGCCAGAGAGAACATCCCTCCAAACTCTTTTTGACGCACACATACACACTTACCCAACACAATCAAATGCAAAGAGCAACAACATTGGACTCTAGTTAAAACAGCAGCAATATAACAAAATAATAATCATATATCACATATTACAAATTCAGTATACTACAAAACAGTCATACAACACATACAGCTTGACATGATACACCCTTAAAGTATACTTAATTTTGAGTGTACACATTCCTTTGCAGTTGTTACTGAGTTCATATTTACTGTACAAGGATGTCCATAATTTTAGATTAAAAAGCTATTTTATTTAATATTTTTTATATTACCTTAATAATAGTTATAATTCAACTCAATCCATTTTTGCTAGGCCATTCACACTTGGAAATCTCCCCTTTTAAATGCAATAAGATTAATTAATTCTAAAGCTGCAATCTACACATTTACATTTACACAAACACAGTATGGATAGCGCATAGATTAGAACTTAGTTAGTTAGTTATGGTCAACCCCACCGGCTTTAAGATTACATGGACTCCAGCATAAACAACTTTGTCACTCAAAAGGTTAAATAAACTTAACATTCCAAGTGAATTAAAAGAATCGAAAGGCTTTTGCAGTGAAGGTAAAATAAAAATCTTCCTCCATTACTGGTCACTGGGTCCGCAGAGCATTCAGGGAAGATGTATGCTGTCAGTCTAAAAGACTTCAGGCAAAACATCTAATCTCTTGCCTACCTTGCCAAATTACCATGTATTCCTTTGCATAATTAGATTTTAAGATGGCCAATATGTCATCACTGGCAATATCCCAGTCAAAAATGAACTAACAAAAATTCATCCACTAAAAACAATATAGTTATGTGTGTAATATCAAGTCACCAACTGCAACCGACATAGTGTGACCAGTTTTCAATTTTAATCAGAGAGATCACCTGATATTGTGCATGTGTGACTGATGCGAGCAAAGACAGAAGCTACGCAAACAGAGCGAGAAATCTCAGATGCACTTTTGCTTTATTTTACTGATACAATAAATCTTATATCACGTTAAAGATGGAGACCATCAGCATAAATACTTTCCAAGAGAAGCTGTATTTACTGTTTAGGTAACAAAATATGAGCATAAATAAAAACACATACAATACACCATGGACTTCATGAAGGAGTTTTAGTTGCTTTACTAATAATCAGCTTTTATCTGGGAAACAAACAACAACCTTAACCAACATTTTACGACTATCTTTATTATGAATTAATTCACACATTTTTATACATTGTACAGTACACTTGAAGAAATGTTAATTTTGACAGTATATTTTAATTTTATTTTAGTCAGGGATTTAAGTTTCAGTTATAATTTATACATCTTCTGCTGTATATTTAGTCAACTAAAATGCTACAAAATCTATTCACTATCGATTCAAGTTTAACTACTTGAACAGATATATTTTTCCTCAGGTGCCACGTGACCTTCAACTTTTCTTTACTTTGCCTTTTTTCCAGTATTTTCTAACATAAGCAAACATTCAGTTTACCTGTAGCAAAATTCTTAAACAACATTATCTATTATTAACTTTCGCTGTTTCTTTGTTTTCTTTTATTTTTCTTGGTTGGGCCCAAATGTCTGACTTCACATCATCAATACATTTTTATTTCTTCTTGACTTTTGAAATGGACATTGGTATAATGGGCATAATTTTCTTATGATTTCTACTATTTGACTTTTGCCCATCAAATATAAATTGTTATAGGTCATGTTAGTGTAATAAACACAATAACCTACTGTAGTAAAAAAAAAAAAAAAGAGGTCATATAGCACATTTTACAAGGTGCAGTTTCAAGCAAAATGGTAGTATTTTTTTAACAAAAATGGTCTTTTTCGTTGAGAAACTCTTTCACATTAACCAATAAAAATAAGTCCATAAAGTTTATTATGGTGGACGAAATTAGCCAGATTTAGATTAAATAGTTGTTCTAGATTTTAAGCCATTTATATATATATATATATATATATATATATATATATATATATATATATATATGTCGTGTTATTGTCTCAATGTCTATCTTGATTGCTCTCTTGTTTTCCTGCTATTCTGGTGTGTTTCTATGATTAATCATTATCGTCAGGTGTTTCGTGTTATGCCCTCCCTTCTCCTCGTCCTGAACTCAATTAGCACTAGCCTTTTAAGGGCTCACTCTGCCTTTGCTCAGTGCGAGTTATTGTTTGTGCATGTTGCCTAACGGATTGCCTATTGCTTGTTTCGTGTCCAGTTCTGTCTAACTTCCAGAGTGACTGAGCGATCTAGTGGGCCGGGGACTAACGGAGTGATTCCAGGATCCCGGTGGGATTCCTTCCTTTGTTACGGACTAAGCTGAGAGCTATTTTTGTTTGGTTTTCTGGCCCTCGTGCCTATTCTGTTTGAACGCCTTGGTTTCTGTACAATAAAAGCGGCTAAGCAAACTCACCTCGCATCTGGGTCCGATCCTTCATCACGAAGCTTGACAGAATAACTCGCCACTCATGGATCCAGCGAGAGAGAGAGTCCCATTTGCTCTGTAGTGGAACACCAGGGAGTACTGCTCGGCCGTCACTCCGAGGAGCTTCTCGCCTCCCGGCGGCAGGTCGAGACTCTCACCGCCCAGGTTGCGGACCTCACCGCTCAGTTGCAGAGCCTCGGAGTCGCGCTGTCGGAACCACGGTCTTCCGTTCGTCGGAGCCAAGAATCAATAATCCCCCGTGTTATTCTGGCGATCCTACTCAATGTAGATCTTTTTTGACTCAGTGTGAGGTTACGTTTTCCCTCCAGCCCCTGACATACGCTACAGAGAGAGCTCGAGTGGCGTTTGTGATCTCTCTGCTTACCGGAAGAGCCCGGAGTTGGGGAACCGCCATCTGGGAGGCGGAGGACTCCTGTTGCCAGTCATATCCTGCCTTCCGAGAGGAGATGTGTAAGACCTTTGATCGATCGGTCTTTGGGAAAGAAGCATCTCGCCAGCTGGCCGCGTTACGTCAGGGAGTCCGGTCCGTGGTGGATTTTTCAATCGAGTTTCGAACCCTCGCAGCAACCAGCGGATGGAATCAAGAGGCGCTCTTCTCACGTTTTCTGGACGGGCTTTCTCTCGAGATTAGGGAGGAGCTACTCTCTCTAGACCTTCCCAATAGTCTGGATCAACTTGTGGAGCTATCGCTTCGCATCGAGAGGAGACGCGACTTGCGTCCACGCATCGCCCCGCCGCTCTCGTCTGCAGCGGAGGTTCCATCCCCCTGGCCGGCTACTCGAGGCGGTGCGACACCTGAGCCCATGCAGCTGGGAGGCATCCGCCTCTCGGCCGAGGAGCGCCAGAGACGAATAAACTCCCGCCACTGCCTCTACTGTGCGGCGGCGGGGCATTATGCGGTCAGTTGTCCGGTAAAAGCCACAGCTCGACAGCAATGAGGGGACTCCTGTCGAGCTCTCTTACCACGTCCCCTGGCTCACCGTCACGCACCGTGATTCCGGTTACTCTGCAGTTGGGTCCCAGATCGGTGTCTTGTCTGGCGCTAATCGATTCCGGTGCAGAGGCCAACTTCATCGACGGAGACTTTGCAGCGAACCATCGCATCTCTCTTGCTCCATGTGTGGAGGCGCCTCCGGTGGTCGCCTTGGATGGCCGCACCCTGTCTAGGATAAGCAAGATTACGTCTCCGGTGAGCCTTATCTCTTCGGGAAATCATTCTGAGACTCTAGTATTTTTTGTGTTTAGATCTCCTTCTGTTCCCATTGTGTTAGGTCATCCTTGGCTAGTTAAGCATCAACCACAGATTGATTGGGCAAAGAATGTGATAATTTCTTGGAAACTGGATTGTCATAAGTCTTGTTTGTTGTCAGCCGGTACTGGTGGGTTTTCTCGATCTGTGTTACAGGATGAATCGGCAGATTTGGAGGGCATTCCCAGGGAGTACCTCGATCTTGGAGCGGTCTTCAGCAGATCACGAGCCACTTCTCTGCCTCCCCATCGTCCATATGATTGCTCTATTGATCTCCTACCTGGTACCTCCCCACCTCGGGGCCGTCTCTACTCTTTATCGGCTCCCGAGAGAGAGGCCCTTAAGAATTATTTATCCGAGTCCTTGGCTGCTGGCACTATTGTCCCGTCTACCTCTCCTGCTGGGGCGGGGTTTTTTTTTGTTAAAAAAAAAAGATGGTTCTCTCCGTCCCTGCATTGATTATCGTGGTCTTAATGCTATTACTGTGAAGAATCGTTACCCTCTCCCCCTCATGTCGTCCGCTTTTGAGGTTCTCCAAGGAGCCAAGATTTTTTCCAAATTAGACCTGCGCAACGCATATCATTTGATCCGTATTAGAGAGGGTCATGAGTGGCTTACAGCGTTCAATACCCCCCTTGGGCACTTTGAGTACCGGGTTTTACCTTTTGGTCTTGCCAACGCTCCAGCGGTTTTTCAGGCTCTAATTAATGATGTCTTACGGGACATGCTAAATGAGTTTGTCTTCGCCTACTTGGACGACATTCTTATTTTTTCTCCGGATTTGGAGACTCATGTCCTTCATGTCCGCCGAGTACTCCAGCGTCTTCTGGAGAATAGGTTGTTCGTCAAAGCTGAGAAGTGTCAATTTCATGTCCCATCTGTCAAATTCCTCGGCTATGTAGTTTCCGCTGAGGGAATCTGTATGGACCAGTCCAAGGTTCAGGCTGTCCTGGACTGGCCCATTCCAGACTCGCGTAAGGCCTTGCTCCGCTTTCTGGGGTTCGCTAATTTTTATCAAAGGTTCATTCGGGGTTTTGGTCAAATTGCCGGACCACTTAACGCGCTAACCTCCGGTAAGATGCGTTTTGTTTGGACTAAAGCGGCCCACGAGGCCTTTGTGAGTCTTAAGGAACGTTTCACGTCTGCACCAATATTAATTACCCCTGACCCCACCCTGCAGTTTATCGTGGAGGTGGACGCTTCTGATAGTGGAGTAGGTGCTGTCCTGTCCCAGCGTTCCGCCACCGATTGTAAGGTCCATCCCTGTGCTTTTTTTTCCCACCGTTTATCTCCCGCGGAACGTAATTACGATGTGGGTAATCGAGAACTTCTGGCTATTCGTCTTGCCCTCGCCGAGTGGCGTCATTGGCTGGAGGGGGCTACGCTCCCTTTTGTGATTTGGACAGACCACCGAAATTTGGAGTATATTAGATCGGCCAAGCGTCTGAACTCTCGTCAGTCTCGGTGGTTACTCTTCTTTGAACGATTTAATTTTATTATTTCCTATCGACCTGGTTCACGCAACCTTAAACCCGACACCTTGTCGCGCCAATTCGCTTCCGACAGCGAGGAAGTTGATCCGGTGCCCATCGTGCCTAGGGAGAGAGTAGTGGGGGCTATTGGTTGGGGGATCGAACGCGCTGTTAAACAGGCCCTTAGTCACACCACTACCCCGGCTCGTTGCCCGGCTAGCCGGCTTTTTGTGGCTCCCTCGGTCCGACGTGCAGTCCTGCGCTGGGGGCATAACTCTAAGTTCCATGCACATCCTGGGGTCCAACGCTCCTTAGCCACCTTGCGACAGCGTTTCTGGTGGCCGGAGATGTGTGAGGACGTTAAGAGATTTGTTAGGTCATGTTCTGTTTGCGCCACCTGTAAACCCAGGAATGAGCCGCCAGCGGGTCTTCTCCAACCCCTGCCCATCCCGTCTCGTCCATGGTCTCATATTGCCATGGATTTTGTCACCGGCCTACCTGAATCTAGTGGCAATACGGTCATTTGTACGGTCGTGGATCGCTTCTCCAAGGCGGCCCATTTTATTCCCCTCAAGAAGCTTCCATCCTCCATTGAGACTGCTCAACTGGCCGTTGAACATGTCTTCAGGTTGCATGGTTTGCTGCTAGACATCGTTTCAGATCGGGGGTCTCAGTTCACCTCCCAGGTCTGGCGAGAGTTTTGTAGGCAGATTGGCGCCACGGCCAGTCTCTCGTCCGGCTATCACCCGCAGACCAACGGACAGGCCGAGAGGGCTAATCAAGATTTGGGGCGCATTCTACGTTGTCTAGCCCATCGAAATCCGGCTTCCTGGTGTGATCGTCTACCCTGGGCAGAGTATGCCCACAATTCCTTACCTTCGTCTTCCACGGGTTTGACCCCCTTTCAAGGCTGCTTGGGGTATCAGCCTCCTTTATTTCCGAGTCTCGAAGGGGAGGTCATGGTGCCTTCTGTCGAATCCTTCATTCGCCGTGCCAAATTGACGTGGGGACGGGTTAACGCTGCCTTGTGTAAGGTTCGAGACCGTATTTGTCGGGCAGCCAATCGACGTCGGAAGGCGGCTCCACTGTATGTTTGCGGTCAAAAGGTCTGGCTGGCCACCAACAACCTTCCCCTGAAGTATCCCTCCCACAAGCTTGCGCCTCGTTTTATTGGTCCATTCATAATCAATAAGATTATCAGTCCTGTGGCCGTTCGATTGAGGTTACCTCTCTATCTTGCTCGAATCCACCCAGTGTTCCATGTCTCTTGCATCAAGCCAGTTGCGAGCCGTGGTAAGACTCAATCACTCGCTCCTCCAGCCATTGTGGAGGGCTCGCCTATCTATAAGGTTAACCGCCTTCTTGATGTTCGCAAGAGAGGTAGGGGGCATCAGTTCCTGGTCGATTGGGAGGGTTACGGCCCGGAAGAGAGAAGTTGGATACCCTCTCGTGATGTGCTGGACCGCTCCCTGATCGATGACTTTTATCGGTCTGCTAAGGGTTCTTCTTGCTTAGCGCCTGGGGGCGCTCCTTAGGAGGGGGGTAATGTCGTGTTATTGTCTCAATGTCTATCTTGATTGCTCTCTTGTTTTCCTGCTATTCTGGTGTGTTTCTATGATTAATCATTATCGTCAGGTGTTTCGTGTTATGCCCTCCCTTCTCCTCGTCCTGAACTCAATTAGCACTAGCCTTTTAAGGGCTCACTCTGCCTTTGCTCAGTGCGAGTTATTGTTTGTGCATGTTGCCTAACGGATTGCCTATTGCTTGTTTCGTGTCCAGTTCTGTCTAACTTCCAGAGTGACTGAGCGATCTAGTGGGCCGGGGACTAACGGAGTGATTCCAGGATCCCGGTGGGATTCCTTCCTTTGTTACGGACTAAGCTGAGAGCTATTTTTGTTTGGTTTTCTGGCCCTCGTGCCTATTCTGTTTGAACGCCTTGGTTTCTGTACAATAAAAGCGGCTAAGCAAACTCACCTCGCATCTGGGTCCGATCCTTCATCACGAAGCTTGACATATATATATATATATATATATATATATACACACACACACATATATAAAGATATAAAAAATGACAGAACATGCCTGCTAACTACAGCTGTTACAGCCTCCTAGTAGTCTCTGTAAGGTCAAACTGGGTAACCCTCTAGTCAAATGACCCACACTGTCCTTTAACATCAAGTCTGATTTATGATGCAAGAAATCAGAAAGAGGAGTTAGACCAGATCTGTGCTGACTAGGGCAGGTCATTTAAAGTAGAACCAAAACCCGTCTCAAACACTATACACAAATCATTTGCAAATGTTGCAGAAATCTAATACTAACAAATCAATAAAACCCACACAAATAAAAACTAGAACTGATTCAAGCTTTGACTAATTGTGAAGTGCATCTCTGAGAGGGACTCTTCACACCTCGCTTGTCTCATGCTCTTACAATCACTCGGCAGTGTCTCTGCGAGAGCTTCACACACCATTGTTTTTATAGTGCTCTATACAGCATAATCATGGGTGGGAAAGAACAGGATGTTTTGATGGCACTGTAAATCTAAAATAAAATCATAATAACAACTGCCGAAAGCAATTTCACTGGTCATCTGATGTAATTCAATTACAGACTAAATGAAAATGTAATTCAGATAGTCTAGATATTTATATTATTGGATTTCCAGGAGGTTACTTGATTTTGTTTGTTTGATTTGATTTCTGGAGGTTATCTGTGCAGATCTTGATCTTCTAGCTATTACGAAAAATAATTTGGAAGGTGTTTAAACATAAATTTGTGATTCTGAAAAAATACAATGTGATTCACTTTTGCTGCTTTCATGTGATGGATACATCCTGTTAAAAGAACATGAAACAGACAATCCCCCAAAATGTTACTTTTTTAAAACAATATAATAAAATATCTACATTTCGAATTGGAGAAAAGAGCCGCTATTATGTGTTTTTAAAAATTCCTCTCATGTGAAAAAACCTCATGTGACGTGAAACAGGGAATACCCTGAAGGAGTTTTGAAACTGAAAGTGCTTTGTGTATCAAAAAACTGCTTTGAATAACTCAGAGTTGCTAGAACAATCCTAGTTGGAAGCAAATCTTTTAGCCAGCGCACTCACACGTCTAGCTGTACAACCTACTACGTCATTAATTCATGCTGAGAACATGCATCATGAGGTTTATTACGAACGAGTCACTTAACAAATCATTTGGGAATCTTGAACCAAATCCTGTAAAATTAAATGCATATTATCAGAAAAGCATTTATCACCTTGCATGTGTGTCAACCTCCAAAATCAAATAAGGAACGTTTCAAAATCACAATAAGAGGACTTATAACATCCAGAAGACCCATAACATTGATATTGCATCATGCACAAAGGGTATAATACTTCAAAATAAATGCTTTGTGCCCTGGCAAATATTGGAGTCATGAATCTAGTCAGACTGCATGAAAGGCCAAAGGCATGGTAGCACTTCAAGTTTTTAAAAGAAACTAGTAAGATCAACTATTTTGTTCCCTTTCTAGACATGTAGCATAAGGATGTGTGTGTGTGTTTAGCATTAACCTCTTGGCTTCTCTCTGGGATTGACGCCATGTTAATCCTCTATTTGGCTCATCACACTTAATTCTCTCTCACGCTCCTTCAACACTTTCCATTGTATCACCCACATGCACTCCACTGCTGTTATTAATCAAACAGTCAAATACAAACATTTATATTTTCTAATTTACAGTAAAATTACTGACAATGAAAAGCACACATTGGAAAAGTGAGTTTCATAAAAACAAAATTCACAGCAACATCGTTTTTTGATCTATCGATGTCAGCTCTTCCTATCATTACGAAGCAGAATTCACCAAACGTTGGATTGTTCCCCCCCCCCAACAGGGAATGGGAGCTGGGTTAGACCAGTGTGAGACAGGTTAGTTTTACCCTACTGATGCCTCGTTGGTGCAATAGTAATCCTGCTCAGTACCAGGTACTTAGTAATTGGGGGGTTCGTTTCTTGATCACATTGCTTGCTGTGCAGAAGTGTACTTGGATGAATGAGAGTAGTGGTTCCCAACCTGGGGTCCCAGAGTTCACAAGGGGGGTGCGGGAACAAACAAGTGTGGAGGTAGAAAAATATAGGGTTTTATTAGTGCAATAAATTAATTTGCACAGGCACTTTTTGAATGAAATGTTCTTCTCATTTAGCTCAATGTATTTTGACTGAGCAAAAAAAATCAATTTTGAGTGTAAACTCTGTGTGTAAGCATATGGTCTTGTTTGCTCTCACAACAATAACCTCATACATATGCTTGCAAAACAAACCAAAGCTAGAAACTCTCAAAACTACAGGTACACACAGTCGAAGCAGCTGTCAGATGTGTTCTGGATTAACACTGCATAACCGCACATCTGTACTTACAATTTGTACTTACTTGAAAGTAAATGCACTGCTATTGTAATGCTTATATTAATATTTATTATAACACTCAGTGTTACACATAAAGTGTATTTTCATGCACAGATGACAAAAAGCAAAACTTAAAATATAAAGACGGTGTATTCATTAAAATTGCAGTAATACAAAAACCTTGATTTGTTGAATCAAACTTTTGAGAGAGCAGTATACAAAAAATAACACTTCAGGACTTAAGACCTTGATTTAGCCTGAGCAATGTAACAATTTAAGACACTGTAGTCCAAATAAAAAGCTCTCCGTCAAAAGAATTGAAAAAGAAAATGTCCATGACCTTCATAATTTTTCTTAAATACAACATTCATGACCTCTTTAAAGTAAATCTTGAATGTTTGTATTTACCAACAACAATACACTTTGATACCAAAAAAGGCTATGTCCAGACAATTGTTTTTGTTCATATGCAACATGAATCTAATAGTTTGTTGACAGTCAAAACAATATATATGTATTTATCCTCCTGACAACCGAGGAAAAAATATCTTCAGATGCAACTGCATTTTGTCTCAGCATGAAAACAAAGTTCCCCTTATCCCACACAAACACATGGGAGACCATTGTAAAGACTTGATGAGGTACTACAGTTTCCTACTGCGTATCAGCAAGGATAGCCAAAGTATCACTATTGATCCAACATATTTTAATTTTAATATCTTCTATCGTCTGATCCCTAAATGACCAGAGGCTTTAAATTGATGCAAAACATTTCAAATTTCACGAATATTCTCTTCAGCTAAACTTCAGGTTTTCATGCCACTTCCATCAATAATCCCATTCTCTAAGCCTCTTACGTAGATGGCAACAACCTCCTCAAATGTACATTACTGGCTAATTATTGTACCAAGGTCCAGGTAAGCAGTAAAACAACAGGCTAGTCACTCAGCTGCTTGTTTTGCTGGTGCTCAAACACTGTTTCATGAAAAGATTAATGTCACATGACATGGGAAAAAAAATTCTGATGACATCCAGGCTAAGCTATTGTTAAGATTTACAGCATTTCTGTTGTGAGGAATTGTGTTCAGTATCCACCTTGGAACCAGCAACAAATTACGTGTGCCTTTTGTTGTCACCAACCAAAAGAGTTGGGAAAACCGATTATTCAATGACGACTTTTCCTGGAAAATCTGCTGTAGGCGACAATAGGCCCAGCATTGTGAAATGCTCAGAAAAAAACACATCCCAACAAGAGAGGCTCTTAAAGCCTTGTTTGTCCGGTTCATTGCTCCATGAGTGGGATTGACCCTTTGCTCCCACTGATGTGTAATCTATAAAGCTATTGAGCTCTGAATTAGGGTACCCTTATAGGATTGAAGCAAGTTCCAGAGCAGAAAATGTTATCCGTTGCAATTTCTTTGTTCAAATCAAGTACTTTTTCCTCATTCAATTGTTCTTTTACTGATAATGGTGAAGGGTCTTGTGCTTTGAAATACAACGTAAAATAGAGAAGCAGTAATGTCTTTCCTGGGAGATTGCTTCTACTCTGTGTAAATGAAAGTTGCCATTAGATGAAATGTCAGAAGGACTAGTAGTCGCTGCCATTAGCGAACTTAAAGAGGTACTCCAAACTAAATCTGACCTAAAAACATGCAGTTCCTTGTTTGTCTATGGAACAATTTCCTGACTACCAAATTTTATAAATAAATATGACCAAAATTAAGTTCAGAGTAGGAACAATTATTAACGGATTTGAAATGACATAGGGGTTTGGAATGATCTTTGGGATTTAATGTCTGTGTCAAAAAGCATTCTTTGGTAAACAAGACTCACCTGCAATTCACACCAGGCAACGTCCACCCAAGTTTCTGTGTCCAGACCTTTGTAAACATTTTTAAACGCTCCTCTCCCTAGCTCAATTTCAAATTTCAGAAAGCGTCCACCAGGTGATGTGGCGACTGCATTCATTTCAGCCTCTTCTTCTTGTTCTCGAACCCTCTCCTTCCCCTTTATACTAGTCTTTTCAGGATCCTGTGCGCCTTGAGCGTCATCCTCACCCAAGGCAGCTGAGGCACTGGCAGGTAACTTCTGAGTTCCACTGGTGAAAACAGAGTCAGAGGCACAAAACTCAAGTGGAGGGGAGTTATGAGGGGCATCTGGGGTTTCATCGACATCGTCCGTTTCACAGATTTCCACACTCTTTCGGAAAAAGCGCTTGTTTTCCCTTTTCCGGCCTGTTTCTGGGGCTGTTGGGGAAGAGGGAATAAAGGAAGTAAGAGGTCTGACTGGCACCTCTGTATCTTTACCGTCCTCAACTCCACCACCTCCTTCTGCACCCCATGTGGTTCTTTCCTGGGTCTGGGAGGAGGGGAAGTCTGATGGAGCACTGTGCATCCTCTGTCTGTCAGTGGCCCTGTTCCCCTGGTCAATCTCCTCCTCCCTTTCTCCATCAGGTTTCTCTCCAGAGGAGTCCTCTGTGGCGTTGGGCTCTCCTGGGTCTGTCGCCATAGCGATTGCCCTTTCCCAAACCTCCTCGTCCGCCGCCCCCTCCTGCACTCAAGCTCTCTGTCTGTCTCCGTCTCTCTCACTCTGGGGTCCCCTCTTTCTTTCTAACAAAGTTCCTCAGTTGTACTTCCAGTGCAGCCAGCTGTCAGCGACCAAAATTACCCCTTCTATTCCCCGGATCTTATCGTCCACGTTCTCTTCCAGTTCAGTGGATTATCGGAGGGGGTATGTTTTGTTAGTGTACCTGTGTAGGTCGCTTCAGCCTTTGGTGTGTACTTCTATTATTTCTATCTCCTAGGAAAGGTTTCTAGTGTTTTCTTCAGCACAGACTGATTCCCGCGTGTATAAGCTTCAGTGAGGGAGGGGAGCTTTTCAAGTGTATCCTGTAGACGAAAAACATAAGAGATCAGATTTATGGAAAGATTATTCTTAAACCAACATAAATGCGAAATTGTATTCCCGAATTTGAGAAAAAGCACAAAAACTATAAGCATTCACATTCTGTATTGTGTTCATTAGTGAAGGTTCCACCTGCAATTAACACTAAGGAAACACAAAAACAGTGTGTATGTCACTGGATAAAGAGCATTTCAACTTCTCGGTACTCTTGTGAAAAGATGTTCATTGTTGTGGCTGTGTTCTCTTTGTATTCAGGTAATGAAACCCAATACTTCTTCCAATATTTGGTGCTACCTTTGACCCATAAAACATGCTTCTGCCTCTTGCATTCACTCCGGTGACATCAAGTTCTCTACAGTCATGCCCATGTGTTGTTTTTTGACAAACCACAAGTAGACCAATTTTTATAATCATCACCCCAATAAAATTGAAAAGGTGACAGATTTTACTTGAAAATAATTTAAATGTAATTCAATTGTTTTAACTATTGTACAATGAATGAAACATTTACATGCGTTAATGCTGTTTGAATCCCACATATCTTTATGAAGAATGAACAACTTCAGTTAATAAATGTCACTGTAAAAAGCTATAAGCCTTTAAATATGTATCAGAACATATTCCGGTAATAATGAATAAAAAAAAGGAGATAAACATCTACACACATGTTCCTAAATAACTAATTGACTAACACTCATTCAACAGCATGTTGGTTTTTAATTACTTAAAAATATTAATATTAATGTAATTCTTGGTCAGTCCATCCCAGGGTCAAACTATAAGGATAACTTTTTAAAGGGGTCCAGTTAACACAAATAAAGAATAGTTTCAGCAGGCTAGGTTTGAACTAAGTATTTGCATCTATGCTTATGGACTTCCTCGATGAGATATCTTGATGTGCAGGTTTAGCTAGCAGACCTGGTTTTGAATACCCATCTAATAATAAGTATAAAATGTGAGCTTAAAATATAGTCAATTTTCCCCAACAAACAAATGCAAACTCAAAATGGAAAAAAAATATGTCAGATGCTTATTTGGCAATATTGGAAGCCTACTACACATAAACTCTTTACACTTGGTGACACAGGCCAGCCACTCCTCATTATCTCTACAACAGTTACAACCATGACATGAATACTTGACCCAAAACTGGAAGCTATTTACAATTTTACTTATAAAGTGTGTGAATGTTGTGGTTAGTATGATTTGCAATATAAGCTAAGCTGATTGTAGAATAGATAAAAGGATGTGAAACAACAACACGAGTAACGCATGAGGGGAGGAAGTGCAGCTTTAATCACAAGCTTATTTGACTGTGCCCTCAGGGGAAGGAGTTCCTGTGAAACCCAAACACCGGACAGCATGATTACAGAACTCGACATTCACGTGCTTCTTCAACATCTCGCATTAGAGACAAGTTACAGATACATTTATTCCTCCAAAAGGTATTTCATGTAAGTGTTTTACGGCTACAAAAATAGCTGCTTCCGTATCAACTGCACTCGTTCATAAAATGCCTTGTGTATGTTATTCCATTTTATTCATTTATATTTACAAATAAAATGTCTCCTGCTTTTTATTCAATTACAATTGAAACTCTTCCTGCTTTCTATTCAATTAGTTTTAATCATTTATTTTGCTGCTGAAAGTGGCCTTATCAATACATTTCTCCTGGATCAACTAATCCTGGGAGTGACAACTTTTTCCCTTCCCGAAGAAAGAAAACAAGGAAGTGATCAAAAGAGCAATTCATTGGCTGGCCACTTGAGGGGGGTCTCAGAAGTAATTAGATTGCCATTGGCACATGTTCTAAAAGAGACCAAGTGGAACTACATATTCACTACTAAGTTCTCGAAAGAATAATTACCCTTAATTTTGCCGATTGAGACCATCAGCACAACAATTGTGTTTTTTTTTTTACTCAGTTGTAAATTATTTTAAAGATCCAGTATTATAAATCCTTGAAAATAATAATGAATGCTGCTGTGGGTAACATAGCTGTAAGTCTTATTCATTAAATACATTTGTGTCAAGTTATCATTTTTAAAATACAGAATCGATATAGATTCGATGAAACAAGTATTTTCAAAAAGTGACATAGGACTGTACAAAACATTCTAAGCTCCTCCCCCTGCTCGCGCAAGTTTACCTAGAAAGGTGTTGGCCCAAACATAGTTGCTAGTGGTTATGATTTGGTTGCATCATACCAAGAAACTGACTTTTTCCTTCTGTAAGGAATTCACACTTTATCTGTCAAGAGAAGAGACTGTATAGGGAGCAATGGTTCACCTGTACCTCAGAAGTTCAACACTTTGTTGCGTTCCCACCTTTCACATGAGGACTGCTTTGCGAATAAACATGCGTTCAAATCTGATTTTGTCAAAAGGATAAAGAATGGATCAGTTCTCACTTTATTTTGGCCAGCATAGCAAGTGCGATGCTAACAGTTGATGCATTATTAGCTAGACGCTGTATCCAACAACAGTAGACTTGAGTAACTACCAATCGCTGAAGAATGTGTCACGTAAAGGATGAGTTTTATGAATGTTGTTGTATGAATGAGTCTCATAATGGATAATTTTGTAGTCATTGAAAAATCTGATAAAAATGAATGCTTATTTTAACAACATTCATTTGTTTTTTGATGCATTGCTGTCATAATGATATTGATGACAATTATCTTTAACACTTAAACCTTTTTTTGCTTTTGCTATTTGCCTAATTTTAACGCTCTGGTTAGGGATTTACAATCCACAATTGGAATATGCCTAAAACCCTTTATTAGCATTCTAGAGTTATGCGTGATGCCATGGACACATTGTTTAGTTCCTACTGTGCAGTATAGTTGTAGCAAAACTGTACTTGTAGTGGGTGATAGAACTTCGAGGATTCAGCTTGATACAGGTGAAGCATAGTACAATAAACAAACTGCCCTCACTGTTCTTGATTTGCAAACTTTTGTTAGAGTTACAGTTCTTTTGGAAGCTTTTATGGAATGTGTTTTTTTTACCAAACCACCCTCAACCAATAGCACAGTGTTCAATCGATAACCATGACTCATTGAAGTTGATTTCTTTCAACAGAAAAATATCTATATAGCTGATCAATGCGTGATTTCAGCTGTACAAAACACATTTAGAAATAATTCTCTTCTACATCAGTCTTGTTTTAGCTTGTCTGTGTAATGTAGCATATACAGATTTTGAAAAACATGAATTTGACAAGCCCAGCCATCTCAAAATGATTAAATCACTAGAGCATATGGAACTAATAAAGACACAGAAAGTTTTATCTGCTTCAGATCTTCATTGAATGTGACAGAATCCATTTAAAAAAAAAGGAGGATCAGATGTAGGATATCACTTAAATCGAGCCATTTCAGAGCTCTTCTTCAACAATGGTAGAGCGCTAATCAAAGAACTCTAGTTAAAGCACTCTCCCTTTCTCGGACTCACACGCTGACAAATGCACTAAACCGTCTGCTCCCACAGAACTCTGAAACTACAAACACAACAGGCGCTACACAAAAATCAAGCCCTCTCTGTCTCTCCCAATTTTTTCATTGCTCTCTTCACCAGCATACACAAATTAATCCCCTGGAACTGAGCAGGCTCTTCTGATTTACTGAGGCAGACAAAGAGGGAGCCAGGGAACATAGTGTGTGTATCCGTATGTGTATGTGTGTATTTAGGGAGGGGGCAGACAGAAGAGTTTGGGGGTTGAGCTATGATGAGGCCGGTGAAAAAAGTGAGGATAAAAATGGTGGAGGGGGACAGGAAAAGATTGTGAGTAGAGAGAAAGAACATCAAGGTTTTAGACAACCAGTCGAGGAAGGAGGAGGGGGGTAGAAAAGGGTGGGAAAAATGTGTGTGAATGAGAACAAGAGGGGGAGATAATGGAGGAGGGGTAATGCGCACACACACAAAGAGACTTGGGAAAATTTTGCTCTGGTAATATATGCACTAGTATGAGTGACAGCAGTGACTCAAAAGCCAAAATTCCACCCCTACAAAGCAACTTCTTTTGCCATGTGACAGTGTTGCAGAACTTGAATGTGTTGACCAATGTTGTTGTTCACAAGAATAGATTGTCATGCAAACATGTGTCAGGCAAACAAATGGCATCCTCATCCAGTGTGGGTCTGTTCTGTCAACTTAATCTGGGTTACTAGGTGAATGTCTGGATCTGCATTTCTGATGAGACTTGTATATGGAAACTAAATTTCTGTTCAACCTTTTGTTTCCTTTTCAATGATCTGTAGAAAAAGTTAATAGAAACAAAACATTTAACCACACAAATTAACCTATTTTGTCAAATAAATGTGTGCTGCACAATATCAATAAGTTGAAATGAGAGAATCTTGTAATTTAGACCTAGTCTATGTCACATAAACATATGTCTCTCATCTTCAAACTGGTGGTTCACATGCCATAATTTAACATTGCAAAAGGAGCATTATTGACTCACTATCCAATCATTTCTGTGGAAATGGAAATTGTACTGTGAAGCATTGAACCTACAATTTCCCAGTCACATATGATCACATTCAAGGTAAAGTAGTTTTTCTAGCGTGACTTCCCTATAACATTTAAGCCTGATTTACACTTCTGCGTCAACTCGACGAATTGCCCGTTGCGGAAGCTCCATGCACACCCATTTGTAAACAAAGCATTTATAGTTGTGCGCTCTGTCTGCGCTGTCTACACTCTGATCAATAGATTCAGATCATTAATTTACCTTACCATAATTTTTTTCAATATAACTTCTTAACATCTGCTGCTTCTGTAAAAAAAAAAACGTCTCTAAACTGATCAAATTTACAGCGTGACAATGCTAACATCTAACCAACTAAAACTCAGCACAGATGACAAATTTAGGTTATTTACTTCATTGCCAAAAGTTTAATTCATAATGCAGCTTTTAACATGGAGCGCAAGCCCAGAAAGAGAGAGAACTGATCTTCACCCAATCCCAGAGCTCGTGGTCCTTGACGCGAATTTACAATTTTTGAGAGGCGCACATCGAGCTTCTCAGAAGGGTCAACACAAGGTCTGCGTCAGTACGCAGATGACACAGAAGGCAATTCGTCAAGTTAACGCAGAAGTATAAATCAGGCTTTAGACGCAACAAATAACCCATCCCAGATTTCACAGTGAAAGGAAGGTTACATCCACCCTGTACAGGTCCCCATTTCAACATTACCTTCTAATCATTTAACCCCACGTTTTCAAACATCCAAGACAAGGTGTATTCTAGCCCAATGTTCCCTCAATCAATCCATTAAAGTATTTAAGAGTGTCATAAACTGAGAAATCAAAACCTAGAAGTTGTTGGAGTTTTGACTTGGGGATGGACCTTTTGAAAGTTTTAGTATTTGTTGCTGATAGGGGCCTTTTCTGGGTGACTTTAAATAGTATTCAGTTTTCCCTCCTTCATAATGATTACCAGCTTCAGCTTCATACTCATGAGAGTTGTTTATCAACAAAGAAAGCCAACTTAACTAACAATACAAAATCTGCTAAAAACAGCTGCAAAGACAACATAGAAATGCTCAATGCAGTAGATTCCTGAACATGATTGTGAGGTACTTGTTTTGCAGTCAGCTTTGACTGAACCTAAGGCAAAACTGTATCTCTTCACAACAACAGTGTGTTTGTTTGTAGCCAAGATACCATCTTAGATTAGCTAATGGCTACACAAACGAAACACATTCAAACAAAGTAGACAGTTGTATTTTAAACACTATGCAGTCGATTAAAGTTATGTACTTAAATTGGTTCTTTGAATAAAGTAAAAGTGTCTGTCTGGTTACTCAAGTATTTCCTCAAAGTTTCTAGATGCCAAGTATCTATTCCTCATACTTCAACATATTCAATGGAAAGCAATGATTGTACTGAGTCATTGTCAACTATTGTCAAGGAGCATTTACTGAGCATTTCATTTGATAAACTCTACTATGCTCCATCTGCAGGGAAACTCTGATTTCTTTCGAATTGTAGCAGATTCATCAAACTTGAAATGAACAATTTACAAGCTGTAATCCACTTGAACTAACTCTTCACCAATATTGACCATTTAGAGAAGTTATAGAATCATGCTAAAAATGAAATAAATGCACACACCTATGGAAACAAGCTGTTTAAAAGACAATCGTGAAAACATTTATTGTAATAAATTAGTTGACCTCAAATTGCGGTCACTGATCCCTTGAAGACTCTTGTGCCAGATCCTATTCACTTTCCATTCACAGTCGGGAGCTTATCACAAACCTGGCATGTGTTTCCACAAACTTGAATAAACATAGCATCATGTAGACTGTAGCCCTCCACATGCTCAGTGTTACCCGTCATGCCCTGTTTGTGGCCTACATGATTTTAGGACCAGACATGAATCAATCTTCCTTTCAGGAACTGTTCTTTCCTTCCAGGAAATGCACAGAGAGGTCTGGAAACAAACACCGGACTATAATGGGCCCCTTATCTTAGCTTAATGGTTACAACAAAAACATTTTTAATGCAAAACACAAATAATGTCAAGTTTCATTTTGTGGATTAAAATGAACACAAATTACTCATTTTCTGGTTGCCATTGGGCAAAATTGTAAAAAAACAAATTGGACTTTTTTTTAGCATCGCACTGGCTGTGCTGGCCAAAATAAAGTGAGAGCTGATCCATTCTTTACCCTTTTGACAAAATCAGATTTGAACTCATGTATATTTGCGAAGCAGTCCTCATGTTTACCTTTTGGTAGGAACACAACAAAGTGTTGAACTTCTGAGGTACAGGTGAACCAAAAATGGGATTTGAAACCCGGCCCTTCTGAGGCACAAAAACAGTGTTTTACAGTCTAAATGACGTCTTTAACAAAACATAAGTTCCTAACAAAGAGAACTGTGCTTTGAAGCCTCAGTGAGAACAACAACTAGGGAAATGTATGCTCAGACAAGTGGGGCCTGTCTCAGATTACACTGGAATCTACATAATTTACAACTTAGTTAAGTGCCAGTTCATTCTGATGAAAAGGTCAGTTTGCACAGTCAGCGGAAAAAGCTCTCACTATGGCCATATGTTGTCTGTCAATTCTTTTCTGGTCAACATACTCTCATAAACAAAGTTCTATTTACAGAAAAGATCTCAGAGATTATTGAGATTAACAACAAATTATGTCATACATCGTGTGCAACATTAGAAAAAAACCTTAGAAAAGTTAAGAGGTAGTAGATAAAGGTAACATTGCAAGAACTGTGTTTATGGAGCAAATATGGGGCTTGAGATCTTCCAAGCTGCGGTGGAGAACAATTACAGTCAAGTGACAGCTGGGATTAAAGGCATAAAGTTTATAAAGCCACAACCCATTAAGCAACACCATGAACACGTACATAAACACTTTTGTCCAATCTAGGTCAAGCATGTGAAAGTGAGTGTCACTATGGTCACTGAGGGTAGGCTACACAACGAACCGAAAGAGTAGCTACTACAGAAAGTGGCTAATAATCTGTGACGTAACACACCGGTGTGAGTTTCATTTTAATTTGGCATTGCCAGTGTTACACATATCCCCAGTGTTTTGGGGTCTTCATAAAAACAAGGTAGAACATTGTGGAGATAACCCCTGAATCTATTGTTTGTCATCATTCTAAACATACATTACAAGTGACGTAAATTAGCACGCATAACGTTACTGTACAAGAGTACACGTATCACTAATTTACTAGACTCGGTTAGCATTGAGACAAAATAGACATTCACAGAGTAGGCTACAACCCTATTTTGAGTCAATGCGTAAACCGTTTTGGATTTGAGAAAAAACGAGTTCATTTGCTGTTCAACAGCTGTATTAGTTTGTCTAATTTAACGTCAATTTTCATTTCAGCACCACCGCGGTGTTAGCATTTGGCTATTGTCTTGTTTCTCTGTCTCAGACACTAACAATGCAGCTACCTACAATAGCGTTTCAGAATGCGGATAGGTAACTACGACCATGTTTACGGCTACCGTTAATTATTTTACCACAACATAATCAATAGTGACGTTACTCACCGGTGTGCTGCATCCTCTGCTCGGTGAAACGGAAAAAAACCTGTCTGAAAGGGTCCTCAGATTGATGTCAGACTCGACAGCTCGTCGGATAGGCTTTACGCGAGGTCTCCGGCAAACATTACCGGCGTCTACTCATTTTCTTGAGCGACCGTTTCGCGTTTGAACGGCGTCGTTAAATCCTGCAAATCCTCCTGTACACATCATATCTGTTGGAATAGCTTTGTTTTTTTCTTACGCGAGATTATCTACAAACCGTTTAGCCGGTAAATGTAGCGCCGCGTGTTGACAGGAATAGCGCCTGATAAATGTCTTTTATTTTACATAATTTACAGAGCAGCGATTCTAGCTGCGGCGTTCAAAAGAGCACAATCGTTTCTCCCTTTTCGGTTAGAAACACAGACGCGCGCGCGCTCGTTCGCTCCCACCGCGTGCTCCAGAAAAGTGCGCCGCTATGGAGGACAAAAAAGAGCTGAGTGAAAACATACGTGCATTAATTACAATATATATATATATATATATATATATATATATATATATATATATATATATATATATATATATATATATATATATATATATATATATTGCAATGTGTTGTTAAAACCTGCCACCTGAAAAGTGTGAAGTGACATAATACTTTTAGAAGATGAGAGTTTGAAAAAAAGAAAATTTTAACAATAGAAAAACAATCTAATAGAAGGGAAAACCAGCTAGTTAAATCATCTTTTCTTGATCGCATGGCTGACCTCGGACTGAAAACAAAAGTGATGATCGCTTCTCCTGGACATCCAGTCAAATTCAACAAACCAGATCACGACTTCAGGATTTTTGAAGTGCCTGTCCTAAAAAAAAGTTCTGACAAAGCAAATAACTCAACTCTTATATTCTCTAGAAGTGGCAGAACTAAGGAAGATGTCCATGTAGCCAGTGAGGGTTTACAGGTCATTAACTTTGGTTCTGGAGGGCTGCTGCTCTGCCCACTTTAGTTGCCGGCTCGTTCTAGATACAACCTACTCAAGCTTCGAATGAGCCCAGATGATCTTAACTTGTAAGACAGGCAAGAGCATAAACTTTGATTTGAATGCCCCCCCACTGCTAAATGAGACTTACTCCCATGGCAACAGGTGGTTATTGAATAAAACATTTTCTGGGCAGTAGCACCCAGATTAGGATTAGACAAAAGTTTCAAGTGCATCTGCGTATAGCAATAAAGACATGTGTAAATAATTTAAAATATATACATATATATATTGAATATCATAACAAATAAAACAAACTTGTTTAACATCGTTATGTATGTTTACAGGTATTTACTCATTAATTTGTGTATGAAAGCAACTATTTTCACTGTATTTTTTCATACTTAAGTCATTTTTTGGCCTCCATATGCTGCTGCGCCTGCTGACCACTCGGGGGCGCGAATTGTTCCTGAAATTGTCTGAGAAAGCTGCCCTTAATGCCAGATTCTCATGTTCCTAATAATAAAACCTGCTAAAACAAACTAGAGCTGGTACCGTTAAGTATTGAAAATATTTGAACTAAACGGCAAAACTGTACCAACCTAGGAAAATATCGAGTTAAAGTTTCACTTCTAACTAATTTATTCATGGTTTGAAAAAGTTATACATAAGTTTTAACATCAATCAGGAGTGCTTTTTATTTTATCATTAAGCAGTTTAAGGTAAAAAAGACATCACCATCAAGTGCGTGAAATGCAAGTAAACTAAACAAAACGGCAGTAATTGAAAGAACTTGAAATAAGCTTCTAAATAATACGTTTCTGAAATATTAGCCAATGGGTTGTAAGTTAAGGTATGAAAAAAAATATAATTACTGATTAAAATAGACAAAGAATGTCCAAACTTACTGCTTTTTAAAACCAATTGTTTTTGCTATGCTGTCCTCTAGTGGTGAAGAGCAGTAATGCCGCTGTCCATGGTGCTTGACGGTGATCACGTGAGCATCTACTGCACAATGTTTACAGTGTTGGAAAAGTGAGCATCCATGCAAACTAAGCAAAAATCACTTCCTTTGAAACAAACCACATGACTGGACGCTGGGGTTTCTGGAACATCATTAGCCATTGAATTGAAAAGGCAACTAGTCAAATGTATTTAAAAAAAGGGGTCTAAGTTTAATGAGACAAGATAAAAACAGCCCCCCAAACCTTGCACAATGTTCAGATCTAGTCCCTTCAAAGATTGTCCATACAATGCAAAACATAAATTACAATTGACTTGATATGGTATAATATATATATATATATATATCACTGCATATTCAATCCTTCAAAGGAACGTCTAGGCACAGTATCGCACATAACCAATCTTACAAATTAAAATGCATATACAATACAACGGAAATAGAAGTGTAAAACATTTGAAACTATTTAAATATTGCCAACACAAAATGTGTCCTTTTTCTTCATAAAATTATTCTTATGCATCAACCCAATTAAATTTAATCTAAACTAGCTGACTTGCTCCAGTTATCAAGTCATTTCAAGTTTTTTCATTTCAGACAGCAAAGCCACTTTCCGGAATAAAAGCCCGTTTTGGACGCAGCGCTTCTTATTTTTAAAGCCTTCGTAGAATTCCATGATGTTCCCACGAGGCCTTACGTCTCCAGAGGAGCACGCAGAGGAATGCAGCCATCCATCTCCAGAGACTCAGGCCAACCTTCATACTTGTTACTGCTTTTACTGTTCTTCATTCGCTGGAAACAAAATAACTCAATTTTTAAAATGTAATAAAAACTACACAAAAAAACACATTATATAACACACCTGTTCAAAGGGACTCTTGCTCTCTATTCCTTTGGCTCCCACAAACACCCAGCTGTCCCTGAAGCTCAGCTCCTTAGCTGCGGTACTTCCAAGCTCCTCCAGCAACCGGCGGGCCTCGTCATTTAACCTGGGAATCGATTTAGCACTCTTACTTAGCAACACTGAATGAAAAGAACCCTGATTTATGTCCTGGACGTTTAAAAGTTCCCTATTAAATCATTTGAAAGCGTTTAGAATAAACGACTGGACCAGGGATCAACAAATCTGCACCTGGGGTCTGGAACCCTGAACATTTTTGATGTGGCCATCATGAAACACACCTATTGCACTAAATGAGGTTTTAAAATCACTTGATATTTCCATTATTGGCATGTGTAAATTCTTAAATGTACGACTTAGACTGTGATGTGGAATTTCATTCTATTGAGGACAAACAATGACCTTAAATGTAAAAATACAGTCATATTAAAAATCTTAGCCATTGAGAGCCCTGTACTTGCTGTCTTTGAGAACCCCTGAAAAAAGGAGAAATTAAAGTCAACTCAGCATTGCTTTCTCAGAATATACTTTGTGTGAGCTGAAGGAAAGGCGCAAGATCTCCAGTACATCCAAACAACAATTGGAGTTCAAGAGAAATCTATACCATACACAAAACCTGTCCCTTTTCATTTTACATTTATTTTTTTTACATGCTAAACTCAGGTACCAGCAATGTACCTGTCTACAGTACAGGTCTTTTGTTCCAATGCCTCCAGTTCAGATTTTTATTTCCCTGAGACACTGTGTGCACTCTGTATGTGGATGACTTGTTTTTCCAGTTAATTTGAATGACTAGTGGCCGCAAAAGGAAACCGATTGCTTACTTCCTCAATTCATTATATTCATCAAGCCATTGTAAGCTCCTAAAAAGGAATATATGTCTACAAAAATATGTGAGAACGTCTATAAATACAACTAAAGGCACATTTTTGATTAACCAACAGCACTAAAACAAGGTATTAAGCTCTAAAAAAATTTGAATTTTCATAATAGAGCCCCTTTAACATTCGGACGCAACAAATCACTTTGAGACGAGTGCAGAAATAAATAGACTTACTTAGTGGCAGGGTCATCAAAAGAGGCGACAAATACCAGTGTTCCCTCATGGAGCGGTCGAAGAAACTTCAGCAGCTCTGAAACCTCTGGAAAGGAAAGAAAAAAAGGCACATTTAATCTTCAAGAAGTCCTTTCTCCAAGAAAACAGCAATCCTGTAAAGGTCAGCCTACCTCCAGCCCACATATCAAATGCCCTTATCTCTAGAACGTCTCCGTTGACCCCTGACGAAAGCAAACTTCATCATAAACTAAAATAAATGTAAGAAATATATTTGCGTTTGAATGTTACTAACCATTTACTAAAGCAATATTCAGGCCTCTCCCAACATTGTTCTTCGCACTGCTGATGATGCTGTGAACCAAAGAAACAGAATCTCAAAATAGGGTTTAAAAACAATATAAAAAATACCAAATCATAAAGATTATAGTGATTGCACACAAAGACTATTACACACAAGAGCAAACGGAAGAAAAAAGGCTGATATTGACTCAGCAGCAGTGATAAGAAAGCTCAGGGAACTTGCATTTTATCCTCCAGACAGATCTTTGGGCCGATGACATTGGCAGCTCCTGAGGTCAGCCGGAATGCTAGATGTTTCGGGGGGCAGGGTGCAGACAGGCCACATTTGTACCTCCGCGGCCGAGGTTCTTCTGAGAGAAAGTGTGTTACATTGATAGATCTGCTTCTCAAGGAATCTTTCAAGCGTCATGCGTTCTATTAATGTAAATCATTTTACCTGGAGTGGGTTCTTCTTGTCCCCCTACAAGGTGATCATACAACAGTAGTCAAACGTTAAATGACAAGCTTGTTATAAATGTTCATTTTTTTCTTTAGCACTTTAGAAAACACTTCAAGGGCAAGGAATAAGTCAGATGGATGTGAATCAAAGCGAGTTTAGAGTTGAGATACTAAAACAAATATACAATCAGATTGATCTTTTATAACAATACTTTTTTTGGAGTGTTTTAAAACTAAAATATAGCTTTAGCATATAACACACTTCTGAAAAAACTTACTTTCGTACTATTCACTTTAGCAAAAGCATCAGATGGAAAACAGACCAAAATTTCTGGAGCGAGAACATTTAGAAAGATTTGTTTTTATGTAGTCCTTTAAGCCATTAGTGCATATGTTTTACTAAGAAATATTCTTACACTAGATGATACTGGTGAAATCATATATTACTAAAAGTTATTTAATTAATTTCAATTTTCTTCACAAAACACTATAATTTGGACTCTTTAAATGTAAAAAGTATATATACTAAAAATGTTTGAATGCTAAATAAATGGGGGCTATTGAAACACAGCTCTCCAACTATTACCAGCAATATTTATACTTTTTATTTCTTTACTGTGTTTTATGCATTCTTATTTCACCCAAGTCATGGAACTGGTTTCATTGGAACTAATATTTCTGTAAATCCAATTGATCTTTAAAATGTAATGTTTAATAAAGCATCCCTTGATCTGTTGAATTTTTAATATTTAGAAAAAAAATCTATTTAACATGTTTATTCATTCCAGTATTAAACTCACTGTCTTCTAATAATCTGATTGAAGTATTTAAGCCTCCATGCGTTTGAAATGATCAGATAAATCATAGAATTAGAAACAATGTGCATTCCTGTTATGATTGTGATTAGTTTGTTGCTATGTTTGCAAATGTGGTTGAGCCATGCTGCAAACCTTACCACTAAAGAGCATTCTTATCAAGGAGTTACTGTCCCCTCCTAGCATTGAGTTTGCCAGAAGCCATGTGCATCCTAAAAGAAGAACCAGGGCAACACCCCGCAGAGCCACTGGGAATAGACAGAAAATTGGAGTTGAGCAACACTTTTATCAGATCTCAATTCTCAGACAAAAACAGGAAAATGCAAACCTGCAAGTCTCATTGTCAAATGTCAGTTTCTGGTAAGGAAATGGCAACTCTGATTTTAGTCTGGAGAGACAGAGTGTTACAGATGATTGGCTTGGGTTTGCTAAACAATGCAGAAACTAGGAAAGTAAAACATCACTACACCTTTGTTAGCAATAACAACAACCAAGTACTGTGAGGACTCAGATAAACTACAGTCACCTTTAATACAATAGACTTTTCTATTTATCATGATGGATGATGTACAGCACCTCATAAAACCAATAGAAGAACCAGTAAAACATGTAAACTCGTCTTAAAAAAAATTCCCCGCTGGGGCCCAAGACTCAAAGCAGAAATCCTGAAAAACAGCTGCATTTCTGTGCCACTATACAGCTCAAGAACAAATTCTGCACATATTTGTTTCGGTTCAAAAAAAGTTAAAGCTGCTCTTCATTACATAATACAAACTTACAGTGTTTAAAACTTTGTATTTTCAAAATGCTCTTCATCTAAAAATGTACCGTCATCTGTAGTTAGAAGCTAATCATGTTTAAAAGAATGTGGTCAGTGATGTAATCTGGGGTAGTACTAGGCTATTATTATTAATATTATTATTATAAATAGAACAAAAACATTATTAAAAAATACTACAGAATTTATTCCCTCGCATAATTTATTTGAATTTTCCCTCTTTTTTATAAGTGGTACAATCTGGTTTACACAGGAACATATATATACTACGAAGGTATAGATATCTGTAACTAATAGAAATGTATGCATAAATTAATACAAACTTCCAAGACCAATCATAGAATAAAAAAAAAAAACTTATTGCAGGTAGGGCAGACATTTAAAATTAAAATGATAAACATATAATAATAAAATACCTACGCATTACCAGTAAACTACATCACAAAAGAACACGAATCCAAAAATATTTGTTAACAAACATTTATAAAAAAGTCACACGGAGTAGAAATCTGAATTAAAAATGAATGGCTTTAAAATGAATTGAGAAACAATTACTTTCACCTACTAATAAGAGTGACTCTATTTACGTTGGCAAACTATAATTAATACACAATAAATAATCAATAACCAAACACATTACATGCTACAAATACCTTCAAAAATGTGAAATGACTGCCAATCCGACTTCCAAAACAGTGTGTAAGTATGACGGCTAGTTTACGTGTTTCCAAAGCAGCCTTATCATCTTTAGGCGAATTTTGACTAAAATATTCGATTATGTATAACACCCAACAAAAACACAATAGCTATAACCAAATATCCCTCTTCGTTGTCCTCTAAAAGAGCACATCTGTTGCCATTACAACAAATCCCACGACAGACATTCTTCCGGTTTAGGTACCAACGAGGATCACGTGACTCTTTACCCTAGACTGTATATGACACTGTATGGAAATGTTCTCTAATATATTTATCATTTGATTGTGGAATTATTGAATGCAGAATATGACGGCGTTATTCAAAGTTGTTGTTTTTATTAACATTTATTGAGGTGGGAGATTTTTCAAGAGAAATTAACCTATATTCATGTTAAATAATTTAAATAAAATGAAGTGAAAAACTTTTCAAAAACACACAAAGAAAATCAACCACAACAGTAACACTGAAAGGAATAAACAAACTAATAAGAACCACGCCGGAACCTTCTTTATGATCTGTGTTTAACCCGGAATATAACCAACAGACGTAGTTGTGTCAAGATGGCAACTTTAACGAAAGCGTTTAAAACAATATTCGCAAGTCCACTTAGAAATACAGCTAAGGCAAGTGTATTACATATAAATATCGAGGCATTTTATGTACAAACCGAAAACGTGAAAATGTTATTGTAACGAATTAACGTCAGATTTTGCCTAGACACGGTCGGAGTAAAAAAACCCTGCTTGCTGCGACTAGTGTTTCGGTTATTCAAAACGCTTTTAATGTTTTATATGATTAAAAAATGTAACACCATCTAGGTTTCAATTGTGCACTGACTTGGTCATTTTATTTCTTTAGGTCTTTAGTGTAGGAGTTACTAACGTTAATCAACGAGGAAAACCAACGTATTCGGTTAGTCCTTATTTTAAGGTTTTTTTATTTACCTACACAATCAACCAGCTGTCCATGCATTGACATTGTTTTTCTATTTTAAAACACTAGCCCACTAGTCAGTATATAAATTATATTTATAAAAAAGAATCAAACATAATAAACTGTTGTTTTTAAATGTTGTAACAGAAAGTAACATATCTTTCTTCTCTTTATGTGGGGCATTTGTCTGAAGGGGCGTATTATAGTAAGTATAATACGAAAGTAAACAAAATCAATTAAAGGTATCTATAGGATGAATGTTGTCATCCCCTTAAATGACTGATTATGTCTTGTTGCAGCCTCCTCCTGCCAAGTATGGAGGTCGGCACACTGTTACCTTGATTCCTGGAGATGGAATTGGGCCGGAGTTGCTCAGCCATGTGAGGGAACTATTCAGGTCTGCCACTTCAATTCCTTCCACAAACACAACTGTGTGATAACACTGTGGGGACCATAGTGAGTATTTCTGTTTGAATCACAGGTTCAGTTGTGTTCCGGTGGACTTTGAGGTTGTGTATGTAAATTCATCCTCTACCAGTGAGGATGACATCAGCAATGCCATTATGGCCATTAGACGCAATGGAGTTGCGCTTAAGGGTCAGGGGACTTTGCAACTTATTATGTTTTGGCATTCATTTAGTGAGTTTTTCAAAATAGATTTTTTTTTTCTTCCCCAGGTAATATAGAGACCAACCACACGATGCCCCCTAACCACAAATCAAGAAACAATCTTATGCGGTGTGGAATACTGATATATAATTTAATAAATAATGTTATTATTTCTATTAAAACACAATGGAAGATGAAGTTCAAATCAGCTTGAGTTTGGCCTCCATCCCATTGCTGTTCTATAATGTACGTCTTTTTTCTTTCTCTTTCATAGCACCAGTCTTGATCTCTATGCTAATGTAATGCACTGCCAGTCACTTCCTGGAGTCCAGACACGCCACAAAAACATTGACATCATAATCATTCGAGAGAACACTGAGGGCGAGTACAGTAGTCTGGAACATGAGGTCAGTAGTTTAACAACACTTTCTCACTTATCTCACACATTGAGTGTCCGTAAACAGCATCACCTCTCACAACTTCTCCAAAAAGGCTCTTTGTCTTGGCTAGATAAAAAAATATATTTCTTGAGACATTCAGAGACTCATGAGAGCTTGTGAAGTTTAAGGGGTAGCATTAACATTGACATGAGTTAGTTAGAGTAAATCTTCAATAGATTCTTCAATACAGGATAAATGACTTAGTGCTTATACATATCATGTGATTCTACTATAAAAGCTGTAAACAAAAATAGTGTGATCATATAGATCGAATATATATATATATATATATATATATATATATATATATATATATATATATATATATATATATATATATATATAGATATACATATATATATAGATATAAAGTGTAGTGTTTTTGTCATAAACCTTCAAATACAGTCAGGCCTGTTGCTATGCGAAGACCATGAATTGTATCATTTTCTGAAAGTGTCAAAATCGTTTAGTGTTCATCAAGCCCTCTATGATGATTGTATGACATTAGAATTGGTTGTTGATATTTATCCCATATATTTACAAATCATGATCTGAAAAACTTTTTAACAACACTAAACAATATATTGCATAGCAAATTAGATTGATAGACTATTGTTTAGTAAGAGCACAAGATAAAAAAAAAATATAACTTAAATCTTACCAATTAAGTGCAGTATTAATATCACCCCTAACCGGATTATTCAGAATCTTATCTTAAGGTCCTCTACAGTAAATGGTTACTGTTTTTGTTTCAGAGTGTGTCAGGAGTTGTTGAGTGTCTCAAAATCATCACAAGGAACAACTCCCTCCGCATCGCTGAATATGCCTTTAAACTGGCTCGAGAGAAAGGCCGTCGCAGGGTTACGGCTGTCCACAAGGCCAACATTATGTTCGTTAGTTTGCTGCTTCTTGTCCGCTTTTATAATTTAAATAATAATAAATCATATCATCTTATTTTCTCACAGGAAGCTGGGAGATGGGCTGTTTCTGCAGTGCTGTAAGGAGGTGGCCTCTGGGTACCCGGACATTGAATTCGATAGTATGATCGTAGACAACACTACCATGCAGGTGAGTTGGCCATCATAGACAATCTGACATTATCTAGGCAAGAGTTATCGATTAATAATTGTAAATGTTTATGTTTAAGCTTGTCTCCAAGCCACACCAGTTTGATGTCATGGTGATGCCTAATCTCTATGGGAATGTGGTCAGCAATGTCTGCGCTGGGCTGGTGGGTGGACCTGGGCTGGTTCCTGGTGCTAACTACGGCAGAGATTATGCGGTGTTTGAAACGGTTAGTGATTTGGTAAAAAGCTGCTGATTAATTTGTTTTGTGTTGCTACAACAAACCAGAGCTTTAAAATAAATAGAAGCTATTGCTATACAAAAAAAATCCCTTAAAGTGCCCCTATTGTGATTTTGTAAGGTTCTTTATTTTATGCCAACAACAGGTTGACACACATGCGATGTTGAAATCAGTCCCGGTTTTGACCACGGTTTGAAAAATTGCGTTGACAGAATTGACAACTAGTACACAGAATACAATAAACTCAACATCAAACAGCTTGTGTTGAATAAAGAGTCGAGGTTTGAATCGAGCTCATCATGAGTAGGCTTGGGTACCAAAACCCAGTTCCAATATGGAACCGGTACTCTAGAACCGGTTTTGACCGAAACAAAATGCGAAAACCGGTTCCCTGTTTCGGTGCCAGCTGTCGGAGTTGTGCCGGTCATCATCATTCAATTTTTCAGTCCAGTTACAAGGACACAGAGATCCAATGAATGAGCAAGTCCCTCTCTCCTCCAGCCCTCATCTCTCCTTTTAATAAAACAACAGCAAATAAAGACCCTCAGAGAAGTGAATGGAACGCAGGTACAAATGTTAGACTTGCTCAGATGGCCTGTCATTAGCTTAGCTTTCTAAATTAAACAACTCTGATTAAACTAAATGCCTCAAACAAAAAGGTCGAAAGTGTGGCTATATTACCCATGAAAGAATTTCGACACAGCAACGTGCTGCAAATGTTTCACAACAGTTGAGTGTAAAGGAGAAATCATGTCAAATTTAATGAAACATTTGAGCGCACATGGAGGAGCCTTTAAAGTAGTGGGTAACACCGTGTTCACGGTTCAACCTCTTGTGAACAACAGGTGGCACTATTTGTGTCGATTATCATGTAAATTTGGTATTTATTAATTGAATATCTGTATTTTAAAGCAAAGTCACAACCCTCATTATTTTAAAATACATTTTGGTTATCAGTTTTAAAAATATGCCATTACATTTTGTAGTTACATGTTTGTTTGTTTGTTTGTTTTACATTTTTAAAATAAAAGTCATCTAATTTATAAACGCATTAACTATAATATACAAATACCATCTATTATAGTTTTCATGTAAAGAAATGGTTTCTGTTTATGTGTGCTACTGAGATGATTAATTGTTATTAGCATTAAGAAGTGAAAGTCCAAGATTGTTTGTTAAGAATTGGTATCAGTGTTGGTATGTGTGATATTGAGGCTATTGGTATCGTTTTAAGAGTACTGGTTTGACACCGGTTTCGGGTACCCAACCCTGGTCATGAGTGTGTTAATCATTCAGGGTCCCGGGGGGAAATATGGTCCCAGTTTGTTACTCTACAGAGAATAAATTCATTCTGTAGCAACATTTTCTTCTGCATGCTAAACTGAAAGGCTTGCCAAGTTTTTTTTGTCTTCTTTTTTGGCATGAATGAATGACCTGGTTGGTTGTACAGTGTGACGTTTGAGCTCACAGGGCAAAAGATTAGCTGTCAACTACAACTCAACTCTTTCTTATTAAAGGCAATGTTTTAAAACGCAAAGCACTAAGCGCTTTCAGTTTTAAAACTCCAGCAGGGTGTTCTTCAAACCTAAAGCTGTTTCACACCACATGACATTTTAGCATAGTCTTATTTGAAAGGTTATTATGGATCACAATGAAAAGAATGTATGGCCTCAACTACTTTAGTTAGTTTGCATTGAATTTATTCAATGGTTTTCCATGGGTGGAAAAATGGTGCAGTGGTGGAGTTGGTCGTTCTGTAATCGGAAGGTTGGCGGTTCGATCCCTGCTAGGATCATTCAACCCGATTGTGAATGTTGGGTGAATGAATAATGCTCCGGTAATTGTAACGAGTCTTTGAGTGTCTAGAAAAGTGCTAAATAAATTGAAGGCATTATTATTATTTAGATTAGGACCTTCAAAATAGACTTTTTCCATAACAGAATAGTCGGGTGAGAGAATTTATATTCCATGACATTTATTTCTCAATGAATTAGACTAAATTGGAATTATTGACTAGAAAACAGGTTGTGTTTTAAACATAAAACTCTACATCTTTTAATATGGACTGAATCCATCCTATAGGCCACCAGGAATACAGGAAAGAGCATTGCCAACAGGAACATGGCCAACCCAACTGCAATGCTGCTTGCCAGTTGCCTCATGCTGGATCATCTCAAGTAAGTACGGAGTGATGGAAACTCTGCTATTTTGTAAACAGCATTACAATGTTATTTTTTTTACAGTGTTATTTTTCTTTCCATCTTATCAGCACATAGTTTTTTGATGGACAGAAATATTCTATAGTATGATAATCCTACTCCTTTAACTTTATTCCTTTATTTACATTTCCTCTGCAGACTTCACGAATATGCCAATATGATCCGAAGTGCAATTCTCACTACAATGAATGAGACCAGGGTGAGTCACAAACATTTACAATCTACCTTTATATATTTGCTCTTCAAGTTTATCTTGAATGACAGGCTTTGGATAAGAATTGACTTAAACAAGACACACCTATTGCGTGGGATTAGTAACACTTTTTTTGCTTTCCAAACAACAAACAAAAAGCAATTCCAGTCAATCCAGGAAAAACTAAATTTTTAATGGTCAGATTATGTTCAAATGAAGAGTTACCTGTGCTTAGTTGATGTTCTGTGATGGTGCTAAGAATTATATTGGTGTTACAGATCGGAGATCAAATTATATAATAATACAAGATATTGAGTATACAGTGCAAGTAAATGCATACAAAATGTTAAGTTGTATAGGTGGAAGCAATCAGGAATTGTTTAATATCTGTTGACTTTAATGATTGGTGGCGTTAATCTGGTCAGTGATGTTTCTTTGTTGCAGTTGCACACATTGGACATTGGAGGGCAGGGCACCACATCAGAAGTGGTCCAGTCCATCATGAGGAACATTCAGAGCAGTGGCCCACTCACCACTGACATCTGAACCTGGAGAGTCCAACACTGGTACTGAGCTCATCTCATACACTAAACATTTTTATACGTACTTCCTTCCTGATCAGAGTAAAGAAAGTGTTTGAGGTTGAAGAGTTAAATTCCTGTTTTGGAATGGCTGATGATGTTTCTTGTCTTTATAATTGTTCTTTCAGGTGCATTTACTTCTTAAGGATTCTACAGTCAATAACCCATCTTTATTGGATACAAGAAGATGTATTCCTGAATTAAGGTCTCTGAACCTATAATAATGGTTGAGTCGATATCTCTGTGGGTCTCTGTATTGTGAATATTTTGTTATGTTGGCTGAAGTTGGCTACATTCAAGACTTAAGTGTTGAATATACAAAATATTTCTGCTATTTAAGTGCAATCAACATTTTAACAGTTGATTAATGTATGGTTCAAATTAAAGATAGCATACATTTTATTTTATTTAAACATACTTGTGTGTGTTGATATAGTTTAAGCATATTCATAATTAGTGACTTATTGATGATTAATTATTCATATAACATACTGTATTTTTTCAAATCAAACTGATTCATCTGCAACAAACTTGCATATTCACAAAATTGCCTTCTAGTTTATTTTAGTTGCATTATGAAACTGTTTCTTAATTGTAAAACTATCAAAACAATAATTCACTGTTACTCGTGTAGTACATGGGCCATTTGTTTAGTGTACATTTAACAGTCAATATTCTTCTGTGTTGAACACTGACCATCAATCTGAACCATTATTTAAATATCAATATTATTTTACCGAACTAGTCCTAGTCGGTATTAAAGACCTTCTGTCATTAAACTGTAATTCCACTATGAATAAAATGCTACTCTAACATACGTGTGTTTTTGGTTTGTTTTTGTTTCAATACTACCTTCAGCTGTTACATTCAACATTAAAAATGTTGACTGACAGTTTTTATTTTAAATCTCTTTTAATCAGGGCAACATATTCAGTTAGATTGTTTTTTGTGAAAAATGATTTGATTGTGTAATTTTGTAAGGACCTTATGCTAAGTTTAATGTTTTGACTTGGACATTTTAATAATTTTTGCAGTGAGAAACTACTTTTAAAACTACGCTAGTGAATGATTTGAAAATTAAACTGGCATTCAATAACAAACCTTTTTATCATGCTTGTCAACTTATATTACATTACTATATATATATATATATATATATATATATATATATATATATATATATATATATATAAACATTCAAAAAGTTTTCTTTATTTTCATGACTATGAAAATTGAAAATGGTAGATCCACACCGAAGGCATCAAAACTATGAATTAACGTGTGTGGAATTGTATACATAACCAAAAAAAGTGTGAAACAGCTGAAAATTTGTCATGCTAGCTTCTTCAAAGTAGCCACCTTTTGCTTTGATTACACTTTTCACACTTTTGGGGTTCTCTTGATGATCTTCAAGAGATCATCCTGAAATGGTCTTCACTTCTCAGGAGAGTTCTGTCAGGTTTAATAAGTGGGATTTCTTGCCTTATAAATGGGTTCAGGACCATCAGTTGTGTTGTGCAGAAGTCAGGTGGAAACACAGCTGATTGTCCCATTGAAAATATTGTTAGAATTTGTATTATGGCAAGACAAACGCAGTCTGAAAATCATTTTTAATTAGAAGGTGTGTGTGTTTGTGTGTATATATATATTCATATTCAACAACAGTACTTCAAAAATAATTTGAAAAGTAAAAAAAATATAATAAGATAAACTTAACAAGTAAAGGTGATCAACTGTTTCCAGGAGTTGAAGTCTGGCAGAACTGGTGGGGGCGGATTGGCTAACTTCACAGACCTCTCACTTCACTGAATGAGTGATGTATCAGGGGTGAGACTGGGCACTAGAGGGCAACAAACCATATAAATATAGGGACTAACATAATTCAAAAACCATTACGCAAGTGTTCAAATGGGTTCTCTACCACAGAACAGCATGTGTTCCTTTCTAAATGATCTGACAAGATGACAGAATAACTGACTTAAAATTGTTGGACAGTTTACAGCTGCGTGTTTCATGGTGGAAAATAGCCTGCTGTTTTAAGCGAGGAAACCCAAGGGAATCAAATCAAATCAATGGTAAAAAGAAATGCTATTTTGAATGCTAAATGAGAATATAATTTTCAGTGACATGAGTGTAAAATGCAGCTATTTCCCACCGTTATTCAACTGCCTTTGGAATTGCTAACAAAATAGAGCAGCGGGAATATATACACAAGGTTATTTGTAATAGCTTATGCAAACCTCTGAACTAATACACATGTCAATGACTAATGTTATAGTTAAATACCAAGGAGCTCTAAACAGTACATTGTTCATCATATAAATATTTGGAGTTGAAAATAGGTTAATAACTCAAAATATCAAAATCAAGATATCATAATTGTCATCATAAACTAAAAAGTTATCCTGAAATATTGATCTGTATTTTTTAGAGATACATACTGCATGTTTCTGTGAAATATCTACAGTGTATGTAAAGATGAATCTTGTTTACATTTTTATATTGAATAATTGTAATTTTTTGGTGAATTCAAAACTTTTGTTGCCATTCTTTAAGGGCAGACTATAGTACAGGACCATGCAATACATATAGTTATTATGAATGATATATACTTTTTAATTCTCTGTTGCATTTGGGTCAGAAGTTACAAAAAAAGGGAATACCTTTTATAATTATTCATTTGATTACAGTTATAGATTTATCAATTATAGTATCTGCACCCCAAACCATAGTCAATCAATCAATCAATCAATCAGTTTTTATATAGCGCTTCTTTAGCAATTGCTTTCAAAGCAGCTTCACAAAGTCCCCATGAGGATCAGGCAGAGCAGACAGGAGTTCCCTCTGAGAGGGGACTCCCGCTGACTGAGGCAGGTGCTAATCACCTCCCCAGCATAAAGAACATACAAACTAAAAATCCATCGATGAACGGTTTGCCGGACAGGACCTGAAAAACAAACAAAACAAACAAAGACAAAACAGGAACTAAGAAATGGAGAAGACGGTTAGTAAACTGTAACATAGACAACAAACAAGTGATCAGCATCAGCTGCAGGAGGAGAGATAAATAATGAGGATAGGTTAGAGAGGAACATTGAACCACATTGTTTTTTTCAAACAGTTTGTATTTATATGGTGCTCAGGCACCATATCTGTTTAGACAAATACCAAGAGATAATTATTGGAATGCCAGTTTAAACAGATATGTTTTTAATTTAGTTTTGAAATCTGTGAGCGTAGTTGAGCTGCGGACAACATCCGGTAGTTTATTCCAGAGCTTCGGGGCTCTATATGAGAACGCTCTTCCACCTCTTGTGGATTTACTAACCTTTGGTACAATCAATAGTCCTGCTTCTTTTGATCGGAGAGAGCGAGCTGGAATATATCGTGATAGGAGACTGCTCAGGTAGGCCGGGGCCAAGCCATGCAGTGCCTTAAAGGCAAGGAGCAGAACCTTGTAGTCAATGCGATATTGTACAGGAAGCCAATGAAGAGAGCACAAAACCGATGTAATGTGATCATATTTCTTTGTTCTTGTGAGAACTCTAGCTGCTGCGTTCTGGACTAACTGTAATTTTTGTAGCGTTGCGGCTGAACAGCCGGCTAACAGAGCATTACAATAATCCATTCTGGAGGTCATGAAAGCATGCACTAATTTTTCTGCATCTACGATAGACAGCATGTTCCGCACTTTAGCAATATTCCTGAGGTGAAAGAAAGCAGTCTTAGTAACATAAGAGATATGATTCTTAAACGTCAGTTCACTATCTATAATAATGCCAAGATTTTTAACTGTAGTGGAAAAATTAACAGTGTGTCCCCCCAGTTCCATATTTAAAGCAGAGAGATTCTGTAATTGCTTTTTAGAGCCAATAAGTAATATTTCTGTTTTATCTGGATTTAGCATAAGAAAATTTTCATTCATCCAATCATTGATATCAGCGACACATTCTGAGATCTTATTTAGCTTTAAAGGGTCGTTAGGTTTTCCTGATATATAGAGCTGGGTGTCGTCTGAACAGCAATGGAAACTAACACCATGTCTTCTAATAATTTTGCCAAGGGGCAGCATGTATATTGAGAATAGGATGGGTCCCAAAACGGATCCTTGAGGAACTCCATACTCTACTGCTATTGTGTCCGATGAGTCTCCATTTACATGAACAAACTGACTCCGGTCAGAGAGGTAAGAGTTAAACCATCTTAGAGCCTGGCCCTGGATGCCTGCATCGTTTTCTAGTCTCTCGAGGAGAATCCTGTGATCTATCGTATCGAAGGCTGCACTGAGATCTAGCAGAACTAGAAGAGAGATATTTCCTTGATCCCAATCAAGTAATAGATCATTTGAAATTTTAACCAGCGCAGTCTCTGTGCTGTGATGCGCTCTGAATCCAGATTGAAGTTCTTCATAACAGTTGCTCTTTTGTAAGAAGGAGCTGAGCTGTGCTATAACAACTTTCTCTAATATTTTTGACAAGAACGGAAGGTTAGAGATTGGCCTATAGTTGGATAACTCAGTAGGATCCAGGTGCGTTTTCTTGATTAGTGGTTTAATTACTGCATGTTTTAGCTGTTTGGGAACGTAACCTAGCATTAGAGATGAGTTTATAATATTTAGAAATGGTTCTTGAGCTATTTGTAGCAATTCTTTCAGTAATTTTGTTGGTACAGGATCTAGAGAGCATGTTGATGATTTAGATGCTGTGATTATTTTTAGCAGTTCTTTCAGGTCAATATTTGAAAAATTCTGCAGTGAGTGAGTCAAAGGTATAGGGTTTGAGTTAAACTGCTTTGATTGAATATGAGTTTTAGTAATTTTGCATCTGATAGAGGTAATTTTATTTGAGAAATAATTCATAAAATCATTGCTGCTAAATTTTATAGCTGCATTTGAATCTGTCGATGTTTGACTGTTTAGTAAATTAGCCATTGTTTCAAATAAGAGGCGTGGGTTATTTTGATTTGTTTCTATTAACTTGTGATAGTAGTTAGTTCTTGCAGTTTTTAGTGCTAGTCTATATTTAGACATGCTCTCTTTCCAGGCAATTTTGAATACTTCCAATCTAGTTTTTTTCCATTTACGCTCATAGTTTCTGGTTTGTCTTTTTAGCACCTTTGTATTATCATCAGACCACAGGGTGGCCTGTCTATCTCTGACTTGTTTTAATTTAAGCGGGGCTACAGTGTCTAGGGTGTTAACGAGAATATTATTCAAACTGTAGGTGATCGTTTCAAGTTCATTTTCATCTGCAGGTACTCTAGAAAGTTGAGTAATATCTGGTAGGTTTCTTATAAATGCTTCTTTAGTATTTTGGTTTATATTTCTCCCTAGTTGGTAGCGTTGAATGCTACTGCTAATGTTTATAGTCTGCATAGCACAAGATACAAGATAGTGGTCTGAGATGTCCTCACTTTGAGGCGATATAACAATGTCACTTAGGTCAATGCCATGAGATAGAACCAAATCTAAAGTGTGGTTTAGACGGTGAGTTGCGCCGACCACATTTTGCTTAAACCCACATGAATTTAGGAGGTCTGTAAAGGCAATACCCAACGAGTCTTTTTTGTCATCAATATGGATGTTAAAGTCTCCAAAAACAACCTGCAGTTGTCACATGAACTACGAAATATATTTTAATGTCGCTTTGGCTGAACAAAGTGTTGGTTCAAATTATGGTAGATGTTAACAAAGACATTTTCATGTCATGAGTTCATACTGTCTAATTTCACTTCACAACTCAGTTTTTCTGCAGGGTCTCAAAATGTCTCAAAATCAAAAGCCCAAATTTTAGTCCTTAAAAAGTCTTAAATTCACTGTTTTAGGACTTAAATATTTTTAAAGGTCTTATTTTTATGATGTCCATGTAAAGCTCAAGTCAAAAGCAAAAATGCTCAAAAACACAAACGTTGTGGTTAGGGTTGCCAGAGATTGAGAACACTTTTGTAAATCATGAAAAACATAAAAGTGACCTTTATTGGTGCCTGGACCTAATAGATATTGACATACAAATCATAAATGTAAATGTGATTGTAAGAGTTGTCAGAGATGAAGAAAACTCACATAAATGCTTAAAAGAAAAAAGGTGATTGTTGGTATTGTCAGAAATTGAAACAGAAGTTTGAGAAAGTGCTCAAATACATTCAATTTTGTAAAAAGCGTAGTCAGGTTTTTACAAAATAGCTCAAATGCTCAAAAGCAAAAGTAATGGTTAGGGTTTCAAACAATGTATCTGAAGCACACTGTTTATTTTGCAAACAAGTTTTGTATGTGTTTTTGATGTTATAACATAGGTTTTAAATTGGATTCTTAACAGTCTTGAAAAGGTCTTAAAAGTCTTACATTTGACCTTACAAAAAGCTGCAGAAACCCTGACAACTGATTCATGTCTTCAAAAGCTGATTGAGATGCGCTCAAGGTCTTCATGCTTCAGAAAAGTAATAATTCTACAAGACCTTGTCCTTCAAAAAGAAATCTGAGAGACAGTCAATGATGAAAAAAAAAATCACGATTTAACAATTCACACGTACCACAAAAATACTTTATAGACAAATTTCTACATGTCAGGATTTCAGGTCGGCATGCTTTCCAGAAAAATTATTTTCATTCTTGCCAACATGTCTCAGAAAGCCTGAGATCAATATTCTAAATTTCCATTTCCATATTTAAACCTTTTTGATCTCAGTCAAGCTCCACCACCTCACAGCTTAGGAATTTTGGATCATACTTGGAGGTAAATATTTGGCTTAAAAGCTTCCTGGTACAGCCTGGAAGTGATCGATCTGCTCTTAATTGCATCCAGGTCTTGAGGGGCTAACTCAAACTGAATACTGCAGTGTTCTTGTTTATTTATGCAGATCTGCAAGTACATAGTAGATATGTGGATGCTAATGAACAAAGCATCTCCACCAATCTATAGCTTTGTCCCTAGGGTATTGTTTCATGGATGCTTTGTTCAGCTCTAGCATGGATAATTGCTCGATGTTCATTTAGTCAAAAAGAAGCAGGGGATATGTTTGTCATAGTTAAAACTTGATTTATTGAGTAAAATGTTCACAAAAAGATAAATATGTAAATATTAAATATTTGTTGAGCCTTTAGACCGAGTCACTCAGTTCAAACTGAAGTCTTCAGATGAAATCATGCTACTGCAGCCAGACATGCAACAATGGTGGCAGTTTCTCGACTGTGACTTCCTTGAAAAACCGTCTGAATATGTGTCTGTTACTATATATGAGACTACTGCAATGTTGTACTTCCCTTTCAGCACTTGAAATGCAAAACAAACAAGGTGTTTCCCAAACCATTCCACAATTGCTTATTAAGAATGGTGAGCTGTTACCATTGACTGTGCATAACATGAACGTAGCATGCGTGACTTGTAGTATGAAAGATAAAGAAGGCTCAAAATTGCCAGTCATCGCCATGGAAGTGCATCACTTCCCTTAACCAAAAATCGTCTAGAGAGACAGGATAAACGCATTGCACAGGCGTCTGATTAGCTGAAAGTTTAAATTCTAATGCACCTTAAACAAACAAATAAAAAATCATTCACCCTCAGAGTGTTCATGAATATCAAAGCTAGCGATCTAAATACAAATAAAAACATTGTAGCGCCAGGGGTTGGGCAGTTATAACAAGGGAGTGAGTGACAACCTGTTCACTTCCCCCATGAACTGTAGCACCCCGAGGTACTGCAGTTGAGTCACTTTCTGCTGCACAGCGGCAGGGAGAGCAGGTTTCCCCTTGGCTGTTACATGATAAATTAGATTTTCCAATGACAAACCATCAGTACCAGCTGTTTGCAGTTGTTAGCACTGAGATAACATATACAGATTAGTAGGTAGTTATCTTTTAGCCCGAATTTTTTTCATTAAAATTCACAAGCAAACAATTATTTGTCTTAATTAAATCATTTTTATTTTGAAGGCTATTGTAAATTCCAAAATGAAGCCCCAATGTAATTAGGAGTTAGCAATTAAACACTTGTTGAATTATGACCCAGTAAATGCTGACCTTGAAGCTTGAAGATTAGCTCCCTCAATTAATTAACCGTGAATTAATAAACCAAAAAATGTATGGTGGCTAAATATGTACATAAATCGGGTTCACAAACATTGCAGCTTGAATTTCAATACAATTTAAATTTAAAACAGTCTTTATTATTCTAGCACCATCACAGATCTTCACTTCAGTAAGTTCCATAAGTTCAGGGTCCTCCTAAACTTCCTTCCAAGTATTTTAGCTTAACATTATAACTATTACAAAGCATGTAATTTTAAAGAGGATTTAAAAAGTATAGCCGAAAACATTATAATCATATTCCTCACGTTTATTGTTAACCTTAAAGGCATTTGTGTCTACCCTTGTTTTATAAAATGTGAGTAGTTAATTTATCAGTAACACAGGACCGACAACAACCAAAGATCACACAAATTATAATTTAACTTTAGAAAGAACACCATTTTAGAGAGAGAGAGAACAATTTGTAATTTGTATTCAGAAAATGAACATAGGGTTTCTAGAATCTTTCTTTCTTTTGGATTTGGAGTTGATTATCTAATGAATGACTAAATGTCATGAGATGATATAAAAAAGGTCTTTAATGTCAGTTTAAAATGTATTTGGATTCTGTAACTTATAACATAATACCTCCAAGCCTGATGACTCTCTTTAAGCTGTTCTGAGGGTGAGATAACATCAACTAAGCTGTTCTAAAGTAAAAGTTTGTGTAGACAGTCAAATTCCAATGTATGTGAATCCTAGAGGCCACTAAACATTGTTTACATTATGTATTGCCAAGATTATTGATATAACGCACTTTAGAAGGAGAACTCTTTTACATGGTCTTTCGCAAAGTATTCTCTTTTTAGCTGAATACCCCTCCAGTCATGGCATCCAAGGACATGTCTAGACTGTGACTAAGGGCATTTATGGACATTTTTATGAATGGATTTAAGGCAGCGAACAACTGCATGGAGAATGCACCCAAATCCCTCCGTCCACCTCTCCGATGTTATTTTCCCTGGTGCCCCTTGGTAACCGTTTCTAAAGAGCTTTTGATGAAACATACTTGTCTCTAAACCGCCAGAAACCCATCTGAACACTTTTGTTCACATTCTTACCATCAAATATTTAAGAATATCAATACATATTATTTTACACAACTTTTTATTCATGTTTGTCGGAAACTAAACAAAACAAAACTAAACTAAGCTAAACTCTAAGAATCACTATTGTATTGTAAAAGGCTGAGATGACCACAGTGTCTCTAACAATGGTTCTGTTTGCACATTTCCAGTCACTCCACATTCTGTTCTTCTGTTGCTGCACTTTACTTTTACTTTTTGCTTTGATCTGCACATTTCCTCCAAAGAATACCTCTTAAGCACTTTGGACTTCTATAGTGATAGTTCTATTACTTTATATTTGTATTACCTCTATTTCTAGAATAGAAAATTCAGAAAACATTTTTTTACACGAGAACATTTAATTGACAAAACGAATTTAGCTCCGAAGACAGTTCAGCTGAATTTAATTTTGACCTACAATACCGCATCACGTGACGTTACTACTCAGCACAAATTGGACAGGTAAGAAAGCATGTGTTTACTGAAATGTAGTTTTAAAGCTAGATTTTTATTTTTTTGGGCTTCAGTGTTTATTGGAGTAAACCTATTACGTTTGGACCGTGTATATTTAGAGCTTGATATTTTTTTTTTAAACGTGGTACCTACTGGGCTCATTACCTCCTGATCAGGCTCCCTTTATAATGCCTTATTTTCCTTTAGTTCACTGTCGCTGCATTAGCTACTGTCACCCTCTGTGTTTTGTGAGTGTTATGCTTGAAATCTGTCATCTTTTAGTTTACTGTTTGTTTAATATTTTTAGTATTTTAGGTTTTTTATGTTCTGTTTAGTTTGAGTTTATAAATAAAGAGTCCTTTATCTTGGATCCCTGGCTGTAGAGCGTTTTGAGTTCTGCAAATAATTTCCCTTTATTTGTAAACCCATATCCGGTATCTAACATATAAATTATAGTTTAATATAAAGTTGTATAATACATATGTACATGGAAGTAAATGCATGATATTTCAGCAGTGTGGTGAGAAAGTCTTATGATAATTTAATGCAGGGAAGAACAATTTAGGATCAGATTGCTATCCGGTCCCTATTTCGAGAGAATACGATAGGAAAATCTCCTTAATCCTTCTGGTAAAATGAATCCCTGACACAAAAGCGGGAAGTCTTTCTCTTCTTACTCTCCATTATTGAAGTGCAATTAATATAATCTAGATCATTAAACACTAATGCCCAGCAGTCCATCTCCGAAATGGTTTTTAACTCTGTACAAAAGCGATATATGGAACAATCTGCTCAAACCTGATATTGCTTATTCTTGAAAAGATATAAAGACTTGTACTGTTCAAAGCAACACTATAGCCCAGTAACTCGCTAAACCTAATGATGTAAAACGATCTTCGGGCCTGCTTGTGTTCACTGATCTTCTTCATTATGACCTGGACATTTAGAAAAAACTGACGCCTTGTGAACAAAAGAGAACCTGCGTTTCATTGTGTGCTCACCACTGAGTGTTTACAGAAGATCTGTTGTGTTTCAGGTTCAGTTGCTCAATTACTTGATAATGCAAATATCTGAGTATCTGTCAATCATATAGTTTTCTAGATTTGTGTCTTGTACACACGTTATGACCCCTTCCTCCGTTTACCAATCAGTCCTGATCCCAGTCCTTTGTTTAGTGTGATTTGTCCCCTATTTAGGCTTCTACTGTTCTCTGTTTGGGGGTGGGTTAATTGTAAGAAAATATCAATGGCTTTATGTTATTTAATATTGATTAGTAATTACTTCTGACTAGTGTTTCTAGTATAGCCTTGTTTGTCTGGTTTTCTCATTGTGAGTATTTTGTTTCTCAGCATTTTTTTGCTAGGAGTATGTAGTTATTTCTGTTTTAATAAATAAACAGTGTATTAAAAATCAAATGTAAGACCTATATGATAACATCAAAAGCACATACAAAACAATATTGCATAGTATGCTTCAAATACATCGTTTGAAACACTAACCATCACTTTTATGTCTTTGCGCATTTACAGAGGTTTTCTCAAACTGTATCAACCCTTACCATGTACTTTACATAGTCGCGTGTTTATGAGCATTTTTTTAAACTCTGGCAACCCAGACCATGCTTGTTTTCTCGATCTTTGGCAAGCCTTACAATGATATTTAAATTTTGTTTTACGTCTAAAAATCTTTTGTCAATATCTGGCAACCCTAACCATCACTTTTAACATTGTGAGAGTATATGGGCTTTTTCTCACTTTGGCAGCCCTAACCATGACGTTTATGTCCCCTTACACCCTTATGCAATCAAAATAACATTTTTATATATTTTTTACTTCCAAGAATATCTTGCAACCCTAACCATCACTTTTATGATTTGAGTGTATATAAGCCTTTTCTAGAACTATGCCAATTTGATTTTTATGTTCATGAATATTTAGGCACATTTTCTCAGTCTATATGGCATTATTTGACTTTTTTAGCATCTAGGAGCATTTTCTTGCAACGTCAAGCAAAAAAAAAATTATAAAAAATAAAAAAACAAACAAACAACAAAAACATATCAAATAAGCTTTACATAGACATCAGAAAAATAAGACTAGTAAAAATGATTTAGAACTTGCCTTAGAACAGTGAATTGTTTAAAAATGCTTCGGTATACCTAGCAGATGTACATTTCTAGGAATAGGGAAAGGGATACTTCACCCTAAAAATGTAAATTTAGGTCCCTCTATTTAGACACGTTATGGCTTCATTCCTCCTCTGAACAGGTTGAGATGTTTTGGAATTAATCATGAAGGCTTGTGACTGCCCCATTGGCACGCATTTCACACAAATTTTCATGCCTTAAAACAGCATTTAAAACATCATCAATGGTCTCTATGTGCCATCTAGGTTAGATACAAACTGATTACCATTAAAAACACATTCTGATAACTCAGAAAGCTTGTTCTCACAAAAGCATGCAGTCACATCTCATTTTTACACATGCACAGTATGTCTGCTGATACTCGCGTGTCATGTTCATCATGTGGTGTTTGCCACAAATGTGTTCAGAGAAAGAACAAAGCCAAAATGGGTCTGGAATGAAATAAGGGTAAGTGATGAATGAGTAAATTGTCGTTTTTGGGATCGAGTATCCTTTTAACAGAGGATAACTGGAAGAAAATGCAGCGATGGATGGTGTGATATAATTAATATGTCCTCTTAGTTGATGTTATGTTTGATTTAGGAACTGTAATGCCAGATTAGTTCAAAGAAACCAAAAGACAATGCCAGCAAATCAGCTAGGTTCAATTGGGTTAATACGAGTTTAACACAAAGGAGCAAGATAACATGCTGGCAGCGATGGGTCCCAAATTCTATACAGATAAGAAAGTAAAAATTACAAAAACAAAAATATATATTCACTTCTGGCAATGAACACCATTCTGTAATGTTCTACAGTAAATGATCACATTCATTTACTGTATGAGTTTCTTGAGCATTACCACACAATGTATTACCTTCTTTGGTTTACTTTACTTCATCTATTTTGGTAATTCTGAAGAAAAGAAGGTGTTTAACCTGAATATAGAATGGTCTACATAATAAAGAACCTGATGAGTGATCATTTTTCTTTGTTACATATTATCATGCTATTATTAACGCATGCATTGATGCTTTACAAAGCCTTTATACATATTTTCATACAGAAACCAAAATATTTGAGCATTTTTTATTGGGCTCCACCAGCTGTTGTTTGACTATTATTATTAATAGTCAGCTTCTTTTCGCACCATTAGCAATCACTTCCTCTGCAAACACTGCAGGTGTAATTAGGGCCACAGGCACAGGAAGTGCTGCTTTAATCTAAACAAGCTGAGTGCTTGCTAAAAACCAACTCACACATCATTTCATGGTTCAACTTCGTTTATTTTCCCAAAGGCCTTTCAATTTCAGATAATACACAAGCTAATGTCTCATTTTAAAATTTACACAGGTTTATTTTTATATTGTTGGAGCATACTTTCCTTTGCAGTTATGATTTAAAATGAGAATAAGTTATTCTTCAGCAGAAAAAAGACTTCTCTGCTGGGTGCTACAGTGTGTTTAACTACAACACATCCTGCAACAACACACCCTGAATTTTTACTAAAATAACTAACCTATAACTATAAAACTTTTATAACAAACAATATGGTAAAAACAATCTTTTGGGAATATTTTGAAGACAAAAAGAGCAAAAAACACAAGAAATGTAATTCTTGTCATTTTATTTTCATTAAAAAAGTACAATATATTCAGATTTCTAAAAAGATTAATTTCATTTTTTGTGTGAATATTTGTGAAGGTACCGGTAGAGAAAACTATAATACTGTAAAAGAGCCTTGGGCATCTTTTGCTTCATTAAACTTTAATTCATAACAATTATCCTGATTTTAGTAAAGTAATCTTTAACGTTTTCATGTAGACAATTGATCTCACTATCAGAAAATGGCAGTGAGGATAAATAACAGGGATACACAAAGTATGAGACTTTTCTACTCAACATCTATTTTTAACAAAAACTAAACAACAAATTTCATGTTTTATATAATAATACAATACAAAGCACTGAGATTGTGGTTTTTTTTTTGTTATTTTTTACTTTTTTCCATTTTATTCAATGTTTACCACTAATGATTAGACTTAAATTCACTAAAAGCTTTGAGTGATTCCAGTAGCTGTGCATTGAGGAGTTTCCACAACTGGACAGAAAAAAAATGTGTTTGCTTAGTGTCAACATGTTTTAAAAATATTTTTTCAATTATGATCGCTAAACTGTTCTGTCCATAGCAACCTTGTGAACATTTGAGGTCACACTGCACTACTTGCTTTAATCAAACATTTCATGTCCATTTATTTATTTGATTATAAAAAAGCAATGCTATAACAACAGACATCCAGACGTCAACAAGGAAATGGAAATATGGAACATTATCCCACTTTTTATTTTGATATTTTTCCTCTTATTAGAAAAACTATGGGAAAGATGACGGGGTAAACTTAAACAAATCTAAACTTTTTCAGACCAAAATTTATGTGAAAAAACATTTTATATCTGTAAAGATATTAAAACTTTACATGCTACTCTAACACTCATATTGTATAACATCTTTTTCTGCAGGCTAAAAGTTTGTTCTGTATTTTGTTTAGGTCAATTCTGATGTAATAAAAAACCTCAATTGTTTTTCATTTGTACTCAATTTCCCAGTCCACTCTTTCATCTTCTCTCCCACTATTCATTGTCTGTGTTGCATTTCATAATCAATCCATGCTTTCTTTAGTCTAAATTAAACACCACTATCAAAATGAAGCGAAGGCCATATCCCTTCTTATACAATTATTATTCAACCTGGAACAATTATGCAGCCAGACTGTGATCCAGATTGTAATATCAACGATTAAAAACAGAGAGCTAGCCTTATCTGATAAAATTTCTTTGACTTGTCTTACAGCTTGACAAAAATAGCTTGGTAAAACAGCCATAAATAACATAATGGTTGCTTTCGTTACCCCCGTTCCCCCTAATAGGGAATAGAGACTTATGTCAGTAACGATTATGGGAAGCTCCCCTAGGGGCGCTCTACTCACCCCACACTGTTTTCAAAATGCCAATCAGTGAACGCGCTGATAGTCACGTGATCACACCGACCCGTGTAAACTGTGACACTCTTCCTGTTGTGACGTTGGATCCGTACTCACCCCCTAGGCAACTAGACTTACTCACGACCTTATGGTTGTGGCTGTGGGCCATAAGTCTCGTTTCCCTATTCGGGGAACGGGGGTTACAAAAGTAACCAATACGTTCCCCATGAGTCGGCCACTACAACTTATGTCGGTGATGAAAATGGGAACACCCTGCAAAACGCAACAACCTAGGTCCTTCCGCATCGGCCTATGGCCAGGCAAGCCAGGCACATCAGTAGTCCACCACCGAACAGGCCCTCCTCTGCCCTGGCCTTAAGTATAGTCTTAATTTTTAATGGGCAATCTGCAATTTTCTCTTTTACCGACTCATACCAGAGGAAGGACCGTCAATCCCAGAGCTGAAGGGAGCCGTGTGGAGGCTGTACTCACCACCACAAAGGCTGGACTTAGAACTTCCGGCAGTTTCATTGAGGGACCTACGGAAATACGCCTTGAATCACTGGGGAAAGGTCTTTCAGAGGGAAGATGGAACTAGCTGGAGCAATAGTTTTCGAGAGTTAGCCTTTTAGTGTCACGTTCACCTTCAGTCGCCCTGGACGCCATGGTCGAGGATTGGACGCAACCTGCCTGTGTACTTGGAAACAAGAAAGTCTGGGCTGTAAAACCCTCTTTCCCTGTTGGTAGGAGGTACTGGCTCGATTTCACCTTTGTGTAGAAGGGAATCGATCTCCTCGAGCAGGACCGGGGCCTCTGTGGCTGAGACAGAGGTCATTAGAACCCCTTTGAACCTGGGTGGCTTGGCAGCAAACTGCAGTCGATAGTCGTGCCAGATAGTGCGTCTGAGTCCAGGGCAAATATTGGGACACTCCTGAAAGTCCACTAATGGGGTCATACGCACTTCGCCGATAGTTTCCATAGCGGGGCCTAGATGGAGACCAACCCTGGGCGTCCAGGCTCGGAGCAGCATTCGGTTCCAGCCGAGCAGATCCCACTCGAGGCTGACTTCGACACAGAAGCTGAGAGCCATCCGGACTGCACTGCATCAGACGCCATGCTCTTGAATGTGCCTCTGAGATGAGAACTGCTTTCGGATCTGCAATACAAGCCTCCTGGCTGCGCACATAACCCAGGGAGTTCAAGTTTCGCATATTTAATGAAAAACTGAGATCTGACCTGTGGGTGCACTGCTTGATTGTGGTGGCAACGCCTCCCTCCAAGGGGGGGGCGGGCTGATGACGAGGCCCGCGCAGCAGCTGGACTCCCTGGGTGGCCTGTCCGAGGGCCGCTTCCGATGAACCCTCTTCCCCTGATGATGTTGGGGGGGCCCCTGGACAGGACTGCTCCTCCGTCGACTCCTTGTAGCCGCTCTTGATCAGTGTCTTCCACCTAGGGGCTGACGATGAGGCGAGGACTGAGGAGGTTTTCTCCGGCATCGAGCAGGCGAGGATCTGCCACGTCTCATTCTACACGGCGTCATGAATTCTCCCAGACCCTCCGCCTGCTTCCTGATCGTAGAGACCATCTACGATCATGTACGTTGACGTTGAAGAGGGTGTCTGGGACCACAGGTGCGTTGAGGAAATGCCTCCGATCTTGAGGGAGCATGTCAACCTGGGTCAACCAAAGATGGCGGGTGTGGACTACTAACCGCTAGGGGAGCGAGAAAGGTGCCTTCCAAGTTTGGGTCAGTTCTTGATGCACGTTCCAGAAGAAAGGGATAGGAGGGGGCTGCGGGGTATCATCCCGGCGCGAGAATCCAGTAGTTATAACTGTACTATTGGTTTTTGTCTGACAGCAACTCTTAAGAAATAAGTTTCTGTCTGCAGAGGGAAAGCCTTTTAAAAATCAATACATTTCACAAGGTAATAGTCGACAAAAAGGAAAACATTATTTTGAAAGTGCCCCTGTTGTGATTTTAAAATGGTTTCTTATTTGATTTTCAACAACATAGACATGCTTTCGAAAAACGCTTTTGTTTTCTTATAATATGCATTACTTTTATCAAATTTAGTTGTGATTCCCAAAGGATTCAATTGACTCATTCATAATAAACCCCCTCCTCTATGTGACACAACCAAAACAGCTTATGAGCTGCTGAATAAAATCTATCTGGCCCGGTTTGAGAAATTGAGTTGACAATTTAAGAAATTGAGTTGACAGAAATGACAACCAATTAACAGAGTACAATCAACTCAACAATAAACTGCGGTGATAAAATGAATAGTTAAGGTTTGAGTCAAGTTCATCAGAGAAGCTTGAGGCTCATCATGGGAGTTTTCATCTTTCACGGTTCTGAGTGAAAATATGGTTCCAGTTCCTTAATAAACTCTCTAGCACTCAGACACAGGGAAACTATAACATTTTCCCTTCCTGCATGGTAATCTCTCTGAAAGGCTTAGATAACCCTGTTTCCACTTATGTGACCCATTTTTTTGTGACATCAGATTAATTAATCTCAAAACAGTTGGTTAATTTGCTTACTATATAGTCCAAGCATCTCATGATATTTCTAGGGACATCATTGGATGCATATGTGGATTATCTGAACTGCAAAACTTCCTTTGTTTTGTTCCTTTGAAAAACATATGACTTGCATCAGTTTTCAGTGTTTGCAAACAACAGTTCAGTGTTGACTACACTGCCTCGCCAAACAAAAAAGTTGCCACCTGGTTTTAACTCAGTAAATAGATATGAGCCTTCTATTGGATAATTATGGCATGGGTTATTATCTTTCAGCTGGAAACAACTTATTTAACCCCAATATGTGCAATGAGTTGCTTCTCATTTCTTACACAACCATGTAGAAAAACACAATACATGTTCGTGGAAAAGATGTTAGTTTGAGAAGGGTTAAATTATTACCACGCATCTTTGGGAAGGCTTTGTGCAGCAGTCAGACTCTACAATCATCAATGCTAGATCTCTGAAAATCTATGAAACACTGGATGGAAATAAATCTTGTGACATTGCAAAAGCTTATCAAAGCAATGGCACAGCAAATGCATGCCAGAGATACAGAGAGTGTGACATTTCATTGGCCAGTCAGTGTATAATGAGGTGCATTTATCAAAACAATCAGACATCTTATTATTACAAGTTCAGTTTTCCACAAATATCTCTGTATTTCAATAACAACGTTTCAATCTTAATTTGTAATTTATTGAAGTCTAAAGTTTGATGAGACAAAATTCATGGTTTCAGGAGACACAATGCTGTTTAGATTTACACCTGTTTTTCGTGAACACTTCACAAAAAGATTAAAAATTATTGAAGTTGTTTAAGTCACACCATTCATTGTTTTAACATTGATTTGTACAAATTAATGCTTGTACTAAGCATGACTGTGAGTCAGTATTATCATTATTGTTCTCCCTTTTTAATGCACTTTAACACAGCTTTCAGTTTTGGTGAAAGATTTTTAGTCATTGTTGTTGAAAATATTCAGATGTCAACATAAGTTTTTTTTCCCCAACCTTTAAGAAGTCTGTCTTAAAACTATAATTGCATGCAAGTTGTCCGAGGTTACATTGAGAAGATTGGATGAAATGTTTTTGTACATTTAAAATTTAAACACTTTTAATATGATCAAGGCTTGAATCACATTATCATCCAGCCTCTTTATTAGTTGTAAATCAGACCACAAGTGCCCCATTCACCTTCTGGATCTGTAGTTCTTTTCAGCAGCCTCAACAGAGCTGCCTTTCAGCCTGTTTTCCACCTTCTCTCACAAATAAATACAATCATCACTTCCATAATTACACAATGACGTCAGCCCTCTTTCAGACATCCAAGAGTAAATATAAACACTCCAACGAAGTAAGTTTGTCAAAATATTCAGCACGGAAAGCTCTGCATGCTATAAAAACGGGTAGGTATAGTAACATAATGACAAACTCACTTCCTTTGATTCTAGGACCATTGTTTGGGATATTCTCAGTTTCTTTATGCCGGGATGAATGGAGCAAAACAGGATCTATATTTGTCTGTCAATTTAGCTTTTTCGTAGATATTTGTCATCCCTTTCTATTCCGCCCAGGCTTTTGTTGCTCTGCTCTGTCTGTTTCAAAATGGAAGTGAGGCAGAAAAGAGAAAGCCATAGTTCAAAGCAAGGTTTAAAGTGGATAAAGCAGCATTGCAAGCCTTGATCTGTTCTGCTTTTGCCTGTGGTCCCCTACTGAGTAAATGACTGAGATCAGGATGGCAGGGCAGCGATTGAACATGTCTGTGCAGGGGTACACTAAATTAACCTCATCATTCGTCCTACATAAGCCATCAGCTTACTGTATCCCTCTGACTTACAATTGTCAACCCTCCACCTCCTCATCAACTACTAATATGGGAAGTTTTCCGGGCTCCTGTTTGCCCCCTATCCCTCTCTTGGACAGCTTGCCAGGGTTAGATCCCACCAAGTATGCAGGTATATCTATAGCACATTTCTTAATTGTGTACTTGTGGAGTGAAGGACTAGTTTCGGGAGTTCATGAAAAATAATTTGCATGGGCGGTACACTACATTAACCTTATCATTCTTCTTACATAAACCGTCAGCCTACTATATCCCTCAGACATTACATATAACATATGTTACACTTCACAGATCTGTACTTACAATGCAACTTTTAACATTGACACAAAACAAAAGATTTATTTTATTAATGTATTTTCCATTATTTGATCCTTAGGTTTCTGATTTTGAAGCTAAACATTGGCATACTAAGCAGTTTCTTTCTTGTCAGTACATAACTACCAGACAGTCACATTTGAGCAAAAATAAAACACAAACAGAAAACAGAAACCAAGCATAATCTGCTTTGTACTAGTCAAGTAGTAACCTTAGCTATTCAAAGTTTTAAATATTAATACAGCATAAACAAAGAGTTAAAAAATATGCTCCTCATAGTCACTTTGTAGGGTAGAATTAGTGACATAAAACAAAACCAGAGGGTCCACTAAGATGTCAACTTGTTTCTGCCCAAGGTTTCCTTAGAATTATGAGCCAGAGTGTGATATCAGCTCCCTTTTAACACTTGCTTCTAGCAACAGTCAATGAATTCCCGTTTAAGTGAAAATTTGACTTCATAAAAGACATGGGGAGATTGTCAGATTGGCTCATTGCAGATCTTTTGTTGAAACACATTCAGTATTACTTCATCTCCACAGATCCAACCAAGAAAAATTACACTTGCCATCAAACCTCATAAAAACTTAACCCCCAGATCGTCCTCACCGAAATCTCACATACCTAATTTATATGTCTCTGTTCAAGAAGTCTACAAAACCTCAAATTAGGACACCGAATTGATGCCAGTCACCAAAAATGATATTTACTATATCCAAAGACAGGTTTCAAAGGACACTTATGGTGTAAAACAGAATGAACAGTAACCTCATGTGCTAAACAAAAACACATGGAGGATCATAGGATTTAATATTTGTCCACATGAAATTATGGTTCTTATATCCTAGATATTTGATTTGACATGCATAACACTGACATGGTGGTGGTTTTGATAATTTTAGAACAACATTGTTTGTATTACCGATATAATTGTTAGCATTTATGGGCAGTTTTATTGGGACAAATTTCACTGCCAGACTGCTGTACTGTGAGAGATAAACAGCCGTGCACAAATGAGGCTTCAGCCGAATCTATGAAAAGCAGTATGAGGTTGCAGAGGTCTGCTCACCGTCCTTGTGCCACTGGCTCTGGAAAAATACCTTTCAATGGATCAACATTCACAAGGGAATTAACCATACTACATGACTGCTTTATCTGTAAATCCACAACCAAAAGTAGAGGATACAAATGTCTGCCTTACTGTTTTTGCATGTAACATATTGAGATTGCATCATTCTAAGTTGAATAAAACATTTTTAAATGTTTTTAATAGTGGTTCAAGTTCCCTGATGGACTATACAACCTTTTATAAATGTGAATTTGCTTTTACAAATATGAAATTGTTGACATATTTTAAGCTGCTTTGTCGATGTTGATTTAACAAGTGAAAAAAAAACTGATTAAATGTGATGACAGCAGCAAAAATATTATAACAGCAGAAAAAAAGTTAGTTTTTCTCACATATAAACATTTTTAGTGATTGAACATTTCTTTCTAAATGTATTAGGCCTTTCTCTTTCTGAATATTGTTGTGCTTTTCTCTAGACTTTTAGGTTGAAATCGAAATACTTTCCCAAGAAAAAGATAAAGCCTGAAATATTTCCTAACACACAGTGAGTATTGTGTAGATGTCAGTCTAAAACAACCGCTGAGGGTTCAGTCACACCCAGGGTCAGGTAATGTAAATATTGGCACAGATCACCCAGTTTGAGCATTGTCACGCTTGCTGTGCAACAATGCACTTTCAGCTTCTGCCTGTTCTCTGTGTCAGATTCATGTACTGTACAAGAACCCCTTCACAGACTCTAACTGAACAATCCCAGAGACTGGAGACAAGGGAGAGAGTGTGGCAGAGCAAGCGAGGAGAGAGAGAGAGAGCGCGAGAAAGAGAGAGAGACTGAATGCAAGATGTAAGTTTATCCAAAGCCAGGCTCCAACTGAAAGGCACCAGCACCGCCTTCGCTCATGTTACATTGGTAATGAAGGCACAGTCTGAGGAACATCTGAACATTTCATGGAATAATGTACACTGCTCTGTTCATGGACTCCGAGATTGAAACAAACTTTGGATTTCTGTCAAGAACTTGGCTGAAAACTGCAAATCTCCAGCTTTACACACTGACATGTGGTGGTGAAATACCATACCTCAGCGCTCTTTAAAAGAGCACACAGCAGCTCTTCTGTCAACTAACCATCACTGAGCAGAACTGCAGTGAACCGGCTCCGAAAAGAATAAATGGATAATCGCTGCTGATACAAGAGACTGAGTAAGTAGTCTTAAAAGCAATAAAATGCATCCACTTTGCACAAATCAACTTTTAGATTTTGCCAATAAAATGTTTAATCATCCTAAAACCACTCATGCTGAAACAAACAATGGCAGGTAAAATTCTAGAATTAATTTGTTCTAGGCAAAACACATAATCACGCTACTCTAAAAACTAGACTTCATTACAAAAATCCTAAGAGACAGTAAGATTAGATGGACACTAACAGTATAAAAGGGTGCGAATTATAATCTACTTCAGCACTGATAGGTTATTCAGCTAAATCATGCACAAATCATCATAATGGGAGTTTCCTGTACATGCCATACAGACAGGCTTTTAAATTTCCTATACACTGCAGTTAGCAGATGTTTTCTAGAGAAGGCCAGCATTTAATACTATTTAATTAAAAATAACTTATTTTAATCAATGTCTCAAAACATGCCAATTAATTAGAAAAAACTAAAACTAAAACTGAGTAAAAAATGTTGGATTTATTATGATCAAGTTATGAATGTTGCATGGTTTGCATTGTAAAGAATTACACAAACCTAAACTAATTGACGGTTTACAAACAGGAATTTGGTGGTTGAAATGTAAATGTTCATTGAAACTGATGCCTGTTTTTAGCAACACATTTGCTATTTGAATAATAGTGTCTAGATCTTTCTGCTGATTTTATACATTAAATCGCATTAATCTATAAACTTTACACTTTAAAATGTTTACACTGTGTTATTAATAATAGAGAAAACTACATTTAAAATGCACACAAATGACTCTTTTGAACAAGCACTTTTCCCCATCTACACAGACACGTTTGTAATGTGATCCGGGGGACATATCCTTCGTCGGCACATGTTCAGTCTCTCACAAAACAGCCAATTCCATAAACAGTTTTGTGCTACTTCTTGTAAACTTTCTGGGAGTAAGTGTTTCAGTGTGTGAGGATCAATGCAATGCTCTCAGTTAAAGCCTAAGAGAACCCCACGGCTTACCAGTGCAGTACACTGTGTGCAGAATATATCCTTAAATGTATAAAATCCTTCTTTTTTGTCTGTTTTGGTAGCTATAATATAAAGTAATTGTGGGATTAAATAAAAGACTAATACATCAAGTGGAGCATGTTTAGCACTTCCTTCTAGAGTTTTAAAAATGTGATTGATTGAATTGGAAAAGAGATGTTCTTATCAGTTGTGAAAAAAAACCCTGTTGAAACCAGAAGGGAGGATTTCAGCTCAAGCTGATGCAATGATGTAATGTCTGTTTGAGTCATATATTAAAATGCTGAATACAGTGATGGGGCAGGCATGCTTGACCAAAGCATCCGTTTTTTTTTATTGTGCAAGCCTCTGGAGGAAACAGCTAATGAACAGTTTTTATTGAGAGATCAATTTGCACTTCACTGTAATTAAGAATGAGAAATTCGAAAATTAGAAATTAAAGTCAAGCGCTATTTGTTAGATGAATGACAAACTCCCAAATTTGACCAAACCAACAAACATTTTTATTCTTTATAAATCTATTAATTATAAAAGCAAACAGCATAACAATCTACTTGAAAATTTCTAAATAAAATGTAGAAGTATTTTAGCACAAGTGTAGCTTTCTTTTATAAATGTTTTAGCCAATATAAGTATTATTTAAAATGTAATAACATACTATACACTACATTGAGGTTTTTTTGTTTTAGTTTTAAATGAGTAAATCATTGTTTGTAATATTTGACTTCATTACTGATCTGAGGTTGACTGTCACTTTGTTTCACTGTCAATCAAAACACAGACTGGACAGAATCAAATTAATTTCATATCTAGTCATCTTGAAGCATTCAGAGACGTGATCTGTCCAGGCACACCCTCCTAATCTTTAAAAGAACATTCAGCAAAGAATGCATCTCACAAAAGCAAAGTGCCTTTTCAGCTATGTTTAGTCTAAGGTCAACATTTCAGTGGCAGCATATTAGTGGATTCCTCAGAGAGAACGAGATTCAAGCAAAGGTGGAAAATGACAAAGCAAGGGTAAAGCCAGCAGCTCATGCATCAGCCGCATCAGAAAATGACCTCAAACACAGCTGTGACAGGGACAATCACTTTTATTTATGACTGTTATGACTGGACCTCTGCGAAAGAAAGGAAAAAACAAATCCTATAAAATAGAAGGCTTTTAGAATGAATAATGCTTGTAACAAATGAATGATATTCTCCATCTACGTTTAGAGCATCTAATTAAAAGAAGGTAGAATAAAAACTAAAGGAAATAACTAAAAAGAGTTTGCTGAAACAAATCCACCAAATACACTGTATAGTGAACTCATAGAGATGAGTTGTCTTGAAGGGTAAAAAAAAAAGCAGACACACTGATTCTTCCTATCTTGCAATGAAAAGACACCTTAAGCTTATTTATAATGAGGGACTGCAGAAAACAAAGGCTTTTCAGAAGCAGAGAAACTAATTTACTGTAGAAAGAGATAAATGGTTATACAGAGCCAACAAGATGAATAGCAAAAAAAGTTATATAAATCAATTTTCTTTAAAATCAAAGCATGAGACGTGGATGCATGGATGACTAATGACTAGGACCAGACACAATATGTGGCCCCACAGTTCTGCAGATAACGGATTGTAGTTCCTAATATAAAACACTAATCTTTAATACGCGTCACGGTGGCGCAGTGGGTAGCACGGTCGTCTCACAGCAAGAAGGTCGCTGGTTCGAGCCTCGGCTGGGTCAGTTGGCATTTCTGTGTGGAGTTTGCATGTTCTCCCTGTGATCGCGTGGGTTTACTCCGGATGCTCTGGTTTCCCCACAAGTCCAAAGACATGCGGTATAAGTGATTTGAGAAACAACGATTGTCCGTATGAGTGTGTGTGACCCCGCTGTGGTGACCCCGAAAGGGAAGAAAGCCGACATGAAGATGAATGAATGAATAATCTTTAACACTCTCGGTTCTACTATCACACCTTGAATTAGTTTTGCTCTATCATACCTTAAATCCCTTTTCCAAAAATTCTAAACAGAAATCCCCATAAAACTTCAGATTCAATCTGTCCCTGAATTTAACTATAAGGTTCTCATGCAAAACAAAAACAAAACACTTATGGATATGTGGTTTCAAATATAGTGGGATGGTGTTGTGGGGTCATTCATTTTACATTTTTCAAACACTGAAAAATTCAATTGGTGGAAAATCTACATCAAAAATTAATTTTGGGACAATTACTTAAATTGCTTAAAGACAATGAAAAACTGTTTTTCAAATAACTCTAAATCTTTCATTTTCCTATGTTTTGCACTGCCTATTCAACACAGTTAATGCCAATAGTAAGTTATTCATAATGTTAGAACTTTTTCCTTTTTTTGAGAGAGATAAAAGGAAGTAAATGGAGTTGCATTTATGTGTAAAAGCTGTACATAATGTCCTGACTGCTGATATAGGTGTCAGTGGCACATCAGGTGACCTGAGTGTGTTAGAATCCTGTGTCCTTTCCACTCCCTCTATCTCTTTCTTTTTCTCTTCCACTTCACTGAATGCTTACTGTCCTCTCTGAAAAAGTACAAAAGGACCATGAGATCATATTAAAAAATAAAACTGTTTGCATTTCAATGGCATGAAACACCTTTAATCTTTTCACACAAAGTTAATGTTTACAAATATTTGCACCTCCCTTTACTTACTGTTGTCTCTGCTCTATCTGTGTTTCAATCTCATGTATTCTATGCACTCTCCCAACCTCCTCCTCCTCCTCCTCCTCTCTGTTTATTTAACCCAGCATCCCATGCCACCCCTCTCTCAAGTCGTCAGTCTAATTTTTTGCAACTCATTGCTTTATTTATACTATTTATTTGCATAGTTAAGAAAACAAACCCTATTTTATTGGGATCAAGGGGCAGTTGATAAAAGACAAGGAGAGGAATGAATAGAAACAGGGAGAGAATGGGCAATGGAAAAACCGAGGGGGGAGGAAGGGGAAGGGTGACTTTATGGAGTTAATCGAGGGTGAGAAAGATACAAGCCGGGAGTGAAGGTGATGGAGTGAGATGGGTGGGAGAGTGAGACAAATCAAGAAAGGGAAAATTTGGGAACAAAAACATAATAACAACAGACTTTGCAGACTCATTTCATGGGATAAAATTTTTGGCCCAGGGGAATTAAACAAATCAAAGAGTGCAAGAGGAAACAATTTTGTTTGCTTGCTTTTCGTGTGTCTGTGAAATTGGTAGAATAACTAGTGTCAAAAGATCAGATTGGTGAACAAGTTCAGCCCTAGAGTTTCAGCTATGATGTTGAACCCCAGTAGCTGGTACCAAACAATTGATTATCTAAGCTATTATTTAAACTAACCTTTGTTGTCACCAATACAAAATGTACATGAAAAATTCATATGGACATTCTAAAGCATAGGTTGTTAGACTCCTTGAATACAGAAATTTTGTGATTGGGTGATCACAATACTTTTCATGTTCCTTGAATGTAAACTTCCTTAAGACTTTGCTTTATTACTACTAAATGTCAATCCTGAAACATTTTTTGTGTTACTTTAACTGCAGCCAAGAAAATCTTAGTTCAAATGTGGAAACCGACTCATGATTACTCTATCTTAGTCTGCATATTAAGAGCTATCTAGAACTGTCATCTGAGTGAGCCATTCATGGCAAAAATTACCCTGTTTATGAGGAAGAACTACATTTATTCAGTTCCACAGCAGAACTGACACATTTCTGCAGTTGTTTAAGTGTATAGGCATGAATACAATAAACTGACAGGTCTCTGATTCTATGCGAGCAGTTTAAGCGTAGGGCACAGAGGTGAAATGTCTTCAGAGTACCTTGAGAAATAGATAGCTAGTACATCTAAGGCCTGGCAGAATGGAATTACTGCAAAGAGACAATTTAGTGTTTTTATTGCTATAGTCCAATATTCTTGCTTTATTTCATACATATATTTTTCATAGAGGATGAAGCTTGGTCTCTGTTAGTTCAAAATTAAAACTCTTCAATACATAAAATGAAATCTAAACTGAATAAATGCAAGAACTTTTTAAAATGAGATGAAAGTGTGAGCCCAGGAAGATTTAACAGTAAACTAGTGTAATGCTGTATCAAGTGACCAAGCATCGCATCATCTTGCTTTCACGGTCATCTTTCTGATTAAGCATATTGAAAGGACGAAGCGGGAAGAAAAACAGAAAAAATAATTTAATATGTGTACTGTGTAAAACTTGCACAACTAACACCCATAGAAGAATGTCATCACAAGCCATAAACAAGGCTTTTCAACATTTTATACTTACTATCTTATACATTTTTATTGTGTCTAGCTGTTTTAATACAAGTTCATGTAATTTTAGTATTTCAGGTTATAATAATTTTGTGTTTCATAATAGCTTAAATAAATTTAATTTAAAACAATGCATACATTTTTTATTTTAGGCTGCTAAAATTAGGCATACGTCACACAAGCAATTAAATTGCACTTAATTAAGAGGTACAGGCAAACATTTATGCTCCTAAACTAAAGAGACAAATCTCTGTGTTCTGCTCTTTTCTCAGGCATGGAGACCTTCTCTGGTGAGGCAGGTTGGGAAGGATCACTCCATGCAACATCTGCATGGCTCAACTCATCCTCCTCCTTAATCTCTGAGCATACTGGACTCAACAGCTCAGTCAGAGTGGGGTCGTACTTCTGGATGTTGTCTCAAAACAACTCAATAAACCTCACTCAGATGCCTGGTCCTGTTAAAGTACGGGACATGACTCTAGCTCATGCTGAGATTGGAGTTCTGGGTATAGTCCTCGCTCTTACCACTCTAGGGAATAGCTTTATTCTCTGGGTTTTGCTGAGGAGGCGCAAATACAATGCACCCATGCACCTGTTTATGGTCAATCTGTGTGTTGCAGACCTTGTGGTGGGATTTTTCCAGGTGAGCAAAACTGTGTTAGATAGCATTAGTCTTAAAAACTTCATTATGCCACGTAAAGAGAAAAACAGATGACAACATGGCCCTATGACATTCTAAGGTTTTAGAGGAAGACAGGAAGACAGTCCAGTGGATATTCTGTTTTGTAGCAACCCTCTCATGTTAAAAACGGTCTCAAAGCTATCTGTATTTGGAAGTGTACTGGTAATTTCAACTTCTTAAAAATGTTTTAATGAATTCACATGCAAACAAATATTTTAGGAATTATTCGGCCATACTACATCTTTGAAAGCCCAGGACAAACTATTGGTTATGTTGACAGATTTACATTTTTATAAACCAATGACTGAATTAAAGTTGTGATTTTTTTATTTGAGCTAAAACCATTAGCTAATCGTTTGGTGTTTTACAGGTACTCCCTCAGCTCTTATGGGACATAACAGAAAGATTTCAAGGCCCTGATGTGCTGTGCCGCTCAGTGAAATATCTGCAAATTGTTGGAATGTTTGCATCTTCTTACATGATAGTTGCTATGACAGTGGACCGCCACAATGCCATCTGCTGCCCCCTGCAGGCCTACAAAGGAGGGGCAGTTTCATGCTGGAATACACCGATCATAATAGCATGGGGTCTATCCCTTGTTTTAAGTTTGCCGCAGGTAATGTGATAAACAAGTCTTTAATCAAGCTGCTAGAAATGTAAATGAACTAGATCTTGCTTTTTTCATTGTGTCAAAAAAGTTTTTATTAATGTTCAAAAGCATTTGATCCAGATTCGGATGAATTATGATTAATCTTCAATATTGTTTTTCCTGCAGTTGTTCATTTTCTCCCGCTCAGAGGTTGCTCCAGGGGTATTTGAGTGCTGGGGGAATTTTGCAGAGCCTTGGGGGCTAAAAGCTTATGTCACGTGGATGACCGTATCTGTCTTTGTGTTCCCAACCTTAATCATCACTGTTTGTCAGGTACAGCTAGTTTTCTACACATTTTAAGTTCTATTTTTAGTCTACTTTTATGAAAATGTTTTGTTTAACAACAGCAACATTTTATTTCTACTTTTTTTAAGTTAAGTTTTAGTTTTACATTTTTAGGTAAAATTATTTAAAGGGTCTTTTAGGTTAGAAACCAAAAACTCAAATAATCTTTAAACACAAATCTTCTTGTTGCCAGTTACATATTAATTAGAGTCAAAAAATAAAATCACAGCTAGCGCATAACAAAACAAAACAAAAAAAACAAAAAAAAAATGCAGCTAACCCACAGAAATCTACATTGCACCAAGTATAATCAAGATATTTTCTAGTCCAAACTATGAAAAACACTCAACCAACATTTTTAGCCTAACTTGACCTGAAAGTTTAATACTTAATGATGTCTTGAAGAATAAAGCAAATCACCATCTTTGTGTCCATTATAAAGACAGCAAAATTTTGGCAGGAAGACACTAATTTCTATAAGAAATACTAAATTTCTGTAAATGGTATCACGAAACCAGTGTCCATTCAAACAATATTTCAAAAAGGAAAAAAATGGTAAATAATTTTTTTGTCAAAAGTAACATGCAATGTATGAAGTGTATTTACAGTTAGATTTTTCAGTCAACATTAGTGAAGTGTCAACAAGAACCTCCTGTTAGTTTTTACAATAGAATAATAGAAACAATAACAGGTTAAAAAAAGGACTCTGTCCAGCAAAACTACATGCATTATTCTTTTGTGACCATGAGATAAAATATCATCTGCTCAGGAGAAATCATCAGTGTTTGCAGGTCTCCTGACATGTGCTCCAATGCTTGTTTGGCCAGATTATGCTCTTTGACCTGGATATGTGGCTTTGGTCAATGACGTTCTATTTCAAGAGAAGAATTCTCCGTTGTGCTGGCTTTTCCCTTCATCATCTAAAACAGTTCCCAAGAAATAGTAGGAAGTAGGAACACACTGTTTATGCGCCAAAAATACTTCCAAATGAGTATGGGCCTTTGCAACAATCACATTTTTAAACAATCTCTAATCTTTACACTGATCTAACTAACAACCACAGTAAACTTTTGCCATTATGGAAAAGTTTGATAATAACAAGTTCCACTCACGTTTAGAGCATACATAGGCAAAATATTTCTGCCAATGTTCTGCAGATGTTTTTGACAGTCTTGTTAATGTTTGTACAAATGATGATGTGTTTCACTCGCAGACCGTTTTTCATACTCGAGCTTCACTGCCAGTTTACTTCCATGATATAATGTCTCTTTACTCACTTCAGCTAATTGTTTCATCCAGAATTTGGTTTATAAACAAGATGTCCATTAGAATAGGTTTTTTCCATCATCTACTTTTCAGAAGAGCATTTGTAGCTCGAATGCGGTAATTGTCAACACTGCACATTGTATATATTTCTTATATAACAAATTTCTTCAGTTCATTAGTAGCTGTTTAGTATTGTATATACTGAGATAACACAGATCTGTGAGCTGCTGCTGCTGCTGATGTATAAAGAAGAGCTGAAGCTGGGTTTAGAAGTGAAAACGTGTGTTCATTTTCCCAACAGTAGTTTAGCAAATGAAGATTCCAATACGTATATGTCAATACATAATGAATTCCTCAGCCAGTGCAAAGCAGAATTGTTTCCACCAGCCTTTTTGAAGAAAGAGCTTTCGAGTTCACTGACAATATTCTTTTATCAAACAAAAATTACAAACACAATGAAGAAACCCAAAGAAAAAGTTTTCTCTAAGTTCTAATCCACTATCGCAGCCTATAAGTAAGCTTTGTTTTTTCTCTAGGTCCGGATATTCAAAGAGATCCATGACAACATCTATTTGAAATCAGAACGAGTAGTTTCTGTGGACATGAGAAAAAACCGGGTAATTTTTCACTTTCCAATCTTCAAAAAACCACCCAGGACAGTCCGAGAGAGATCTCGTCACTCAGAAATGTCAAGAGAAGCAAAAGAGCTCCAGAAAAAGAATACCTGCAGTAAATCCTCCCATTCTCAAGCATGCAACCCTGAGGTTCCACCAAAGCTAGACTGTTGTGTTCAATCTCATCAAGAGGGTTACAACCCCCATCACTCACAGACTCAAAGTTTAACACCTGATATCCTTCCACACGTTCAGACTCATCCTCAACACATATGGAGCAACTCTGCCAGTGTCCAGAAGCCACATGGATACCTGGTTTCTCACAGGAACTCTAGTAACGCCACTAATGAGCATTCAGACCATTCTTTCCAGGCTTGCTCACTACATCCACCACTTACAGGCGTGTCCAAAGCTATGTCAAAAACAGTGAAGATGACTTTGGTCATTGTGCTTGTATATACCGTGTGCTGGTCCCCCTTCTTCATTGTCCAGCTGTGGGCTGCCTGGGATCCAAACCCTCCAGATCAAGGTGAGAAAGGTAGTCCTCACACTAAACATCTATCCAGTGATCTCTACAACCCCGAAAGTGTTTAGAATGTTGCAGTATACACCTCATTAATATCTCTTAACAACATGTAAAATAGCTTGTAACATTTTAAGAGGATGGAGACTGAAGGAAAGCACACTTCTCTACTAACGGAAAATGTGTACGTATTAATAAACTGTTTGCAAAAAGTTACAGTAAAACACTAGCAGCTACTTTCAAGCTACTCTTATTTTAGAGGCTATTTCACAGTAATCTACACCCTTTTTATGAAGCAAACATTTACCCATCTTTCTTTTGAACTAAAAAAATCTCTGACAGTATAACAATCCTGTAGTACAGATTTGGAGGGATGAAAACTAAGTGATGCTGATTTACAGACTTCAGATCAAGCATGATTTCAGTCACATATTTAAGCATAAAACTATTATGAAAATACAGTATTATACAGAAAAAATATCAGTATTTAAATAAAATGTGTTGCCAGCTCAGGAAAATACAATAAAATCTGCAAAATATACCTGTTAATTGATAGCTAGGTTTTACAGTTTTGAAAGGAAAAGTTACACAAGCCATGCAGGTTCATACTAACAAGTAAGAAAATTATAACTTTGTTTTTGAAAGATATAGATATTTTCCTTAACACTGTTCTATAAACTTACAGAGTAACAAGTGTTTACCAACATCTGTGGTAGCTTGGGACTATTTTTGGATCTACAAAATCAAAGGTACAACTGAATTATGGCATTTGGCTCTTAGTAAGAATTCTGTAACTTCCTTTTCCAGAATAGAGTTACTGAATTCCTTGGAATAGTTGTAAATTATCCGGAAAATGTGGAGCTCATTAAATGTAACGAGTCAATACAGTGCCTAGTCAAAAAAATGCCCTGCAGTTTCCCCATATCTCTTTCTTCAAGACACAAGCATACCTCGATCTCAATTCTTCACACCAATTAAAAACCCATTTCCATCCCCTGCTGCCTTTCTATCACTAGCCAGATGTTTATATCAGGTCACTGGAAATGTACACACATCTGTGCTCCTACTTTAGCTGCTTTTGATTAGTTTCAGTTGTTTACGTTCAGGCAAATGGGCAACAAATTGTCATTAAGTGAAACGCTACAATCTTAAAAACCTTTTAGTTTAGCTGATTTTATTATAGCGTTTCCTACAGTGGATAATTAAATCATAATGCATTTGGGGTCATTATGAATCCATGCTTCATATAACGTTTCAGTTCACAATGCAAGCATATGTAAGTGGATATTTGTCTGCGAATTATATTCATGCTTATATTTAAAATTTTTACAATTTGAAAAAAAAAAAATCTAAACATTTTTATAAATGTTTATGTGATTCTTGGCATTATTGAGAATAACTTGTCAGTAGTATTTGTTCCACATTAATGTCAACAACCACTAAGTAGGCTCAAGGTGTTCTCAAAATGAAGTGTCAACTGAGACATTGTGGGAAATATTTCAAACCGTTTCTTTGCGAAAGGAAAATAAGGCTGAATAAGGCTCCCTGGTTGTTTAAACAAATAAAAACATTAGGGTGAAATATTACAAAGTTAAAATTTAATCAACCTTTTCCCCCAAAAATAATTTTTTTCTAAACTTAGAAAAGACCAAGCCTTAAACAGGCCAGTAGAATGAACACGTTTACTTATGTTTATTTAAAGTTAATAAACATCAAATAATTTAGAAAGAACATTCTGTTAACATAGCAGAAAAATAAGACCGTTTTGAATTCTCAGTGCTTCCTGTTAGCGAGACGAGTGGATTTAATACAGTTGGCTTAATATTATCAGCTACTTCCTTTTTTACTTTACTATACTTGACTCAAAAATAATATATGTTTCTGTTGCTACACTTTTCCATTTTCAGGAGTAGCATTCACCATCCTGATGCTGCTAGCCAGTCTGAACTCTTGTACCAACCCATGGATTTACACCGCCTTTTCAAACAGTGTGTCCCGAGAACTGTTAGCTCTACTTCGCTGTCGGCCAAAGATGCCACGGAGGGGCTCTCTGTATGATCACTCCAGTGACATAAACACCTCTACTACTAAGGACAACCAGTACTGACTCTGCACCTCCAAAAGAAAAGGCATTCTCTTGTCAAAGTTTTCATGACAATGTCCTATATTCTTTTTTTTTAAGAATTGAACTGTGAAGGGCTGTTTCATGACCAACCAATGCAATGAATTGTTGAGCTAAAAACAGACCTCATACTGTGATGATGATCTATGCCTTCTCATGCAACAGGACACCGGACAGCACACAGTCTCCAATGATACGTTTAATTAAACTTCAAAGTTATTTCTTAATCACTATATTTCATTGGTTATTGCGATGAAGATAAAATCTTGACTGCGGAGGAAGATGGATCAAGGCCTTAACTCCAGAGCCAGCAATTTCATCCCATTTATCAATCTTTCTGCTGCAGACTCTAAGTTTTCATGGCAAAGATGGAGGAGGAAGAGGAATTATGTGGTGAAAGAAAAGAACTCATATATCAAGGGGACAGATTAAATCCACATCAAATAGAACGAAGCAGGAGTATATATATGTGATATACGTTTGTTATTTGACCATTGACTTTCATTTACAGCATGCTCAACACTAAAAGTGCAGGTTTAATGTTAAACATGTCTAAACATGTGTATTTAATGTGACATGCTGACGGTGTATTATTCCGTGCAACAACAAACCAGTAATATATTCAGTTCCTTACTGATTTATGTTTAGAGCAATATTTAAATCAGAACCAGCTCATATTGAGTATAAATTAATATAACAAGGTCTCATGTGAAAGAATAGTGAAAATTTTCTTTTTTTTTTTTTTTTGAAATTTTCTTTCAGTATTTTTCCCACAAGAAACCCAATCAATGAATGTAAAAAAAAGAATCGTTTTGCAATACGTTATTTCTTATCTTACAAAAAATGTATTATTGCTCTTTAATTTAATGCTAAAAAGCCCAAATAGCAGCGCAGACCACAGAATGCTAATGTAATATTTATTGTATAATAAAAGTGTTATTTAAACATATTTATAAACAATTTCAAAGGACTAATTTGAATCTTTGTGATCCCGACCACAAAGAACCCAAAACATCCCAACAGAACCCAAAACGATGAGAAATGCAAAATATTGGTTGTAAAGTTATGGATACTGAAGAGAATTCTGCAAAAAATATTATTTATTGTTTTAAAATATAGATATTGCATGAGAAATCCACTTGTATTCCTATTTATTATATTTAAATTTTCTGTAGAAAAAGTTTATACTATCCAAGAATACAAGCCAAACAGCTTCTTCCTCACAGAGACAGAAAGGAGAAAAGGACGAAGGTTTAGCGCACTGCCTCAGGCTGAAACAGGAAGTCTTTGCAAAAGACCACCTGGAAGATCCAGACAGCTATTTGAAAAATGCACGATGAACAAAGAAAAGGATACTTGTACTTATAGCACAAATTAGGATTGAAAATTCAAAAACACCTGGACAAAATACAATTCTGAAAATACAACTATTTCATACCGTTATTAAAGCAACTCATACCTAAAACATCTCTGTGTGTTGAATATTATTTTAAAGCTGACTTGTTTTATATAAATAGCTAATTTGGTAGTCCATAAAAGTATATGTATTTGATGACTTATAAAATTGTAAGCGTCAAAATCCTGTAAGCTTCTGAGTGAAATTTTTCTTGTTTTTTTGTTCAGCCACACTTCTTAAAGAAAACGTTTCTGGACTAAAGTAAATACACAAACAAACATCTGTTCAGATCTATTAGATTGAACTTAATTGGAACATTCTGTTCTCACTTCCAAAACCAAGGTGATGTTCTTAAATGGATATCCATCCCTGTCATCAGCATACAGACATCTATTTAGATCTCAGATTATCTCATGAATCCATTTCAGTCTGTTTCCTCTGAGAGCAGGAAATTTAATGTAGACCAGTATTAAACTACTATGAACTGCTAGGCGAGTGAGTTTTATAGGGTAGGTTTTACATAGTTTTTACATAGGTTTTATAGAATAGGTGAAAACATGGACTTGGTGTCTGTTGTTTGGGAAGTAACTAGTAACTAAATATAGTGTTTTGTGATTACACATGTGTACTTTTGCCGTCCCTGCACTGCTGAATGAAAGCATCGCTTCGTTTTAAGCCTTGTGGTACAGCTTCAGAAGGCATATTAATGGCCTTCTCAGGATCACCGTAGAGATCCTGGCAGACTTACATCAAGGTCATTTAATGATTCACAACCTTTTCTGCCAGGTTTGGAGATATAAAGAGGGAGTATATCTGTTAAGATCTTGACATGCAATTGCCGACCCCTCCATGAAGTTGAAATTAGGGTCACCGACTGTATGGAGCATACTGTATAAAGACAATAAAGTATATGGGAACGTTCTTTTTATAGAAATTTGTATGACTCGATAAATTATGAAGCTATGTTCCATTAGGGAAAAGCCATACCTAAAAGCAAGTGTGACCCTCACTAACCTTTTTGAGATGTTCGCAAACAGCAAACTCATAAATAATATACATATATATAATATATAGAAAAAAATAATAACATATAGAAAGAAATAGATAGACAGAAAACACAAAGACTGAAAGACAGACAGAAAGAAAGAAAGCTCAGATTTGGCATATTTAAACATCTAGTGTTTTTTAATTATCAACAACATAACAGTGGGATGTGAATTGAAAATTGTCTTGTCTGTCTTTTTCTAAGTAATTGTTGAACTATTTAAAATGTAATGAACTGTAAATTCTATGTCTGCATTTTTTTGTTTATGAATATTAGTTTTCAATGTTACACATTTCATTGCATTAGAAATGAGAAAAATGTAAAAGTTCTTGAAATGGAATAGAAAATGTGAGCCGATACTACTAGAGCATATTCACTGCAGATGTTAGCTATTTGTCGGTAACCCCTTTTTTACATTTGACAAAAGCATTTGTCCAGCTTCAAATCTAAATATTTGAAATTTCACAGATGAGATCTTCAAATCCAATTTTGGATTTAAAAGCCTAACGTTTATTGTTGCCGTTACAACACAAATTAGGACTTTCCTGGTAGTATTTTATTTGTATCAAATCTGGCTTTTTAAAAGCCAGCTGAGTAAACACAAGTATAACGAACAGGATATAACAGTGTGAATTTAAGAGGCAAAAAAAGATTATGGTTGCACGTACTGATTCTGTATGGATAAATACAGCAAGATCTCAGACAGCTGGCCGACATTAGGGCTAGAACATAAATGTTGAGAGACGACTAGATGGAAAATAAACACAGGGAATAAGGATGTTTAAATCAACAAAAAATGAATTTATCAAGAAGGAACATCTTCAAAATGTAACTTCATCAACGAAATAAAAAGCTGATCAAAATAAGGTGATTGATTTGAATGAAACCTCATTTAATTTTAAGAAGATTTATATAGAAGTTCTTAGCAAGAATGTTTTCAAAGATTTCTGCAAGAGCCATGTGTTTATTTTACAGTATTGCATAAGCTTTGAGTATTTCTCTCTAATAAGTTGGAAATTACTTACACCCCGTTTCAGTTCACCCAGGGCCAACTTGGAAGGTTGCCCTTTTATTGCCAAGATGCTGGAACCTCCTGAAAATACAGAAAACACTTTCTCTATAACACTTCAAATGCCTATTACTCTTACTTTACCTAATATTTGCAATAATTTGAGCCACTATCTGAAATGTAAATATAAAGTTAATCAAATTGGGGAATGTTAAAACTTTAAACCTTCATTCAACTCCCCTTTAGTGATAAGACCGGGGATACATTAAACGTTTTTGTAATGGCTTTCTGGCCACAAATTAAAAACATTAACAAATACTTATTTTTTTTAAACTCAATATGTTCACTATCCATTTCTGAAAGATCTGTAAGTCAGTTGTAAAAACGGTGCAAAAACTAATTTCTTTGGCTACATTTGGGTGATTAAGATGGGATTGACACATATCTAATCTGTAATGTATTTAATTGGGCATGACTGTTTAGGACGTGAATTAATACTGAGGCTATTGTGCAGACACTTTTAGACTTGGTTAGTTTATTAGGTTAAATTACCATTACAAATAATTACACAAATGCTTGTTAGATAAACCATTACCTTTTTAGTAGAGAGTGTAATATTTTTCTTAAATTGCATAAATTTACAACAGTGTCGCAAATCCCCCACATACATTTAAATGCTATGGAAAGAAACTAAATAAAAACAACATAATACCAAAAAAAAACTGTTTTACTAATATTGCTGCACATTACAGTCATTTTTCTATCAAAATCATTTTTATATATCTTATCAATTTAAATCCTTATAATCTAATTTATACTAATGTATTAAAGCATTATTTACATAAACCGTTCTCACATATATGCTGGCAACATAAGGTTAAGTGGCACATAATGAAAAAGTGAGACAAACGAAACTAGCACTTGACGAAGGAAATAAGTTTAATGCTATAGAGCTAACAGAGTGTTTGGCTAGCGATTTTCCCCTTGAACTTGCTTTAAAAAGTAATGTGTTGACGCATAATTTACACAAACTGTTTTCATGGCTATTCTGGGAACAAAATAAGGGGAATTTAATGAAGACGTGAGTAACGTGTTGATAACTTTTGAAACAGGAAAGTTGACAGAAAAAAAGTGTTTAGCAGTACTTGGACACTTTCCTATTAAAAAGCCGCTTTACTTAGCTCGCCTCGAATGTCAACAAACCGTAACCTGTAAAACGAAAAAAAAACCAAAAAAAAAAAAAAAAAAAAACTTACAACTCCCGCCGCCATATCTCGCACACAGTTTCCCGCCTACTTGCGGCTGTCCCTTTCGCGCCTAAAAATCTTTAAATAAAATAATACTCAATCGGCGTCTTTTTTTGAGGAGTAAAAACTAAATTGCATTATTTAAATTCTGAGCGGTGTTTTTTGTTAAAGAAATTACACAGGACACACCTTTTACTTTCACAGCATTTTTATAACTTAAAACATAAATATATAACTTTAGAAAATACAAACCACCACAACAGCTAAAAAGTAAAGTACACAAATTGTTGCTAGACACAAAAAAAAAGACAATTAAACATAGAATTTTGATACAGATAACTTTGATAAATTAAGCTATGCTCCGTTTTAATAGCTTTATAATGATCTCAAGCAGCCTTGGTTACTGCTGGACGCTTTTCATTTTGTAGCTGTATCAGTGGTAGAGTACATCTGGAGACTGACGATTTAAAAGCTCCTTAAATACTGAATTCATCATTTGATGTACTTCCTGCAAAATTCAATGACAAAAAAAAAAACATTTTAGCACAAGATTATTAACAATACAAACAACATGTATTCATTTAAATTTATTGTTAAACTTTCTAACCTTATCAACTTGTACACCATAGTCTTCTTCACTCCCCCCCTGTGCTGTGGTCCGTCTCATTTGAGGACTGTTACAGTTAAAAATGAAATTATGAAAAATGTATGAGTCCATTAACAATATATAAAAACTCTGATTTTCCATAAAAGTCTAATCACACACTCTAATGTCTTCCGGAGAGTCCCTGGAGAATTTCCAGTTGGTGGAAATTGTCCGAAAGGTAACTGTAGAGAAGCCAATCCAGATGCTATTTGACTGGCCCCACCAATGGCTTTGTAAGTTGAGTTCTTCAACCTAGAAAATATTATATTATTGAGAAAGAACAGACACACTTGCAGTAATAGTGAGCACTATTAGAGTAGATGCTGGTGTGTATTAGATTTATTCAATAAATACTTTAAACAGAAGTTATAAAATTAGTGTTTTCAATGACGACTCAATCTTACTGCGTGATCTGCTCTAGGTTTAGCTGCTCTACGCTCTGCTGTCTGACACATTTCAGAGTTTTCTTCCCTTTCAAGCTGAGCACAACCAGAAAAAATAAGTAAAATAGTAAAATAAGGTATATTCTTGTAATTTTATGTTTTTTTGAAACAAATGACGATTAAAAAAATATTGAATTAATGATTTGTATTCTTTTTAACTCCTACCCGACCACATCTCCAAAAATAAAAAATATAGTTAAATCAGTAGACCAGTTTGTCACTAGACATATGAACTATATTCGAAAAAAATTAGATAACTGTCAATCTCTACCCACTATGGTTAATCACTATGATTTTATATTACTTTTTTATGCTTGATTTTATTAAATTTACTTTCTTTTTATTCTTTCTTTCCATTGTAAAGCCATTTGAATTACCATGTGTACGAAATGTGCTATACAAATAAACGTGTCTTGCAATCTTTACAGAAAACAAAATGCTTGTTAAAACAGTGCATATAATCATTTACTACAACCTCATTAAAAGCAGTTTGTTTCTGTCAAATATTGTTAATTGTAAAAGCTAGAGGAACACACAGAGACAAAAAAAAACCTACCTTTCAACCCCAACATTTTTATTTGCCACAAGGCCCTTTGTCCCATTAACTTCACCCGTCCACCAATCAGAGGAGCGTTTGCTGTTCAGGATCAGATGGCCCTCATGCTTGAAGGATGTTTCAGCTGAAGAACAGTCTGTGTAGTCAGACAATGCCAATCCCTGTAGCTCTGCACATCCAAAACAGAGCAGAGGTAATGTTTTCCGCTGCAGAAGTTGCTGAAAAGAAAACCATTGCAAGAGTACCATCTGTTTCTTGTTTTATTTGAGAATTCTCAGAATCTCCATCTCCTTCCTCTGCAACAGCCTCACTAAAGCCATGGGGAAAATAACATTAATTAAACCTAATTGTATGAAGAAATGAGTAAATCGCTGAGTAAAGACACAGACAACACTGACCCAAAGTGATGGAAGGCTATCAAACAATACTGCCATTCAACTGGGAGTGCAAACATGAAACCATGATCAGCCTACAGGAAGTTTCTTGGTATGCATTCTTCACTTTCAAATTCTCAATACTTTCAGTGTGAGACATTCAACATTATAATTGTGCTTGATGTGCCTTTCATTATTCACACATTCACTCAGAAAAATATAAATTTCTTCTTAAATCCGATTGGATTACACATAACATCTTTAAAATTCAACATCATAGGTATCCCCCTGGTTCTTTTGGAATATGCACAGACACTCATTTTAGTATTTTTAGACTAGTATTTTAGTATGATTTCTAGACCCATTTCTACTCTTTTTGAAGGATATCTTGGATTTTTGAAGCAGATTTAGATGCTTTCTCTTAAACTAAAGAAGACCTTTTTAACGGCACCATGTCAGTGCTTAGGTGATGGGACCAGGGAGGTCCTTTCTACAGTGAGCAGAATTCAAGTTGTTCTAACCTTTTGCAAGGGAATGCATTTCAATGAGTTCTCCAAAATATCTAATTAAATCATACATTTAGTACAATATTTTTCAGGGAAATGATTTTCTGCAATTTAGATGAACAATATCTGTTATTCATGAAACAGTGATTCAGACTATAGAGTGTGAATAAAATCATATGTGTGGCAAGAACATAATCAACTTTAGTACGCATTAAAAAGGGTTTTTTTGCTGTGCCAATAAATAAAAAAAAACACTCAACATTCCTTCTTCTCTTAAAAAAATCTAACAAAATAAACCTTAATAATAAGTCTCTTGAGATCACATATAAAAGGCACTCATTCATCAAATACGGCTGTTCACAAAACTTCAAGGATAAGAGATTTGCAGGTCTCTCAAATTATGAAACGCTAGCACCACATAGTGATCATACCATGAAGTGACCATTGAGGTTTAAGGATGGTGTATATGAGATCTATCCCTTAAATGTCTTCCCAAATATAATTAATTATTTTCAGTAAACTCTACAAGCAGTCCATTTCATATTAAGAATCTGGCATAAATGTTTTGTTTCTTTGATTTTAAAAAGTGCATTGTGACAACACTCTTTTAACCTTTTCAGACCCTGTGCCCATTTAAACGAACGCCACATGTCAAACAGGACTTTTTGGCTTCTAAGGACTTTCACTCAAATTAAAGCCTTTTGTCCATTAAGTTGGAAGTTTGTCATCCAATCAAAAGGCAGCAAGACATTGTATGATGAAATCAGAAAAAACACCAGTTTGAGAAGAAAACACAGTTGTGAAATAGAGATCAAAGTTTCAAAATAAGAAAAAAATGTAATAAAAAATAGTAAACAATAGGATTCCTTGAACTTAATGATGTAGAAAAAACAACAAATTATAATTAATAGGTTTTTTTGTTAAACAATATTCAGCCTGGGAGGTTCTTCATCAGATAGCTGACTGTCCCTTTCCCTCATAACAAGTACACATGAATTTGGTTGAATCTGATTTTTTTTTCAGAACAAATTATTCCATTACCTTCTCAAACATTCACGGCAAAGAAATCTGCTTGTTTCCTAAATAACTCCTCACATGATACCATACGCTAGTTTGTCTCTTAATGGCGGTTTCAGAAAAAAAAAAGACTTTTTTCGCCAAAGACTCAAACGAAATAACAAAGATTATCAAACATTCACTATACGTGTGAAGTGAATGAGTGAACAATGAAAGTCCACTTACCAATCATCTTCTTCCAGTGCCATGCACTTTTCATACACTGGTCCTGGTAACTCAGCCTTAGTGGCAAAGATGCTTTCATGATGGATGATGATGCTTTTGACCAGGGCTATTATTCGCTGAAGCTCTGCTGCATCCCCGTTGTTTGGTCCCCTCACCAGACTCGGCCCAAAGCATACCGCTATGTTGTACGGCTGCATCATGTTCTCATCACTGTACTGAGACACGCTTTACACAATTGCAGGTTCACATACATTAATCAAGAGTCATCAAGTAAGAGAGTCAAACTCAACCTCACAGACAGTTACTCACTGGTGAAGGAAGGCAAACAGATAGCGCATGACAACGATGAGGGGGGGAGGATACGAGGAAATGACAAGCTTCAGTTGGGCTTGTTTTTGGGTCTCATCATCTATTTCTGTAAAAGAAGGGAAGTGAAGGATTTATAGAAATAAACTGAATGAATTAACTGTGCAAGCATGTAAAGATTGATTATTTAGTCTTTGTTGAAAGTGAGAAATCATATTGTACCCCTGCATTCCATCAGCTGATTGTAACTCTCCTCTGGAAAAAGGGCTTTTTCTAGGCTTCTAAAATAGAGCTTCAGCACTCCAGCAACAGAGTCAATGTCAAACCTTCCATCAGCTAGAGGATCATCACCTGAGGATAACACTTTTTAGAAAAGAAGTGAGACTGATCTCTCAAATGTTCATTTAGAAAGGGCTCGTTTCTTCTGAGGATGTTAATCAAACATTAAGAAGCAATTACACTTAAAAAAAATCACATTTATATTTCAAGCTTTCATCCTCAATTGAAAAACATAGGTACTGAATACATCGGAAACGCATTATTAACAAACGTGTAGAAAAAAGGAATACCATTCAGAGTATATGATAACAAATAGTTGGAAATGTCAAAAATAATTAAGCTTATTGCAACTTCAGGATGTCAATTACATTTTAAAAGTCATTAAGTCAATTCAAATATAATATACAATAAAACAGCCTTCAATGAAAGCAGGTTTGATTATAAATCAATAAAAATGACTTTAAAAACTGAAAACATTTTGTTATAAAGTGTCAATTAAATATAATTGAGTAATATTTGACAGGAATATACGCATGTATCACATGTGCGTTGCAATTGTAATACTGGGAAATAAAGTTCTGATTTCAGATAATTCGTCTGTCTTCTTCTTTAACTCTTAAGAAGACTGTTCTTAAGAACAGAAGAAAGCAAAACAGTATCCAACACCATCATGGTCATGTGACATGTGATCTACAGTGTACTGCTGTCCACTGGCTTACAACACACATACAATGTAAAGTTCTGCAGTGCAGTCAATGACAGTTGCTATGTTTTATAAGTGCACTCACTAGATAATTTATTTACAGTGCTCCTTTAAAGATTACATTATTTTTCAATAAACTCCATTCCACTCATCATACCTTTCTCGAAGGTATCTTTTAGCTGATTCACCACAATCTGAGATCCCGGAACTCTGAACAAGCCCTCATGATGCAAACCTTACCAGAGAAAAGACAGTTTATGATTCATCAAGAAACCGAATGAAAAGAACAAAACACTCATTCCCTAACTCTCCCTTAGATATTAGTCATACACTTTTGGAATTTGTTCTGTTATTCGGTACTGCAAAAGTACTTTTAGCATAGATGATGGAATTAGGTTAGATTGGTAGAATTTTTGTACCAATGAAACTAGGCGGAGTTATCAAAGTTTATGCAAATTTTCAATTTCTATTTCAAACTTGACAAAGTATTTAAAATCGCTCGACGATATAAGATTACACTGGGGCTGTGACTCTTGGGTTCATGTTACAAGAGCAAAGCTTCAAACGCATTTCATCCAGACATAGACTCTGAACACTATGGGTCTAGGTAATGTAACATTTAAATTTACTATAAAACAATAGAACAGTTCTGAATAATAAAACTGAAGTAAAAAAATGGTCTAAAAATGCTACTTGTCTAATTAGATTTAAGGATCTATGCTAAAAGTTACCATTAACAGAAATAGGCTGATAAGATATAAAAAAAAAACCACACATATAGCACTTATAATCTGTGAATGCGTTTCACAAAAAGGAAAAGTTATATAATAAATAAATTTAATAATAAATATTGCACATTATTTACCGTTTAGGTTGATGAAGCGGATGCAGCTCTCTACCACTTCAGGAATGAGCTGTCCTGAAGCCTAAACAGAGATGAAAACCACACAGAGTAAGAAAGAAGCTATCAGAGTCTAAAACGGGTAGAACTTACCTTGATGTATGAAAGTAGATCCCCATTGAACAGTTTCAATTCAGTCAGAGAGCTGAGGTGACCTTTCTTATGATGCACAGATCTTTTGGAGCGGCGCCTGTTCAGATATGTTTAGATTATAAATATATATTTTGTATTTATAATCAAACAGACAATACATTTTTTTACCTGGTGTGATTGCTTTCTGCAGGCTCAGCTGATAAGATGAAACAATTCATAAGCTTTGGTTTACAACAGTGTCTGTAATAAAAGAAGACAACATCCCACCTTTCTGAACAGCAACTTTGAGGAGGTCATGTTTGGCTTCCAGTTTTGACATTAAAGAGCTGTTGCAAAGATGGTCTCTGACTTTCTGCAAAATAAATGTATGTGGAACAAAAGTAATGGTGATGATCCCTGTAAAGATCTAGAGGGGCTGTGTTCAGCTACAGACTGAGAAGCAGCAAAGCTAAGGGATCGCACGGGATTATAAATGAAGATGAGTTCAGTGCAATAAGACAGAGCACAATTGTTGAGAGATTTGTATGCAAGTAATAGTTTATAAGTAAGTTTATAGGAGTCCGAAATTGTATGGATAAGCAGTGAAAGTGTTTTACGTGAAATGCTCAGTAAATGGTGTTTGTGGATAAGCCTAGCTGCAACATTTTATAAAAGTTGGAGGCCCAAAGTAAGAAAATTGCAGAAATCTAAATGTTACACAGTAAAATCTTTTAAATATAGTAAAAAAAAAACGTTATCCAGCGTAGGTACAAATATGCTCTAAAAATAGTACAAATAACTCTCAAACTGAGGTAAAATATCTATGAGGCCATCATCTAAATGGTTCTTTATGGTAAATTCTTGCCTGAAAATTTGCACTTTGTAATAAATGTTTGTTTTTCACTCAAAATCAATTTTTCTACATCAGCAAATAAGAGAGTTTAACTTAAAACATTTACATTTTGTGAGGCTTAGTGTTCATTTAAGTAGAGAATGACAAAATAGTCAACTTAACACCAAGTTTACTATGTAGTTGTCTAGAGTGAACTGTAACCACAGCAGATTTCGGGAAAAGAGAGGAGAACTAAAGGTATAGTATTTCTGCATATTGAAAATAACAACAAAATAATATGAAATGGATTTATTACCCCAAAATACACACTCTCTGCATCTGGGAGGCTGCTTTTGCTCTTCAGTGGAAAAATTTTGTTAATGGACAAATCAACATTCCCCTCTGGAGAAAAGGAGCTGATGGAAATCCCTGAAGTTGATCCAAAAGTGTCCTCGACAATGCTCTCCAGGAGAGAAGACTGAGCTGAATGAAGTAGCTGGCCTGACTGCATTATAGAATATAAGCTCATTAATGTATGTGCAAATACAGTATACTGCATTAACATAGTATACAGCTGAAAAACACAGCGATGAGGGTTTGGTACCTCCTCGACCTCAAGGGTGATGGAGGAAAGTCTTGTCTGTAGCTGAAGTACACGAGTGGTCAATTCACTCACCATCTCACAGTCTGCAGACACCTCGACCACCTATAGGAGGATTTTAAAGCATCCCATCTCTAAAAGGGTCACGGTTTGATTAAGTCAGATCTTACCTGATCTCCTTCGTGTGGCTGGTACAGGAAGCGAAGAGGAAGACAAAAGACTGAGTTGTTGTCCTGGATCAAATTATCTCGGTCTTGATTCTGGTTCAGTTGTGACACAGATGTTGTCAGTTCCTGCATCCCAGTAATCAAGCTCTGCTGGGCCCACTGGTGGCTGGCCTGGTAAAACTGAAACACCTTGGACACAGACTGATTGTATCCCAGATCAGAGCACTAAAACGACAAGGAAGATTATGAGTGCTCAGCCCACTCAGCTGATTTCAAAGTGGGAACTAAATCACTCACGTCGATGAGAGTGGTAAGATCCTGTAGGTAGTATTTCTTCATGCATACATTTGCTGCAGCCAGATTAAGCAGGTAATCATTGCGGGCTTTTGTGCACTTGAGCTGAATTTCTTGAACTTTACTTTGTCTCTGTGGAAAATATAAAAGGGAAATGAAACCTAATCTTCTATGCACACTGCTTCAGCCACCTTGCACAACCACAGTTTTTAATCTACAAGAACCATGCAATGAACACTTGGCCCACAGCTCACTGTGCAGTGTGCTGGCTATATTAATAAAAAACACTGTAACTTAGCCAAAACACAAGAGTTACTATTGCAAGCTGATATTATGGTCACTAAATTCAGACTGCAGCCCTAATTGACCCACACCAGATTTTTTTTTGCCCATATGCGACATGTGTCTGATATGAACAGCTCAAACCGATTTTTTTTTCTTCAAAATTGCCATAGTACCACAGTCTGAACAGTAAGGTCACATTTATCCAACTTTTACATCAATGTATGCTGACGAGCATCAAATTTCTTGGCATGGATGTAATGTTTCGCATCAATCGTGGTTTAAAACAAAGCTAAAAGCAGTCAGTGGGAGGAAACGGAAGATATAGAACTAATAAATATTGTTTCTTTGTCTTCCTCTTGAGTTGGTTTGTTTGAAATGATGACAGATCCATTCGGAAATGAACTAAAATAAAGCCACACAATTGCATTCTGGTCCAGATTTACTTTCTTTTTAATCAATGCCATTTTCTTGAACACTTCTCAGGGCGGATAAAAGTCGCATGTTGTGTGTAATGGAATGAGCACACACCCAAAAAATCCTGTCTCATCAAAAAAATGTATCACGAAGACCTGCAGTCTGAACATAGCCTGGTTAGCGAGTGACCAGGGCAGCAATGGCGGAATGGTGAACAGGCTGACAGGTTAAAATGACATTTCTTGAGGGTAATTCAGTTTATATTTGTTTATGCCACACTCTGTCTGAATACTCAATTTTGATTGGCTGGCATATTTTTCGATAAATGCACTTAATGTAAGCGTGCTAGACCACAGTTCACAGATTTGCTCGACCATTATTGTTTTAGAGACCATATTATTTAAATTACACTGTCAATTTTTTACACTCTGTAAAAGGAGCTCTGTTGGACAAAACCAAGAAACATTTGATTGATTCAGCGCCAGCGTGAAAGGAGAAAATAAAAGCTAGTCATCTTACTTACGTCTGTGAGAAAACAAGCATAGAATGATATACTGTCCAATTTTCTTGTATTAGTCCTTATAAAGGAAACATGGAGCTTCACATTTGCCTTCGCATGTTCACATTCGCATGCCTTCATTCATGCAAAAATATTACACTTAAGAGATTGTGTTGAAGTCTTAACTTGCTTTGATGGTGATTGTTGGAACGTCACAAAGTGTCAACGTCACTAGCTTCATAATAACATATTTCTCTCACTCCCCCTCAACCTGAGCTCATCCAGATAAGTGTTGATAACAGTTTCTTTCTAGTGACTAATCTCTTAAATAAACGTCATGTTCGGGGAGTTTAAGCGGGGCCTACTATGGGAAGGGAATCACAAGCCGTATAGATGTTCCATGTGTTAAAAGGAGTTTCACACGTTCGCAGTGGATTTAGAAATAATGAATAAACTACAGTTATTCTAACAACTGTGAACGATAAACGATGATGTGCATTTTGTGTGTGAAGCTAGGAGGCAGACTTCATAGTGGAAAATACATGCATTAAAAACTGAATAATGCATGCTCAGCCATTGAACATCCCTTACAAAATCAATGCTTAACATGAAACGGCTCATTTATTTATCTATTACTGTTTCTGAATTGGAACCCACCCAAAGTTAAAAAAAATGCTTACTTTTTCAATTTGTCTTTCAATCTTTTTTGATGCGCCTTGCTTTTGCAGTTTGGCAGCATCCTTTAATTTGGCATCAGCAGACAGGAACTCAGAGTGGTACTGATGATATGTCTTCAAGGCCTGTATGTCAACAAATGTGGGAATAAGATTGAAACAAGAAAATTGACACAATAAAAACTACAATAAGATGTTAGTGCTCACTGTTTGAAGCTCAGAGGTGACTTTCAAAAGTCCCTCCTGTAACTGAATACAAATCTCCTTGCTCTAAAACCAGAATAGAAAGAGAAAGTAGGATGATGGTTCTTTTGCAAGGTGTCAAAGAAAACCGCACATTTGCACAATGGCAAGCATGCTCCTTCAAGCTTCTTTATGAGTGGGTGGTTAAATGAGCTAAAGTGGAGAGGTGCAATGTGTGTGCATCTACCCGTTTGCAGAGGCGCGAGGCTTTCTCAATGCAGTGGGATATCTGCTGAGGGAGAATGTTGCTGTAGCTGTCACCCAGGAAACTGTGATCTTTGCTCTCTCGCTGGGTTTGTTTAAGCAACACCTGCCAGCTGCTCAAAACTGACTGATGACCAGGCTCCTTTCTAAGAGAGATTAGAACAAAAAGTTGAGGTATTATCTAACTAACCAGTTAAAACATGACCATTACTTCAATTAGAGCACAATTCGATTGTGAGTGTGTGTGTGTGTGTGTGTGTGTGTATGTATATATATATATATATATATATATATATATATATATATATATATATATATATATTGGAGAAATGACAAACATATATATTGTTCGAGTATTTTTAGTTACGTTTTAAAATGCACAGCTGTCCTATGAGCACCAATAATACAAACTGTATTTTATTTCTATTACTTTTGCTTTGTATATCCTCACCTTTTTGTCCTCGAGGAAAACCGGTCATACAGCTTTTCGAGGGAGCGAGCATATTCTCCTTCGATCTCGCCTCTTCTGCGCATGTATTCCATCAGATCGTGAAACATCTGAGTCTTCTGCTCCATTTGACTGTCAAACACCTTCAGCTGATCTGCCAGCTGCAAGCGCAGCTCTAGAGTAGACACAGTGAAAGCCATTTACAGCGATCCTGAATTACAGTTACCATAGAGTACAACCATTCAGAATCAAAGACCTTAACAATGACCTAGAGATTAGAGACAACAGGGCTATATGTGCATTCATAGTCAGGATATCTGTAACTCTCTGTACCTTTAATCTGCATGTCGTACTCTGCTGTTCCCACTCTATCCCTCCACAGTTTGACATGAGAGGACATTGTAAATCCAAATAGGTTAACCTCAGCTTTAAGAAAAGAAACATTTTCTATGAACACTTCATACACTCAGTGGTAATGGACATTTAAAAAAAAACACATGACAATGATTTTATATTAAAAATCATCATCAGGATCAATTTCTTGTTATGAGTGGATTTTCAAAGCTAAAAAAATACAATAACAACAACAATAACAAAAAAAAAAGACAAATGTGGAACTGCAGAATTTTAGGCATGATTCCTGAAGACAAAGTTATAACTTACAAAACATAAGGAACGGTCTGTGACAAGAATTTAACACTTCTTGATTAATAATCCATTACCAATACCTCAGGTTATAAGGTTCCAGATGAATATTGCAGGATTTGCACTCTGTTTTTCATGACAGTGATACTTCCTGTGCTAATTCCTGATTTAGAATGAACTTTTTCGAAACAATAGGAGAGGATCATATGATTTTGATGGTTGTCAGCCTTTCACAGGTGCCAACTTCTTCGCTAGTCCTTACTGGTGACATTTTAAAATCATTGATTCATCTGGAGCAAGTTTTTTTGGAACTGTGGGAGGAAATCAAAGCCCATGACAGCAATTTTCTAAATAAAAAAAACAGCAACACCACTGGTACTAACTGATAAGCGTATCAATCAAAGGATGTTTTCAACCCCAAACTCTGAACACTCTGTTGCAGAAATATTAACACACAAGCTTAAATATTAAAAAATGCTTGCTAATTTTTTGTTGTTGTAAAATTCCATACAAGTGTATTCACTCATCATCAATTAAATATAGAATAAGATTACAACGAATAATGTAAATTGGGTGAGTTCACAAATTCTTAAATAAGAGTACAGTTGAGTTTAAGTAATGAACTTACAGGGTCAGAAATAAGGAAGAGGGGAAAAAAAACTTCCTTAAATGAGTAAATGAAACTTCAGCAATAAACCCAGTCTTGATAACAGCATTCCATTTCCAGTCACTCTCTTCTGTAACACAAACTTCTCCATTTTTTAGCAAAAACAAGCATCTTTAATCTCATTAGCTGTATTTACTCATTTTATATACATTTGTAAATAACTTATTTTTCCAAAAACCTGGCCAACTCTAAAGTAAAGTGATGCCACATTTTAGTTGACTAACGTTGTCTGAATCAAAAAGAGCTTCACGTTACCAGAGTCAGTTGTGCTGGCGTTCACTTTTTTCTGATATCCAGAACTAGCTGCTGTATCATGCACATGTTCAAAACTAGATTAGTAATACTGTCTTTTCTTAGAAATAAATCTCTATAACAGACAGAAAGTGAGGAAAGTAGGTTTTTATCTCCTAAGCTTCAAACTCGTTGTGTCAGGCTGCGTGTGAAATTGAGGATACTTGATGAACGCCGAGTAAAACGCCTCACTTTATTTGGCCCCTCCTTCCGGCTTGGGTCCAGAATTGAAAGAGGGGTGTTTAGGTGTTGGTAATGGGTTGAATTCACTTCCATTGGTTAATATTTAACATTTATTCGGCGGTGTTTAGAAAATTCTATATTTTTGAATTTGACGACGTTTCATGAATATTAGTTAAATATTTCCGCTTGGTAGGCGCGGGTCAACTAATAATAAGCGTTTGAGTTAAAGACACGCCCATAAAATGGAGGCGGTAAATTAATATTAATGAAACGTTTCGATATAACTCTCATTCTTTCATCTTCATGTCGGTTTTCTTCCCTTTCGGAGAACAGTGGAATGAACCACCAACTCTCTGGCATATGTTTTACGCGGCGGATGCCCTTCCAGCCGCATTCGATATAACTGATAGTTGGATATGTTCCAGTTTTTCCAAGACACAGATTGAGAAATGTTAAATATAATTAGAATGCACATGCTTGATTATACAAATATTAGGACACATTTTTTAACATATAACGTTTTAAAGGTATACATGTTCATTCAATTTTACTTAACATACAGCAGTTTAATTATTTAAAAACACTAAATATTATTTATATAAATTAATATAAACTGGGCATTTGCGTTAAAGCCACGCCTACTAAATGAAAGAGTTAAATTCCTATTAATGACACCCGGCCAAAAATATTGAAAACCGCATCTGTTTCAATGCTGGGCCAAAGTTTCAGTTGGAATGAAATCTGTGTTTTCAGGAGAAATATTGCCCTCATTCTCATAATACAATGTCTGTTCATATTTAAATGTGATTTTTTTTTTAAATAAAGATATATATATATATATATAAAAAAAAAGAGTTCCTCAATATTCAGTGAATTCTGTCAAATTGAAAGAGATAAAAACCAAACATATTCATTTCTCTCCACACATTTTTCCGACTCTTTCAGCAAGAAGGACATCAAATATTCTGAAGAACCACACAACCGAGGATCTAAATATTGGCTGTGGAAACCACCCTGTTCCTCTCCCAGAAATAGTAAAAAAAAAAAGAAAGTCTACAATTTAAAATATGCCGCAATTTCATGTATTTGCAATAGGAGAGCAATTTACCAGAGACAAAACAAAAGATGCAGGATGCATTTATGATTTATGAAATTTACCATATTAGGTTGTGTTGTTTTATTTTGCAGGAACTTTATTAATTATGCAGAAAAAAAAAGATAACTTATAATACAGGTGTTTGGAATTTTCTGTATAATGTGATTTAAAAGTAAAACCAAGGGTACAATATACAGATAATAATTACAAGTTCACACTACAAAAAATGTGTTTGTACTTCATTCATGTTCATATAGTTGTAATGTTTATATACTTCAAGTTTATATAGTTTAAAAATGCATGATTTATAAAAATGCAACTTTTCATCATGAAAAAATGTCTAGCAATCAATAAGGCACATAGAACAGAGCTGTATTTGCTCATGATGTTGAAGCCTGAAAATAGAGATGTTTTCGGAGAAAGTTGAAAGATCCTGGCATTTGTTTATAAAGGCCTTTGGCAGATATTTGGGAGACTGCATCATTAACCTGCAGAAAATAGATATAAAAAAGTTATTTCAATCAAAATGTTTATATGAGTACAGTATTATTTACTGCAATGCAAAAACAAAAAAATGTGATATTTAAATTAAATGTATTTTACTCCATACACCTAAGTGTAAAAATATATAGTTATTTAAAAGACTTAAATGAAAAAAAAAACCTTTTGGAATAAGCTGTTATTTTAGAAGAAAATAACAATAGACTACTTTTTTTCATCTTTTAGAGAGGCTATATATGTCTTGCATCCACCAATGGGATATTGAAATTGGAGGATACTCACCAGCATAAGCATAGTGACGAGGTCATCTGTGGCAGCATTCTCCTCCAGCACACGATCAAGGTTCTCTACATACCAAGAACCGGCTGTTGTGTCCCTCCACGAGACGTAGCCTGCACATCAAGCCAAAAATTCAGCAGATAATTAAGTCTGAATATACAAAGGCATTTTTTTCAAGCCCTGGTAGAGCTGCAATCGGGTGCAAACTCTTCAGCCTGCCTCAAGCCCGAGAGAATTTAGCCCGATCAAACCTGCATGCAACACAGCTTTTTCTAGAATTAACCATTAATACATGGTAACTTAATTCTTGATTCATGACTAACAAAGACAAAAGACATAGGCCACTTAAAAACCTTCAACATTGCTGAGCCCTAAATAAGCCAAAATAAGGCAGTAATTTGCACTCACAAAACAGCTTACACAAGTCTACAAGGTCTTAAAATAAAACATAAGAAAACTCTGCAATGTTCAAAAACTCTTAAAAATTCTAGAAATTAAAAATGTTGTGGGCATTTGACAATCACGAAATTACTACAGCCAATATAAGATTTCCAGTGGAATCTTTATTTATGTTAACAAATTGATTTATAATGAATCTAAAATAATAATGTATATTTGACAATAACAAATAAACAGCCTAAAAAAATAAAGACTCAGAACTTTACAAAGTGAATTAAGATCATCTGAAAAATAAAATGAGTATTTGAGAGCAATCAAATGAACATAAATTAAAATAAATAAATGAACAAATAAATAAAACATAAATCAAATAAATAAACGACTGCTGGATTTGGTCACCATAATCTTTGATAGTATGTGGCTCAGGCAAAGATCTTCAACTCTAATTGATTGACTTTTAGCTGACAGTAAGATTTATTCTGGTACCAAACGACCCGATTCAGTAGAAAGAAAATTGTCAAAGCACCTACCAGGAAAGGTGGAGTAGGACACCAGGATATCACTAGGAGTGGGCAAACTCGGCCGGGAGTCGAGTTCATCGGATGTGCTCAGAGAGTCACTGCTGGAGGAGATGGGAATAGCATCCATCTCATCGTCTTCACCACCAACAGAAGGCTCCACCTCACCTGGAGACACTTCAAATCCCACATCCTTTTCACCTGAAAACATTGAGAAAAGATTTTAATATTTAAAGTGCTATAACAATAATAAAATGTTTGCGGAATTAACAAATGAGATGAAGGGCGATCAATCAGAGTTGTGACCATTGAGACATTGAATTTAAAACAAAGGTTTACTATTCAAACATTTCATCCACTGAGAAAAAGTTTAGAAATAGGGCTCACCTCCTCCACAGGCCTGGATGAAGAATAATTTGGGCTTGCCCTGAAGAGAAGGACAATTCTGGCCGTTGAGGTAGTTTGTGATTAACTGAACAGGGACTGCTGGTCCATCAACACCATGAATTGCTCCGGGGAATCGATTGTGACTTGCCTGAGCATTAGAAAAATCTTGAATGATGCAACAGGACTGTGTTTTAAGGTTGAATCAATTCAAACTCTTCATTATAAGCAAAAGAAAGTAAGTGTTCTACCTCTGTACCGTGAGAAAGGATGATCACCACACAGCAGTCATACATGGAATGATCTCTCTTAGCTAAAGATGCCATCTCGTGTTTTATGCGCTACAAATGGGGACAAACGTGTTGATTCATTAAATGCATCTTAGCAACTGTGCTCCTTGAAAGGTGAAGAAAAGGGAAAAAAACATCTTACCCTGAATTTTAAGTTCTTTTTCACAATAACCTCAAAATTGAGAGCTCTAAATCTTGACTCCATCTTGTCAGAGTCAATGTTGGAACCTTTTCGAGTTTCAAGTTCAGAATTTGCTTCGAAGTCTACGTTGTTTATTATCAGGCAGATCCCACATGGACTGGCATCCATCTTGTAGTACTGTAAAAAGAATAGAAAACAGGTGTTAATTCGCATGTAATAGCTATTTGCTGGATTTAACCTTTGGGAGGTATTCCCATCTTAAAAGCAATTAAAAATCTAAATTTTACTCCATAACACATTAACATATATGATCTCAAATTCAAACAATATAGAGAACATATCTTAAATTATTGCAACCAGTCCCTACTAAAAAACAATATACATTTGTACCACTTTTATTCTTGTAAAAATTAGAAACAGGTCAATTTGACCCGAAGGCCACACAAGAGTTAAGATGAAATACATAATTTTTTTTATTATTTATGTTCAGTGGTGAAGTATTTTTAATGACTGTTACAATAGGTAATGGATAATAATGCTTCAGTTTTTATGTTGACGACAGTAGTGAATTTCTATAATAATTTTCAGTTTTTTAATGACACAAAAGCTTTGTGCATCTATAAGTTTGCACAACCAAATAACGTAGCCAGAGGAAGCCTTAAGCTAATAATTCACAGTCCTTTACCAACCATTTGATTTATATTTTATTTTTCTATTTTGAGCAAAAGTATTAGGTGCTCTAGAATTCTGTTTTTTTTTTTTGTATTTTGTTTGGATATGCAGCTGCGTGAGAAAGAGCCTCGAAAAGACACACTCGCAATGCAAATTATGGGAACACATTTTAACATGCGTAATTTAAAACTATTGGTAACTTATTTTCAGCAAATAAGTTATGGAGCATTTTTAATGCATGAGTTATTTACTAATGCGAGTCTGGTTTTGTGTAATTTTCTGTGTTCTCTTTCATTAGTCACTGTCTTCACAGCAACCTTATTGGCTGTTATGCGTGCATGCATGTTTTCAGCTCTAATAGTGCGAAACTGATCTGAGTGAAAGTGAACCGTGAACAACAAATCCATGATATGCAAATGCATAAAATAAGATTAGGATTTGAAACTGTGTGTTTGAAAAAGTGACTTTGTGAGAAAGCCTTGACTCGTGGAATCAGATTTTATTACTCAATCTGAAATCTGAACACGCAAATACAAGATTAAATTCATTTTGCAATTTACAACACCAAATTTACATTTGTAAATAAATTACAGATTCAATTTGCTGGATTTTACACAGCTTGTGTATTTTACACAGATTGTGTCTCAGTCACCGACAGACAGCCAAATACTCCCGGATTACTGATAAGATTTTACTTTGAAAGATCAAAAGAGGAGCTACAGTGTTTTCAACAGCCAATAACAAGAGTTTTTAAAAATAAAACCCATTGACAGACTAAACATTTTCCCCTGAACCAAAATAAAAGCCATTATCGTAGATCGTCTTGAAGTATCATACAGACAACAACAGTTACACACAGACTTGTACTAAATCTTCTTGAAAACTTGTCAGCTAAATTTAGCAAGAAGTATGTACTTTGTTCATTAGAAACACCAACAAGCTGCAGCGATGTGAGCACTGATCCCATGAAGTGTCAAAAGCTAAAGGACTCTGTGTTGCTTACATGCATAAGTATGAAACAGGTTTGGTCCCGGTGCTAACTAGCCAATGCAATCAATTAATTACAACCAAACTATAATTTCATAACACTTTTTTTAATCCATCTTATTACCTGAATACTGTCACGTCTTGGTCTTGGTGGTCTCATAATTTCAGAAGCTGAGGAAATAAAAAATCCAAAAGCATCTGTCAGAGTTTACTAAACTTTCAAAAAGGTATACAAGAGATTAAATATGAGATGTTCAAATGAGAATTAAAATGTGACAACTTACGTGGACTAACCAAATTGTGCACATGCAGGCTTTTTGGTCTGATTGACACTAAATGTGGAGAATTGAGATCAGGCCTGTCTGGCTTTTCAGTAAATGAAGGAATTTCTGTATTTAATTTCAGAAAACACAAATGGTAGTCACAGTTAGATTCTCAATTCATTATATTCAGTCAAATTCTCAAAGATGTAGATATTCTAGTAAATCAAGTAATTTTCTTAAAATTATAAACACTTACGGACTGGAAGGGGGATCAGAGAAGGCTTAATGGTGATGGGGAGAGGCTGATGCGTCCCATCTCCACTCTGAAGGAGTGCTGCTAAATCATCGTTCCCATTTGCAAGCAGGCAGTCGATGAACGCCGGGAAAGCCTGACTCCCTCTCGTCTCCAAGTCGGTCACTAGTTGTCTAGCTTGATCACGCCTGGTTGGCTTGTTCTGTTGAACAAAATACATTAACTGATACACAAATTGGGGAGAACACCAACATTTGGTTTGTATTGTCTACTGATTTCTACCAATTCCCAATTCTTTACTAAATTGTGTTATCTGCCTCAGCTCAAAATTAAGATATTTAACCATCGAAAATTTTATTTTTTGTCCCAAAGCAATCGTTTAATTTGGGTTGTATAGTTTTTAAGAAACATTTACCACATATGAAATTGGAAGTTTCACAGAACCTTTTTGGAACTTCCCTTGAATGTCTGAGGTTGCGGTTCTCTACCAGAAATGGGTAAAAATGTTTTAGAAGAAAAAATCTTCAACTTTCTTATTTAAAAATGAGGAGAGGATAAGGGATGCACTGTGAGCTTGACCAATAGATGAAAAGCTAAAAATAAGTGGTCAGTCCAAAGATAGAGCACTTACACCTTCATGGTAGTCAACGGTTTGATGCCATTATGGAAAGTGAAAGATCTCTGAGTAAATCCACCACTGCTCCACTATTGACAGAGGTACAGTTTAGGTGACTCAGAGATCTGTTTTGGATGCCTTCTAAGTGAGTTTTTTCCAAGTATCTACATTCAACCAGGGGTCCTGGGGAACCTCTGGGCTAGCCTGAAAACGAGGGTTCCAAGAAAAGAGAAGTCTCTTCTTTCCTACCAGGACTTCTGCTTCACCCCATCTAAGCAGACTGAGGTCTCCAGATATTTATTTTATGTCACAAACGTGTATTATTTACAGGTAACACATAAGTACTCTGAGATTGCAATAGCTCCACGATATGGATAATAAATTGCAGACAAAAGATAAAGTTTAAAAACATTCTTAATTGAGTTTTCACTGTTTCCATTTGTGTAGGAGAAGACTTGTAATCACACAAAAATCCGGCTGAATCTTGGTAATTACATCATTCTTTTCAACATAACGTTTAATTTGAGAATGAAAGAGAAACTTAAAGCACAATCTGAAAGCAACCGTACAGTGATGGTTTACGACACATTGACCCCTGTTACTGTTTATCATCATGGACTCTCGTTACCCAGCACCCTCACCGTGAGGCTTCATAGTAACCTGAACTTACCTGAATTTCATCGATCATGTCCTGATTGAAAACTCCCTTAGACAGAAGTCCGTCGCAGATATCTGCGGGATTGATTGTTGAAACCAGATTCACTCTGTGTCGCTGAAGGATTTGTCTGTGTTTGGGATCCATTCCTGTTTTCTTGCTCAAAGTACATCCACTTGAAGACTGGCATCTGAACGAAAGAAAACGCCCCGCCCTCTTCCTTGTTTACAACGTGCTGGCGATGACGTCACTGTCGCTGGGTAAGGCAGTTGTTTACAACTGTGGGGTCTTTGTTATTAAACAAGCAATTCTAGCTTTTTAACTAAGATTTTTTTTAACTACAACCTGCTTTTTCCTAAGTTCTTAATAGCTATGAAGGCTTTTATTAGATTTGTTAAAAATAAGAAAATTATTATTAATACTGCATTGGGAATATTAATAAGTGATGGTTCTCTGTGTAGCGTAGCTGTGTAATATGTTCACATTCGTGTCTGTTTTTGTCACTCGTTTTGTATTTTCTTTCTTTTTTTGTTGTTCTGGCAGTACCTGATTTATAACAAAATAGCTTGCAAACAAAAGGTTGCATGTATATTGACTGATTTTGACTTGGATGAGCTTATCAAAGTTGCAATATGTCAGTTTCTGTCCAAAAAAATGGTACTGCAATAACAAAAAAGAAAAAAAGTTCTGTTATGATCTCTAACAGATCATAAAACATTTCCATAAAGAAAATTTGTTATTCGAAAGATAAATCCAAGAGCATGATAGTAGGTGGGTTCTTATCATAAAACCTTTTTGTATTGTTAAAAAAAAACATCACCAAAAAAATCAACAACAGAGTTTTAATACAATTTATGTAATTCTGACAAACTGTAACCAAAAAACATGGAATAAATGAATTAAACAAGAAAAAAAAACATTTTCCTCAAATCCCCATAGTATACTAGTATACTAAAGAATTTAAGTGGTAGTAGGCTAATGTTGCTTTGAACATAAATGGTAAATAAAATTTCAACAATATTCACATAAAACAAATACAAGTAAGAAAGAATGAAAGTCTTTTTAGAAATTCTCAGTTGTTTGACTTTATAAAACCAGGTCTTTGAAGTCCTCTGAAGCCGTGAATTTTTCCTGCTCCTTGGACGTAAAAGCTGTAGTCTGTGGTGATGTACGGTAGATCTCCTTCAACTCCATTCTGAAACATTTTGAGGGATTGCATTAGCTAAAGAATTCTCACGAGAACCAGGTTGCCAACATCTTGAGGAAAATGTAAGTAGCAAAGTATTAGGAAATACCAATAAAATAGTGGCATTCTCATACCTGCTTAGTGAGAAACACTTTGGGTAGACTGATCTCCCCCAGCAGAAGACAGTTTACATGTCTCAGAACGGAAGCATCCACTGGAGTAACCAGGAAGTAAAGACGTCGAACCATGTCTACACCTCTCAAAACACCTTAAAACACAACCACAGATAAATCGGGAAACTAATATTTCTGTTATCATCAAGCATGCTGTTTGAGTCTTCAGTTCATATCAAAAACTCTGGAACACACACCTAGGCCAACGCACTGACAGATGGGAGTTTGGGAGAGTTGAACAGGTCCTCCTCTGCCTGCAACTTTTTCACTCAAGCAGCACAAACCAACAACGGTGGCATTGGCTGCATAGAGGATGTTGTTAGGTGCAACTTCACAGTGTGTGACGCCAATAGCTACAGAAGATTGTGGGACCTACAAAAGAACAATAAAAAAAGAAGAAGAAAAAAAAAAGTAAAAAAATAGAAGATACCAAAAAATAAAACGAAAATATGAAAACAGAACAATTTTCTGAAAACAAAACATTCACAATAAATAAAATAAATGACAAGAGGCAGGCCATATAATTACACTATCATAAAAAAGTTAATTTCAACAAACATGTATATTATATCCATTTACTTCTCACAGACTGAAATACTCCTTGATGAATATAGCTGAGAATTAATGAAAATCCCCAATTCAGTATCAAGGTTGAATACTGAAGACACCTGGTGGCACAAGTTAATCATCTAATTAATGCAGAAGAGCTGGAAATCCCTTTAAATGGTTTCAGTGTAGTTTTGTAGGCTACGCAACTACAGGACGGACTTTGACATCTAGCACAAGGAGGCGAGACATAAAACTAAATCAGCTTCAGCTATTACAGTCCTCAAATCAAGTCACCCTTCAGAAGCATCGAGCCTGGATTAAAACAGAAAAGACTGTTGCTAAGAAATCAAAGTTCTAGATTCTAGAGGAAAAGAGAAGCACAAAATTTGCATTGATTAATACCCAGAATAAAGTTTCCAGAGTCTGTGAGGGTTTAGGTTACCATGCCCTCTGGTGGGGTTTGTCCACTGGGGTTTCCAAGGTCAATGCAGCTGGCTACCAGGAAGTTTTAGAGCACTTTAAGCTTATTGGTGCTGACCATCACCTGCTACCAGTCCCTGGTTTATTGACCAGGATACTCCTGTTCTTAATTGGCCAGCAAACTCACCTGACCTTAAGACCTGGTGAAGATGTGATACTCAAGACCTAACAATACCAGTTGTTTAATGCCAGTCTAAACCCAAAGCATTGAGAGCTGTTCATACTCATTCTTTTAAGTTGGCCAGCATTAAAAAAAAATCCCTTTTTTGTTTTGGACTGAAATATTTCAGTCTTCAAAGATACAGATTTTGGGATGATCATTAGTGGTCACTTATAATAAAAATGAATGGATATATTCGAAATATTTCAGTATTTATAAAGAAAGAATTGAGTATACACCTTTTACTTGAATGGAATGGAATTACTGAAATAACAAAAGTAAAATGTTTTTGTTACCACTATTTTAATCATCAGAAGTGATTTAGTAACAATGCCTAATAACTAATTGTTGCACTTATTAACGACTAGTTATGAATTTCTGCACCATAAGTGTTTTATAAGCCATTCATTTCTCAACTTCTAGTCCTGAAAAAACAAATAGTACAAATATGAACATCTACCCTAACAAAATGTAATAATAAAAGAACGTATAGAGATTAACAAATAAAATCCAAGAACCTGGTAGGGAATGAAGCAATGGAGCGGGCGGATGGGCCCTGGATCTGAGGACTGCAGCTTACTGAAGTAGCTGAGAACAGCCAGGTCACGCATTTCATTGGGTTTCTGTAAAGGCCTACAAGCAACATAAGGAAGGACAAACTCAAGCCACATGTGTCTGATCCACATTGTCAGCAAAATCATCAAAGAGTAAAATAACAGACTTACATTTCACCAGTAACACCAGCACCTTCGAAGTCAGATTCAACGCTGAGGAAGACATGAGTGCGAGAGACAAACTGGTTTCCTGACTCCTCACTCAATGTGAGCGGCGCTAGAGGTTGTGTCTGCCAGCCAGGAGCACTTCTGAGGCACTCTGGAGTGAGAAGCTGAGACTGTGGAACAGTTCCATTACTCAGTTGCACTACATGAGTCACGGAAAATAGACGAATGAGGTCCACCAGTATTTGAAAGCCTTGGTCTGTGAAAAAGAAGCTTAGGTTTATTAAAGTTTATACATTTCAAATTCAAAAAGAAAACCAAGCTATTACTTTTTTTCAAAAGTTAAAGTGCAAAACATGATTGTCAAATAACAATATGAATGACTGATTACATGATCCCCTGAATGTCAATCAGAATGTCTAATAAATTAACTAATTGGTAGGTTAAGTGGCATGTTGCTTACTCTCATTGTTTTGTGTAACGAAATGACTTCCAAAGAAGAAGTGAACTAAATCATTTCAGAAAATTTGCTACACCACAAAGGTGGGAGTGGATGCCGTGAACATGGAAACTGATCTGGGATCGTTTGTTACTAACAGTCACAAGCTATTCCATCTAATTACAGGGCTCCAACAAGTCAAATGTAAGACTTTTTAAGACCATGTATTTCAATAATTAATACCATTTTCTCTGTCTTCTTCTCAGCCCCACTGACAAAGTAAACGAAATCCTTGAATTTTGAGAGTTTAGTGTATATGCCTTCAAAAACATACAATCAAGTTGCAAATTCTCTTCGCACACCATGCAATTCGCTTCAAATGTTCAGATAACACTCCATTTCCAACCTCAGTCCATAAAACTTACATTTCTCATGATTGCTACTAGCTTTTTTTGCGCTTTGTTGCAAGGTTAAAGCAGCCTGCTTCTTTTTGATAAAATAAAAAAATTCAGTCTGACAATTCTGATTTAAGCACAATTATAAAGACGGAGATAAAAAGCAAAAAATAAAAAAATAAATAAGACTGACTACTGCGGAGTAGTCCTCCCTCAGAGTTCCATCAAACAGAATGATGCGTAATGCACAATGCCTTCTGAGCATAAATCTTAAGACAGTGCTGGTCTGTGGAATGGGCTTGATGTCACACTGTGAGACTTATAAAAATGTGACTCTTGGCAGCCTTTAAAGTAGTTATTCATGACTTTTAGTAATGATATGCATAAGGATTTGAGAGCCGCTGTCTCGCCACTACCATTTCAGTTAACCATATAGTCAATTCAGAATGCAGCTCTTTATCAACTTTCACTTCACGTGCAATGTTTTGCTTTTACTAACTTCTAACCCAGCCCATGGTGTTGATGATGACAGGACTCTCTCCACCAACGTGTCGCCAAAGACATTTGAGAGACTCCAGATAACGATCGATATCAGACTGACAGTCTGCCTGACCGTAGTAAACCATGTGATCAGGGTCCCGCAGGTGTGTGAAAGGGGGCCCTAAAAAAGCAATTGACGTAAAATAAAAAAATGTTTAGAGTGCAAATTCATTTTTATTTAGGAACTGGGAAGACAGAGTGTGACAAATACCCAGCAGTGGTTCTGTAACTGTGCTCAAGGAAAGGCATCCAGGAGGGGTAAACTCAGTCTGGCCTAAATCACACTCCAAATACTCCACACTTGCAGTACTACACAAACAGAGATAAAGAGCATGACTCTTTACTTTGCAAATCCATTTATTCGGTCAAAATCAAGACTTTGCAAAACACCTAAACTCACTGATTTAGCAGACTGTTGATCAGGTGCCGGTTGAAGGTGGACTTTCCTAAGGACTTCCTCCCGCAGACAAGAATTATAGGACAGCTGTCAAACTCCTCTGCAGCATAAAAAGAATGAAAGATCAACACTACATTATAGCACAAACCATCATCTTTTTATTTATTGCACGCAAGGTCATATCTTATTACTCCCATGAAATAACATTAGCGGCTGACTCAATTTTCAAAAATCAAACTATTTATCAAATCACCATTTATTGATTTACCTGACCAAGCACTAAGTAAACTCTTTGTAGCTTCTTTAAAGCTGTGTGACATCACCAGACCCTGAGCACAAGGCCCACGCAGAGCTGTTACACCAACATCTGACAGGCCGGGGTTATAGACGGCAGCTTGAGACTTCTTCTCGCTCTGTAGAACGCATGAACAATGACACTTAAAGGCAATTTTAGCAGCTGTGCAATAGATTTTTTTTATGCTCTTTTCATCAAATAACTAACAAATGGCTAATGAGTCAAACAACCAAGAAAGACTTTTTAATTAGATGATGTGGTCACCACTTTACCAAGTTGAGGTCAAAAAGCTCGCTGAGCTCAGAGAAGTTGCTGAGAAGTCGTGTGAGTGGAGTGTCCAGAGGCTCCAGAAGAACTACACAAGCATCGGAGTCCACCTCACTCAGAAAAGCTTTACTTGGTTCTAAAAAAAAAAGTGCACAAAAACATATTACAGATGAAGCAGTCACCAGGCACTGTTAAAATTAAATCTATTGAAGATAATGCATGGAGTCATATATAAAACACCATAGTATTTTAGTTTATTCTGAGCTGGTAAAATGTATTTAAATTGCGAATGAGTGTATTTACAAAACATTAACGGACATAAAAACTCAATACTGTGTGCAACATATGTACATTTATATATTAAAGATCCTCCTTCAGACCATTTTGTGCTTCTTTAATAAACAATAAAACTAGTTGCATCCCTACCAGAGAGATTGAATCACACTAATTTGAAAATGTAATGTTTACCTATTCTTTGCAGAAAACAAACATTTTATGATAATTTAAACTTAAGCCTAATTTATACTTATGCATCAACTCGACGAATTGTATTTTTTGAAGTTTGCACGCTGAAATTTTCTAACCTCGTGTCAACGCTTTTCAGAGCGTGAGTTCCTTGTTTGGCTGAAGTGAAGCTGAGCAAGCTCTTCCTCCCTCTTTCTGGACTTTTGCTTCGTGCTGGATAATGAAGTAAAACTTTGACAAAGTAAATAACCTTCCTTTGTTCTCTGTGCTGAGTTAGCTATAAGTTAGCATGGTCATAACGCCATGTTTAGAGACCACGATTCTACAGGATATGCATGAAGTTATATTGAAACGATTTATAAGGTAACTAAAACCTGTTTTTTGTTTACATCTGTGTTGTGTTTTGGCTTACTAGCAGTTGGTATTCTAGTATTGATCAGAGCATAGACAGCGCAGACGAAGCGCACAACTATAAATGCCTTGTTGACAAATGGGTGTGCGCAGAGCTTCTGAAATGGGGAATTTGTAAAGTTGATCCAGAAGTATAAATTCGGCTTTAGTCTCAATTGATCCAAAGACTACTTTGCTCCATTGATATTTTAGTCAAACCTAAAGTTAAAATGATCATTTGTATTTTACACATGATCATTTGTACTCATAAAAGCCTTTGCTACCTGTTGAAAAGTATTTGCGTAAAACAGTTTTGACTTCTTGCTGTCTCTCTTTCTTCTTGTATGGGTTGTGGTTTCCTAAGGCTGTGATAGTCAATGGGCAGTGGGTCACCGGTGAAAACAGGGGGTAAGGCTGTTGACCCTCCTCTATTGTGAAGCCCAACACCTCAACACCACCAGAGAGACAGGTCAGCAGGCACCTTCCACGAAAACACAAGACCTACCCAGAAAGATATCGAAAGTCTTAGTTGAGATTGAGACGCTGATGGCACTTAAATCATTTGATTGAACATTGTAATTATTGAAAATAAATCACTCATACAGTTGGACTATGAGAATTTTAGCCCTCAGCATTTGGAGAAATTTACCTACCTGGCCTTTTTTCATTACTAAAACTGCACAATTGTTGATTTGGTCATAGTGGACATGGAACTGAAGATCATCCTCCGGATGCTCATTGACAGGTGAGGCTGCTCGCTCCTTGCCATTTTGAATAACACTTTTAGCATATTCTCTCCACTCTTGAAATTCCACAGAATTACTGGTTTCACTACGTTCTGTGGCACCATTGGTGTGAACTTTAGTTACCAAAGAAGCCTTTCCCTTCTTGGCACATTTATCATTATGAATATTAGTTACAGGCTTTGCGTACACCCTCTTCAACCGTTTTACTGCAGGTTTCTCCTTTTGTGCAAGTTTTTGTTCCACCTGTGCCGTTCCAGGGGTTGAATTTATGTGAGAGGACTCCAGGTTGTGAATTCTTTTTATCCATTTATTCTTGCCATGACTTTTAGAAGAGTTTTGTTGTCTGTGCTTGGGCTGAGAAGAATTCTTTTGTGCCTTCATTGTCAGATGATGAACCTCGATACTAAAAACGTCATAAATCCAGCCAACGTGTCATCTGTGAAAGGATCGAAACAAGACTCATCAAATGTACACGTTGAGCAACATGGTTTTAAAGCAGATACTTTTTTTTGTACATCAACTAGGGTTACAAACAGAATAGGCCAACAATGAAAAACACGACCTGGTTTTGATCCTATCAAACCATTGGGTTAGTTTAATTGAGATGGCAAATAAACTGAAGAGGGAGTTAACCCTAAAGTAATTGATTTTGAGGAATGTTTACTAGTCATCAAATGATAAAAAGTGAAATAATCCACATAGGAAAGCAAGGTTGCTGTATGAAACGTAACTAACATACAAATAGATAAAAAATTAAAAAAGTCAGCCATAGCACGTAATATTATTTGTGATTCGCTAATGTTACCTTTTCGCAAACTTGACGAAAAGAAGTGGATGAAAAAAGACTATTCTTTTGCGATTAGTAAAAATGTCCCAGTACGAAAATTACGCTTCCACAGATTAGTTTTTTCTTACCTGACTATTGATAATTAACCACTAGAACTGCTGATGCTCCCTGGTGCAAATAAAAATGTAAACGTTGTAATAAATGCTGCTTTACTGTGTATTTGGCGCCGAGTCCATGTGAGCGTAGATACGCTTCGAATGTTGAAGTGGGAGTTGTATTATTGGACAAAAGCTGCTCGTTAAATGGTTTCAGACAGATTAAATCGTTTCAAACCAGAACATATGCAATACACCGGGCAAGTAACCCATGTTGAAGACAAAAATACCATATTGTGTCCAACGCTAGACGCTTACTGATGCCATATGTGTTGCGGCCAAAAAAACCTTTTCCGGAGTTTTTTCAGGATATATTACAATGTTTTCTAAAAAGCTTACCTGAAAATGAATTATAATTTGCTGTATATGTCAAAAGCAAAAGCTGCAAGCTTGCTAAACAAATTTAACTAGAGCTAATGTTATTGATCCTACCATGGTTTAAAACCCAGTGTTACACATTGATTGTCCAGCGCATCGAAAATACCCTGACGTCACTTCTGGTTTAATTTTCCAACATGGCTTCTTCTTGTTTAACACAAATTAAGCTTTTATGGCTACATTTTATTCGTATCACGCAGTAAATTACTTGAAATAGAATATGTATATTTTTGTATGTGTGCGAGAAATGTAATTGCATTTGAATAATTTACGTAAAGGTGAGTGGAACACAGTTGATCGCAAGACGAGTCAAGGGAGCGTCATTAAAATACGGACATTGTGTGTAGCGTTTAGATAACTTACAATTTATGTAGCAGCCGCTAATTATGGGTTACTTTAAGAAAAAGCTAGAAATGTATTTATAGTGCATCTGTGGTTGTTGTTATTTAACCTCGGTTGATCTCGCCTTGTTTATAAGTCATGTTTATAAAAACAAAACGTAAATAACATCATATAATATTTCAGATTGAGTGTATAGCAAATTATATTTGCAGAAATACACAATGGTCTGACGTGTAAAAATTAGTAAATTTGAATGTATTTTATTGTTAAATGTATATTCTCTACAAAACCATTTTTAAAATTTCACTAATTTCAATTTTATTATTATAAATATTTATTTTTTTCCACTAGTAAATATCGGTTAAAAGAGTAATATGCAATTTTCCAGAGCCTGTGATAACATTGTAAATAACTAAAACAAACAAGCACCTTGATTTTGGTAGCATTTTTTGGTATTGGTCATGACTGGACCTGGCCTGTCCAGTACTATAGAAAAAAAAAAAATACTAAATGGAAATAAATATAGAATTAATTGGAATCCCGTTTCCAGTTAATTTCATTACAATGGACAAGATGTTTCTAGTGTTTATTTAAAACACCCACTGTAACCATTTAAATTCAGTCTAAACATTGTTATTCATATTTAAAATAATACTTATGTCAATAGACGTTTGACCGACACAATGTACTGTTATTTTCCATTCTGTTTAACGAAGCATAAATGTTCCAAATGTAGTTCCAATTGTACTAAGCGTAATTTAAATTTCACTCAAGTCATCTCCTACTGCTCTAGATGGCGCTAGCTTCTGAAGAAACTTCTCATGCTCGGCGGGTACTCTCCCTCCTCAACCAACAGAGATCTGTTGGTCAGTACTGTGATGCCATGATGAGCACTTCCAGTGGACGTGTGCATCTGGCACATCGCAACATCTTGGCCTGTTTTAGCCAGCTGTTCCAGGAAACAAGCCAAGAAACACCATGCATAGAGATCAACCTGCCACTGGAGTGCTCGGATGATGGCCTTGATCTACTACTGAACTTTTTTTACTCTGGTAAACTCCAGGTAGATGGCAGGAATTTGCAAAAGATTCAGAATGCTGCTCATGGACTGTTAGTCCCAGATTTCCTTTTACCTTATCAGAGTTTGACAGATAAAAAACCCAAGCAAACCTCAGCATTTACTGAAGATGAGTCAACCATTATGCTGGTTACAGAGGCTCACAAGAGCAGATCTGGGCAGAGGAGGAAAACTAAAACTGATAAATGCAGGTTAAGTTCATTAAGCCATGAAGACACTCCTGCGTCATCATCTACCACCACCCGCTCTGGAAGACGTGTAAAAGAATCTAGCCGACTGCTTGGGGGGAGTTCTGTCATGAGGCAGGCAGAAACAAAAAGAAAACAACTATTTTTTGAAGACAAAAACCATGCCAGCGATGAAAATGACCATAGAAAAGAAGAGGTACAATGGGTTGAAAAAAAAAAGTAGCTTTGTTCTTTTTTCGATTACCTTAAATAGCGACTTTCTATCTGCAGTCTATTGTTTGTAATGATTTCTTCTGTTTTCAGGTTAATAAATCAGAAATTGATTTTGAACTTGATGAGAATGACGCTGCTGCTGCATATGAGGATGATGATTGTGAGAGCACCAGAGGGGGGAGTATAGATATTCTAATCGAGGGAACCGATGAAGAATATGTCCCTGGTGAAACACCAAGCTCAACCTCAAAGAATCGCCAGATAAAACAGAAAAGTGCAGACAATGGTGAAGAAACATCAGAGGACAGAAAAAAAGACTCTGTCCAATGTCCAGTTTGTCTAAAAACCTTCTTAAGCAAGTATTACCTGAAAGTTCATAACAGGTACGCTTTGTTAAATTAACATATTTTAAAAATAGTTTTAAATTACACAAATTAAACATTTAAAAATGCCTCCCTTGTCGATAAGATTATTCAGGGTGTTTCTGAAAGGTTTGTAACATACTAAAGTTAGAGTAGTCAATAGTGGTGCAAGAAAACATTTACCTCCTCAAAGTGTTTTTTTTTTTTTCAACTGCTTTTGAGACTTGCCTTTTAAACGATCCTAAGCTACTACTATCCAACTTGTCTCATCTTGCTGAATTTATCTACTGAATTGTCAGGAGGTTGTTGGGAGTAAATTCCATCGATTGGTTTAGAAGAATCGATGGATTTTCCCATGGTGGAAAAAGTTAACTCAAACACCTTATTTGACTACAGAGTCTACAGGCGTTAATTAAGGCTCTCCAAGAGTTTTAGTCAAGATCCTGTGGTTTGTGAGGTCACAAACAATCTTTTGCAGATGTCTCAATTTTATAAGGTATTTAACATTAGTGGTGGTTTACAAACACCCAGCCTTGATTTGAGTTGTTCGTGTACAGAAGTTTATAAGACACATTTCTGTTCAAACACCTGGAAAAGTTCAAACAGATGTCTACATTCCTGAAAGTAAATACAACCCATAATGTGAAAGGTTTGAAAAAGACAAAAAGAGATGTAGTTTTCTTACTTTACCAGAAGAAAAGAAAAATGTAAAAGTAATTCAATGGCTTTGGAACTTTTTAAAATAACTTTCTTGAAGTAAAAATAGTGACTCGTTTGTGTCAATGTTTTAGTCTTGTTTAGTGAAGATTTGTTAATTAACATTGGTGATATTTCCAGGCAGTTGATGATCAAGTTGCCAGTATGTGTACTTAATTTGATGTTGAGGGTATACATTTTGTTTGACACATTTTGTTTAAACAGATATAACCAAAAGACTGACATGTTTTCTATGATTTTCTTATGTGAATCTATAAAGGGTAAATAATCATGTGGTTATATGACAGTTACGACCATCAAAGTGTTAATTTTGGCTTTTAAACATTTTTTTCTCTATTGATCATCCCTGATCTTGTTTTTGTGTTGTAAGGAGACACACTGGAGTCAAGCCTTTTGAGTGCACAAAATGTGGGAAGCGGTATTTCAGGAAAGAAAACCTTCAGGAGCATGAAGCCAGGAACTGTCTCACCAGAGCCGAACAGGTTAGTTTATTTATTTTTATATTATATATATATATATATATATATATATATATATATATATATATATATATATATATATATATATATATATATATATATATATATATATATATGTGTGTGTGTGTGTGTGTAAACTAAAATATGCCATTTTAGATTTTTTTCATTATTATTTACGTTTGTGAACTTTTTGTACTTTTATATTTTTCTTATTTGCACCATATATATTATATGCACTATGGATTTGTCTTTCAAATTTTGCATGTATACTCATGAACTATGCATCTTATTTTTATAACAACAAGGACAGTTACAACCCGTGCCCGGCATCGCCCTCCATAACAATGAAGAATCTGTAATGCTCTTTAATTTGTACTCGATCGGAACTTACCAAATTATGCTCTCTGCCAGCTATTTACATGTTCAGAATGCACCATAACCTTTAAAAAACGCCATGAGCTGCTTCTCCACACAGTCAAGCACACTGGAGAGATGCCTAACAAGGTACGTCATTCATTGTGAAGCTCAGACCTAACCTTTTGTGCAAGGACATTGTGCCAGTCTGATTTTATTTGTCATGTCAGTGTGCATCATGCCCCGCGCAGTTCATGCAGAAGAAGGAGCTCAAGATACACATGATTAAAGTTCACGGAGCTCCAAAACCACATGCTGTAAGTCTACTCATTAAAATATAACATCATTAAAAATGTGTTTAATGCACTATATTACACTGGAAATTTCAAGGACATATGGTCAGTTTTTGGAACATTCTCTGTGTGCTGTAGTGTCCCCTGTGTCCCAAGTGTTTTCTGTCACCCATGGAGCTGCGCATTCATGAGGCAGCCAAACACCGCGGTGAGAAGCTGTTTGTTTGCGAGGAGTGTGGCCACCGGGCTTCCAGTCGAAATGGCCTTCAGATGCACATCAAAGCCATTCACAGGTGGCAAAGGAATTATTATTGTAAATGTATATGTAATGCTTAAAGCAAATTAAGAAAACACATTTAAAAAAATTGCTTTTACTTCTCAGAAAGGAGCGTCCATTTGTCTGTGAGTTCTGCAATCATGCTTTTACTCAGAAAGCCAATCTCAGTATGCACCTTCGAACACACACTGGAGAAAGACCTTTCCAGTGCCACCTCTGCGGGAAGACATTCCGAACACAAGGTAACAGCTCCTATTTTACAACCATTTTTATGGCTTCCTTTTGTGCCCTGTTATCTATTTTACAGTCAAACTTAATTTAGATCCTGCTAAGGTAGGTTTTTCATTACAAACTATATTTATATTGAAACTATATATTATATATTCATCTATGTAAAATTTGTTGAATTCTTTAGAAACAGTTTAACTGTAGAGTTTTATTGCACTGTAATAAGAAAGCTACCTGAGGGTCTAAATGAGATGACAGGAAAATAAAAGCACTGATGTTGCTTGATTCTTTTTCCATAAATTAAAAGTGATTGTGGGTTGTGTGAGTAGCGAGTCTGGACAAGCACCACCGGACACACACAGGCGAGCGGCCTTTCAGCTGTGAGTTCTGCGAGCAGCGCTTCACTGAAAAAGGCACGCTCTTACGGCACATAGCCTGCAAACACCAGGAGGGACAATCGCACCCCTGCCAGATCTGCAACAAAACTTTCAAAGGTCAGAGAAAAGTTAGGAAATTACAGATTTTGAGGCAATTTGGAATATTTATATTACATGTTTGTGTAACTGTATGAGATATATGTTTTTTAAAGTATGTATTTATTTAAATAAAATGTAATAACTTTTTTTATTCAAATACAGTACAGTTTTTTATAATGCCAAATAATAAAAACTTTTTTTTTTTAGTCTGATGTAACTGTTAAGATAATTCACTTCAACTTATTGAAAATAATTTATAAAAGTATGCAAATTTCCCAGTGATGGGTTGCGGCTGGAAGGGCATCCGCTGCATAAAACATATGCCAGAGAGTTGGTGGTTCATTCCGCTGTGGCGACCCCGAAAGGGAAGAAAGCCGATATGAAGATGAATGAATGAAGTATTCAAATGAAAAACAGTGTATATAAGATTGCTATAATTCTACCTAATACGTAGAATAAAGTTTTATAGATTCGTACTTTACATTTTATTTAATGATCTACAGTATCTGTATATAATAGCAGTCTTTAAATTAAACATTTGATATTAAGTTCCGGATAAATAAAAAATCAAACAAATACAAAACAAAATTTAAAAAGTGTAAAACAGAATTTGGTAGTGGGATGTAGCACCTCTGCACTTAAAGAGCCCATCTTGAGATGAAGTATTATATCTTTTTACAATTTTACAGATCCAGGAACATTGTGGTTAAAATGATTATTTCATATTTAGAACTTGACTTTTGATTAAGGTAAGGTGCATCGTGCTATTTACTTCACATATTAGTCTTCAAAATGTTTTAGTAAGACAAGTCTCAGATAGAATATCAATGCTATAAAACAAACATTTAATCATTCTTATAGAAGAGGAAAGTGAAACAGATATTTTTAAGACAAACAGGCAGTAGAGCTTTAAACAACGTTTCAAAATAAAATTATAAAACCATATAAAAGATTACTTAAATTAGAAAAAAAAACTGTAAAATGGTTACAAAGTAAAACAACTAGCAGACTATATATTTCAGTGAACAGCATAATTTTACGTTTGGAAATAAAAACAGATTATGCTAACTTAATTAATAAAGACAGCTACAGAGAAACTATGCTCTCTTTTGGACGGAAATGTGATTGGTTAGATCTGATTCAGTGATCTATGCTAAAACTGATATCCCTATTGATTGGTTGATCAAATACAAAATTTAAATACATTACATATTATCCTTGCTAGATTTTTAAAATTTAAAATGTAGTATTTTACGTCAGTTATTATTAGGTTCCATTTATTCATTTCAGAAATAGAATTAAAAATGTCTCTCCCTTTTCCCCTCAACAGCCATCGAGCAGCTCCGTGTTCATATACGGCGTCACAAAGGCATGCGGAACTTTGAGTGCACAGAATGTGGATACAAGTTCACCAGACAGGTATAGAGCCGAAAACAAACAAGAAATTATCATGTCCTATTACTCGGCCTCATGACATCACCATCTGTCCTCCACCAGGCACATCTGCGACGACACATGCAGATCCACAACCGGATGGAGAACTACAACCCCAAGCAGAGGCGCCTGCGGAACCTGGTGGTGGATAATGAGTCTCTTGCCTTGCAGACTGAGGTGCCACCAGACATGGAAACAATGATGGAGGATCAGACAGATAATTCCTCTACTGAAGAAGGAGAGAAGCACGAGCCACCTTCACTGAAAGAACCTGAACAGATGGAGGTGGGAAAGGAGAAAACTGCCTTCACTGTGGAAGAGGTGATGGCAGAGACACTGATGGTACGTATAGGAGACACTTTGTCTACTGAAGGAGTTGAAACGCAGCAGCAAACTACAGTAAATTCCTCAGTAGAGAGCGAAGCAGAGGAAAAATCGACCTTCTCTGTGGAAGAGGTGATGGCAGAGACGCTGATTGTACGTGTAGGAGATGCTTGCTCCACTGGAGCTGAGAAGCAGGAACCGTCTTCAAGGAATGAAGCTGTACAGTCTGAAGTGACAGAGGAAAAATCGACCTTCTCTGTGGAAGAGGTGATGGCAGAGACACAGTTGGTACGTGTGGGAGATGCTTCCTCTGAAGTATGCGAGAAGCATGAACCATCGCCAGAGAACGGAGCTGTAGAGACTGAAGAGAGAGAGGAAAAAATGGCGTCTGTGGAAGAGGTGATGGCGCAGACACTGTTGGTACGTGTGGGAGATTGTTACCCCATTAATCCACCCAGTGTTGAGCTGCAAAACTCTGACATTGAGGAGAAGGACTAAACTAAGGAGACTGATGCTATGTACAAACATGGACTTGAAGACCTGGATAATGGTAGTTTTTGGTTTTGAAGTCGTTATTGTAAATAGTTAGCTTTCATGCTAACTTTGGTTTTCAAAAGTCAAAGCTTTAGAAAATGAAAAGTACACACAGATAATAAAATAATGACAATTGTTACTAAAGCTCAACCACGAAATCAACAGTCTGGAATGTATTAATAAGTTGTGTGAAGGGACAACAAGCACATGACAAACCATTTACGTTTTTCGGTTTTGTTAAAATTTCATATACATCTCATATTGTTTCAGTTGGCCTAATATCTGAATTTGATTTACAATTCTGTGTTTGAAACATAATAGGGTGTTAAATAAAACACTTTAAGATGACTGATTTGTAAAATATTTTCCAAACATTTATAGAATAATGTAATGACTGTGTGGTCCCCTTCAGAGGATAAGTCTCTTAATTTTCTCAGTTAAATTCCATATACTCTATCAGACAAGTTGAATACACTTAATAATGGATTTTTTTCATTTGATTATGGTATCTGATTAACTTGCATAAATGCAATGATCCTTTGATGTTTGAAATAAACATTCAGTTCGCCAAGATAGAAATTGAATATATTTTTTTTTACCATTGATCAATATTTATATGTTGAAATTATTGATTGAAATTTAAATATTTCTGTTCTATTGGGAACCATAGACATATATATCAAATGCATTGAGGGTGTCAAATCAAGTGTTAATGATGTTGATAACAATTCTCCACGTAGACAGAGACAGTTTCCATTAGACTTGTATAACTGCAAATTTTAAACAAAGAAAGAAAACATAAAGGCTGGAAGTCATTTATTGGTTGACCATACAAATGATAAAAATCAATTCCGAGTACCACAAAAAGCATGTACAAAACCATTTTCATAACCCCTAATACTGTCAAACATAAAATTGTGCTACAATTATGAACTACTGCTTCCAGTTATTTGTAAAATCAGAGTACAACCTTTCCTCAAAGGTGCAGATAGAACTAAACCTGCTAAAAAAACTGCATACATTCATAAAGCACTTCACTACTAATCATATAGTTACAAAGAATAAAAAAAGTCACATACAATTTAAAAGCTACATCCACACAAGATTGTCTGACATTTGCAAAAAATGTTTTTTTTAAAATATTATTTTTAGGGATTTTGGGGGAGGAGACGTTCTCCAAAAAGGAATAATAATTTGATTAAAATAGTTATATGCTTACTTTAAATGATTTATTAATAAGGGGTCAAGGATCAAGTCAGAGGTACTCTGAGCCCCAAGCCCAGATATTTAATTTTATATATTCTGGAGCTGTGTCTGGTTATCATCCTGTCAATCTGTGATTTCAAGTAGACAGTTCATAGGCTATAAACAGACTGTTTATAAAGCACTATCTGATGAGGATAAAAAGGTGGACTCCCGGTGCTATAGGAGCAATTGTCTGCATGTGCTACTCCCAAAACTTTGTTGTTAACATCCCAGAGTATTAAATCACAATATTTCATATATATTTGTATGTATTTGTTAAACTAGACATCCATGACCAATTACTAAATCAAAAATATTATTTTAAAAATACATATATTGTTTGTAGTATTATTATTATTTTTTGTACACACATTTTTACATTTTCAACAGATGTTTGCATGATCTCTAAAATACAGTTTGTTTGTTTTATCCTTCCGAAAGCGATATTACACCGAGCGTACAGAATTCGGGTAAAAAAAATAAAAATAAAATATGCAGTGTTCTTGGATGGCTCTCAGGGGGACAACAGTGACATGCCAAAGTTCAAGACAATAGCATGCCATGCCATATTTCCTCCCTTTTGTCCTGTTTTTATAGTCATTATGGGACGTATCGTACAACTCTGGACAATCGGACACCAACAAAAGCTTTACACTACCCATTCCCCTTCTTACTCTATTTGCTCTTGTGAGTCTACGTCAGTGTGTATCGAGTGACTCTTTTATGTCTGGAAAATACTCTGAACATGTGATGGAAAGAGCCAGCTATCATTGGTTGACCATAAGATGATGCACTGCGACTTGGACTGAGCGGAACTTTTTTTCTCACTCACACAAATCTGACGGCCAGATGTGTGAGGTCCTGTCCGTGCCCATTATATCAAGATCGATGCACTTACACATGCATCATTTGGTACTGATTGTAAGCATAGGTGTGTGGTGGCTTTAAGTGTCTCACACAACTGATTGTTATTAAGGTCAAAAGTACTTCCATTTTATTAACATTTGTATGTAATTCCACAAGACTAATGATTCTTCCAGTGACTTCTTTTTCCAAACCCATATTTTACAGAGGTTAAAGTCTTTCTGGGTCTGGATTAGGAATCTTTTGAATGTTGAGAAGCTATAACTGACACTTAAAAGCATGATCACACTGCATTAGAGATCCTTTTAAAGCTGAAGGACACAGTGTTACTAAAAAGAGAAAATGCAAACATAGATTGTCCATTTACCAGTCCCTTTTGCTGCCTTTGTTAAGCTGAGCATATTTTAAAGTGCAAAATCTACCATGACAAAGTCAGATTGAAAAAGGCTCCAGACTCAATGCACTTGATTGACATCTTGGTTGTGGTTTGGGTTGACGTTATTGTTGTGGTTATGAAGAGCCTGGTTGCGGTGGTGTCTGTGCAGGTTTATGGCGTTGACCTCTGGTATGGGTTCAAAGGAACTTTGAACTAGAGGCATGAATTGTCGGAAAATGCTAACACTCCCATGCCAAAACATGGGCTGTGGAAGTCGGCCAGCGAGGCTCCAGGATTGAGCTGAGGGGTCGTAAACTTCCACCACATCAGAGAGTTCAAAGGTGTTATCATATCCTCCGGACACATAGATCCGACCCCCAAGAGCAGCAACACTTCCTCCGACATGAACCTGGATCAATTTAGGATATGGTAAGGTTAAGAACGTTTTGATAAACTTGTATAATGTTGTCATGTGTAGCATATGTGTAAGACTATTCTGGATCTAAACATATAATCTAGAAAGATCCTAGCTACCTACTCATGTGGGGTTCAGAGTATTGTCAATCAGTTAATACTGATATATGCTATTGATTTATTAATATGGATACCCTATTGATTTAACTTCCTTACAAGGCTAACCTACAAAGTGGTTTTTGTTAAATATTGATCATATGTGGCTGGAACTAACCAATTCCATATGGTCTGTTGGAGAACTTTATATGTTGGAGAATTCTAAGTGTTGCTAAACTTGCTACATTAACTTGGTGGAGAATGCAGGCATTTAAGTAAACACATTTTAGCCGTGTTTTCTGAGATTCCTGGGGTTGTTACACGTTTCCCTCAGGATTGTTTAAAGGGGTAATGAACTGTATTTTCTTTACATGTCTGGAAAGCTTTACAAATTAGAATAACATGTCCTTTGTCTTGTTCTTCCTCGTAATCTGATTTCAGAACGACATGTTTGAGTAACCATATAAATTGACAGCTAGAAGTAAAAACATGAACGGGGCCAGGGCGATGTCCAAGTTGACTCTAATAAAGCTTCCTTTGGTAAAAACATTTCAAGAAACTTCAGGTTTTTATTATTACATTTGTCCATATTTGTGAAAAAAATCCAACATTTTGATAATAATTTTGCTGCTCCTTTAAATACTATGCAAAGCATTTTGAGCCAGTCAGATATTTTGAGTGTTGATAAGAGTTTAGCACAAAAATATAAAATGCACTAACTTGTGTCATGGGATTAATCTTGTCCCATTCATTTTTCTGTGGGTTGTAGACATCAACTTCAGCAGAGTCATCCCTAAAAGACAAAAGATAAAATAATTTTTATTTTCCTCTCTTTACAGAATGATAAAACTGTGAGAAAATTCTTTGCTCACCTTATAAAGTAGATCAGGCCATTAAGAGTCACAGACTTAGGAGCAAAGGACCAAGGGGGCAGCTCTCCACTGTTTGCGAGAGACCAGCGTTTGCTTTCCGCATCATAGCATTGAATTGCCATTGTGTCCTCTTCTGTTAAAGAGCCAATAGCATAGAGCTTTCCGCGACATGCTGTTGTTGAGCAGTTATCCATTGGATGGGGCATAGGTGGAAGGGTCTCCCAGCAGTCCACAGTATGGTCATAGCGCTCTGTGCTGTCTGAAGCCACCACATAGAGTTGGCCCTTTAGGACGCAGGAGCTGTGGTACTCTCTGGGTTTCAGCATGGGTGAGACCTCAGTCCATTCATTAACCCCAGAGTTGTACCTCCAAACACAATCATAGAGGCGGGATCCATCAGAGCCCCCTGTTAAGAATGATGCAGATTTGTGAACTACAATTTAAAAAGAAAATATGTTCTTTGCCATTCTTTTTTTTATTTTTCGAATATTGAAAACACCAACACATTCAATCATTGGTCAATGTAAAATTGGTCTTCCAAAATTATGTAATGAATTAAAACATTGAGTTTAAGGTGCATTATTCAAGTTTGTGGCCAAATGGTACTGCAACCAAAAAAAAACACAGTGAAAACATTGTATCTGCCTCCTCATCTCCCCAGATTTAAGCTTGGGATGTTAAACGTGTATGACACCACATACACAGTTTTTTTTTATCGATAAATCCTGCTTATGCTTTAATTCTGAAGCTTTTAAAAGTGATTAGATTGACAAAAAACCTTCCCAGCCTTTATGTACAGTATTTGTGAAGATGCCTTCAGCAATAATACATTCTACATTGAATCTATGTGGAAAGAAATACAACAATACAAGCTAAATATAGTTTGGAGCTTTATTAATAATCTAATCGATAGTACAGAAAAGCAATGCCTAAATGAAAACAATTTTTAGCCATGATCTTACCTTAGCTGTTCAGGGGAAAAAAGTTGCAATCTGGCAACCTGATTTACTGTTAAATAATTGGTAAATCAGAGAGGGCATATGGCATGTTTTTTAATTCAAATATTCTGTTAAAATCAATAATTTCCATAACATTAGAACATTAACGGAACTTAATTTCTTAATGTTTTTACACATCAGGACTTTTTAGTGAGCTTTCATACCTTTAATACAAGATAATTGTTTTTACTGACATTTTAAAATATGATTTCCTCGTGATAATATCTTTTTGTTATAATTGTTTTTAATATTCTCCAGAACTCATTTAAAACTCTGAGTAAGGGCTCAGGTAAACACATTTTTCACTTTCCTGTTCCTTCTCCCCAGAGTAAGGTTTTTGCACTCAAGTGCTCTCAAGAGCTGATCTGGCTTACTTTACAAAGTATACACTGGTACTGTTATCAAAATTTCCAGATATGGATATCTGAACCACGATAGTAATTGCGACAGAAGCTACTTTGAGATGTTTTTAACATACTGATTAAACGTCTCATGTATAAACAGATTACATGTTGATTTCATGGAAAGGTTATTAAATGTTTTATTTTCAATATTACTAGACTGGTTGACAACTAGCCAACAGTTTGTAAACACTTTGAATTTTTTCTGACTCATGATTCTTCAATGTGTCAAAAACGGTCCGCATTAAATAGTGTTACACTTACTGTATCTGAACAATCTTGAGTTTTGGAAAGTTATCAGTACGGACAAAAGTGTCCATTAAGTCATTCAATTGTATGGGAGATGCTCTAGAAAAACAGGAGTGAAATTGAATAATCTTGCAGAAATGTATATCTTTTCCATCTCTATCTGTAGTTTGCTTTGTATTTTATTACTCAGACTAATTTCAGAGTTTTTTTGCCAAATATTCACAAATTACTTTCAATTACACATTTTCTTTACTACTTACGAAGTATACATTTGCCTTATTTAATTACTTCTTAAATTAATTGTTTTAACCTAACTTAATAATTACTCTAGAAGCAGTAAACAAAGGAGATGTTTTCTTGACTGCGGCATGGTAACTGAAATAAACTGACATAACTCACGTAAACGACTCCTGATCTAGCTGAACACTGTGTCCTTTCACCAAGCTCTCAAGATGCAAACTTTTATTTATATATTATCTGCTATGCTGTAAACAGTTCAGAGATGTGAGCTCCTTGGGATGCAAAAACTGTCAACATAAGAAAATACTTGCCAAGAAAACTCTGTCCTTCACAAAGTCTAAAACAGGAAGCACAGATGATACCACTAACCTGTTACGTAAATGTCATTTCCCAGAGCTGCAATGCTGTAGCCTCCTCCAAGGTGGTCTGGGAATTCAGCTAAGTATCTCCATTGTCCAGTCTGTGGGTTATAACAGTCCACAGTAACAAGTTCGTCGCAGTCTTTGTCGCAACCTCCAATCGCCACCAAAATTTCAGCCAGGCCAGTAGATGGACGTGGACGCATACGGTGACCAGGTTGATCATGGCGATCATATTCATAGGATTGAAAGCTACGTGCTTCACTGACTAAACGCAAACAGGATGGTGATAAGTAGACCAGCGGATCACTCTCCACATGGGCGAGGAGGTAAAAACGCCGAACGAATGGTAGGCGTACCTGCTGCAACAACTCAGTCCAGTAATGCAATCTATGTTGCAAGTCAGCTTTGACCCAACGAACAGCAATCTGGTACGCTGTTTCTTCCTTATCCACACACAGTCCATCATCGGACACAAACTCCAATAGGCGTTTCCAAGACAAACGCTCAAAATCCATGCTCTTCGCCAGCTCCACAATGTTTTTTAATATGAAACGACGAGCGCTAGCTGCTAGCTCACGACAAGCATATGCCTCAGCAAAGTCCTGGATCTCCAAGCAGTTGGAAACATCAAGTCTCTGCTCAAGGAACGCACAACATGCTTCTTTGACAGAAGGGAACTGGAAGAGGTCTGCCGTTTTCAACAAAAGATCCACATTTTCATGAGTGACTGTGACGCAGCCGGTGTAGCAGAAGTCCACCAAGAGCCCCAGCAGCTCAGCTGATACTTCGTGTAGCACCACACGGTCCATGACACTTTCTCGAAGTGTTCCAGCAAACATGGCTCGAAAGTACATGCTGGCAGCTGCTAATACAGTTCGATGGCAGTGGAATTCTTTCCCTTCAGCACACAAAGTGATGTCGAAAAACTTGCGCTCAGCACGGAGCTCATGGATGCCCCGGAGCAAGTTCACCGCATGGGCTGTGTCGAAGAAGGGTAGCATAGATGACAGCGTTTGTAAAATGGGTTCCTCCATCACAAAGCCTACAGTTTATATAGGTATTTTCCTGATGTTCGCCCAGTCAGATTCCTGGATTCATCTTTGAACAAAGAAAAGCAAATGTGTTAATGTTTTCTTTACACATTTCAAACTCCAGACATTTCATACTACCTGTGCATTTTCAGCAACTACAACTATGAAAAAGCCAAGGGACACTGTTGCTTCTAGAAACTGAATAATGATCATATGTAGTGAGCAACTGTTGGTCTCTTAAGAAAGAGTGCTCATCGTGACTGGTCTATAAATACACCAGCAGTGTTCATTTTCACAAGCTGGGAGGGAGGTTCTTGCACCCTTTAGGTCCTCTAACAAGACTCTACAGAACATTCTTCACTAGCAATAACTCATCACAAGGCAACAGCCTTTCAACAAATCATGCACCTCATGTACACAAAAATAAAACAATACAAACTGTATACTACGTATCTGGACTAGGTGGAAGTTTTCCATCCAACAAAGGCAAGTGTGAAAATTGGAAACATTTGTGAACAAACGTCTGATGTAGTTACAAATCCATCACTGTAATTATTGTAAAATCCTACCTCTGTTCATGAAAAGTATGTGATTTGGTTCGTCATTACTTTAAATACCTTGGCTGCTGAAATTGCTTTGGCTCAGTTGAGTTTAAAATAAAATCCCTTTACATAAGGATCAGGTAACAAAAGGGGATTGAAAACACACACGGCTCCTTTAAGACATAAAACAACCAAAGCTTATACTGTGGAGGGTCATGTAACATTCCATGCCGATATTTACATATGCAGCAAACAGCTAGGTGAAGCTGAAGGCTAGCTCATCAAAAAAGATGAGATGAGAGAGAGAGAGCGAGAGAGAGAAAGAGAGGCCCCAAAGGGTCAAGAAACTACAGTGAACAAACCCTCTGAAAATTTTGCCTGACTGTGAGTCTTTTTTTATTCATAGCTGGGCTGAAAAATGCTTACGTATATTTTCACTGGCTTCGATTTAGAAAAGATTCAAGTTCATATTTTATCAGATCTTTCAGATTTGTGAGTATCTTGTATTCTGGAATTCATTTGCATTTCTTTATTACAAATCTGAAAACCTAAATTCCAAGTAAAATATATATAATAAGTTGTGGTAAATATTTAATACCTACTCTTGAAGTGAAATAAAAAAAGTTTTAAAAAGCTTTTCTTTAAGGATATATTACATAAAAACACAATTGCGTGATAGCTGTAATGGATGTATAATCTATTAACAAAAACAGTATTTGATTAAAATACATAAAAAGACTGAGATCAATATTGATTTTAATATCTGGTACTACAAACATACAAAGTGACAGAAACCCCTTACCCATCAAAAAAGCTACACCAGCTAATTCTAGTGTTGTATAAATAGTTCAACATTGTTTTAATCTTTAATCATGTGCACGAGTTACATTTATGCTAATAATTGAAATCACCAAAACAAACATGGCTTTGACACTCAGAACTTTTGTCTATATTTTAAATATTTGTATTTGAGCACACATTTCCTTTCTTCACTATTGCAAATTATTTTGTGTACTAGCATTACGCTGGACTGGAGTTCACTTTAACCTTTTCAGCACCATGCAAGTTACATATGATGAGATACTTTTATATAAATCATCAAATGTTGGTCTTTCTAATTATTATGAGTCCATTTCACATCCTGCAGTTAAAATTTTTTACACATTGTAGCAATAAACAGACAAGCCTAATAGAGCCTTAATATATTTGACTTGATGAGCAAAACAAATCCAGTTAAAATGTTTAAATGGTACATGTTGTAAAGGTTCAGGAAACATTCAAACATGCTGATTAATAAAACTCTCTACAATAACCTAAGTGGGTATAAAAATCGAGAAACTAGAGGGAAGTTTAGCAATCAAGTTTTTGGTTTTCAATGGATCATGTTTATAAAGCAACATGGGTATTAAGCAACCCACATGCCAATGTGCTTACTAGTACTCAGTTTACCAGCCAGTCTGAGAATAGAACAACTGGAAGGGACTGACACTGAACTCCTGACTCTTACCTCATCTTAGTCAGGAGCATGAAACACACAGCATGAACTGCCATATCATAACTGCACATATTTAGTGAAACTAATTATTCAAAAATGGTAACAGGACAAATGATTCTAATTCTTTAACTGAATCCTCTGTTTTTATGTCTGCAGTATCAGCCATTTTTATCGTTGTACACTTTCGTTCCTCTCTGGATGAGTATTTTTTTAGGTTTTCGTGGCCCCCTCTCTACTGCCAAGCCATTGTTCCCCCGATTTGTCTGTATAATCCATCAGAGGCCAGCAGTGTAGAATTTCACCTGGCAAATAAATACCTTTCATAACACACTCTGCTCTGAATTGTACTGTACTCCACAATGGAGCGGAGAAAGGTTTCCTCTCAGATCTAAGGTGAAACACAGCTTAATGATCTTTATCTAGTTAAACCCATTTTCATTGTATTACATCTATCCTAAAACAGACACTAGTCCTTTCAATAAAGATGGCATTAGATAATTTAGTACTTTTAACCCAAGTTTTGTTTTTTTAGCACTAGAAATGGATGACATGAGATCATATATTAAAGCAAATGCAACTGTTCTGAATTTGTTAAACTATAACAATAGACGTGATTAAACAAATCATAATTGATGTATCTAAACATCTGCAGTTAAGTGAAGGCACAAAAAGAGTTCAAGCATGGGTGTAGACTTCTTATTATCAATTCTTTTGACTATCACACATGAATAGTCATATAAAATAAAATAATAAAACATTTATTTATTGTGATTGTTTTGGGTCTCTAGTTAAACCCATCAAAATGTGAAGCTGTTTTCTGGATTAATGTGATATGGTTAGATGTACTTAAAATTGAAAACTTTACAATAAATTCACAACTATATTTTTTTATAATTTGCACTGGGTTTACAATTGCTTTGAGCTCGCTGGCCCAGATGCCTAAAGCGAGCTGGCTGTCTATTTTAGGAGCTGATGACTTGTGGGTGCCATGCGTTTCTATCAGCTAACCTTACTTCAACTCAACGAAATGCCTAAATGTACTGGTTTAGTGTCGGTTTCATCCATTAAAATCATAATTATCCCAGTAAATAAGTATGGATCAATATGAACACGCTATTGTCGAACAGCACAAGACACAAGCAAAGCATTTCTGTTGTCTGCGATGAAAATGAAAACACGCCGACGTTAAACATTCTCTCTAATATAAAAATACTTTCCCAGGCCATTCAACTTACCGAAACGAGATGTTGATAATGTGAGTTGATAACCGCCTGAAATATTTCAACAGGTTCGTATAATTGATATATTCAGCGTCAACTTAGAAACAGACTCTTCTCTCAGATCAGCGCCATGTCTCTGCGTCAGAAGAGCTCTCATTGGCTATTCGTGCGTCCGCTACATAATGACGTAATCATTTAATCCCACATTTTTTTCCAAAAAGAATCATAACTCCAAACTAATAATTGATGTTTTAATCTCTCCTGTAAAAATAACATTATTAAGCATATACTTCAATCCAAACACAAATCTGCTAGAGAAAAAAACTTTTGGAATGCCACTCTTTGTAGAATAGAATATAAATAATTAGGTAGAATGCTGGTCATTCACTAATAAACTTCGTATCATCAAAGAAATACAGTTTAAAATACTACAATAATTTACCCTGTAATCTAACCCCTTCAAAATGACTGGATATTGACAACTTATGTACTTTCTGTTAGGCCCATTTGGAGGAATTATCTCTCTGATTTTATCTCTGTGGTACTTCTTTGAAATTTTGTACTTGGACTACATTTTTTGCTTGTCCAAGTCAACACTTGCTGTTCTTAAAAGAATTATTACTTAATGGAGAACAAAAACTAATCTATATTCTTTGTATTTTCTTTTTACATTTTACGTAACATTTAAAATAAAATATTTCATACACACGAAAAAATGGTCAAGATGTAACTCTAAATTACTACTACTACTTTTTTTGATAGAAAAATATTTAGATGTGTCTGTTAAATATTAAAAGCAAAAATAATTTGTTACTTTTAGAACTTATACGTTTTTTCTTTTGTAAACGCAACGAACCATGCAAAGGTTAACCTTGAAGCATACCAAACTTCACTCTCAACTTGCTCAATCAAGGTACAAGACGCAAAGACAACATACTACCACGACTAGATTGAACATGCTAAGGGCAGCCGAAAGCTCTTCAGGGTTTTCAACTCACTCATCTGCACACCTCAACCTCCCCCAGCTACCTCTCTCACTGCAGATAACTTCACTGATCACGTCATGGACAAAACCCTCACCATCAGCCGACTGTTCACACCACCATGCACCCAAATTCAACACCTTACATGTCTTCGGTCACTACACTCACAAAAGATTAGGTGTCCAAAATCCTTCACTCAGCGCATCCAACCACCTGCCCCCTCGATCCCATCCCCTCTTACCTTCTACAACCCATCTAACCTACCATCACACCTGCCCTCACACACATCATCAACTCCTCAATTAGTACATCTTCCCTAACACCTTCAAGATAGCCAGAGTCACCGCGGTTCTCAAGAAACCTACACTCATCACATCACTGGTGGAAAATTACAGACCTGTCTCTCTGCTGCCCTACACTGCCAAACATCAATCAAATCTATTCCTTCCTGGCTCAAAACAACAAGCTTGATGACAACCAATCAGGCTTCAAGAATGGACACTCAACAGAGTTTTCTGTGATCGTCTGTCCTCGTCCTAGTAGATCTCTCTACTGCATTTGACACAGTCAACCACCAGATTCTTCTCTCCTTCTCTGTCTGTGATGGGCATCACTGGCACTGCCCATCGACTGGCTTGATTCCTATCTCAGTGGTAGATCTTTCAGTGTCGGTGGAGTGGTGAGGTCTCCAACACTCAACAACTGCTCACTGGGGTTCATCAGGGCTCAGTCCTGGGTCCCCTTCTCTTCTCTGGGCTCTATCACCAACAGACACAAATTCTCGTACCACTGCTATGCTGATGACACTCAAATCTATCTGCGCTCAGAGTTGGAACAGGGTCTTGTGTTTTCATCCCACAAAGGCAGAAGATCTCTTAGCAGAACCATCTCTTTCACTGTCCCTGGCTGGAGGAATAAACTCCTGATTCAGTGAGGAAAGCAGCAACACTAACAGCTTTCAAAAAGCAACTGAAAACTCTTCTCTTCAGGGAACACTTACTTTGAAAACACTTGTGTTCACTTACTATGTGTTCAGTTACTATGAACACTTACTTTTCCTCTTTTCTCTTTATTTTCTTCCTACTATGGTTGATTGTTCAGCTGATATAACTACTACTATGAGCGAACTGAGTTAGACTTTGACTAACTGTAAGTCACTTTGGACAAAAGAGTCTGCTAAGCACATAAATGTAAATGCAAATCTAACCTATAATGTAAATGAATTATGAACTAATTTGTTATGTGGTCCTCTACATTTTCTCTCTCTTGTGCTATTTAACCCCTTGTACTCTAATATTCAGCATTTATTTGTCAATACTTTGAGAATTATTTAACGTCTATTCTCACTGTCTCTATATGTGTATTGATAATTTATTAGTTTGTGAATATCCAAATTCAAACAAGCTCATAAAGTATAAATAAATACAGAAAAAGAACAATGGAAATTTACTCAGCCATTTGGATAGAGCAAAAAAGTACGATATTACTAAAGATGCGAGAAAACGCATGGGATACTTGGAATAATTAATTACTTAAACAATCTCAAGCAATGATGGATCATCATTTAAAATTACATTAACTTAACAACATTTATTTTACTTTTATTAAATATTAATTCAATTATTTGGGCTGTGCCAGGAGATTTTAATTATATTTAATATAACACAAAACCAAACACATTTTATTCAATACAAAAGGAAGATCACCACAAATAAAATTAGTTTAAACCGTAATGTTTTTACTGTATAGGGTACAAAAAAAACTAACTTCCAACAAAGTCGTTCAATGGTTTTATTCAATAGTTCAATGTTTCTCTGCATGACTGTTTATACAACTGTGAGTTTGCCTTGTTTTATGGAAAAAAAGCATAAGCTAACATATCAAAATAAAAGGGGCTTTAATGCAAAATTAAAAATAAAAAGCTAATTGATTGACAGATATTTGGGTGTTCATTGTCCCTTTAGTTTATTTATTGATTGGCACATTTATGAACAAGTTATATAGATGAACTCAACATAGCACAAATTTTGTTGGCATGGCTGCAATGATGATAATGTTTGTTCCATCATTTCAACCCCTGACACATCAATATCTTTGCAACATTTGAGTCAGAACATATTTGCACTGTTTTTTTTTGAGTGAAGGGATTATTGACCTTGCAAGATTTGATTTAAGATGGAGGGCCACACGGCATAATGCTGCAAAATACTGCTGCCTTTAAAAACCAGAATGTCTGGAAACGTTTAATTTGGAATCTTACTTTTCTCTGTTAAAAATATGATCATTTAAAGAAGACCAATAACCAGATTCGTTACAAGATAGTTATTTTTTATATTTTCCTTACAAAGTAAAGGTAAATGAAAGTAAAAATCAATGGGGTTGAAAAATAAAGTAAAAACATCACCCTCTTTGGGCGAAGAAAATGCTGAGACATCCAGATTAAGGTTATATTAGAGTTTATTTTCAACCTCATGCTATAATTATTGATTATCTCCGACACTGAGTGCATTTTAACAAGCTAAAATGATGTGCCGAAGAAACTTTGATGTCTTCGTCCTTGAAAAGAGACACCGGGGAAAAGGGAAGTAATGGAGCAGCTTGCAGAGAATGTTGAGCTGATTTTGAGAGATTTTCATTGACTTCGTCGTGGATAGTATAATTTAAAACAATGGTATTATTACATTTAGCATACTAGTAGTAATTTAGTTGTGTATGTAGTTGTATCCTGATATGTAAATAGTAGTCAATGTATTTTGTCCTTTACAACAAATAGCTAAAATTAGTTAGCCTAAAATGACAAAGAGGGACTGCTGCAAATAACGCTTTTGCTCACAAGATGGAGCTATGGAGCTATTTCACTTTGGCTGTTTTTTTATAGTAAAAATTATTTGGTGAACGATTGCTCTCAAATTGCAAATGATTGAGAACATTATAATTACACTATCAGAAATACACATATATCATAGCACATCAAATATAGTATATTTCATTTTCCACATTCTTTTCTTTCTGTATTCACACACAATTAGTCATTTTTATATCAGCTAATCTAAACCTAACAAGACTTTGAAGCACATGTTACTGATTATCACTAAATCTGTGGCCGGTTTGTTCCGTTAACATCTTGCTGAGTAGTGCAGTGTGAACAACACCTCTGTCAGTGCATAAATTATGGATACAACTGTTAAATCCGAGTGCGGATGGATATGTCAATAAACACTTGAGCGGATACAGAGAGGGAGAGCTGGAAATAATCTTATAATTTTGTACAGCTCTTCAGACAGAGAATAAAACGAACTCCTTCAGAGCATTCAGTTTCTAAAACTAACAATCAGGTCCAGTACAGAAGTTTACATCAAACAGGTCCTAGGATAATAGAGGAGCTCACTGGTCTGAAACAGCCTTTCTTAATTGTTCCCCTACTTCATGGCAACAAACTTTGGAGACTGAAACGATGGAGATACTTGTTTGAGTTTTATTCCATTCTTTGCACAATATGTGATGCTTTGTCTCTAGTTCTATTAAATGATCAATAACAACCATATTCAGCAATAATTTGAAGCACATAATGGGTTCTTCTTAAAAACTTTGTTAAACATATCTTGTTATTTCATCCTCACCTCATTATTATGTTTTATATTTTTAAAGTTCCAAATTCAAATATTACAAGACTGTTGATGCTGAAAGTGATACAGTCTTTAAAGCAAAATGCGCTGTCATCAAAACATTCCTTTGTTATTAGAGAAAATGCTTGCTAAAATCAGGTGAATACCTAGCCACATTCTGCATTTGTTACAAAATAGTTCTTTGTTGTAAGAAAGAGAAAGTACTTCCTTTTTTGGGCTTCATGCAGTCGAGATTTGTCTGAGAGTAAAAATGCATTCTGTAGTGTACTAAATCTGCTAGACTAGAAGCTGAACTGTTCAGATGTTCTGGTGAGGTTGTACTTTCATCAGACTGTGTGTGTCTGATGATAAAACTGTCGGAGGATCGCAGGTGTAAGGGTTAATCGAGTCTAACCTGCTCTCATAAATCTCCAGGGAAATGTTTAGCATCTGTTGAGGCTCATGGGTGTTCGGAAAATTCTCCAGAGCTTTCTGAGCAGCAGTATCTTTATTTATTGTGCTACACAGAGTGAAGCAATTTTTAAATACATGTTGGATGGATTTAGTAATGTACTCTTTTTCCATTTTTCTGCTTATAAGTTGAAACATTTAGGAAATTCCTAAAAGTAACAGATATTTGTTGTAAGGATAACACACATCTGTGTAATTTCTTATGCTGTAGTGATACCCAAACGCAGGGACCAGTTCATAGTGAAAGTTAAGGTACGGTATTTATGAACAAATACATCATGGCCAACTAAAACTCTGAGCAGAGGAGGGTATACAGATATCAAAAATTGTACTCAAGTAAAAGTAAAATTACATACAAAAATATTTACTCAAGCAAGAGTAAAAATAACTACCAAATTATTTACTTGAGAAGGAGTACAAACGTATCTCGTGAAAAACTTACTCGAGTAGTTAGTTCTTAGTTTCTTCTGATCTGAATGACACGAAGCAAAAAGCCATGCACATTTAATTTCATTATTTTGACATTATTTTATATAATTAAGTTTTTGTTTGTAGTACACAATCTAATGTTTGCTGCCAACCCCTTATTTATCAGTGTTTTATTATTATATTTCCATATAACAAGATAGTCAGGCCTAAGGTTTGTTCAACTTTAAATACTGTTGTTTGGAGACTGTTGGAGACCCTTTTGTGGAGGTCAGATTGATGTTTATTCATGTGAATATCCAGCCAGCCTTGGGCACAAGAGGTATGCAGTTATCCCTGCACTTAAAAGCTCGGTGCCAGTTAAAAGTAGGTTCAACGGCTTTCATCTCTGGTTGACAGAAAAACCCTCTCTCAACTGCCCTTCACCTTGAAGCTCAAAGTCAATGTGCTTGTACAGACTCTCAACGTTGTTTTAAACAAGCTTGTGAAATCAGAGTTGTTTCGTTGTACTTTATGTCTTTGACAATACTTTTTCTTTGACGGGCAGTTTGATTTGTTATTTCATTCTTTTCTTTCTCAATTATCGAATAAAGCCTCCCATATAACATGTTTCAATTCTCTTTCTTTTGAAAACAGTTTGTTTGACAGCATCAGCAGTTATGTAACTTTCAATGGAATTTTCAAAACTGCCGCTGAAAGAGATTGTGACATTATTTAAATGTTACATAGATAGGTTAGCAAACACATTTATTAAAGTGGCTACTGAGAGTTTGGTTTTGAGAGTGTTTCTAGACAATTAGACGGTGGATCAGTATCCATCAGGCAGCATGAGGAAAGTAATGAGGCGCAGTACACTCATTTCTCTCATTTTATGCAATTATGTGTAAAAATGTCTTATAGATCTTGTCTGGAGCCCGCGACGAATACAAACCTCCAGTAATGCCCACAGATAATTAGTCTTTTATCATTAGGACATTTGGCATTGCCTCTTTAGCTTGTATTCTTGTTATTGTTATCACTCCATGTGAGTCTTTTAAAACATGACAATGGATTCTCCATCTAGCTTATTTTCATCTCTCAAGTTCAATTATCCTGTTATTTTCAGTACACTGAAAAACATCTTGCTCTCGGGGTGATTAAATACATTTGAAAACTGAAAACGACAAAAAATTATAATTCACTCTCATCTTTTTTTGTCAACAGAATTCAATTTATGATGTCTATGTTACTTGGTACACATTGACTTTTATTCAGGCCTTAAAATACTCTCCCCACATTATCTTACACACAATGTCACAAGAGGCATGATGAGGCATGACTTCAATCTGCTAAAACCAAATGTATTTATCTTTCTCTACAAAAGCTTGGGACGCTCATTAGAGCATAACTGTTCAAATGAATGCCACACAGAATAGATAGTGAGATAGAGGTCACAAAATGTTTTTTTTTTGTAATACTCTTATCTAGAGCTGATAGGGCATGAAAGAACACCATGCAACCCTGTTTCGTTGAGGCTATGAATATTGGTTCTCTTCTGAAAATCTTGGGTGCAGTAATATATAGAGTTTGAGAGCTCTAAATTACCTGTATTTATTTGTTTAAAAATGCATTAAAATGGTAATGTCAGACATAAAAATTGCCAATCCATTAAATCGAAACTTCATGGTATAGTTAAAAAAAACATGTTGTTTTCTGTATTTTCGGAATAATTTATATGAACTTATTATGGTTCACATTTTGTCTGTGTAAAATGTGAAAAGGGCTAAATAAAATGAGAAGGAACACTTTAAAAATGACATGCAAATTTTCATTTAAAACATATATTCTAATATCTGAACTCAAAGTATTTTGTCTGTAATAAGCCAAGGTCCACATCCGGTTGTAGTGAACTGCAGTTTGTTGTCTAACCACTTGAGGCTGACTCCAAAAGTGAGCAGGTTTTCATTGACAGCAATGTTAAAAATACCCAACTTTACAGCTAAAATGCATACATGTTTACACCCCTTTACGTTTTCCATGCAACTGTCTTAAATTAATCTTTATGGGTGAGGTCACAAACGTACATCCACGTTATATACACTCAATTGTTCTAAGTATGTTTGTGGTCCTTAAATAGAAAATCCAGTATTCAAAAGATACATGGACCTTTACAGATGTAGCAGAATTTGCAAAAAATTAAATGTTATTACATCTTTTGGGACATTTGTTCAGTTTGTCAGTTGAATATATACCCTCCCTCTGTCAGCTATTCTCTAAAGTAATAAAAAAACATAATTTTCAATTAAAGCCAGAATAAATTTAAGTGAGGTACTAATTTTATTACTTGAACTCCCCCTACTTGTCCCATCATTTGTGAAATGAGACTGAAGTTATTTATTGTGTTGGTCACCATAGGGACCACAGACACTTTACATATTTAAATTTTTTTGTCATAGAAGTGTTTAATCAAATTATTTGTTTATTCATAAGTGCTCTTTATGCAAAAACTAATGTAATCTGAACAATGGCCTCTACAGACAACCTTCCATCTATGTACTCTTTATCCAATCCATCATCTTGTCAGCAATCAGAGGGAAGGCCAACTATGCTAATCACTCTTTACTGAAGAACGTGGCACACAGGTCAAACTTAAAAAAGTGAACTCTCTGTTGCACCCTTCAAAGAATAATAGTTTTAATATGAGCATAATCAGAGGCTACGAAGACATTTTAACAACATTTTTCAAAAGATGCATTTTCAATACCCAGACAATATTCTATCATTGATTTTTCATTTTATTTGTCTGTCTGTCTCAGAACTGTTTTAGACATTCAAGTTACATGAGTTAAGCAATAGCATTTATATTAAGTGCCATAAAATGTGAAAGAAGATTTTACCAACACTGCTAGGTTTTCACACAAACATTCAATTAATTGCTTTAAATCAAAATCAGAGTGAATCTCAAATGCTGGTTTGTTGACAAAAAAACAGCGAATGTTGATTCAAGCCTCTTCTTTTCTAAACTAATTTTTTACAGCTATAGGCTTTCTAGTCTCTTTTAAAAGAAAGATTACGTCTTGTAATATCCATGAAAGAGGACTTAATAAGCGATATACAAGATATAAATAAGAGAGATAGCATATCAGACAAAAACACAAAAACAAAACTATCATATTATTTTAGGGCAGATGGCTTTTCAAATGTGAATATACAGCTTTTACATTATTCTCAACAATATTCTGAAAAATCACAAATGTGCCTTCACTAATTTTTTCTGATTTATGTGTTTGAAATGAACATGATTTTGGATTTTAGAAAGCTGAATTTAGTAAACACTGGTCATCTGTGACAAACTGTTCTTATAAAGGAATGGAAAGTAGAAATCATTAACTCCTTCACACCTGGACTATTTAAAAAATTGTACAGTGCAATTAAATTATAACTTTCTAGTTTTTAAGGCTTGCACGACAAAAATGGCAAAATTTCAACAAACTTGCTGTTTTTCATCTATTTCACAAAAAATGTGGTCTGAACTGACACACATCTCAAAAAATAAACCAACACTAAAATACAAAAGGACACCTTTAATTCTGGTGTATACAAGGTTTTTATGACATTATGACTGGTTTTTAGCCAACATCTAATGACACAGAAAACAGTATATCAATTGAGCTATAACATTTCCAATGGAGAAAAAAACAAAACAAAAAAAAAAACAGGGTGAAAATTGATAATGGGCGCAGGGGGTGAAGGGGTTAAGGAATAATGACAGTTAGACAGGTCCTCATCAACACACGAATCCTTGATAATATTGTCTAAAGTGTGGTGTTTTTACTGAGCTTACCACTGAAAATTGTCTTGTGGCTCGCCACTTTCTAATAGTTTCTCTAATAGTCTGGCCACCCAAGTAAGAATCTCCTTGGCAGCTTCAGAGTCTTGGTACAACTCATTCCAAAGCTTCTCAAATCAAAGCCTCCAAACATACAGAAGAAGACTATTGCTGAGACCTTAGGGTAAACTATATCAGAACAAAGCTGAATGACTCCTTGAGATGAGTTCAACAATGCTTGACTTCATTTAATCTCAGACAGGCTTGGCAAATAACAAGACATTACACCCCCGGGGACTTGGAGAACCACATGTCCCTTTCAGTCTGGTGAACAGCTTTCCTCACCCTCTGCTGGACCCTTCAATTAGCTGGTCCATCACTGGACAGCTAAACAGCGCTGCCATTAAAATGAGTCTCAGTGGGCAGAATGAAACCAGTGGGTCATTACCAGAAATAAAGTGTTGGTGCTGAGGCTTCACATGTAAGATACAATTTAAAAAGGAAGCTGATTTTGTAATGATGGCAGAAAATGTTCAATTTGGGATATTGTGTCTCACAGAACGTGGGTGTTGGTTCTTGTAAGTGATTTTTAATATAATGTTTTATTCATTCGATTGTATTTTGAAGAACACTATTTGAGAAAATATAGAAGTATTGGATTTGAAATTTGAATTTGAATTGATGAACAAATTCAGCCGATCACATCCTTTACTTGAAGTGTAAGTGACCAGTTGGCCAGATATGGTTTGACCCTTATCTGGAATTTGTGCTCTGCATGTAACCCATCCAGTGTACACATAAAGCAGTGAACAAACACACCGTGAACACACACCCGGAGCAGTGGGCATCCATGTCTGCAGCGCCCGGGGAGCAGTCAGGAATCTGGTGCCTTGCTCAAGGCCACCACAGTGTGGTTGTTGATGATGGAGAGCAACTGTTTCATCACTCACTCCAACTTCAACTCGGTGGATCTGGGGATTGAACTGGCAACCTTCTGATCACAAGCCTATCTCTTTATCCACCAGACTACAAGACATTTCCCAGCATCCTCAGTGACTCAATACACAATTTAAATTTTTTAGTGGTTGCTATTTGCTTGTTCTGTATGTCAGAGAATTTGCTTGTGAAGTTGTATTAGTAGTTTTTTGACAAGTCAACATTTCAAAGGATAATACAATGTGTTAAGCTCAACCACGCATGGTCAGACATAGGCTGAAAGTGTAATAATAGAACATGAGTAAGAGCTAAAATCAAAAACAATAATTTTACATTGAGAGTATTAGTTTTAGAGTATTAGGGTTGATGGATGGAATGTAATACAGAAATAAGACCGTCTGTGTCTTTAAAATGAGGGGTTGACAAAAGCAATATGATTATTTCAGAACAAAAGAGCTGATATGAAATGTGATTAAAATTGCTTTGTGTTCGAGTGTGTGGATGAGATCTTGCCATTCTCATAACCCCCTCTGGTATTTACCCCTCTTGGGGAGAGATTACCGTCCTCAACCAGAAAAGTTTCACGCTAACCTGAGAACTCTTGAAAGAATCTTTTTGGACTGATCAGGAAATATTCGCATAGGTTGCCTAGCAGCAGGGTATGGTTTTAAGACCATGGGAGCTCTGGGAGTTGACTTTGCTTTAAAAAAAAAACTCATTAATTTTGACTTGTAAAATATTTTCTGTTTTCTTATTTTCCTAACCTATTTAATAAAGTTACACAGCAAAAATGTAATACAAATTGTATGTATATCATTGAAATACGAAACAGCTTGCAAGTAAACCAAATATTCTTGCTCTTGCATATACAGTTGTACACAATAGCTTTGTTCATTTCGCTCTGCTTTTAAAACCATTGCAAAATGCTGTGAAGCATCACATGCATTCACTTTCTTTGCATGTGTTGTAATTGCTTCCTGGTCCTGGTACCGCTCTCCTTGGACAGTTCACCTAGTTTATTCCTATGCTCACCACATATGCTTTTGAGAACACATTTAATTGTATGTAAGTGTAATCTTGGTAATTGTATATGCATACATTGCTAAAAAAGAGAGATGAACATACTCTAGTGCCATTGATCGCCAAATGGTGGCCCACGGGCCAGATCCGGCCCTCCAAGGAGTTCTGACTGACCCCTCACATGTGCTGTACTGTAAATTGCTGAACTTGTCATGTTATGTTTATCCACAGCGATATCATTTCACTTAAACAGAATCAAAATCAGATTTTTTACCAAGTGGAAATTTGCCAAGTGAATTTTCTGTGGTACAATGGAGCAGTCAGTGCAAGCAACATAAGCACAATATAATAAGTAAAGTGCAACACAATAAACAAATATCAATTAACATAAAGCTATGGGGTAGAATATTACATGAGAAGCGAGTGCTACAGAGTAAGGGTTATCATACATATGTAAACAATCGAACAAAAATAATAATAAAGTGTGGTGTGCTTAAATGTGAGAGACCAGGAGAAGGTAACAGAGTAGGGTCGTGGGGAGCTATGAGTTGGATAGCTTGGGGAGTTTGTGCCGTACTGTCCTGGTGTTAGTGGCTCTGAAGCGGCGGCCAGAGTGCAAGAGTTCAAAAAGGTAGTGGCCGGGGTGAGGGAGGTCCAGAGTGATTTTATTTGCTTTCTCTCAAACTCTGGCGATGTACGGAGGCCTGGAGGGAGGGTAGGGGAGAACCGATGATATTCTCAACCGTTCAAACTGTCCTCTAAAGTCTACGGATGTCTGCTTTAGAGGCGGAGCAAAACTAGACAATGATGGAGAAAAAGGAAACAGACGCGATGACTGCTGAGTACAACTCTGTCAGCGGCACCTGTGAGAGGTTGAACTTCTTCAGCTGGCGCAGGAAGTATAGCCTCTGCTGTGCCTTCTTCACAGTGGAGTTGATGTGTGTGCTCCACTTTAGGTCCAGAGAGATGATGGTTCCCAGGAACCTGAATGATGCCACTGGTGCCACGGTCCTGTAAGGGGGGGTGTGCGGGGGTCTTTTCTGGTACAAGTTTTCTCTGGTAAAAGTTTGGTATACAGTCAACGCGGAATCCTCCCTGCTGGTCACAGACTCTTTTTTTCTCTGCTTGTAGTTGTGTAAGATGCTCTCTCTCTCTCTCTCTTTTCAAAAATAAATATTTTTTTGTTGCAAGTTGCATTTTTAAAGGTCCATTTGAAATGTCTTTGATGGAGGGGTTCTTATTTGACTTTGGTGGGGCAAGAAGATAGGGGTTGTATAGTAATGCCTCTTTGTCCTCTTTGTTTTTTTGAACATTTTGGCCCTTGGGTAAAAATTATTGAGGATGCCAGCTCTATGCCATCTCAACTTCTTGCTGTGCGTGTTGGCCTTGTTAAATCAAATAATTATGAAAATGCAGAAAACATGTTTAGGTTTCATACATTGCAGTATAAATGGGTTTATTGGTTTGTTTCTAGATTAAAATACTTGATGCGTTTCACTCTTGAACTCATGTTGAACCCTTTCATCATGTTCTTCAAGTTCATTTCTGAACTTGTTGTGCAGAACAGGTATTCACTAAAACAGTTCAAGTTATTTCTCATAACTTCAGGTTATCTTAGAATGTTCGACAAATTTTTTAAGACCAGTAGGTTTCCTTTGTGTGTTAATTATCAGGGTCAGAAATGTCATCTCAACTCTGTTTGTATACAACTGTAGACTATATGTTTATTATATGATTGAGCTGGTGTCTGTGGAGTCACTGAGTTAGATCTCAGAGCGATCCTTTCGTCTTTTCCCATGTAATTCACTTTCATGATGAGATGTCTGTCTCTCTCCCACAAAACTTCACACTCCATTTGAACTTTGACTCTGCTTTTGGCTTTTATTATATTGCCACTCACACTCACATCACTTCTCTGCCTGCAGCTCTTTGGAACTTGAGAGGAAAAGAAGAAAGAATCAGCCTGACACAAAGTCAAAGGTGTAGGGCATCAAGTCTAAAAAATCGGAGTAAAAAAAAAATCACACTGATATTCTCAGCAGCGGCAAGCTGCTGTTACGACTCTGCAATTAGTCATTATTTTAACAGTGTCCTGAAGATAAATGTTAATGTCATTCCCAACGTTGACATTCTATTTTTAATGTAGTTTTGCATTTGAAATCACATCAAACACATGATCAAAGAGCTGTACAAATGAAAATGAGTTTCATGTAATACTTTGGCTTTTACTTAATCCAAAACTTTTAAGACAGAAAAATCTAATAGCTTTCTGGCATTTTTTCTTTTCTCATTCGTTTTTCATATTTTCCAACAGATTTACAAAATCTGTTTTAAAATGGGTAAAGCCTTGCAGCAATAAACAGTTTTACAGAAATAATTAAAATGCTTAAGAAAGAGCATTCGAGGCAGGATATTCAGAGCAGTAATTATTAAATCACATTAAAACATTTAAAACAACTGACTCATGAATAGAAAAGTGTCTGAAGGCTGAGGATGCCCTGATTCTCAGTCTGCATTCTACATGAGATGAGTTTGGTTCCCGAAAGCTTAGTGACTTTAATTGGCACAGGTAGGCTCAGTTTTCTGCGTGACCTCTTTCCCCTGACATTTCTCACAGTTTCTTCTCGTTCCCTCCTCTGGCTTCTGGGAAACTGTATCTGGAGGTTATCCCTCGTCTTCTCAATCTATTTTTGTTTATGATGGCTGTTAGTTCAGTGACCTTTTGCTATTTGCTATCTGACTGTTTTGCCCAGTATATGTGCAGTGTGATAAATGGCATGTGCATCTACATATTTCTCTGTTCATACAATGAATTGTATTTCGTTTCCTTGTTTGCTTTGGTTTCTTGAGTTAGCCTGGCTGCTAGGGCAACAATGCCTATGGTGAGATTCAAGTTCAATCTTTCAGAGTATTTTTCTTGCTATAATCACGTTGAAAGTGAAATCAAGCTGGTGTGGCAATCCAGGTGACATTGGTGAATATCTCCTGCAGCAGCAGTGCAGGCAAACATCTCATCATTCCACCTGTCTGCTCTCAAAACACTGAGCGACTGCGATTAGACACAGCACAGCTGGAAACAAGCAAGGAGCTTTATTTAGAACCCTGATCTGAGAGCAGCTGCATAGCCTGTCTTTCAATCATTACTTTGGGCATTTAAGAAAGGACCAGCTGCTTTTGGGCCGATGTACTTTGTTCCTGAACTTAAAATAAAAAATAAAAGGGGAACTTTTTTGCCTTAATCTTTATCTTCTAGAGCGATAGAGACCTTTTTGGTCAACTGAAATAATCACATTGCGATCATTATTTTCAACCACAAGACAATTACAGCTTTTGTTCAACATTGTAAATTGTATGCTTTTCTATGTTCTGTGATCTAGCATGGTCATTAATAATAAACTTTTAAAAATCATTTAAAAATTCTATTCAATTTTTTAATTAACACATAGCTGTAAAACACATAAATCTAGATGTTTCAGAATCAGATTTTTCAACATAAATCTGCTATTTATGGACAGTGGTTTCCTGTTTTTCTACAACATGCATCCAACATTTGTGGAAAGATACCTTATATTATGCTTTGTGACATTTTTCCTCAGACCTTGACCTTTTGAAATATTTTATAGGAATTTTGTTTTCATGAATTCAATCCAGTTACACTTCAAAAAAGACAGCAAGAAGCTAAATGATTTATATTTATGATAAGACCGAAACAGGCATGTGGAAATCACAATTTAAAAACCCTTCTATGTTCATCATCAATCATTCCATTACTTGAAAACATGAACACTGAATAGCAATGAGAAAGCCTCTATTGTTTAAAGCGAATCCTTTAAATCTATCGTTAATTGAGTTAAGCTTCTAACACAGCTGATAGATGTTGTATGCAAAATGATTCAAATGTATGAACCTTTAAAGCTGCTGCTGCTGCAGGTGACAAAGTTTGTTTGAGGGTGATTTTCAGGTTCAGTAAAGAGCAATACATCATTTGCATTCTCCTCGTCTCTGTGATCTCCTGTCGCATTAAATCAAAGTTGGCCATGAATTTATCTTCTCTTTCATTTTACTTTTATCAGAAAGGTTGATTGTTAGCAAGCGGATTCATTTGAGGCTGAAATTAAAGCACTGTGCAGGGGATGGAAAAATAGTTGACTCGAGGTTACAAAGACGCTCTTATTTTGAGATTATGCAAATGCGACTTTGATATATTCTTTTAAGCATTATAAATTTGGCCTCAAATTTAAGCTTTTTTTGTTTGTTACCATAATTTCTTGTTAGATGGAAAAGCATGTGATTTAAATTTTGTTTTATTTATTTTCAAACTTAGTCTGTTGAATGAGCACAATAAGTGAGCAATAAATGGACAATTAATGCTTCAGATATTTGAACACATGGTTAGTGGATATCCAAGCTCATGTTTTCTGTGATCAAACGCACCCTTTCGGAATTGTCCTTGTAAGACTGTAATCAAAGCTCTGAGCTGAAAAGAAATGAGATGTTTTGATAAATGTAGAGAAGGGTATGATTGCTATGAGTGAAGCTCTGCCCTCATGTCCTTAGCTTCCTCTGGGCTTCTTGAAGCTGATGGAGAACATGCATTTCCACAAGTAAACCCTGAGCTTGGTTTAAACTTGATCACCCTTCCTGTGAGCTTTGGTTGCAGACAGTTCATGTAGAAAATTGTCTTGTAGAGGTTGGATTTATATAAGAAAAAGGTTGAAATCCCTCATGAACAAAATGCAATCTAGGTTTAAAAATACACACCCCTTTTACATCTGTGGCTTTAGATGGCTCTTGAATAAGCATGGTTTTATCAAGCAGCCTCTACTATTATGTGACTGGAAGTCAGAGATGTTTTGCACCTGCAGCTCTGCCTCTGTCACTTTCCAGATTCATCATTGCCTATTTACACATGGATGAACTCCAAACACTTGAGTTAACTTCAGTTTATGCATCAAGCTATGGATGTGGGCTGGTTTCTGGTTCGAAAACAGCTCATGCTGCTTAAAGGTACATTTTCTTTGTTAATTAGCTCTAGGGATTAAATGGTTTCACAAAACAACCCCTCCTTATGAAAATATTCTTACAATTGAATCATTTTAAGTCATTATTTTCTTTTGCATCAGCCCATTAACAAGAGCTGCATTCATTTATTAAAATAGTTTTTAGGGATGTAATATTATTACTTTTAATGGGGGTATGATTTGATTATTTAGAGCAAAATGGGAAAACTATAAAACTTTTTATCTGAAAAGAAAACTGCTTAAAAGGATTCTGACCATAATGTATTATTTTTCAAATATTATTGTTTTTTTTTTATCTTTTTTTTCTACATTTTTGTGTTATGACGTTTCATAAAACATTGTAAAATGCCAATCAGATGAACAGTATATTACACTTCAACAACAACAACAATAACAAAAAAAAAGTATGTGCATTTAATTAGCCTTAATTTTTTTGTTTCAAAGTTCGGTCAAAGTGTGAGAAATAAATCCTTTTAATTAATCTTCAATTAAAATTAATCTGTAAATAAAAGAGAAACATTTAAACAAGAACCCCCTGTTGATTATAATCAGACTCTTTCAGTTGTTGATCAGCCTTTGGGTGTTAAACATAAACAATGGCAGAGTCTGACGCTACAGTCTTTATGATTAGGTGTAGATCTCTTGAGATTTGGCTGTAGGGGAAAGACAGATGTGCTGTCAGTGAACTGATTGGAGATGCTGCAGGGAATCAGGGGACATAAAGGAACGTCACCTCACCTCTCGCTTCTGTCTCAACGGCTGTCGCCTCTCACTTTTCACAACTAGATCAGCACAGCCAGAAAAAATAACAATCTGAATGACGCAGAAAGAGATCCACCAGTTACAGCAGCACTAGCTAACTGAGAGAGTTAGGAATAAAGCAGGTAAACAATCCCTCTGGAAGAATTTTCTGCTGTCATCAATATCTATATAACCCCTGATGGAAGATGGGAGCATTTGGTGTGTTTTAAATGCTGTTTAAGATGTGAAAATCACTTGAGTGTGATGGAGCAGTGTTCAGAGGATGAACAAATCCCAAACTCAAAATGGCTCAAAAACAATATGGGGGGTAAGTGATTAATGACTAAATTTACATATTTGAAGCGAAATGTTTCTTTAAGAGCAATTATTGTGGGTGTAGCAGTGGCCACTTTATTGCACTGGCACACTCAGTTGCACAGATGGCTATCCAAAAGCTTTAAACAACTTCTGCAGCAATCTGGGGCTGAAGTTTTTGCCAAAAGATTTTTGGGGAGACAACTAAAAAAATATAACCTATTGCAACAAACTTTCGACTTTTGAACTCTGATGGAAAAAGTTTATTTTGAACTAAAATGACAATGTTCCTCAACCAATGTTTGTTTTGATAACAACTAAGCCAAATGAATGTTTGCTGTACCAAAATTCTATCCTGTGTTCTCCAATCAAAAATAAGCTTGTTATCGATGCCATGTGCCTCTTTTGTTCCAGCTCACTTTGGGTGAAAGGCAAGGTGAACAATTTATTAATCTTACAAAAAGGCTAGATTGAGAAGTAACTTTGTTCCTAATGCAGCACAGTGCAAAAGCTTTCAGTTCAAAACCAGATTCAAAACATACACCAGCAGATCCAAACAAACCAAGAGGATCTTAATAAGTGTGATCAGCTGTGTCTCATAAATGCTAATGCCAATCTTTAAAGTTTGAACATGGGCCATAAATCTAGGCTTGATAATAGGAGATTAACTTTAAATAAGAAATTAGTTTAGTTTTGGTTTAGTCCAGGGGTCTCAAACTCAATTCCTGGAGGGCTGCAGCCCTGCATAGTTTTGCTTCAACCTTAACTGAACACACCTGATTCCACCGATTAAGCTCCTGTAGGTTTGGTCTAAGTTACTGGTGTGTCTCCTGAAACAGGATTGAAACAAGAACCTGCAGGGGCTATGGCCCTTCAGGAATTGAGTTTGAGACCCCTGGCTTAGTCGCTTTACAATCCCAAGCTCTAACAAGTCTAGAAATGATTCTATGGTCAGTGAACACAGGGTCCAAACTCTGAAAGAAAAAATCCTCCTTAATTAATCATCTTTTATCTATCCAAAGAGCTGAACTTGAGCATAAATCAACTCTAACCAGTCTCCTTTGTGACCACCTCGAGCAAATAAATGTAAAATTTCCTGCAGTTCTGAAACATTTAATGTGCTAGATTTTTTGCCTCTGATTGGCTGTTCACTTTGAGTAAAAGTGGCTTCTGAAGGTTTAAATGAAAACATTTCATGTGAGGATGTGACTGATATGAGGATAAAAAAAGTGTTTATTATATAAACATGTCTCTGGACTATTTCCAATGTTGTCTGTATCCCCAAATTGGAGTCGTTTTGAATTCATCTGATGACAAAAAAACTCAAGCACAGCGCCACATACAACGAAAACAAGTCTGCTGCTCCAATCAAACACTGTGAGAACACAAAGAAGGATCGGAAATTTGTAATATGAGGTTCTGCCCTTTAACACCCTGTAAACACTGAACGATCTAATTTTTTCTCTCCCAGATGGAAACATAGCCTTTACCCTTTAGTATTATGTACAAATATAGGCTATTGTTTTTTACTCTTTGTCTAGTTAATCCTTAAATCAAACACAATCCAGAGAAGATGGGCCTGTTATACAGTAAGACTGTTTGAGGAAGAAGTAATTTCATTTGCATTGCATTCAAAATTAACCATTTAGTGTCAAAAAGGGACAACTATTAAAAAGCAGTATAAGGAATATTACTCAACCAGCTCAGAAAGTTTTTCCTTTTAACAGCTGACGCTCAGGCAAGTTTATCTGTATAGCACATTTCGTACACAGGGTAATTCAAAGTGCATTACATTGGAAATAAAGAAAAAGAGAAAGTACATTTAATAAAATCAAGCATTAAAAAGTCATATAAAATCAAACTGATTAAAAAACTGAAATTTAAAACATCGATTAAAACGAAGATTAAGATTTGTAGTGCATAGGTAAAATAGTTGTTCGGACGTTGGTGCTCAGTTGACAAAAGCTCTACTAAACAGGTGAGTCTTTAGCCTGGATTTAAACATGACTAAAGTGTTGGCACCCTTGATCTCCTCTGGAAGTTGGTTCCATCTGTGGGCCCGCATGGTAACTAAAGGAGTATTTTCCCTGTTTGGAATTGACCCGGGGGAGATTTAATTTATTTGAACTGAGGGATCTCAGTTCCCTGTTTGGTGTGTATTCACTGATCTTCTCTGTTAGGTGTTTAGGTGCTAAGTTATGTTTGGACTTATATACGAGCAGCAAAACTTTAAAATCTATTCTGAAGGAGACGGGCAGCCAGCGTAGAGACTTAAGAACTGGAGAAATGTGTTCTGACTGTCTAGTTCTGGTTAGAATTCGAGCCGCTGCATTCTGAACGAGCTGGAGCTATTTAATGGTATTTTTGGGAAGAGCTCTGAGAACAGCGTTACAGTAGTCCAGCCTGCTGGAGATGAAAGCATGAATCAGTTTCTCTAAATCTTGTCTGGACACAAAGCATCTGATTCTTGCAATGTTTCTAAAATGATAATAAGCAGATTTTGTCATTGCTTTTACGTGGCTATTTAGACTAAGATCAGAGTGCAGAATCACTCCAAGATTCCGGACCTGATTTGTAGTTGTTAGTGCCTTGGCATTGAGATACGTTTTAACCTTAACAACCTCGCTTTTGCTTCCGAAGGCAATGACTTCAGTTTTGTCCTTGTTTAAGTGAAGAAAGTTGTTTTCCATCCAGTTTTTAATCTCATCAAGACATTAGCAGAGAGAGTTTATGGGGTTGTAGTCATTTGCTAGATAAATTTGTGTATCATCAGCATAACTATGGTATGATATCTGGTTCCTTCTCATAATTTGGCCCAGTGAAAGAATAGAAATAGAAAGAGTTATGAAACTCACATCATGTGGAAAAGTTATAGTTAGGCTTTAGTACAGTTTCTTTAGAGTAATCCAGTTAAATGTAGATGCAGAAAATAACACTTTACTTTTGGTTCATATTTTATTAGTAGTACATTGATTGAATTTGATGTGCTACTTGTGTTCTGCAGCCACTCCTTGTTCACTAAAAACAACTATGAAGGTTAATAGGAATGTTGGCATCAAGTGTAAATAAAATCAAGGGACATCATTATAAAAAATATAATTCTAATGTCTTTGGTTGAAACCGAGAATAATGATGAAGGTAAAGGCTTTAAAAAATCAATTATGGGGTCAGATATACACATTTATGTGAATAATTAAAATCCTTTTGGAACTGTTGGATTGGATTGGTACCCGACTTTCGGGAAAACATCGGGACCTTACGATTTTATACTCCAGCTTAATTGTATTTATTACATTTCTCATGCACAAAAGCATACCTTTGTGACTTGTGGTTAACAGAAATGATAAGTTGGCTATATATTGTGGTATTTGTGGCATTATGTGTATTGATGAATCTCCATAATTCAATTTTAAACGACTCCAGTATTTCTGACACCTCTTGGCAGCTCAGTTCCAAAGCTTTAATCTGGCTGTTGACTGAGAGTTCCACACACATTAAAATCCCCATATATCACACAGCCAGTGAACATGTAAACACAGATAACTACAAACCGCCACATATAGTTACAATCATCATAAAACACAAATTGGAGTAATGAATCTCTCTCACACTTGGCCTTTAGAAGCATCATTAAAGCTTCACTAATGGTCCGTATACAAACACTCCCGATTCCCTCTGCTCTCTCTCTCTCTCTCCCTCTCTCTCTCTCTCTTTCTCTCTCTCTCACAAACACACACGCACGCACACGCACACACGCACACACGCCCACACACGCACACACGCATGCATACACACAGAGGGCTGTGTTCTCCGAGGACAGATTCAGAAGAGAATGCGTCTCTCCTGGACACGTCGACCTGAGAAAAACAATCCCAGTGGTCATAATGAAAGCCGTTTCATGATACGGTACAACAGCATTCAGATGCTTTGCTTGCTTTAATTACAGCTTCAAATGTAATATTAGCTTTGCATTTCATTTTTGGATCCCCAGATTAAATGTGATTAAATAACACTACTTTTAGGGATCCTGTGGGCGCTCATGACTCATTGAGCACTACACACACACATATTTCCATGAAACACCCACAGACATCCACAAGCATAAACTGTCACCCTCGCACATTCTTACACACACACTTTAGGAATAAGCATTGCTTTGGGAGAGAGAGGGGGGTTTTGATGATCCTCTGGAGGAGCCAGTGAACACAGAGGATGCGTCAGGAAGCATGAGTGCTGCCGGAAAGGGCCATGACATGATTTGTCAGAGAGCTGTGTCTCTGATTGTGGAGCTGTGTTCTGAGGACAGCCCGCGGCTGGACCTCAAAACCTGTCAGGAGTTCCTCTTCCTCCTCTCCAGTCAGCAGGACAACCACAACGAGTCTGGTAATGATCTTCTCAATTTCATTCAGAGTTCTGCTACTTGTGGATATGAGTGCTTTTTATTTAGTTGAACAGCTCCCTGTAGCAGGACAGTGTGAAGTTAAAACGAGCTGAACTCGGTGTGTTCCTGTGTGTGGGTGATCTTTCAAGTCCTGAACTGCCATCACAAGCAGTCAAAGATTCCTATCAGATTTGACTGTTCTGTTATTGCTTTGGAAATGAGTCCTCTGTGTTCACAAGTGATACAAATCTGTAGGATTTGTAGGAGATTTTGTGCTTATGTTCTGTGACAGGACAATTATGGCAATACCTTTATCGAAAATGTGTTGGTATCAGATGTAGACTGGAACATTTGATCTTTTTGGAAGCCTGTCTGAAATATAGATGCTATTGCTGGGAGATTATTGGTTCGGGTTCTTTGTGGTTGATCAGTTGGAAAGCTTGAACATTGTCTAAAAAAAAGCACCCCTAAATGCATCTCAATAGTCAGCTTTACAATAGAAAGCTAGGAAATTATTGTTACTAGATAGGACACTGCTTTGGATATAAAGAGCAACAGCAGTTATTGCATTCACATATGCATTCAATTAATGAAATTACTTTTCTATCATTTTGTTTAACTGACAGTTTATTAACCTGTTTTTTAATTGGCTTATTTATTAGCCATTAAAATGTATTTGGTGCTCTAAAGCAGAATCAAAGTAAAAATTTTGAATAATTTATGACTCTAAAAGGACTTTATTTTCAGTGTGCTTTTCAGCTTTAAGGCTACTGAGAAAACAAGCAATTTTAACAGTGTACTTAATGAAGTGGCCAGTGAGTGTACATTTGCAATGCTTCAATCGGTTAAAGCTTTAAAAGAAACAAATAATTCATTCAGTAAATTAAAACATAAATGAATAGCACATTTTGATGAATATTACTTGCTGTGTCGTGATTCAAGCAGACTGGGGCTATTTCTGGCAGTTTCTGTCATTCTGTCATGCCGGCAGAACCCTGCTAAGAAGAAATGTGTCAAATCAATGTAAAGAAAGGGTTGTCACTTTGTGTTAAACTCACCGTACGAATCGAAGGCCCTCTGGCCCACCATTGGCATCCATGGCTGAGCTGTGAGGGCACTAAATGCCAAAGCGTGTTATCAACCCATCAATGTGAATCACTAGTTCCTGATAAAAGCTCAATAGGGGATCTTCTGTTACTCTTGGCCAGATTTAAAGCTGAGCGCCAGGTTTATCTCAAAGGAAAATGTCACGCAGCTTGCTGTTCGAAGTATTAAGGGAATCCTTTGTAGAAGAAATATGGATTGAATAATCTCACATTGTGAGATAATTGTGAGAGAGGTGATAATCTGCTGATAAAAGTACTATTCTTGTATATCACTTTGCCGTGTTTATCCCCATGTTGTTGCTGTCTGCCAAATCATGCCGGTTCTGTAAACAAACCAATTTTCAGTCTTCATTTCTCAAATGGTTCGTTTTAGACTGATTTCAGTGTTCATCTGTGACTGCTAGTCTGCAACAAATGCAAATTGAAATGTTCTGACAGAAGTCAAGAAACATTATCAGTTTATTATGATTTAAATCCAAGTAATTTGGAACAGGTTCTTGCTCAGATTCATGTTTGAAGCTTCAGCCAACAAGCTTCATGGGTTGAGATACAGAGGTTCTTCAGGATGTTTGTCTGGGAATGTGTGGTTAGTGTGGTTAGCACTTTATATCATCTTATCGAGAGAATCTATATTGTGATAATTATCAATATCAAATTATCGCACAGCCCTACTAAAAATATTCACTCACCTACATTGTCTCGCATATGATTTTAAGTGACTACCTATTCATAACAGATAATGTTTAATATAACCACCCTTTACAGCAATAACAGCTTTAAATCAACTGCAAAAGGTTGTCCACAAGATTTACCAGTGCATTTATGGGAGATTTGAACCATTCCTACAGAAATGTATTTGTCAGTCTCCCCTCTAAATCATCCCAAAGGTGTATTATCGAGTTGAGGTCAGGACTCTGTGCAGGCCTGTCAATTTCACCCACAATAGACTTCATGGACCTTGATTTGTGCCCTGATTCAGTCCAATTCGGAGAGAAAGTGGCCAGCTCCAAACTGTTCCCACAAAGTTGGAAGTATGAAATTGTTCAAAATATAGCCTGAAACATTTGAACTAAGGGGCCAAAACCAGCTCTGGAAAAACAATTCACCATAAAACACCCCCTACACATCTGTACACTTGGTACACTGCTGTCAGAAAAGTAACATTCTCCTGACAAATGTTGCATTCATCCAGCTGGTTGATAGAGAAGCATGATTTATCACCCAAAGAGTCATCTCCACTGCTCTACAGGTGGAGTACTGTACACCACTACGTGCAATGTTTTGCACAAACTTGTTGATTTATGGCTTTAATGCAGTGGCTTGGCCATTCCATAAAACTCCTGCTGTTCTTGAGCTAGTTTGAAGTGATAAACTCTGCAGAAAGTTGGTGAGCTCTTCATAACAATACACCTCGGTATTCATCGACCCTGCTCCGGCAATTTACACTGTCTATAACTGTGTGGCAAATTTGCTGTTCGCAAACACAGCTTTTTTCTTATAACACAGGAAATGCAAGGAAATTTCACTACTGGATTTGTTGTACATGTAACATCCTATCACAATACCACGATGGTTTCACTAAGTTTCATAAAGTTTTTATAAAATGCTGTCTGCATATCTTCATAGCCATGAAAGTGATTGGAGCACCAGTTTCTTATTATTTAAATGTGTGATGAATAAGTTTAGCAAAATAGAGTATGTATTAGACCGAATAAAGATAAAGATTTTGATCACTCATTATTACAGTCACTTCATAGCAGACATGCACAGTTGCATACAAACACATTGAAAGTGTATATTTTTTAAGGATGCCTCTGAGAGTGCAGGAATCAATGATTTACACGTTAAATTAGTGATACAAGTCATGTAATTAAGATACTTTGGAATCATCCTCAAACATGTAGCTCTGAATAGACCTAGCCCTATTTATTATGTGTTCAAAATTCACCTCTGTTTTGAATCACCTTTGTTTCACACCTTTATGTGAAAACACTACAACGGAGAAACAGAATCTTAAGAACTTAAGAAGTGCAATGAACTCTGAACATCACATATTTTCCTTTAAGCCCATTTGTATTGATCATATGATGTGAAAAAGTGCAGACATAGCAGGTTATTACATGACACACTGTGACTTGGATGATGTCGCATCAGGCTTATAACATTTCTGTCAAAATGTGATATTTATAGTGAAACACATCACATACTTCATTGTTTTAATGGATCTTGTGATAGGGCTGGATAAGCAATAAGTCAGGAGATCTGTCATTTTTCCCAGAGATGGCCAATGGTCATAATTCTGCAAAATAATTGATTCAATGGAGAGTTGGATCTTTAAAGGCTTTTCATCCATTTATCAATCCATTAATTACCTGTTTATTGTTAACTACTGCCACATTTGTCTGCTGGAATCGTCAACCTGAAATAACGTGAAATTAATGGATACTCTCCACACAGGTCATCATTTTATTGCAGGGTCACACTCACTTTGCCGAGGATAGTGGCCAGTCAACCTGTCATAGGTTTTTGGATTATGTGAGGAAAACAACAGAAGCATGGGAAGACTGCAGCAGAAGCATGGGAAAACAAACTGTTTGAAAGTTCTCTTCCCAAAAGGAATAATCAGTTCTGAACTGCCTTGCTCTTACTGTTAACACTGCAGTTATGATCATATAATTATAATTGTGAATTTGTTACGCTCTGAGTAGATTTTTCAATATAGTTATTCGCACACTGATAGAAAGCTGTTCATTCCTGTCAAACTCCTGTTGTTGGTCTTCATTAACTTTAAGATAAAGTTTAGCGGTATAAGCTATAATGTTTAAAAATGTCCCTTTATACTTGTCCTTGTTCTCATTGATAGATGCTTGATCACAGGAGTCAGGTTTCTGCATCAGCTTTAATTAGATTGTACCTCATTTACACAATCCCATCATGGCTTTATTAAGCCAGACTCCCTGCAGAGGACATTAGTAGCAGATGATCATTCATTAGACACTCACCTGCATTCATTGAAAGGGTGCAAAAAGTTTAGCATTGCAGACACACAGAAAGTAAATAAGCTAGTTTGAAAGAAAAATTGCTCTAACAGTAAGGAAACTTTCATTATTTTGCCATCACATCTTTTATTAAAAACAGTCTTTAACCGACAATTTGGCAAGCAGCCATTTTGGCTCTGTAAGATAATAGACTTTAGCTGTTCACTGATGTTAAGGGAGGCAAATAAATGCTGCTTTCAGTCCAGCAGCACAGGCTAATTTACATGATTATTATGTCTTTCTGACCCGTGGTAATTGTCTGCTCTGGATGATCGTGTTTGTGGAGCCAAAGCTTGAGGGGACTTGGTTATGAAAAGAGAGAGGTGTGAAAACTAATCTGTCTTTTAGAAGTAAAAGCTGCAGCTGATGACTTCAACTATGGGAAAATAATTGAAACCTTGTCTGGAAGATTCAATAGAACTCCTTGTCCCAACTAAACCAGCTTCAGTTCAGTAGATTTAGAAACAAACCTAATTTTGAAGGTTTTCAGGGTGAATTTCAATCATAGGAAATACAGAGGTTCCACAATAGCTTAAAGGAAAAATGCTTTAATCAAACTTTAAGGGCTTAGTGTATAGTGTATTGTAACAAATAATGAGGCAATATATAGGCCCAATTGGGAGGATTCTAATGGCATGTTTCCACAAACTTGTTTTATACAAAGGTTGACTCTGCATGGGTCTGGCTGCGTTTCTATTGCTTTCTGCATCCGATACCCCTTAACTGCTTAAACAAACTTCAAAAAGCATGCATGCATATGTGACCCATGTAGAAGTTTTTTTTAAGTGAGCAACGCCTGTCTGATTTAGCCAGATTGCTCTCTGCGGTTGACTTGGTTGATATTGGACAGTTCAAACCAGTCAGACTTTAAAAGGCCCATAATAGGCCAGACCTTTTTCTTCTGGTTTTACGTCTTTCATTTTCAAAGTGTACCCAGGATAACTAAAGCCTGTATTTTTTTATTTTTCGATAAGACAACACATACACAGTTTCCAAGGACTCATTCAGTGGACTCCATTGTTCGCTGTTGTGCGTGATTAACTTTATGGATTTCTGTTGTATATGCGCTATTTACCAAGCAGACCTAGACTGACATATTGGGTGATGTCTTGAGTGATGTGAATAAAACAAGCCCACTCAGAACTAACACTGGAAGTTGAGAAACAAACATGACTAGAGGTTAGCTGAGCAAAGCCACAATAAGGCGAGCCATGTAGTTACTAAAATCCAGTGGAAACGTGAAATAAGGAAATGGAACTTATAAAACTTATAGAACTGGGCCAATCCTGATATAAGAACCCAAAATGCAGCAGAGCTTAGACAGAAGAAGCTTCTCATATCATAAATGTTTGTAAAAACAAACAAACATTTACTTCATAACAAACTCATTTTCGAAATACAACATTTCTGCAGGCAACTATAAATAATTTCGAAAAATATTACAATCTCTCACAGTTGAACCATAAAGACTGAAAAATAGAACAGAGCAAAAATGAACTTTTATTGATTTTAATTTTGAAATCTAGTGGAGGTTTCATTCCTTCTTTCCAGACTTGAATCATTAAACACTGTGCCATCTGTGTCTCTATACAGTCAAGCCTGCTATTCCTGACCTGACCGGAATAGCAGCATGATATTGGTGAGTCAACAAAGACCGCATGACCAATGCTGCAGGGTCGACAGCGTAATGGAGGAGGGGAGAGGTTGGAGACCCTCAGTGTTTATTGAATGAGAACACTTACAATGATAAACCTGCAAGTAAACAAATCCTGAAATAAAAAATATATAACAAGACTTTGACTGTAACAACATATTGATAAACATTAAAGAGCTTGAATGTATCTTCCAATTATTATGTGCTTAATATCCATCAGTAACTGTAAACTCCAACAAACATCTCATCGAGCATAAGCAGTTGCTTTTGTAATTCCTCTATTTGCATGAGCTCAGTTCTCTTGAGGACTACAAATTATGACATTTGCAGGCATGTTCTAGATCTTAGAGTAGCCAACCTATGCAGAACAACAATGCAGAGAATGGTTTGTTTTTGGTTGAATCTATTCACCTGAAGTACATAGGTTGTGTTCATTTGTAAGTGGCACTTCACATAGTGTACAGTTTCAGAGTGACTGGTGGTGGAGCACCCCTTCCCCCATAGCTGGACTGTTTCACTTACCAAAAATCCTTTCTGTGGAAGGTCCAGTTGCTATTTGATAGACCTTCCTCCAGCCTTTGAAAACTCAAGGTAACTCTGATGCTGCGTTTCAATTCGTGCACTATACATACTGTTTTTGCAAAATGAGAATTAGTGTGTCTCATTAGTGTGTCTCATAGGAAAGACTTTTAATGGTACTTGTTGCTATATATTTTATATAAAATATCTCTATACCTGACTTATTTCCTAACTTCTGTGTGCTATTCCTATTTTTTTCTTGTAAATATTCCTTAAATCATGTTATTAAATGTGTAAATAGCCTTTCGAGTCTGATTATATGTCTAAATAAGTCACTTCATTGACTGATCCTAGCTCCCTGCCCATTTTGGGTTGAAAATATTGTTAATCAGTTAATATTGGTTCAAAATATTCTCCATATTGATCAAATTACCTTACAAGACCAAAAAGATTGCATTTTGATCATATGTGACTGGAACCATTCAATCACATGTCGTCTGGTGAAGAGCTTGAAATAAATGGCAAGTGTTGCATTTAAAATTGCTATAATAGAGTGTTAGAATCAAGGTGAATCAAATTTCTCCCCAATCTCTCCATCGCTTTGCCTTTTTCAACTCCCTTATCCACTAACCATTTCTCTCACCCTTTTATCTCCAACCTGATTAATCACTCAATACACAAAACACAAATCATCATATTTAATTGTGGTGTGCTCCTTTCTTGCATCTTTGACAAGGACATGTTGTCAATGTTTATAAAGAGGCTTGAAAATATATAGAATGCAAATGTGATAAATCATGTCTAAAAGTATCTTATTATTTCCTATGTAGAACTATGTTTACAGGGCAGCATCAACGTCAGTTTTATTGTCAATTCTGATACATGCAGATACATACAGTAAAAAGATGAAACTATGTTACTCTCACCATTTACAATAGCAATCTTAAATAGAAAAATATGAAATATAAAGGTCAGTCATTAACAATAACAAAAAAAAAACAGACATTACAATAACAAGAGCAAATAATAAACTGCTAATATGCCGCAAGATTACATATATATTAAAATATATTTATTATGGGTTTATACCCCAAAAAGGAACAGATACGTCAACAAATGTCTGCTAGTTTTTAAAGTTCTGTGTATATTTAACACAGAAAACTTCATCATAAATTGATCATAAATTTCAGTCTGTCTCATAATGCAGAAATAGCAGGCTATTGCACGCTAGATTGTGACTTTTACTGTGCGATATCATGCTGTTAATGTTCTGTCCCACTATAACAATTATAGTGAAACACATCATGTACTCTGATATTTTAAAGAATCTTGATAGGGGAGGACAATAATATTCAGAAGACATCCAATGTTACGAATTGTAAAAAGTTCAAACTATAGAACATAAGTAGGTATTTTTTCCACCTTGTGTCATTTTTTTGTGCATGTGTGTGTGTGTGTATGCGTGCGTGCGTGCGTGTGTGTGTGTGTTGTGTGAAGCTAATCAATCATTGGCAATGTATTACATAGTGTGTACCATGTTCCTTGTGAGCGTAATGCAAATCAGGAAGCATGTGTGGCAACAAACTCTTCCTCTCGATCTGTGTCATGCTGTGTTAACAGAGAGCCGGGGTGTAACGCTACAACAAGAGCATCTGCTTCAACAATGACAAAGCTTTACCGACATTATCATCCCTGTTTCCTGCGAAGCATTCAGATGAAGAAGCTGTGTTGACTTGTATTATTGTGTGTTATCTGGAACCCCTGTGGATATACCCATCACAGGGGGGACCAGCATCATGCTCATAACTGTAATATCATGCTAGATCAGGAAGAAGAAATGATTCTAATATATATTAGACTAGGATTGATGTTAAAGGTATTCTGTAAAATGCGCACTTAACAGATCAATATTTAATTCATGTACATATAACAAGTTACCATAGATATATTTAATTTACAGTTTTCTCCTGTTTCTTGGCCACTTAAGTAATAATAATAATAATAATAATACTAATGATAACAATAATAATAATAGTACATTTTATTTATTACACATTAAATAAGTAATGTACATTCTGACCACTTAAAGTCACTGTACAGTCAACACAGTAAAACATTTTTATAAAATAATATAAAATTTTTAAATATACACATAATACAATAAAACAGAAACTGCAACAAACAGCAATTGCTATATCTTAAGGAACTAAATGTTTCCCTGATAAAGAAAATTTTCTAATTCATCTTAAAATTTGTGGGCTGTGTTAGGAAGACTATTTTGAAATAAACTAATATAAAGGTCAGTGACAAATAACAATTGATGATCATGTAAAAAAATCTAATAAACCTATTAAAATACATTTAGATATTTCTGTTGGCCAATTTTCTTGATCAAATGGTGTAGCAAAATTGCTGTAATTGAATCAATTGTAATTGAAAGTGGTACTTTCCCAGCGATGGGTTGCGGCAGGGAAGGGCATCCGCTGCGTAAAACATATGCCAGAGAGTTGGCGGTTCATTCCGCTGTGGCGACCCCGAAAGGGAAGAAAGCCGACATGAAGATGAATGAATGAATCAAAATTGGTGTAGCCATATTGTCTAAAGTTACAAATAAAATAACAAAATATTGGTGTTCTAATTCTTATTCTCGCCAGCAATATTGCATAAGTTCATTGGGACTGAGATTATTGAGTTAGAGAGCTATCTTAATTAAAAATATCTTCTAAAATATTATGATGAAAACACAAATGGAATGATGACTTTTCCAGACCAAACCTTACTTGTCACTGACCCATAAACAAGTTGATATTAAATTAAGTCTAAAAGCTTTGGACAAAAGCATCTGCCAAATGCAAAAATGATCGTGTAAAATGTAAATGAGTGTTCCTTCCTTTGGTTCATTTTTTTCACAAATGATCTTCAAACCACTAGACAAATTAAATTTAGACAATTTTACAATGAAATTAAAAATGGATGAAAGTTGTGTTTCTAGGACATTCCATGAGGGTAAAGGAAGATTTGAATTGTAGGAGGAAAAAACGGGTTAAAAAAAGCAGCAAGTGACGGGTGAATACGGATCTTTGACACTGGAAGAACTTTTATCACTTGCCAACACAGAAGCAAAAAAGTATTCATGGAGGTTTTAAAATTGCATTAGAGCTGTCTATATATTACTTGCTTTATGGCAAATATTTTCATATAAACTATGAAAAGTAGAAGGATAATTGTAATCTTTATAATTTATTGTGAACTATGTTCATCAAAATTTCATGCTTTTTATCTTTTATTTTAGTCTCCATACTGTTTAATCATGCATGAATCCTCTTGACCTTTAGGTCCCTTCCTGAATTCCAGCATGCAGATCTAGGACCCAGATAATAAGTCATTTTCTTTCTGTCGACTGATCGTCACTGCCAAGTAACTCAGCGAGGCGTGTAATTACCAACAAAGTGGAAGTGTATGTTTTCAGCCAACGCCAGTGACATATTCTTCGTGTATCTTTCCTGCCGAACCAAGATCATGTTTGAAAAACTAGTCTCTGCTTCAGCAATGAAACATTGTTTAAAATGCACAATGCTCACAAGCATCTGCAGTTAATTAAAGATCTAAACAGTTGCATTGTGCAACAGAATAATCATACTAGTCTAAAAAAAAAGAAAAAATCCTTTCAATGGCATCAAGGTTGGATTGAGGTTGAAGTGACATTTTCTCTAAACTGCAGGCTGACCTCATAAAAATTATGCTCATGAGTGTCTGCTCATGGTAGATGTATTGTAATTAGAAAAAATGCCGTTTACATGGACAAAAATGTGGAATGGAAATACTAGCCATTAACTGAAGCCAGCGAGGTTGAAATATGACTCCTATGCTGCATGTTAAACAGCTATGTAGAACCACAGCGGATGTGAGTGAAGGGAGCAGTTTATCTGTGATATGAATATATAAAATGAGAGGTTCATTTCAAGCAGTCAGAGCTCTCTGTCCCTGCCTTGGGAACATTGCCCCAACCCCCCAACCCTCTATCACACCACTTGCATTTTTTTCAAAAACCCTGTCTGTCTTAACATAAGATAATAAACATTTTCTGACCAGGAACTTGCATTATAAAGGTTAAGACTATTATGTAAATATTCTGAATCTTCCTCGATTGAGTTTTTTAAAGTAGTTAACACATATCCATTTGAGTTTTAATGGATCTTGTTACAATTACAACCTTATTAAAGTGGCTCTGTATTTAAAGTCTGTTTTAGTAACAAAGTTCAGGAGAAGCACTTTAGATAATTAGCATATTAGCACATCTGAAGCTCAGTCAATCTAATATTTGGTTTTTCTTTGACAAGAAGCATGGACATCAGAGCGGGAGTTGGTGCTGAGAATGTTAAACAAAGGCTTGAGTAAAGCCTGGATTGCACAGGATGTCATAGCTGTGAGTGACTGGTTCAGTGGAGAGAGACTCTACTTGGCACGAGGATATGAGAGATTTAGTGCAAGGTTCTTCTCATTCATAATGCACCACAGACGTTGATGGTCAGAGATGAAAACGGGCTATTTTATCCATTTTTTAAACATATTGTCAACAGTTTCTAACTTATCCAGTATTTATGCAGTAGTTCACATTTTAGTACTTTCAAACATTAGGGTCATTAAGCAGCAGTAGTTGATAGGTGTACATGAACATTCTGTGTATAAGAATATAAGAATAGTATAAGAAGAGTATAAGAATATTCTACACATTTAAATAATGTTTGCCAGGCTTGGTTTGGGCTATCTATGAAAATTAGGCTCCTGCTGAAATGTTACAACTGGCGATGTTATGAGATGTGCTGAGGCTTTGAAGCGTGTGTTAAGTAAAAAAGGTGTATTTCCACGTAGTGCGTGTCGAGGCTTGCTTTATTTGAGGAGGAGCCAAAACGATGATTTCCAAAACCTCTCTGGTCGGCTGTACCACGTGACTGCTTCAGGATACGGTTTAGATTTTGGCGCGAGGTATTACAAATGGGCTCAGAGTCAAAATGTACGTTTTTGATAGTGTCAGTTGAGTTTGGATAGTATTTATATTATTTGGAGATAGATTAAAGAGTTCATAGAAGAGAGCTATAGGAGGGTGAGGAAAGCTGAATATAGCAAATTAATAATATTAACTCTTCTGTCCTGTACATCATTGCCCAAGCATAATCTCTGCTCCTTTCCTAGTTCCACAAGCACTTTCATTGTACTCCACCTGATTAAACTAATGCCATTTTCACAAAAAAACATTCCACAATCTGCCAAACTATAATTTAGGCATTGGCAAAAAAAGGTACACACAGAGAATTGTTTTTTTATTTTTATTTACACATACAGTCATACCTCGACATACGAATGCTTCACATTATGGAAAATTCAAGATAGGAAAGGCTCTTTATCTTCACTCACACTTCGATTTCATGTTGGTGTCCTAAATTCTATAATATTTTTGTGTTGCTTTTTTGGCAAAGCATATTTTTGTGGTCAAGGCTCATCCGTTCTCCTCCCTTACCACCTCCTCCGACATTTCGCTATATCGCTTCACTCGCAAAGGTTATTATTTTTCATTTATTTTATTCTGTATTCATTGTTTTATTACCATTTATTAGATTTATAATGTGTATACTTAAAAAAAAGAGTACAAATTTAGCATACAAAGGCCACCCTGGAACGGATTGTTTTCGTATCTTGAGGTATCACAGTATGTGATAATTTAACAACATACTTTATTATTTTTTAATTGATCAAAAAATTTTTTAACTCATAGTAACTCCCAGGAGACAAAACAAAATTTTACTACGTCACACATGATGTGGTTCTGATACTGCTGTATTTATACACTTGACCAGTTGGTGGTTTCGTGTGCACATGAAGCTTCAAGAAATGAACCCGTCCTGGAACCAATTGTTCCAAGTGATTCAATGCTTCATAAAGCTTTCACCATCACTAGTTACAATTCAAAACAGGAATGTAGGTGAAAGAAATGATTAGGGATCAACACATGTAAGATGGAATGTAGCAGTTTTAATAGAAAAGTAGCTGAATAGGTAATGAGGTACACCTGTGGAGGAATCAATGAGGGACAGTCTCATTGAACAATTCATTGAACCACAGGAAGTGAAACTTGAGATCTTCTGTTAGTAATATTTATAGAGCTCATTTTGAGCTGACCATTGTAATTTTAATGGGACTCTACCCGTTTTACACTTTAGAAGCTGTTGCAATTAGTGACAGAAGAATGGTTTTGTGACTGAAGGCAGTATGGGCTTGCATTGATTGATAGGAAATCAATAGAAAGAAGCTTGTGTTCATTTTATGAAAGATTTTTGCTGACTGCTATGTTTTTTTTTTTAAGAATTTTTGAGCAAAACACTATAAAGCACTTCTTGGCTGTAAATTGTCTAAATTTACCTTTTTGCAAATCTAAAGAAGCTTGGAAAAGTGCCTAACAATACTCCATTCTAAGCACCAGGGCTTTAGAATTCCATCAGAATGGCAAGAGTCTGTGGATTTTATTTTATTGTCCACTGTGCCAGTTTACTGCCTCTTTCTCTCTTTGTAACACGTGAAGTCAGAGGAACGATGGAAATGCAGCTCTCTGAAATGGTATTTCCATGATATTAGTGCTTTAGTTCGGTTGTTTCTTTGAGGTGAAATAAATTTTGCTGCAGTTAAACAATATGGATTACAAATAGAAAAAAATGTATCTTAAACCCAATGATTCAAGATCACTGAAATATGTTTCACTTCATGGTTTTCGTTAAATAGGTTGCTAGGTATGCATCACCTATTCTCTCACTGGTCCCTTTAGATCGGTTTCATACATGTTAGAGATGAAACCGTTCTTTTTTTTAGAGTCTACACTAGTTGATCTTTTCTTTGTAAAGGGATTTCCGGATTTAGACAGCTCCCAAGGCACTGCCCAAACATCTGAGAATAACCAGTAAGATTTAGAATTTTCAAGGATGGGATTTCAATCCAGGGCCTTGTCCACTTTGAAGCTCTCAGCCTCTATTTCCCAGCAGGTGTCCAGGTGCTGTCAGATATGTGTCATTCTCATTGACAGCGATGACCAGAGGTGGCGATACATGGCTCATTAGAAAGATAAATAGCAAGTCTTGTGATGGCTGACCCTCAAGTCAACTTTTGAATTGGGAAACTATAGCAGCTTCATGAATAAAAAGACAACATTGTCTTCCCAGACAGGCACTTAAGGTACAGATGCTCTCCAAATGAAAGTTTGTTGTGTTTTTAAAAGCTTCCTCGGAAAAAAACACAATTCGTCTTGGAAATAGAGGGTTCAAAATTCATCCATTTGATGTGAATAAATAAATCAGCCTTTCTTCAAACGACTTTTCAATACAATAGCAAACAACGTTGGTTTGTGCTAAAGGAAAAGTAAATGTGTCACTTCACTTTGAAAAATTGTTGTCTGTTAGAAGGGAACATTTTCAAAATATTACATTTAGACTTTCAATTTTCAATGTCTGGGTGTGTGATTGATCAACAAAAAACACTTTCAACAAATGTCAACATCAGATCCCAGAGATCACTTTTAGGGGTGCAAATATGTTAAATTTAATCAAACTGAAAACCTTTAAAAGCATTCAGATGAATCAATCACAGACATAGCTGTTTCTTGCGCTGAGCCACTATTAGGCCAAAAATGAATGCTGCAGCTTAATCTTAAGTGAATTTAAATCCTTACTTTTTGTTATCTGCAACTTTCTCTTCTGTTTATTAACTTAAAAAATAATTGTAAAAAAATTGAGGTACAGGTACGATAAGAAGGATTTGACAGCTTCCCTTGGGTTGAGGATAAGCAGTGAGTATATGGCTTCAATACAAAAGTATCCGAGTGTGACAGAAAAATAAAAAAATCATGAAGGAAAACTGGCAAAGGAGAAATGTATTTGTTTGAGAAGCAATTAGTTAGCCAGAAATTGTAAGATTCACTTTTTCCATCTCAGAAACTCGAGGTATAAGTACAAAATAAGACTCATTTCATTCTCCTTTTCACTATTGTGAAACAACCTTCAGTATTTGTTTCGTTACAGTTTATATTGTAGTCCTTTTTACTGTTTGAAAATAATGACGTTTCAGCAGTATGCGAACAGCAGCTTAAGTATGGTGGAAATCGATAGAGTCAAGCTATGCGAGTGAATTGTCTATCAAAGCCTGTGAAAATATTTAAATAGTTTAGACACGGTGGCGCAGTGGGTAGCACGGTCGTTTCACAGCAAGAAGGTCGGTGGTTCTAGGCTCGGCTGGGGCAGGTGTCATTTCTGTGTGGAGTTTGCATGTTCTCCCCGTGATCGCGTGGGTTTTCTCCCACAAGTCCACTTTCCCCACAAGTCCAAAGACATGCGGTATAAGTGAATTGAGTAAGTGTGAATAGTGTTAAAGTGTGAATGAGTGTGTGTGAATGTTTCCCAGTGATGGGTTGCGGCTGGAAGGGCATCCGCTGCATAAAACATATGCCAGAGAGTTGGTGGTTCATTCCGCTGTGGCGACCCCGAAAGGGAAGAAAGCTGACATGAAGATGAATGAATCTCACACACACCGGCACAATATATATATATATATTATATATATATATATATTTTTTTTTTTTTAATGTTATTTATGTTTTATGTTATTTTTAATTTACATCATAGTTATTTTCTATAATAAGTTGAATATTTTATTTTTTTTAAGGATTCATTGGATTTAAAGGATTAGGGACTTCTTTCTTCAGCATGAAACCACAGTGTCTGTATAGATGTTTTTATAAGCGTTTCTCTGTTCAGAGATCATAGATGACCCTCCATTTTGAGAACCTGGTGGAACATGACACCTAAGAACTAGGAAACAATCAGGATCTATTCATGGGAAGTTCTTCTCGCTGTGATGGTACTGTAGAAGCTGAGATGTTACTGTATAAATGAATGCTTAAGTAAAAAATAATCGGATTGGAAGCCCTTGTCTGTCATTTCTATTTACATTGGTATTTAAAACTATTTTGGAGTTATTGTCCAGTGTAAAATCACTGTCTGGTTTTACATCAAGAGTTGTGGAGAAAAGTCGTAAATGGTTTTGAAAATAGACTTTTTGTTTAATATGATTATACATATCTTGCTTGGAGTGTATTCCTACTTTATTGAAGCAACTTTACAAAAACAACCTGTATCAATCTAATAATCTATAATAGAATTTCTTAAATTTGAAACATTCTTCTCTTTTTTTATGTTACTGCACAATCAAAAATCCAATGTAAATTACAGTTTGGTGGAGGACCAGCTCATGCCACATTTCCTATTAGTAAGGTTTACTAACGTTGCGATGTAGTAATATGCAATAAGGTCTCCCTTGTAAGCTGAGAACCTTCAGCCATAAGAACAGCAACCTTGTGGAAAGGCATCGATTTGTTTAGGTCTCGTGAGTATCTAAAACAATACAGTACAATCAACAGCAGAATCATGCTTTGTTCATGTGCTGTGCTGTAGTACAAACTCAGTTTTCAAGGTTAAACCACAAATGTTCAGTTCTACTATCGTTGATTTAAAACTTGGAGAAATAATTCATTCTCTATCTTTGGGAGTTATGTGTTTGAATAATGAATTAACTATCTGGGATAGCTCATCTGGGATCTACCCAACCACTAGTATTAAGGATTTTGTAGAGGAAATAAATTGTTCACCATGAATTTTGATTGCATTGTATTGCAACCTTCTCCAACAATCTCTCTCTTGTGTCAGTAATCTTTGGCCCATCACTTATGTTCTAGCAGCCTGCATTCAGTTAGTTAGCGTGCTGACCCGGATGGTCTTTGGTGATGCAGGCCTGTGATGAACTGTGTGCTGTGACACATTGCCCTGGTCACCACTGTGGAAGCTGCAGGTGATTTGTCATGCAGTGGCCCTGGGGATTCTGTAAACAAAGTGTCTTTTCTTCTCTGGCATCACTGAGCACATCTTTTAGTCATTCGTGCATTACTTTTGATGAATATTGACCACGTGGGTCTTCATTGTAGAACGATTCTAAGATCAAAGCTCAGAGCCACTGGACTAACCCAATTATTTTCCTATTTTGACAATAGACTCTATACTAAACAAGAGCTTTTCCTGTGTGGTAAACACATTTACATATAGAAGCTTGCCATTAAGATGAAATACTGCATGACTTGTTTTCTGTCATGCAAAATGAAACCGTGTATATTGATTTGAAACAGGTCTGAGGAGAAACTTTTGTTAAAGTTGGAACAAATAAGCAATAAATGTCCACACTTACTCGTTGTCTATTAACAGGGTGTTTTCTTTCTTTTGGTTAACTTCAAAAAGAAGAAAAATTCTTGTTTTTGTGGATGTAATGAGGGTTTAAAGCTTCAGGAAAGTCACAGACGCCATTAAAGTGTCCCAGGGGTCTGACTGCTTTTTATCTGCAGCGAAAGTAAATCATTTCGGTCTTGATTGAATGACACCAAGGTGAGAAAGTAATGATGGTTTCATGTTTCAGGACCTTACGGGAAATCAATTTACTAAAAGTTAAATTCTGTCAGCATTTAATCATGCACATGCCATTCCAAACGTTTCCTTCCCTTCCTTATTTGGAAAACAAGGCACATGGTTTCCATTTTCATTGATAAGCTCTCAAGCTTTAAAAAAGCATCGTTAATAGTGGCCTGTTTGACATTCAGAATTTGTTCATGTAAGAAAATAAATCAAGGGATTTACAAGAAAAAACAAGGAGGCTGATAGTTTTTTATTGTTTGAACTCTCCTTAAACTGAGAATTTTACCACAATTTTAAATTACAAACGTTTAAAAATATCAACACCTGTTTACTTTCCCAACCTCATACTATTCTGCACTGGCTCCAGAAGCTTGCTTTCAGAGAAGTGGTCTTGTGGTGCTGTCTCAGAAAGGCAGAAATCCCTCACCAGAACTTTTTCTTTCACTGTTCCTAGGCGGTGGAATAAAATCAACAAAAAGCAGCAACAAAAATTACTGAAAACCCTTCTGTTCAGCGAGTACTTTATAGGCAGTTAGAACTTCTTTTGATTATTCACTTCTTTGATCAGCTGAGACAACATCCAGTGAACTACTTGAGTTACACGTAGAATTGGATAATAAAATCTGTAAAAATTTCATTTATTCATGTTTGAGGCAAGGACATTTAATTTGACAAGAAGCATATGCAGTTTTATTCACACATTTACAAGCTGTCAGGTATTGAACACCTAACAAATACAGAACTTTACATCATAAAATTATCTAAATATACATAAAAAAACCAGTAATGCAGCAAATATTTACCTTGGATTTCTTTCACTTTAGAATTCCATTACTATCAGTTATATTTTCAATATTTTTATATAGATGAATATTAATAATAATAATAATAACAATTATTATTATTATTATTTAAATGTACAACTTATCAAACAGAGCAAAAACTAAACGATTCGTGTGTTTTTATGTTTTTTCTTATTTTTATTGTTTTTAAAATATATTTTTAATGTTTTTATATTTGATTTTCAAATACAAAAAAAAAAAAAAATATATATATATATATATATATATATATATATATATATATATATATATATATATATATATATATATATTATTAAGGCACATTTCTATAAAAACTAAAAACAAATCTTCTCAGTGTTTAATTGAAATTGTCTAGTTTGTGAGAGTTCCACAAGAAAAATGTCAATAGCAAGCTGTCTGACGGAGGGTGGGGAAATATTGACAATTTTTCCTTGATCGCTTCAAAGGCTTCCAATATTTGATATCAAGACTCTCCCCCTCCCCTTAATACATTTAGCTAAAAATTAAGGGAAATCAATTTGCCAATTGAACAAATCAAAAAGAAATTACAGTTTTACACAAGATCACCACTAAAACCCCCCAGGGCCCTGTTGTGAAGTGTTGCATAGATGATGGGAATCAAAACAGCCCTCTTTCATTAAGTCTGCTATACTGTTCCGATCTGAGACACGTCCCTGATGCTGAAGAAGAAAGTAGTCCCAGGGTTAAACCGCTCTCCTCGTGCGATAGGCTCGGCTCAATGCAGCTGATACGCTGATGTTAATCTAGCCCGTAAGAAGCAGGGGGGAAATGCTATCTGTAGTGCTGCAGTATGGTTCAAACCCCGCCACGGACGCCGCAGCCTGAGGTGAAATACAACCATTGGAATATTAAAGCGTTTCCACATGCTCTCCTTCCATCCATCTTCCCAGCTGTCTTAACTCTCTTTAATCTATCCATTGGAAGCAAATAGAACAAAATCCCCCTTTTCATCAAGTGACAGACCCTAAACTCATCAATGCAGCATGCATTCACTAAATATGTTTGATATTCATGAGGTTGCATCATTTACATGCATGGACCAAACTTATGCAGCAGAGCAGGTGTGTTTATTCTAGTTCGAACAAAGCTGTGTCTCTCATGTAGATAGCTGCCCCTGAGGTTTATGCCCTGCGTGTTGTGTATAGCATCGTGCACAGGGATGATGGGAGTATAGAGTGTTTATAAATGTGTGTAGCTCTCAGTGAGGGATCTGCCCCCAGCCTTTCGCCGTATCTTGCTGACTGGCTTGCTCTCACTGCCATAGAAACGGGGTTTTAAAGCGCGGCAGAGACTCATTCGGTTTGGGCGCTGCTGAGTGTGAGCATCACAGGAGCTGAGAGGAAAAGTATAAGGAGACAAGTGGAGGTGAGTAGATCAATTTCCACTTGTTTACACTAGTTTGAATGGCTTTGAGGGAAACAGGTTGCTTGCTGCGTTTCAGAGTAACAAAGGGGTAGATGGGCTGCGCTGAATTTGGTCACAACTGGGTAAAGAAATCTAGTGTAACACTACATGATGGAATAATGCTGAAATTATTATTTCAAGCAAGTTTGAAGATGCGGAGACTAGTCAGCCTAACAAAAGACATTTAATTTGTGATTTCCAAGGTGTATTGATGTGTTTGAAAGTGTGTGCACGTGAATGCAGTGATGCAGTTTCTCCAGAGACAGTTCTCATGTGCTTTTTATCGCTTCTACTTTATGTCTCTCTCTGCTTGAGCACTTTGAAAGCATATGACGACTGAAGGGCTTACGGTTTTATCTCTTGCCCTTTCTAAAGCCTTTGTACATTTTCAATCAAAGGGGTTTCTGTCCACACCACATCCACTGCGTGTGTCTATGTGTCGGTTTTATTTTGAGATTCTCCCTTCTGTAGATCGAGAACATTTTGATCTTGTTTCGAGCAGCTGAATTTGATTTTACATCACTTTGTGTTTGTCTTTTTGTTCGCGTGCAAGCAGGCATGTGTTAAGTGAGCAATCACGGCTGCAGGGAGCATACATGCTTTACCTGCTGCACAGGTATCCAAGCATCACATTGAGTTCAAGAGCAGTACACGAGGTAGGTGTCAGCTTTTTTAAAATTCAGTCTGATCAACTGGGGTCTGTCTCAGTGTCTCACCCTGCTGGATACCCCTGGTAAACATGCCAGTCCATCTGCCACTGGCACACCCTCGTTTCACACTGAGAGAGAGAGAGAGAGAGAGAGAGAGAGAGAGAGAGAGAGAGAGAGAGAGAGAGAGAGAGAGAAATACTTGTGCAGTGCAGTGAAAACTTTGGCTCTTTCGCTTCCTAAATATACAGCGCTATCATAAATCAATAGTGATGCATTATGCATGTAGAAAAAAAACTGTTGTAGATGCTGATGGTGGAGGTGAAGAGATTTGTGCCTAACGGCTCTATTCAGGGTTTGTGGATGCTGGACGTCTCTGATCTTACAGTTAACCACTTGTTTCAAGTCATTTTGACTCTGCAGTGGGTGCAGATGCTTTACTGATTATGGGGAAGATCATGGACGGATTAACACTGACAAGATTGGGGCTGATTAGCCTGGCTAAGTTTTTTTTTTCCATGTCTCTTCCAATTTCTTTCTCACTTTCTACCCTTGTCTTCACTCCCAGTTTTCTCCTAAGGCTAAGTCTGAAGGATTTTTTTCCTTAAGAATGTTGTAACAAACCAGCCCCTGTATCTGAGCAGCAGACGTTTCAGCAACCTCACTCAGTACAATAGTCTGGCTTGTTATAATAGTCATAACTTGTTGTTTTAAGATCAAGTAACAAATTGAGACATATCTTTCACTAAACATTGCCAATGTACATGGTGCAATGAACTATAAACACTGAATCTAACCCTTTAAAAAAGTTATTTATGTCTCTTTGATTTACACGGGAATGGCAGGGGCAATGCCATGTATTGCTGCCAGCCTCCAGTAAATGAGTGAGACATTCCTTCACCCTTCCCATTGTAATCGGGTGCAGGGGGGGGGGGGCATACTGTATAAAGTATACAGAAGTGACACAGCCCCACAAACCCCCTCGTCAATAAATATTTATAATGTAAAGCTATAGTTAAGAGTCTAGTGACACATTTTTAGGCACTCCAACCTCTTGAGAGAGTGTTTCTGAATATAACACTACTCTACAGCATCCACTTGGATGACAGGGAACATGGGTAACCCATCAGAGTAATGTAGCCAATTATTGTAGAAGAAAGGGATTATTAGGAATGGAAAATTAAGTTAGTAAGTGAAATTAATTTATAACATTTTCACAAGAGACCTGCCCAAAGTGCTGTTAAAGTCAGCAATAGAATTGTAAAAAAAAATAACAACAGTAAAAACTAGAACAAGACATTTAAAACCTATAGCCACTTTAAAAAGACTTAGAGTATAAATACGTCTTTAACCTAGTTTTATAAATCACAATACTGACTGATAAATTGATATCTGGAGGCAGATCATTCCAAAGCCTAGGTGCAACAACAGAAAAAGCTCTGCCACCCCTAGACTTCAGATTGACTCCAGAAACCCTTTATCAGCTGACCGCAGGGAACTCGTAGACTAAGACGGAGACAGGAGTTCAGCTAAATACATAGGCGCTTGCCCATTGATGACACTATACACAAATAACAACCTGTATCCTAAAAGTCACTGTAAGCTAGTGAAGGGAGGCCAGGAAGGGAGTGATGTGTTGAAATTTCTTTGTGCCTTGCAGCAGCATTTTGGGCAAGCTGAAGTCTAGAAACTACCTGCTTATGATGACCACTGTGCATAGCATTGCAGTAATCAAGACGTGCTCTAGAATGCAATAGAGAGACTTCCCTATACGAAAGATCCTGGACTTTATACTTTAGTTCAACATCATCAGAAGGATGGTGTTCCATTAAAATACAGAATCCTTGTCACTGCACTGGGGTGGTAGGATGCACACAGACCACAGGGTGAGCATGCCTGCTGGCCTCACTAGTACCTCTTCCCACAGCAAACTTGTTTTATCTTGAGGTGTCTCGTCCAGGTTTTAACCCATGCTCCAACCTGCTTCACTTAAATGGGAAACCACTAGAGTCGTGAGTTGCAGGGTTTTTTTTCCAGGCTGTTTACATTTTTGCATTGACGATGATTATGGTCTCTCTCTCTCTCTTTCTCTCTCTCTCTCTCTCTTTCATGAGTTGTTTGATTCCTGCCTGATTGAAATAAAACATTGTTGTTACCTCATTTTTTATTGCAGGAGCAAAATTGGTGGTTACGGACTTGTTTCTCACTGTCAATATCAAAAATAAATCAGAGAGTCTGTTATAATGCATTTGTCATCTCGTCTTTATAAATATGAAAGCTACTGTTAAATCCACCTCTTGAAAATCACACACATTTTTCGCGTCAGCGAAAAAAGATATCCAGAGTGTTCAAAATCTGACTAAGATGCAGCACAATGGCAGCAGAGAAGAGAAAGCTGTTTCATGACATTTAAAGTGTACTGATCATTTCATTGCTTATTATAACACTCATTCTAATCACTGTTCACACTTCTTCTAATACTAACATAGTTTACTGAAAAATCACTGATTGGAAAGAACCATCAGAGAAACATTTTTTCCCGACAAGCAGAATAAGCCAGTTGTTGTGGATAGGTGTTTATATACTTTGTATACAATACAATATGTCTATGAGTGTAGCTACTACCGTCATTTTCTCCCTGTTGTCCCTTTTGATAGCAAGCTGCTTTTTGCATTACCATTAGATTAGATTTGACAATTTAATGGGCTACACGTCTCATCACCATTGTAGCTGCTTAATGTGATAAATTCTGGTGATCATCTAACTCTTGGGTAAACACCATTAATGAACTGAAGAAATCAATGCATTAATGTCTGTTCAAGCATCCTTAAATCTGAAGCGTCATCTAGCGCTCGCTTGTTATTCTCCCACTCTGCCGCCTTTCACAATATGGCTCAGGGAAGTTGTTAGAAAGGGTGAGATTGTTGTTGTGCCTTCAGCGGTGTAGTGAGATTATTTTTCCTGCAGCTCTCCAGTGTTTAGTCACATTATATTTATGGCTTGGCAGTAATTCTGATAGTAAATAAATGGAAAAATACTAAATGCGCATAGAAATCCCAACAAGCTCCAGGTGTTTCAGATCTCCTTGAACCGAATTAGCATACGGCACTAACCTTTGATATTTTTATTCTTTTAGATAACAAATAGGCACCTTTAATGGTTTGGACATACTTGAGTGTGCACATCATTTATCTGCATAACTCCTCCCAATGCTGCTATTACATAATATCAGCTTTTTCATTCATATATGAACTGCGGGTGAGAGGAGATATTGGGCGATGGCTTCCTGCAGAACACTTTAGGGCTTCACAGATGTCACTTAAGACAAAACTGAGTAGAAATACCTTAGAGCTGCTGCACTGTGTGAACTGAGTGAAACTCTATTGAGCTGAACTTGTAAAGTCTGTACTGGCAGGTGGCAGATGTGAGTGTTGAGGTGTGAGATATGTTCAGAACACATATGGTCCTTAGAGGACCGTTAAAAGAGCAGTCTATCTTCTGACTGTAAAACACAGCCCTAGGGGGAAGCTCAGACTGTGAACAAGCACTAAGTTTGAAAATGAAGGAATCAGCACGGAAAAATATAGCACGAAAAGCTGATGTATGTATACAATTAGGCCTTCTGTGAGATTATGTGTAGGCTGTGGAAGTTTGACATGAGTGTAATAAGTGCTTAAACTTTCAATGGGAAATATCCTTTCAGTAAAGCTCAGGACACTGTCTTGCTTGAGATGAAACATTTGGGTATAACATGTTTTCCTTAATTGCCAACCATCTGGGGTAGCCTGTGGTTATATTATAAAAACACTTGTGTTTGTGTTTGACATTATTTATCAATAATTATTGTTGTAAGTGTTATTCTTAAAAAGGAATAGTTAGTAAGTTAGTTAGTACGTAACTCCAAAGACATGCGGTACAGGTGAATTGGGTAAAACACAATTGTTCATAGATTATGAGTGTGAATGAGTGTGTGTGGATGTTTCCCGGTGCTGAATTGGCCGTCCCCTGTGTGAAATATTTGCCAGAAGAGCTGGTGTTTCATTCCGCTGTGGTGACCCCAAAAGGGACAAAGCCGACAAGGATATGGATGGATGGAGTAAGTAAGTAAAGTTTATTTAAATAGTATTTTTCTCATGATGAAGCCATTCAAAAAGCTTCCTACTCGAATAGTACAAAATACATCAAATAACAAAACATACAATGTCAGAGATACACCAATGACATCTGATTAAATTACTTACTCATACTCAACTGAGTACAATTGGCAGATATGCACGCGTCATCTGAGTTTTTGCAATCGGATAATTATGCAACACATTGATTCCTTTAAAAGGGCTACATCTCCCAGCACTCTTCATGACAAAAGTCACTCCTCTTCAGTATCCCGGTGTTTTACTCACTGTTACCTGGTGTTCCTCTGCCTACCTTACATTCACTCAACTGCTTCTTCGGATTGTGGTCTGGTCTGCAGCTTTATTCGTCTGTGGTTTGGATTGTTGCTGCCTTTGTAGTCAAGTTTAGGTATCTGCTAGCACACCCGCTTGTATCCACACCTCACCTGTAAGTAATTCCTTCATCACATTGTTAACCTAACAATTTATATCACATTTTGTATTTTATTTCTGTTGTGTTTTCTGTGACTCCCTCAACTCCTGCATGTTGTACTGTTTGTATTTAATCTAATCAACTAGTAAAATTCCTCCTGCCATCTCCTGACACCAATATTCGTACAAAAAGGGCAGTTAAAAATAAAGCTCCATCGCACCTCAATTTTGGTTTGGCCTAGGAACTTACCTTTATCAGCTGACCCCAAACCCCAAAAGTTGCAGATAATTGATATATGCCAGTGTTGACCATGAACTGCCCTATACACAAGTTAAAGGATTTAGAAATGAATACCAAAGTGACCAGAAGGCAACTATTGTAAAGGGGCCAAAACGGCTGAGATGTGCTCATATTTCTTTGATGCTGCCAACAGCCTTGCAGCCAGGTAAACAATCTGAATACTTATCACTTTTTTGGGGATGTCCTCTGTATAGAGGACAAGTCTTGAAGTAAGAAAAGGATAGATTACTTACAACAATCTCATGTAGAAATAATATGAAGTAGTTCAAAACAAAAAAACTAACTATATTTATCATAGAAACACTCTTTGTTATGTAAACAGATATTCACAAGTAATTGAATTTGCAATAGTCACGAGATTTTAGAACCAGTGTTAATCTATGAAAGTCACACAATCAATGCAAGCTCAATAGCATCAATCTTCATTAACTCTTACCTGCTGTGTGACCCAAGGTCAGATGAAAGCAATCATTACATTGAAAATACAACAAACGGATTACGCAAGACAATTTTGTGTTTTACAGAAATCATGATCCTAACCACACAAGCAAATTATGACAGAACGTAAGGTGTCCATTTTAAAGTGAGCTCTGGATTGTATATCAGATTTTATTCCCCCTCTTTGGGATATAGTGAATATGTTCACAGCACACTCCCCATGTACTTTCCTGTCAGGGCTAATGTATTGTGATGTTTTGCCCAACAGCCCCATGACTCCCTCTGTCATGCCACTGTCAATTCAGGGATCAGTGAAATGAGGCATTGCTCTCTCCTGTGCTGACATGATGTTTATTTCAGGCTAAAAGGCCAAGGGCCAGAAGGAAAACAGATCCAAATCCATCAGAGCAAATTATAAGTCAGTGATTTACAAAAGCACAAATATACATTTAAAAAGATGATTTATTCCAACAACCAACTTTCTGACCTTCTCTTGAGCCTTGAAAGTGAGAAGGCCTGAGGCTGGCTGAATTTGAGTAATGTACAAAGACAGATTTGACAGAAAGGGATGTCAAACACACTGAGGTTACCTTTGAGTTTTCCTCAAGAAAGACCCAACACTGACTAAAATTAGACACTTTCAGATAGCTCTTAATTATCTTAGTTAATCAATCCTTTGATGGTAATTTTTTGAATGACAAGTTGAATCGGCAGTTTTTAGAGCAATTGAAAGCCAATAAATATTAAATAAAGTAAGTAAATTAAATACATTAAAAGTAAAGCTACTTCATTTTTAGGCATTTGTATGACTTTTTTTAGACTTAGCATTGAAAATCTCCTTATTATTCAAAAGACCATCTTTAGAAGCAGATTTTCGTGGGCGAACAACGTTATGACTCTGACATTTTGTCAATAATGAAAAAGTGCCTATTAGATGTCCTTTCCACCATCGGAAAGGCAACAATTTCTTGTTGTTTCAGGATCGTGTTGGGGTTTTTTAGGTTTTTATGGGACTGGTGTGCAAACCCAGCATCCAAACCGGAAACATCCATACACACTTATTCACGTTCATACACTATGGACAATTGTGCTTGCCTGATTCACTTATATTGTACCCACATGGTCACGTTAAATTCCAAAGCATTTGCAGATCATGTTGCAGGAAAAGAGATGTATGTGAAGTGTTACTTTAAGAAAATGCACTGATACCCAAAGTTGTGTAATAAAGTCTTTTGTTGTTCTTTTTGCGCGAAAGACTACTATTTGCTTGTGAAGTGAAAGTCCGCCATAAAAATAGAAATAGGAGTGAATTTCTGCATAAAGGTATAAATGGCATTACAGTTTTTTACAATTGCTAAGACAGTTTTTTCAATACCTTTAACAAGTTTGCTTAACTCTTAACACATCGACTCAGTTAAAACAGACAATTGGCAAAACAGTTAATTTCATTCTCAAAACCCCCCTCTGTAAACAAAACTCCAAAACTCATTTTCAAAATACAATAATACAGTTTTCAAAACACTAACACATGTTTTCTTCCAACAGCAGCATTTAGTCAATCATAACACATTGGTGGAGCTCGAGTGTAAAAGAAGTTCAAGCATTTGAAATTTGTGTTAATTGAATGCATTTTGAATCAAAGCAACAAAAAATGTGTTAATTGTAGAGCCTACCTCGACGGATGTTGTGCTAATTGTGTCAAGAGTTTAGGAAAGTTGTTAAATGTATTGAAAAAACTGTCTTAGCAATTGTGAAAAACTGTAAACATATATTGCTTTGTCAGGGTTTTTTTATTCTCATCTCATCTCAGAAATCATTCAATTCCCCTTCAACAGAACCCCAATATTTGATGAAAGCATCTATAGGTTTCAGAAAATAATAAGAAAAATATATTATCCAACTATAATAACTTTCCTAAACTCTTAACACGATTAGCACAACATTTGTCTAGATAGGCGATACAAGTAATACATTTTTTGTTGCTTTGATACAAAACACATTCATTTAACACAAATTTCAAATGTTTGAGCTTCTTTTACACACGAGCTCCGCCAACACCAAACTATGTCATTTTAAAGCCAAATTTTGTCTCAATGTGTTATAATTGACTAAATGTTGCTGTTGGAGGAAAACATGTGTTAGTGTTTTTAAGACTGTATTATTGTATTTTGAAAACGAGTTTTGGAGTTTTGTTTAGATTGAGGGGGGTTTGAGATCAAAATTAACTGGTTTGCCAATTGCATGTTTTAACTGATTCGGTGTGTTAAGAGTTAAGCAAATTTGTTAAATGTATTGAAAAAACTGTAATGTCCGTTAAAGATAGAACGAAGATCAAATGATCCTAATTGGATTTTACAGCTAAGAAATCAAACATGGAATTCACAACAATCCATGTTGAAAAAATAGCTGCTATAAACTGGCATGAGATGTGTTTGTATCCTACAAAACTTTATCACATTTTCCACTTCGCATAAATCTTCCTGCACGCATCAAGCGCTCCCGCTCTCCATCTGAGGGCATCTGCTTCTATCATTTCTATCATGTTTTTGCTCTCATTGAAAAATCTATAAATGGGGTGTATATCACTCTTGAAAGAACCAATTAAAAGTCCAGGATAGATGTAATGAGAAGATGTGTGTGCAGGGGTCAGTTATTACAGGGACTGTAGGGACAGACAGCAGCTCTTTTATTGCAAGCCCACACAGTTAATTGACAGACCTGGATCTGCTGGGCTAAAAATAACTGTAACACAGTCAAACATTCACTTATCTAGTATTCAAAACTTGTACATGTGACTAGTGACTGGTTGCTCAGCAATCTCTGATATATTTATGTTTAAACAGAACCATTTCCTTTCATGGTAAGATTTTGATTACAGATCTATTTTAAGGTTCATGTGGAGTAAAGCATTGTCAATAAGTTCTCACAGGGGTTACCATGGAAGCCAGACAGGGGGAAAGAGGAGTGTACAAGTGTGAGAATGTTTTAAAAGACACTGAAATGATAAGTTGTGGGATAAAGGATAAAAAACTAAGATTCGAGAACTCTCTGGTCTAATGTGGTATTATTAGTGGTTGGCAGTTAATGGCGTTAACGTGCGTTATAACGCGTAAGTTTATTATCACGTAATAATAATATTATCGCCGTTAATCTATTTTCAAAGTTAGGCGCTTGGCTGTCACGAACTAAATATTCCTTTGAGTCGGCTCTTTGTATTGAACAAACTTTCTTTATCTCTCTCTTTCTCTTTGTGACTTTTTGACACAGAATCATTTGTTTAGCAAGTTTTTTTATTCATTCTGAGGAAAGCGAAACTTATGGGGGATAGCTCGGAATGTGAGTTAAGGCTAAAAATAACGTTATGAAGCATCTATCTTCTGTCAGCATTAAAACTTTCCTGTTCCAGTGTGATAAGGATGTTCAGTTTTCTTTGCATGTGATATTTTTTGTGTTTGTTAAATTTATAAAGATAAAGTTTTTTTGTGGTAAACTAGAGCTTAAATTTACACACATAATGTTAGCTATTAAGTGAATTTAAATTCCTGAATTAGTTTGGATATCAAGCAAAGGTGATTGAAGCATGTTATTACTTTTATGTTTAGAGAGCTATTGTGTGTATGCGGTGTTTAGTATTGCTCAGCAATAAAAAAATAAGTGAAATGTGGCTTCATTTTAATCACATAAATAGCACATTAGCTTATTGCATACAATGCAAGACCTCATTTTCGTATCGAGCACGCTCCACAAATAACTTAATACATTTCTTGATTAAACATGTATAACAAGTTATTGCTTTCTTTAAAGCTTTAATATACTCAATAGTTGTTTATGATTAATTTAACCTATTATTTTTCCATTCATTACTTATTGTAGCATATAGTGGACATTGTTGTAACAGCCTGATGGGACAAATAGAATAAAATATTTTTGTCCATAAAAAATTAAAATACAATTTCTAACGTTACATTGTTAAAAAAAATCTGCATATAAAATTGTAGATTCCTTTGCATTTGATATGGAATGTTCCCAAAAAAGTATGCATACAATTAAAACACTTAAGTCAACGGTAAATTCATCAATATCCACATATTTAAAAAGCAACATCTGTTCTAACTTTAAGTAAAGTTTACTTGGAGTTTCATCGAGCTCTCATTAACAGATAAAAACACTTCAGCTCCCTTCAGCAGCGACAGCCTCAGCAACTCGATCCCAAACTCTGTCCTCGGCTAATAAGTCTTATAAAATAATGGTTTGGGATCAAAATTATTTTCGCTTCTGAATTTTGAGGATGAGGAGAGTCTTGTCCATTTGCAGCTGTTAGTAACATCTGTTTTGGGTTCTGTGTTTGGTCACTTCCGGAATCATCATTGTGTCAAAAATTCATATCTTTGTCTTTAAATAAACTAAAAGTACTTGTTTTTATGAACTTATAAATTACCTATACACCTTAACCCTTTAAAATAGCAAGTCATTATTTTGGATACATATTCTGAATGCCTTTGTCAGGATTAAAATAAGGCATTTTAATCTAGAATAATCTAAATTAATTTCCAAATTATTCTCACCTCAAGGTATTATTTAATCATTAAAAATAATCTATCAGAATTTTTGATTACGTTGGGTGTATAGCTGTGTGAGTTCCATAAAACACACCATGAAATATATCAAACTTATTAGGAGCTTCAAATGACACATTTCTCAAATTAGGTTTCTAAATAGCTAATAAATTAGCATTATTCTTTTTTTTTTAGATTGTTTAACCTGAGAGCATGAATTATTCGCTGCTAGATTCAGAGACATCTTTGATCTAAATCATTTCAATGACAATCCCCTTTTGAGCAGACCACCATATCAATACAAAACCGACAAAAATGCTCATTGATGTTTTATCCCTTTACCCCTTCTTGGCTTTTTGTCATTTCATACATTTTAATGTTTAAAAAGGAGAAGTGGCAGCATTCAAATAGAAGGTTTTTACATCTCAGCTAGGGCTTTGGCATGATTAATATTTTCCTCCTCTGAAATGGATGCTTTAGATGCAGATGTATTCAGAGACCTGAATAAACATATTGAAGAGACTCAAATAATAATTGCAGCTTCACTGAATTAGCATTAGTTTTAGCCTGTGTGTTATTTTAAGTAAATAAGTGTTTTATACTGTTGGAGTCTTTCCTTAGTGGTTAAGATGAAATTTTTTGTACTTTCTTGAAGAACATTAAATTCACGAGTTCATTTTTACTTATAATTGCCGGATATTGGAAGCGTGGATGGAGAGCTATGGAGAGGTGTACTAGGCGAGCGCTCCGTGTAGTAGTCCGGGATGATTTACATCTATTACCGTAGTTTAACGAGGTGAAGATTGTCTTATGTGAGATGTGTAGTAGGTAGGTGGGATCATATGATTGATTGTCAATTATCAGCCAAGCTCCTTCTGATCAGATGATTAACCTCGTTTGTTTGTGGCTGAAACCCCTAAAAACAAGCTTTTATTAATAGACAAATAGACATTTATCATAAATTCACTTTTGTCGAAGAAAAGCACCATCAATGTTTTGCTGTTTTACAAAAAATCCGTCTGAAGTGTGAAAATGATCTATCAGCTGACTTCTGCTAATAAAGGAATCTAAATGTATGGTTGTACTGCAGAGCTCTGTGAATCGTAACACCTTTTTCATGGAGGTCTCTGTGGTGGACTCTGATCGATAAACACTTCAGACAATCACACTGTGTCAAATAAAGGATGTGAGTTCAGTAATTTATTACTGTGTGTGCATGCGGTCTGTTGCTAAGCCATGTGAACTGTCCTGTGAGACATTCAGGTAAGAGGGAAGGAGATTACTTAGGGTTGTCAAGGAACCGGCTATGGTGGGGCTTATTGTGCTTTACCCCATACAGCTATCCATCATACTTGTGACGTTTTGTACATAGTTTCTAAATTAAATGACACAACTTCTGTTTTTGACATTTTCATATTATGCCGTTTTATTATTTCCCTGACAAGCCTCGACATGCTTCATATGATTGCAATCCTTGTTTCAGCTGATAAGTGAAAGTATGTCTTGAATCAAAGCTGCAACGATTAAAGATGGCCGAAGCTGGTGTTAAACGGTCTGTGAGATGTTTGACAAGCTCAAACTTAAGGCTTTGAATGTATTTTGAAGCTGGTGTTGCATTCTGGGAGACTGTCTTCACTTATTTACAAAATTACCTAATTAAACAATAGGTTTTGATCTAGAAAATAACCTCAGTTTTGAGTAACCGTGCTCATTTTACGAGTCTCATTGTGTTTCTGATTTGCCAAACAGTGGTTCGAACTCAAATTTGCAGGTGTGCTTTGAGCGATGAAAGTTTGAACGCTTGTGATTTTGTTCTTCACGTTCTCTCTGCAGCAGTGCTTAATATTACAATACATTTAACAAATTTCCTAAACTCTTAACACAATTAGCACAACATCCGTCTAGGTAGGCTCTACAATTAACACATGTTTTTATTGCTTTGATACAAAATGCATTCAGTAACACAAATTTCAAATGCTTAAACTTTTTTTAAACTCAAGCTCCACCAACACCAAAACTATGTAATTTTTTTTGTCAATGTATTATGATTGACTAAATGTTCTGTTGGAAGAAAACATGTGTTAGTGTTTTGAAAACTTTATTATTGTATTTTGAAAATAAGTTTTGGAGTTTTGTTTACAATGGGGGGTTTAATTTACAATTAATGTTTAATTTAAGAGTTAAACCTCATCATTCATTATATTCATAACATTACTTTTATAATACTAAACATTTAATTTGTCTTTTGCTTCTGTATTGATGGAGAAACATCAACCAGATCTTTTTAGACTCTTGGGCAAAACACAGAGTTTTGTAGACAGGGAAATTTCCTCAGATCAATTTCCCTGATGTCAAAAGCCTTTTCTTTAAAAGAGAATATGGCCTGCCCACCCTTGAGAGTTAAGCACTCTGAGTGGTTAAGAAAAATGTCAGGCGCATCACATGGTTCCACAATGACTTTATGAATATGTGCCTGAAGATACAAGAGGCTGTTTACCTCCCAGAGTGTTTGCGTTTTCTTTGAATGTTGCTCCCAGAAGTCCTTCAGTTTGTTTGTTATAGCGCAGTCTGAGACCCAGGGAATTGGGGGATTTGAAATTGCAGTGGAGGAAAGCTAGAAAATGGAGCAATCTAAAAATGATCCGGATGTGGTGTGGAGATTTACTGGCAGAGCTGAATTTTTCTACTTTGCAGAAGCAAGGAGACAAGCTGGGAGGTCACGCAGAAACACATACTTTGATTGAGAGATTGAGGAATGGGATTTTACTCTTATTTTAAGACATTAGCTGACACAAAAGAAAATATAAGTGATTGTGTCAACAAGTATGTGTTTAATATTAGACTGTTTCTAGTGAGGGAATGAAATTGTTTTTAACAGTTTTTTATCGATGACTTATTTAATCATAAAAGGATGGAATGGAATGGAATAAAAATAACGCAATTTTAAATTTACCCCAAAAAATAATACTTTTGTTTAATAAAGTCTGGCACTCATATCACACCGACTAATACAGATGATTCTTTTAATAATTTCATTCTCAAACCCATCGCATTGTAAGCAAAACTCTAAAATTTCTTCCGACAGCAGCATTTAGTCAATCATAGCACATGGCTTATTTGGCTTAAAAATTTATTTAAAATAAAAACAAATAAAATTTTTAAATTTCACTTAAAAATATATGGTTTTGGTGTTAGTGGAGTTTTAGTGTAAAAGAAGTCCAAGCATTTGAAATTTGTGTTACAATTTTTCACAATTGCTAAGACAGTTTTTTCCATACATTTAACAAGTTTGTTTAACTCTTAACACACCGACTCAGTTAAAAGACACAATTGGCCAAACTGTTCATTACATTGTCAAAACCCCCCATTGTAAACATAACTCCTAAAACTCATTTTCAAAATACAATAATACAGTTTTCAAAACATTAACACAAGTTTTCTTCCGACAGAACAATTAGCCAATTATAACACATTGAGAAAAAATTGGCTTTAAAATTACATAGTTTTGTTGTTGGTGGAGTTTGAGTGTAAAAGAAGTTCAAGCATTTGAAATTTGTGTTAATAGTAGAGCCTACCTCGGCGGATGTTGTGGCAATTGTGTTTAGGAAAGTTGTTAAATGTATTGAAAACTGTCATAGCAATTGTGAGAAACTGTAACTGTATGCATTTTATATGCATTTTTATAGTTGTGAAATGTATTGAAAAAAACTGTGAAAAATAGCAATTGTGAAAAACTGTAAGAGACAGCCTGGCGAGCATCAGGAAGAAGATCCACTAATCGGCACCTACCAGTCATGTCCTCCGTTCCTATTCTGGTCTTGTAATTCTGCTGTTGTCAGCTTTTTTGTCTGATTCAACCCTGCAAGATAAGAAGATATTAAGGTCTCTGTGTCTTATGAACATGTCAATAATCTAGAATGAAAGGTTTTGAGAATGAAATTAACTATTTTGCCAATTGTGTGTTTTCACAGAGTCGGTGTGTTGAGCAAACTTTTATTGAAAAAAACAATTGTTAAAAACTGTAATCCTCAGCTTCTACTAGTTGTTTTGTTTTGTTTGATGCTGTCTTGGCATTCATTTTGTGAAATGATATATTGAAATTTTGTTCCATTTATTTGAGAACAAATCTTTTACCGCAGAAGGCTGCTCTTTTTGGGAAACTAAAAATACACAGCAGGGCTCAACAGTTTTAATACCAATTTGCAAAAGTTCCAAACTTTTGAGCTGTATTGTGGAAGTCTATTTATAAAGAAATGTTTTAAACCAGAAGACTCTCTACCCAGCTCAGCTGTCAGATTGATTTATTCAAGGGGATGTAATTGATCTTGGAGAAATATTGCTTGGCTTTGGTGGCCGGGAAAGCTATAGACTTTCAGTGTTTGCATTAGCATAAATCCTCACCTGATACACCCCTGGAGTGATTTACACTTTGGAGTGCATTCTTCCACCGAATGGTTTTCATATGGGAGCAGGGATATAGTTCAAAGGAATGATCTGACGGTGCTGTTGAGCTCTCGCTAAAGCCGGTCACTGATTGTGATGCCAGTTCCCATCAGTGTTCTCCCAATTGTCCTGAAAATATCGGCTGTCAGAGATGCGGGGGTGGACTCCACACAGCCTAATTGAGGCCTGTTCTGTCTGGTTAACTCTCACTCTTTCTGACTGGCCTTTGTGTGTGGGTAAATTAGCAAGTGTTAGTATAGTTTCCATTCTATTGCAATGCCATCCCTGTAATTAAAAAAGCAGAGCACAGAGGCTGTTGGAATTGGCTTCATTTCATGGTTCGGCTGACCCTCATGCTGTTGAGTATCGCCTAGAGTTGTGCTTGTCTTCATTGGGGTCCTCAGCACACACAACAAAGCTATTTGTTTTTGCTTGGGATTAGATGATGAGAGTTGACAGAGTACACCTTGCGTCTTAGTGCTGGTTTCTATGGAAACCAGGTTACATTGGAATATATTTGAAGGGAAAACCCTCAGGCCACTGTTTGTGCTCTGGCTTCATTTCAAGACAAATCCTAATTGAATTTTGAACCTCCTGATGTTGCTCAGACATGAATCAACCCTGAGCCTGAGGAAGACATGAAGGAGAGGCAAGAACACCCTACTCTTGTAGCATGCTCTCCCAGAGGGACAGCTTCTATAGCACCGGCGTGGATGCTGTCTCAGAGCACTGGGAGAGGCTGGAGTGATGCGATACCACTTCCACAAATGCTCTAGATTCCCAATACAATGCACAATCTGTCTGGCCAGACTGGCAAAGAGAGGAGAGAAAACCCCAAATGCATGACCATGTAATGATTGGAGAATAATTGTTCTCTTCAGTTTGCATGCTTTAAAATAATAAGCTGAAATACATAAAACTATTGGGTCTTGTCTGTGATCCCCTGTTTTCTTTATGTTTCTCATGTATTGGTAGTTTTCTCAGTGTCCCCTAGTTTAGTACTTCCTACGGTTTCTGTCTAGGTTGAGTGAATTTAATAATGTTTAGTCATGAGTTGTATATAATTATGTTTACTAAATGTCTCTCTCCGTCACTTTATTTAATCTAGACTGCTTAATTGAATGTCCTAGGACCATGAACTTGGTTTAACAAACTCTGTATAGATTATGACTTGACAAAACTCAAGTCAGAATATGATATATTTTGACTTGACAAAACTTAAACGTTTCAATCAGACTTAATCGATACCATGAATCAGGTCATCAACTTTCTTTGTTGAGTCAGGCTTTAACCGTGAAGCTCTGATAAGTTCACCGGCGTGTGCATGTAAAAGACTGACGTTGACACTGAATAACCAATCTCGAGGAACATGGATAAAGCCAAATCGTTTTTCAGAGGAGGAGCAAGAGATTAAAAATAGAAAATACGATGAGCATTTTTTGTGTCGCAGTAATACTGTGGCTGCTGCCAAAGCCAGACGAGATTGTTGCTCAAAAATTGCTTATTTTGTGAAAACGATGTCAAAAAAAGTACATTCTGTTTAATGTCAAATTGAGTATCATGTGTGACATTTGATAACGATAACATACTTTTTTGCCATGTTAATTCCAATACTTTTGATTTTTTTATGGTATTTTAGCGTGTTTATAGTTTCATTACAATATAAATTAAATGATTATTTCTCTACTAAATGTATGTTTAAATTTAAAAGGTCTATATAATAGATTTTCTTTTTTGGAAGATGTTACCCCAACACAAAATGATCGTATAAAACAATGTATTGATATTGTGCTTGCAGCACTAGAAATGTGTGCTTTTGTTACTCGAGTGTTTTTATTCAAGAATAATAATTTTTCCACAGTAGAAGGACTTAAACAATTTCTCCTTTTTGAATCGACTTTCATATCATGCACATCATGCTGTGACTGACAAAACCAAAACTGCTATTGTTTGTTTCAAATTCATACAGAAGCACCACACTGATGATTATTCCTTTATTTTTAACTACTTTTATTGACATTTGTTTGTCTTAATATCTTAATATTAACACTACCATTGCATAAAGAAAGAAACGTTATTATTATTAAATAAAAATTTCATTATTTTACCTTTTCGGTGGCCCCATGTCAAAACAGGGGGGAACATTTTCTTGATGGTGCCGTTACTGAAAAGTTTATAATATGCACAACCGCTATAGTTTCAAAGTACAAAGTCTCAACACTCTGTCTCATAAGTTGAAGTAGTTAACTGATTCAGTGAAGTGGTTCAAACTCATGAGGGACGTCAACTGAAGCAAGCTCCGTCCCACTACTTCGCTGTAGCTAACCAATCGAATTCAACACATGCTTCAGAGCCTTCGAGTCAGAGGGAGCATCACTACTGGTGCTATCTTGTTTTTTTTTTTTTTTTTTTACTAATTTACTAAGTCATTCTAAAATTAATATTCCAATAAATTTGGTTTCTATATAAGGTATTATTCAATGGCTCTCAATCTTGTCGCCTTTAACCCTGTGGTGAAAAATTTTCAACCACTCCACTTCTCTCCATTCCACACAGCAAAAAGCAACTATGGTGGGACCCAAAAGCACAAAAAAACTTTTTCTTAACTGAAGAACATTTTCCTAACTTAGGGCCATTTTCCTAACTTTTTCACCAATATGTGAAAATAGGTTTTCATTTTAGGAGACTTCATTACAAATAAGATAGAAACTGCTGCCTCAATTTAGTGTGTACTGCAGTAAATAGATACTTGAGGAAAAAGCCATCATCTGGTCATTTATTCATCTTCACTTACAGCAAGTTTTATAAATGCCTATATAGGGCCACAGTTGTTCATTGGTGTTTACTCAACCTCACAATATGCGAAAAACAAGGCTATATATGCACTGGACAGTTCAGCAGCTCATTGCAAAAAATAATTTTTTGGTGAAGTTTCCTCCAAAACAACTAATCCACTTTTTTTTGGATCCAATAGAACCGTATACAATCATTACTGTGCTTTTTAGCGTTTTAAATAAGCTTTTAATATAATTTCAGGTTTGAGCCCAAAAACAGTTGGTTCTGAATTGCGCTTCAAAATAAGTTTGAGGCCTTTCTGGATGGAATTAGCATGTCCTCACAATACTGGTGAAGGTATCTTCCAGGTCCACAGATTCATTGCAACTCTGCATTGATTTAATTCCAACAAGCCTGAAATAAGGAATCATATCAGAAATGTTTCTCTGAGGTTGAAAGACCCCCAGAAATATAGGACATTGATGACTATTCAAAAACATGCTTCAGATGAGTTCAAGAATCTAAACCCCACTCAGTCATCTTTTGAGAATAGGGCAGTGCATATGCAAAGACTGCATATGGAATGGGTGGGTGGATGTCTTATAAAACACCAGCAAGTCTATTTTTAAGAATTACAATAAAAGAGTGATACAGAGGGATGTTTTATTCTATTAAATACCAAAGAAAAATCTCTCCAACCAGCAGAGCAGTTATGTTCAATCTCAAGACAGCCCTTGTATACATTGACTGACTGATTGCTTTTCTGAACCATTACAGGCACGGCTCATTAGCAATCTTAGAACCAGAGCAGTGTGAAAAATCATGCTTGGCAACCAGGTCTGTGGGGAGTCCGAGTGTCACACTATTTAGATTCATTATCCATATCTCAGGGGACAAACCTCAGCATTCACATTGCTTTACAGCTGAACATCTTCTATTGTGCTGTCTTCAAGGTGATTAACCAGCAAGAAATCATCAACCTACGGACACCATAACGACTCTCACAGGGGGATACTCTTATTATAATCAAAATTGTGTTCATGAAAGCAGCCAAATTGATATTTGTGTACATTTTTGAATGATTATTTAAAGGGTCACTTTGGTTGGATATCAGCTTTGCACAGCAGTGCAGGCAAGGCAAACCTATTAGAAATTAAAAGACAACAAAGGCAAAGCGTGGGAGACACATTTTTTATGTCGGGATCATTTCAGAGATGAGAAAACAGAAATATGTGGGGGTTTCGGAATGAGAAAATCTTCTAAACACTTAAATCCCTGAACCTCAGAATTTCATATCCACTCAGAATAAACCCAAGCTCATCAAGTGGACACTTTGGAGAAAGCAGTTTATAGACTTTAGAAGGAGTTGAAAGTGATGGTTTAGTCACAGAAACAGGAAAGTACAGCAAAATAAAATGCTTGCTGTGGGATTTAAAATCATATTTTAGCTTCATCAGCATTACTGATGAATTAGAAAAACTTTGATAATTTAACCAGTGGTTTGAAGCCTGTCTTGCTTTCAACCACTGGCTAATTTATTACATTTATATAAGCTAAATGTTTGTTTCAACTATGATGCAGCTGTTGTTATTATAATGTCATTTAAATACACATAGGCTGATTTATGAAGTAAAACTATTACTAATGACATTTTTAATTGCATAATTGCAGAAAAATCACAAATAATTGCAAACAAATCATCCTTTCCGTGTTAGTTTAACATATTTTGAAGAGGATATCAGTATAATCTTCTATCAAATAAAATCATGGTTGGTAAAATATTATAATAAAAATGTTTCAGTTTTAATTTAGGAATACTGCAAAACATAATTATCTCATTTACTTGTTGTCCTCTCCAATGATTGAAATGTTATGACATTTTTGTTATTTTAGAACTAATTAAAATGCCTCTACTAAGAAACTGAAACTTACATTAGCTGTCCCAAATGCAAACACCATTATTTGTTTAACCAAAATGTAAACTTGATGCCTCCCAGAGTTTTGGCTTCATTATTTCTTCTGCTGAATGACCGTGTGCCTTTTTGAAGCCCAAATAGCTCCGCCATAGTTGAAATAAGGTAGTGAATGAAGAACAAAAAAAAATCTAAAAGTCTCTAAATTGTGTGTTTGCCCAGAGGCCTTTGAACTGTCACTGGAGATTTATATTCCATTTGTAGAAGCACATACTGAGGACTCCTGAGGAGGTCCACAGAGGTCTCAGCATGCATTATTTCTGATAAATCAAACCAGTGAAACAGTTCAAACAACAGCTTCATGGGGGGAAAAAACAAAGTAATCAGTATTTCCACTGTGCAAACACATCTCGGAGAGAAAATAGAAAGGAATTCAGCCACCTCAGAACATTATTGCTGTGTTACCTATATAATCTATAGCACCCACACTAAAATGGCAGATCTCTTTTCCATGAAATGAATGTATTCAATGCGCTTGTCAGCAATCTTGGAGCTTCTCCCGTGCATTCGTTCCAGAGCAAGCTGATTCTCAAGGATGTGCTTTCCGCTTGTAGATGCATAAAACGCACTGAAAGCCTTGTATGGAGAGCCAAGATTGTTCCCATGGAAAGAGATTATAAGGCTGGATCTGAGATAATTTTAATTACATTTTATTATTTCTGCAATTTGCAAGTGTGCATGTGCGAGGTATCAAATTCAGCAAAGGCAGTTTTTGATTTGGAAAGGATTACAGTAAACAGATTACTGGATAAGCTCGGTGAATGTTGTTTCATGAGATGATTTGACATCTTTACAACATCTTTTTGTCAATTGTGAACACCTTTCAAATAGGTTTCATTTTTGTCTACTGATATTTACTTCTTTTGAAATAATTTTTTTTAATCCTTCTCTTACTTTCTTCACTAGATTAGTCTGTTTTTTAAAAATCTATATAATGTATTAAATAGAAATAGTTAAATGCACATATTTTCTTTACCAAAAATGTTCATTGATTTTAAGCAGCTTCTGATACAGTCAATCATAATCTTCTGCTCTGGCTACTTGAGAACCTTTTTGGCATCCATGACACAGCTTGCTTCCTCTCTGTGGAGCTTGGTAAACATTCATCTTCACTTGTGCCAATTGTCTGTGGAGTTCTGCAGGGCTCAATCCTGGGCCCTCTACCTTTTAGTCTGTACATAAAATCTTTGGGAGATATTACGAGAAGTCAAGGGAAATATCTTTTCATTTCTTCTCAGAGCAATATTTTGCTCTGAAGGTTAGTGAGTCAAGTGCCCTGCTCTTTGTCTGTCTAGCATATAATAGCAATAGCAATAGCAGTAATAGCAAATGGCTCAGCTGTAGCTTTCTCAAGCGGAATAGAAAAAAACAATTATTCTCTCGAAAAGAAATTGTTGTTTTAAGGACTCCAAAATTATGTGACACTATTAGTATAGATCTTGTGTCTTTGAAATACAATTGAAACACATTTAAATTACTTTCTTACTTTAAAGGTTTTGGCATAAAGGGAAAGAAGGGTTAATTGTCAACTGACGTGTATCTGAAAAAAAATATTTGTATTCTTATACGTTTATTCAGCATGACACATAACTTATTATTCAATAAAGCAATATGAACAGATTTTAATCAAATATTACAGTTTTTTACAATTGCTAAGACAGTTTTTTCAATACCTTTAACAAGTTTGCTTAACTCTTAACACATCGACTCAGTTAAAACACACAATTGGCAAAACAGTTAATTTCATTCTCAAAACCCCCCATTGTAAACAAAACTCCAAAACTCATTTTCAAAATACAATAATACAGTTTTCAAAACACTAACACATGTTTTCTTCCAACAGCAGCATTTAGTCAATCATAACACATTGAGAATAAACTTTGTTTTAAAATGACATAGTTTTGGTGTTTGGTGGAGCTTGAGTGTAAAAGACGTATTTGAAATTTGTGTTAACTGAATGCATTTTGTATCAAAGCAACAAAAAATTTGTTAATTGTAGAGTTTACCTCGATGGATGTTGTGCTATTTGTGTTAAGAGTTTAGGAAAGTTGTTAAATGTATTGAAAAAACTGTCTTAGTAATTGTGAAAATCTGTAAAGCACATCAAACAACATTTTGGCCCAAGGAGGATATTTTAAATGCTTTCCATCCAGAATCAAATGATGAGTTATCAAACCATTTACATATACCATTAGACACTTACTCCACCTTTCTGGAGCTTGACGACAGTATATGCAAAGTTTGCCATTTTACTTGAAAGAAAAAGTATTTAATAGTATTATAAATGGACACAACTCCTTTATTTTACACCTGTATTTCATAATAAATGACACTTTTGTGGTAATAACTTTGTAACTTACTATATATTTTAATTGGATGATAATGAGCTGCCCTATCTACTCAGGGTATACTACTCATATCCAATGACTCATGAATTTTGAACATTTAGTGTACTTCTACTCCTTTAATTCATACGTCATATGCCTGCAGCTGTGTCCGTTGGTCTGCCGGTGGCTGTGCTGGTGGCGTGTGGCCTGGCACTGCTGCTTCTGCTCTTTTCTCTGGGTTTCTGGAGGCTCTGCTGGACCACCTGGAAAAACAAAGCTTTGTCATCTAGCTCAGCTGCTCTTGCTTCGGAAGACTATCCCTTGCCTTCACCCCAGCTCCCTTCTGTCCTCCCAAGTCCTCAACCTTCCCACATCAGTATGGCAACCGAAAAGGAGAAGTACCCTCTGGCATCCATGGGCTTTTTGGAAGCTGCTGTGAAGATCAGCCACACATCGCCAGACATCCCGGCTGAGGTACAGCTGTCCATGCGGGAACATTTCCTGCGGAGGACACAGCGCATGCAGAGACAGACAACAGAACCTGCTTCTTCCACCAGGTACCTACAGAGTAGAACATACAAGTACAAACTCAGCTAAAAAAAATTGTATATAATGGAAGTCCAATGCATGTGTCTCTAAGCCTTTACATTTCCTTGTTCTTAAAATAATACATTTATTCAGGAAATGAGTGCTCATAATAAACAAACTTCAGAAAAATGTTACAAATCAAATTAAACTGCACATTGTTTATACACACAGTGTCGGCTATCTCTGCTCCCACACACTACTGTAGCTCAGAACATTTCATTAGTCAGTGGAGTCGTCTACATGCAAGAAGGCTATGAATTAAACTGTCAAAACTTCAACTCTGCATTACCAGCTCTGTGAATATTCCTCAGGACACTCCAGCAGCACTCAATAGGTATCATCCATCACAAAAAGGGATATCATCAAATGAAAAATGAACCCAATGAGAACATGTTACTCTTCTCAGAAAAAAAAAATATCTATCTTGAAAGATTTACTGCTGAGGTGTATGTTTTAAAAACAGCTTGATGAGATTATGTGGTAGTATTTTTATTCAAATATGTAACTCTATATTCTGTTAATAAAACTAGTTCTGCTCATGCAAGACGATTAAGAGGAAAAAATTTAAATTTACACTTTGTAAAAAAGAAACATCCAACTGTACTAAGACATGAAAAAAAAAGTTTTAGATAATACACAGCATTAAAACATAGGCAGAGCTTGAGTTGACTCAAATGATTAAAACAAATACATAGACAACATATTTGTCACAAATATAAATACCAATTATTTTTATTGTGTTTATATTGTATGTATGTTTAAAAATATTAGCTGATGGCACGCCATTTGAGTGTGTTCTCAACCAAACACAGGGAGCCTGCAAGCTCTCTATGGACTTGTGTTGGTTTTGCACAATCAATCTGCGTTTTCTTTTCCTCTTGGGCTGCTTTTAATTACAGCTTTTCCACATGTCCAAATGAATCAAATCCTTGTGTCCTTTTCCCTTTGTTATCTCGTTCTAACAGACACAGTTCCTTCAAGCGGCACCTTCCCCGCCAGATGCAGGTTGCTAGTCTGGATCTAGGAGATGACTATGATGTGGACGAGCAGCCGACAAGCATCGGCCGAATCAAGCCTGAGCTCTACAAGCAGATGACCACAGAGAACGATGACTCTGGCAACAGTAAAGATGGCAAAAACTGTGGCAAGATCAACTTTTCTCTTCGTTATGACTATGAGAATGAGATGCTTCTTGTCAAGATTCTCAAAGCATTTGATCTACCGGCCAAAGATCTGTGCGGGAGCTCTGACCCATATGTCAAGATTTACCTGCTCCCAGACCGAAAGCAGAAGTTCCAGACACGAGTACACCGCAAAAACCTCAACCCCACGTTTGACGAGTCCTTCCAGTTTCCTGTACCATATGACGAGCTTCCAGTCAGGAAACTCCATCTGAGTGTTTTTGATTTCGACCGCTTCTCACGGCACGACATGATTGGAGAGGTCATTCTGGACAATCTCTTTGAAGTGTCTGATCTCTCCAGAGAAACCTCCATCTGGAAAGATATTCAATATGCTACCTCTGTAAGAGCCCTCTTTTCTTGCTTTTTTTCATCTGTTTTATGTGCCAAGGCTGCTTTGTTTCAAGAATTTCAAAATGTATTTGGATGTGAATGTTATTTTTTATATTAAAAACATTTCGGGAAATCCAACAATAGTAAAAATACTAAATAAAAGTTCTGAATTCAATAGAATAGTCAGGCTTAAGCAAATAAATATTAATCAATGGTTACATCAATGGTTACAACTTGCATTTTGTAATTGGAACTTTATGACTTCCAAAAAAAGAAGAAAAAATTATCAAAAGCACAAGATATACACACCTTTTCCATGCAAGTCTAGAACCTCATATGATAATATATATGATATGATAATATTTTTCATAGTATGCAATTATTTAATGATGATGGAGAAAGAATCATGAAAAAAAGAGGTTCGAATTCAAACCGAGGCGCAATTGTGACAAACCAGAATCCTAAAAAATAGAGCTTACTGTTCACTGATGCATTTGGGTCATAGCACCTTCCAAATGCTGGTTTTGAATCGGAAGCCCTTAAGTCCAGGTTATTGACAAGCTTTTAATATTCTCACCCAATTATACACATTCAACAATTGTGTGTAGCACTCTAACACCAAGACAAAAAAAGTGTTCAGGGATCCACTCTCACCCAGCTAAAATGCTGATTGCCTATTGAAGATGACTGGCGCATGCTGAATTTAAACCTGTGATCAAAATGATTGGCTAATTTTCATCACAGCCTCTAATAAGAAGTGCTGCCAATCACAGTGTAATTAATTGTTCTGAAAAAGGGTCATCTGAGGTTAGTTCATCAGCCCTATAAAGACAGTTCAATAACCTCAACTGCTCCTCGAAGAGCTCTATTTCTTCCTGATTCTTAGATTCGCTGTTATTCTCAAAGGAGCGATTCAATAAACCTGTGGTTATTGCCTCCATGGAAGAAGGCTAACTTACACTTGGGAGGAGATTTGAATCAGTGACGTAGCCAAGACACATTATCCCAGACCAATCAAACAAGGTCGTTAATTAAAAAGAATGATTCAATACTGAGTACCAGCTGATTTTGTACACAATAAGGGCAAAATGCGCATGTTGTTTTCCATATAAAACAATCATATTGTTCATCAAGCTCAAATTTATCAGAAATAATCTAGTCAAGCCTAGAGTTTAGGCACTATCTCAGTATAGTTGTCCTGATTAAGGCAAGACAAAGCAAGCCAAGTTTATTTGTATGGCACATTTCATACACAAGGTCATTCAGAGTGCTTTACATTGGAAACAAAGAATAAAAAAGAAAGTTCATATAATAAAATCAAGCATAAAACAAGTCACATAAAAGCATAATGACTAATAATGTAATGGGCTAAATCTTCTTTGCTAAATTTTACAATAAAATAAAACATGATAGAAACATTCAAACACTTAAAAATGTGACTCCTTATTGATGAAAAAAATAAATTGAAAATATGCTAACCATGCTAGAAGCAGGCTAGCAACATGATTAATTTGAAAGGTGGAACTAAGTACTTTGCACTGCATTCAAGTCCCAATTCAAAGCAGGACAAGTCCAAGTCATGTCCTATGCTATCTCTCTCTCTCTCTCTCTCTCTCTCTCTCTCTCTCTCTCTCTCTCTCTCTCTCTCTCTCTCTCTCTCTCTCTCTCTCTCTCTCCTCTCTCTCTCTCTCTCTCTCTCTCGCATACACGCCACCCATTCAAAGAGCACATGCAATAGAGATAAGAATGTGAATTGATTAGAGTGTAATTGTTTTTTTTTAGCTAGTTCTTCGAGTCAAAGAGGTCAAGTCGAGACAAATCACAAGTCTTTGGGGATCAATTCCAAGTTGAGTCTCAATTCCACACCGCTGTTTATTTTTATTGGAATATTTACAATTTCAGAGCCAAAGCCTTTTTATGTCAAGGTTATATTATTCCCATCCATCATTCCTCTTTAAAAAGTCTCTATATGATACATAACCTCTACCTGCAAGTAATCATCTCAGAGTGTTTCTCAGAGAAACATTAAGCCACAAGTAAGAGTGTCATGGGATGTATCCGTCAGGGAGAGGCTTATTGCGCTCATTTAAAGTGACTAATCTTTGCCCAGACTTACTGTAGCACAGCAGAGGATGATGCTAAAATGCTAAGCTAGCCTCACCTTTGGCTATCACACAGCTACTTTTCAGGGAAAATTTCGCTCTATAAAAGTCAGAATTTAATATGTCACCTTAGATTTTATCCCTTGATATTTTTGCTGGAGGCAACTGTTTATCTTAATAGAACTGCATGAAACCTGACAGGTTTGGATCAACAATTTAGAAAAATGATGGCCCTCATGCCCACAGGGCAAGTTTGAAATGATGTGGAGTGTTGACGTTTAATTAATGGTTTACTGGAGAGCCATCCAGGAGAGAAGAGCACTTGGAGAATCATAACAGCTAATTGGTTGCAGTGAATCTATCTGTCTACACAGTAATTTTGTCTCATTTTGTCGTTTTGTCATCACCATATTAAAGCCAACAGAGGGATGAAAATATTGCCATTAGAAAATTAAAATGTAAATAAATTGTAAATAAAAATAGCAAACATATTTATTAAATGAAATATCTTATACCTGTACTTAAAAGACCCGAAGTGAACTAATAGTCTCCACTTTGTAGAAAATCACTTTAATTAGAGAATATAACTTTAAAGTCTTTTTTTATAAGTTAAGTTTACATTGATGTAACATTTCACATCAGACACAACATTCTCCTGGAGTAGAAAGGTACACTGCTCCTGGGTTTTGGTAGTATTGTTACAGTGAGTTATACAGCAATTTATCAGCGGTTTAAAAGCGGTTTATCTTCATTGTAGCTAACAGCTATCCTGTCTCAAACATACTTTGAATGGTGATTAGCTAAAAGTATTTATATTAAGCCTGAAGCAACAGTTTTAAATGTATTTAAACCCATTGAGAGGGGAGTAAATCCAGGCTAAAGCATTCAGACTTTTAAAAAGTTGAAATTTTACTCCTAAAATGTGTTTTAAATCCAACTAAAACTCTCTAAATACATAATCTATTATCTCTTAAACGCTACATCCCTGCACAGCAAAATTTGAGCGTAACACTCAAATAACACTCAAATTGAGTTGAAATATCCATGAGACGTCTTCCAAACAACCAATTCTTAACCAAAATATTCATTCATTCATCTTCATGTCTGCTTTCTTTCCTTTCGGGGTCGCCACAGCGGATTGAACCGCCAACTCTCTGGCATATGTTTTATGCGATGGATGCCCTTCCAGCCGCAACCCATCACTGGGAAAAACCAAAATATTTACTTCGAAATTAATATTTTTAATTCACCATTTAAAACCCACTATCTCCTACCTCTAAAAATAACAAAGTAAGTGTTTAACTTAAAAAACTGGTTTAACACCATTTTTAGGGTGCAAGTTGGGAGACTCAGTGTTAACATAACTCTATAGAGAAGGACCAAATTAAGAGTTTGTTTCAAAAATGCTATAAACACAGTTGATTAACTAACTTTGAAAGGCGTTTATTGTGCTGTGTAACAGAAACAAAAACAAAATAGACTTGAAACAGAGTCAATTTAACACTATTTTACAGATTTTACAGATTTTGCTGTGTGCGGCATAAAATTCAAAAAAAAGTTTTATTTTCTCCAAAATGTACATGAATTTAATAGGTTACCCGTTAAAGATAATAATATTAATTTTCACATAACATTGAACCATGCCATTTATTCTTAAAAGTCCAACTGATAACGATATTGTCCCAAGATATTATCAGATGTGAAATCCTTTCTGTATCTTCTTTCTGTAAGGCATTGTAATTAAAGTATAGTAACAGTATAGTTCAATAACAACTTACGGCTCTGTATAAACATACAAAATTAAATCCAGACATTAAACATACAAAATAGATTCCCTCAGTTTCTTAATTATTATTTAACAGCATTTTGCATGTGCTCAACAGAAATAATATGCTATTCTCTGATCTGAAGCAGTTTCAGCTCTGATAGCGTCTGCTGCTGGTGGATTATTGCTATATTACTGCTGTTGTCTCTATTATAGTGAGCTATTGAACCAAAAGTGTGACCTTTAAAAGAAAATGTGTCAATACATTGTCTGCATTGATTTCTGCATGTGTGTGTGTCTGACAGGAGAGCGTGGACCTCGGGGATATCATGTTCTCCCTCTGTTATCTCCCCACGGCAGGCAGGTTAACCCTCACCGTCATCAAGTGCAGGAACCTGAAGGCCATGGATATCACTGGATACTCAGGTAACTTTCATCCCTTAAAGTTTCAACGCATATCGATAGCAGAGAACCGAAGCAGAGTAGTGAAAACCTATAAATGAGCAACTTTTAGAGCAACTTTGTTACTTACAACAAGTAATTGGCAGATGTTAACTATTTAAAGGCTGCAATTTTTTGCCCTATTTTTATCGACTCAAGCTTCTGCTGAATGATGTGTCATGGATTGTGCTGTGTACTTGGGGTTAACGAGCAGTGATTAAAACCTCGCTCGCTCCTTCTGAGGACATTGTACTGTTGAAGCAGCACTACAAGCGATTTAACTCAACATCTTACTCTGAGCATATGTGTTGCAACCGTATGCAAGAGAATTGCAGAAATGGCAAAGACCGTTTGTTTTCAGTGAGAATTCTCGAGTGAGCGACACACATCTTCCACTTTTCGCGTTGCAGTTCTGTCACGTGTCGTGTCTGGACCATACAGTCAATGTTTGGAAGACGTTCTGTGTGTGTATCTGACTCATAGAGTGTGAGAACATAAATTGTGTACTTTTAACCCCTGCGATTTTCTCGTGCAGTGTAAGCAGGAGCTGAACCAGGCAACTTAAAAATTATAGGATTGCCCAGCATAAGTTAAAGTAATCACTTTACTGAAATAACTCTGACTGATTGTAAGTGTGTGCAAAGAATTTATTTAATGTACATGCACTTGTTTTGGCCAATAAGGAATTACTTACTTTGTATGGTCTTGTAGCCAACCATAAGAATTTAAATGTCAACATTAGCACCAATAAATTGCTAAATTATTTTAAACGGAAATACACTACACTAACATGAATTAAACACAATGATCTTTTGAACTTGTTGCATTCTTTTTGTCTCACATTTATTACCTCCACATTTATTATCCAAATACTACTTTTTTCACTTCCACAGTGTATGGTAAAAGTTCAGAGCAGAGGTGCAGTGCTGGTACTGAAGAAAGCCATTTTTAAGGGAGCATACTTTTATATTCACATCATTAACCACTAATACTGTAAAGTTTAAATAACAATTTGTTACTTGATGTAAAAGTCAACATTTGATTCTATGTGGTATTGATTATTGAATCTATGTGATATGTGGCAATTATTCTATGTGGTTTTTATCAACAACAAAAACAAATTGTTCTAAAGCTCTGTATGGAGAGAGATCTTATTCTAATCGCTTGAATTGAAACCTCTTGACATGTTGAAATGTAACCATGATATGGATCGATCTCATTTCTTCTTACCCCTCTCTCTTTTCTATTACAGCTTTATTAGTTTTAACAGCTCTCATCTTGCTCTAATACGAGTTAAATCTGAAACCATTGCATCATGTTACAAATTGTTTTCTGTTCAGTCTGCTCACAAATCTGCAGCATTTAAAAAAGGATTTGCTCACTCTCACACTTTCTGCTTTTCTACAATATGATGGTGTATTGCAGATGACACGTTTTAACTTTGATCCGTTGAGGAGCAAACGCTTTTCATTTGCAGCAAAATTGAATTCGGATGCACTTCATCATTTCATTACGAACTGCCTCAAGCCAAACTAGCGTCTGAAGAAGTGCTTCTCATTTGATTTGTTCCACCCAGCCTGGAAGAAGTTTATGTCTTAGCTTACTAATGTTCAAGCATAACACAGCAGACAAATCATGCAATGATGGAGAGAGAGATCCTAATCAGTATGCAGCTCCTATATCAGAATCCTTTCATTAAAGCTCTAAATCTCATCAGACTCTACATTCACGCTGAATATTAAGACGGCCAGCTTGTATTAGTAACCATATCATCTGATACTCCAACAACATTCAAATTCATTTAATGAATTTAGTTTTTAAAATGTTATGCACACCACTTCATAAAAGAGCTGAACGAGCCTCACTGTTCTCTCTAAGCAGATCCGTATGTGAAAGTCTCCCTCATTTGTGATGGAAGGCGACTGAAAAAGAAGAAGACCACAACAAAGAAAAACACCCTGAATCCCACATATAATGAGGCCATTATCTTTGACATCCCTCCTGAGAGCATGGACCACGTCAGCTTGCACATCTCAGTCATGGACTACGACCTGTGAGTCTCACAAACAACCTCTTCTTGTTTGTTGCTTTCAAATTTAAAAGGGACACTCACATAGATTGTCATGATAATTATCATGCAGTGCATAACCAGTCAACAAAAAGGCCTTTGCTGAGAGGTAAACACTTGTTTGTTTTTTTGTATTTTATGTTTAAAATAAGAAATGTATTTAACAAAATTTGTGTTCAACTGATTAGTTTTTCATTATTAACTTGAATGAATACAGGAAACCCTGAGACTTCCACGAGAAGTCTAAGTCTACCATAATAAACTGAGAATACACTTTTTAATCGGGCATGAATCAAATGTACCTCATTAATTAAATTTGAAAAATTGAGCATTCAACACATAAATCTCTCAATATAATAGTAGTCATTTTTACCTTGGGATTTCTTAACCCTTTAAGGTCCTCTCGGCTTGTCGGAAGCTTAGAAGAGCATGGTTGCTCTCAGTGCATGACATGGGCATGCACATTTCAATGTTTCAGGTTTAATTCAATGATTTAGGTTAATGTTGATTTTGATATGTTATATCTGATACTTTGTTATAATTTACCATTATTCAATCTTTTTTGTATTCTAATCCAAAGTTTGTAACTCGAAACAACTATTTACCTTAAAAGATGAATAAATACTTAATTGAAAATGGAGAATAAAATGCACTTAAAACAAATGTTAAGGCATTAAATGTTCATGTGCAGGATAGATCGTAGACGTGTGTGACAGATTGAGCAGGATGTACGGATTGTGTACTGACGCAAACACATTTTAAAAAGTACCAGGTTGAGGTCCTCCAGGACCAGTTTTGGACAGCCCTGGAGCAGACCCTGCATTGTAAAAACACCACATACTGAGTGCCCTAAACCTTAATATGTATTTCCAAAAACGTGTGTGAATTAGATCTCCATATTTTGGTAATTTAGTTTAATTTAAACTCCTTTTGGCATACACAGTATTATCCAATCAAGCGACTCCCCTTTCTTCTTCACATTATCTGGACCTGCTATGTATCAGTAATTAGGGTTTTAACACTTGCTTATTGATCAATGAACCGAGCCAAGCAGTCAGTTTGAATATAAAGTATGTGATAAGAAAAAGTGGTAATGGACTCCCAGGTGTTTAACTAAATTTCACAATTTCAAGATGTACCATGAGAAAATTTCTGAATACTAGTAATGATGAGATGCAACTGAAAACTGACACATGATGTCAGTTGACGCAGACAATACGACTAACCCACTGACTGTACATAACATAAAAGTATAACAAGCTTTTAGCAGAAAGCAAATCAGCCATTTCTCTCTCTGCAAAGCATCACTGCTGGAGTCAAAAAAGTGCAAAAGGTAGGATTTTTTGTGGATTGGAATGACCACAATTTAATTCTCAGTAATGGTGAATGCTACCAAGTTGTCAATTCAAGCAATCTGCATCATAAAAAACTGTATGCAGCCAAAACTATAAACTTATTTTTAACTGTAAAGTTCAGCATTTTTGCTGTCAATAGAAATCTGCTCACTTCTGGAGTCAGCCTCAAGAGGTCAAGCAGCAAACCTCATTTCCATCACTCCTATTAAACATCAAGAGGTGAAGTCAGTGGCTACTTCTTGTAAACAATTGTAGAGTATATTTAGACTCAGAAAGAAGTATATGGAAGGCTGAAATTAAGCAGGGATTTGGATCACATCTTTTCTGTGCCGTAGTCCAGTTCTGTTCTTTGGTGTTAAATGTCCGTTGTTCCACTCTCACTGGCTCCTGGCCTGAAATCTGGATTTCTAGCAAAGATCCACAGTTAAAAGTGAAGGAAAATGTTACGTGCAATGAGTATTTAAAACTCACCTTTTGGTTAAGGTCAAGAAAGCACTGAAACAGCCTGTCTTTGATAAAAAACACATATAATAGTAATTCTAAGAAACTGCTTTACACAACCAGGTTCATAAAAGCCTCTTGTAAAGTTCAAAGCCTCTGATGTAAATGAATGATGACTTCTTTATCCTGTGGCAATTCAACTCTTCTAATTAAACATGCACAATTCCTTTTGAACAGATACCGCTGTACAAAAGAGGACTATTAGTTCAGTCAACAAAATCATTGGCTTTACTAATGCTACTTAAGTGAATTAATTGTAAATCACTTGATTATTGTTAAATAGTATGCTTAAATATAGCTCTTCATTGATACTAATGATGACGTGCTGTTTACAAGTATCCGGAGAGCTTATAATTCAGACCACCAAAAGGACGTCACAGCTAAACCATCTTCATGCGCTTGCAGGGTGGGTCATAATGAGATCATCGGAGTGTGTCGTCTGGGCGGTGGTGCTGAGGGTCTAGGCCGAGACCACTGGAATGAAATGCTGGCCTACCCACGAAAGCCCATTGCTCACTGGCACCCCCTGCTGGAGGCCAAGAAAACAGAGAAAGAGGTGAGGAAAAGTTCTCCAGATGAAACAAGCTGTTAAATTATTTCCAGAATTAAGTTTAATTTGTTAACCTCAGAGCCTGAATTAATTTATATTGTTTTTGTAAACACCTGGGTTCCTTTGGTCACATCTCAAGCACATAGGGATGAATAATGCATTAACGGGAGATCTCTGAGGTGATTTTATTTATGCATTAAGTAAATGGTGGCAATGAAGGGAGAAAACGTGATGTTATTTGTAAAGTGTGATCAAATCTTGCTCTTTTGGAGATTGCAAGTGTGTTGTGGTGAATACGCAACTTTAATAAATGCAGTTTAAAAAATGCAGTTTAAATAAAATCAATCTTCTGCTTCATATTGCTGTTCTGTTTTATATTCAAAAGCATTTTAGAAGCCCTCATTAGTGACAACAATAGTTTTTTTTAATTCATGCTGATTGTATTTTAATAATAACTGTATTTAATTAGAGACTTTCATTATCCAATTAGGCCTTTTACTTTTTTCCATGTACTATTGTCACCTGCTAATGCACTGTCTAATTCATCAAGTGAATATTTGTATCATATATGATTTATAAATTATTACATTTATTGCTAAGTCTACACATTCTTATCTACAAATAAACCAAATATAAAAATTCCTGAACGTTAAACTTACAGTAAATGGGTTGTGTAATCATTTATTTGTTCAACTTGTTGTGTTCAAACAAATGATTGGCCTGTAAAAATACTACAAAACGATTCTAACTGGTAAAAAAATATGGCATTAAATGGCATTAAAATATGCACAGGCTAAATGTTATTGTCACTACAACAAACTTTGATTTTACAAAATTAAACAATTATATGCAACTGTCAATTTCTATATTGCGATGGTTTAGTTTAAGGCCTTGTGTGTGCAATGGGAGTATGTGACAGTTTACACTATTAGTGCTACAACTACTATATTATACTGTCTCTCATGAATACCCTGCATGCATCTCTTGAGTTCTGAATGGAGTGCCTGTGTTTCTTTCCTCTCCAACAGTGGAAAGCTAGGACGGCCAGTTTTGACAGCCAGGGCTCTTGCCCCTCCCCCAAACCCCCGGCCAGCCCTTGATCAGACCATGTAAAACTAGAGGTCTGAGTCCTCACTGCTGTCCCACTGTCTGCCCCACCAAAACCAGAGCTCCTATCTCTCGCACTTTACTACCCAGGCTCTTCTAAACACTATCTGAACTCTGATCTGAGACCAGAGCTGGCTGCCCTAATCTTCCTCACATTCAAACCGTTCTCAGTCGATCCTCCAGAGTGATGTTCAAGCCTCTGCACCTACAAAGCCAATGCTGTGTTCCTAGAATAGCTCGATATCGACTCGAGACTTTTCTCTCCTTATGAACTTTCCGGAAGCATTTGACTCCAAGATCTTCGCACAGAGCTGTCAGATCTGAGATTACTTGATCTGAGCTGTCATGACTTTGAAAGTAGGATGAACCTCTGGAGGAGAAGATGGTTCAGCACGACGATGTCTGGTTTGGGAAAACAAAAAGGATTCATGTTTGTATACAATGAACAAAATTTTCTGTCAAATCCTTGTAAGAAACCTGTGAAACAAACCGTTTTATGAAGAGTAGTTCAATATTATTCTGTTTAATGATGTTGTACATTTTGAGTGTAAATGAGACTAAAATGATGAAAGCACAAGCTCCTATACTGTATGTCTGTTCATTACAAACACAGACTTTCATGGATAGAAAACATGTAGCTGATTTCTGTTAATATTCACCGTTGAGAAGAATATGGAATTGGATCCAAAAGGTGAAAGTGCTGCATATCTATAAATTCTTGGTTTCCAGTGAGTTTGAATCAATACTGTAGCATTGAGAGAGGTACAGATATACTTGTATATCTTAGAAACAGAGCTAAAAAAGTTTTTCTTCCTTCTGCTGTTTTGATCTATTGCTTGCATATCTTCATTTTGACGCATCATTTCACTGTGAGATAAATTGCTGTCATTCATATTGTTAAAACAATGCAGTTTTCATATTAGAAGATGTTGTGTGGGGGAATGTCTTGCACAGTAATGTATGTTTTACGCTGTAATGTGTAGCGTACAAACGAGAAGAGTTGATACTCGAGGATTCAAAGAAATGACATTGGATTCATATTTGTTCTGAATCAATATCTGTTCTGTACCATCTGGAAATACACAATACACGTTTGACCAAATATGTTTGACAAAGAGCCAGTCTTCTATTCAGTAAGAAAAAAAAATGTTTAAAAATGAAAGAAAATATATATATATATATTAACAATTTATTATCAACAACATTTTGATATTGACCAACATAACTACTGATAATTATTGATTATATACTATCACCATATTATTGCTTTGATGTCTAATTAATATTTGAAAACATACATAAATAGATTATCTTAAGGGACCAGTTATTATGAATCAAAATAACAACTGATGTTTTTGAGCTGCACAGTAAAAAAAAATTGCATAACATCAGGTTACCAATATTTTTTTAATAACACAGTGGAATTTTTGTGAAAGTTTATTGTAGATGTTTATCTCTAACCAAGCTTCAGCGCACCCTGAACTGTAGCTTTAAAGCAAGCCTGGGTGACTTGCTAAACTGTTTAACTGTTCATCTAAAATAATCCAAAAGCAAAAAAAGGTTTGACAGAAAAGATTTTAGTCCAAAGGTTTTTTACATAGCCTTGTACAATTATTTAAATATACGATAATTTTTTGCATGGAACAAAGAAACTCTAATGATGCCCACCCCTGTTTTAGTCAGTGGATCTAAAGTAGCTCTTAACATCAAATGGTATTACATGTAAAAACTTCAAACTTTTTTTTTCATAAAAAGATATTGCTTTGGGTTTCTATAATAAAAGCATATCAATAGTCTGGTCAATGAGAGCCACGATCCTCCAGTTTCATTGCTTCTACAGACATGGAGGGCTTAATTAGCTGGACCAAGTCTGTCAATCAAAGTGAACACAGCTTTGACACCCCAATGTATGACTAATTTGTTTTCACAAACTTAACTTTAATCAGAAATCAGTTAGAGGAGCTCAGTCAAACCCTGTTGAATGTTACATGTACTGTATATGTGGTTAGTTATCAACTGATCTGAGCACAACTGGACCAAAACCCACAGAAATGACATTATTGAACTGACTTGTGTATACTTTGCATACATTTTTAAATAAGAAAGACCTCAGTTCTAAAAGCACAATAGAAGAGTTACACTAGTAACAACCTTCTGCAGGTAAAACTATAAAAACCTGAGTGATTTTTCATATTGTGTGTCCTTTTACATAAGATTGGGTATCTGTTAAGTTGAAAATACATTTCTATAAAAGTAGACCATTTCATATTTAAACAGAATAAACTTGAGGAAATGGTTGTGATAAAGCTGGTCCTGTTTTTGCAAATCGATCTAGTGGTGTTTCTGGAGTGTTTCTGTGTGTGAATGTACGTAAGGTTCATATTAGGATTAGATTCCCCTTTAAACACCCACGTGCTGGTGTTTCATCAATCCCTTGTGAATCACCTTTCTAATTTTCTATGGGTCATTTGTACTTGCAATATAACTTATGTACCGTAACGATTAAAAGGTTCTTGTTTTTGAAAATGCCTAAATAAAATGATGGTTGATTCATTGAAAAAGTTTGATGATACTTCATTACAACAGTGAATAGATTATAACACTGAGACTGAATATTGTGAATTTTTACATGAGCACAAACAAACTAAAAAACATCCGTCTGACTCAGCTCAGGAAGAGACGGCAAGATGTGCGACACCACAGAGCAGCAAGAAGCTAATGTTTTCTGTTAACAGCCAATGGAATTAAAGGATTGTAGAAATGAGTCAAACAAGGAGGTAAAGTGCCTATAAATATTTAGTAAAACGACTATATTTCCCTATTGATATAGGGATTTTATATATTGCAAACACAAACAATCCTCAAGTGTCCATGTCGCAAAGCCCTGTACTTTAAATATTAAGAGATCTGTGTAAAGATTAGGGATTTCACAAGTTCGCTCTTGTTCATAAATGCCTAGTAGCAAAAGCGTGATTGGTGTGCAATAGAGAAGCGTACTAGGCGAGCTGTCTGAGTGAGGAGTTCGAGACTAGGAGTGGAACCTGGGCCTGGAGTATGCCCCCCCCAAATGGCAAAGGGGTGGAAGGAGGGATAGCTTGCACAACGTAGGTGTGTCTCTAGGTCATGTCTTTTATACTGGAAATATGGATAGACGAGACCTTAATGCTTAACCTCATTTAACAGAAACTTTGTCTCTATCAGTTGTCTGTTAGCAGTGCCCATCCAGCATGCAGATTCATAGAAGCAGCTTGTTATTTTAGAAAATAACAGATGAAATCACTGTTCTGATAAGAATGTTTTTGTGTCTTTCATGACCTGAGTGTGTAGAATTGATATATATCAGAATGAACAATATAAAGCATGCCCACGCCTAGAGACAGTGATGTAGACGTTTATAAAACACAAGACTCTGTGTGAGGTGTTGGATTGCATTTGTTTATAGTGCAGTCTTTCCCCAGGTAAAATGGTAGACAAATTAAAGTATTTCTGCAGGTTCTAGAGTTTAGATATATATCTGTGGACATCACAGTTGGAAAGTTACTTATGTAAAATATCTTATAAACAATGATTTTCATTTCAGTGCATTTAGCGTTGCAGAAATTGGATGTGAACACATATAAAAACTTTAATTTGGAATTTAAATTAACATTATCTCCTAAAGCATCTTTAACCAATAACAAACTCTACCTTTAAACTAACATAAGCGTAAAAGAAAACCTACTTTTTAAGAGACTTGTGCCTTTAGGGCTGTTAAAAGATTTTTAGAAACAGCTGCCAACAGATATCTGAAGAAAGCATGAATTAATGTTACTCTTTATTTGACAAAAAAGATGATGATAATAATTGCAAAATTGCAGATATAATTAAAATCAAAACCCCCTTAAAAATATTAGTCATGTTTCTGAGAAAATCACCTATATTGTTATTGAAACCAATTAAACTAATTGATTTAACAAGTCTGATCCCGAAGAGTGCTCCAAGAAGCTTTTATGGCGGTTTTGTTTATAGCCATCATCCATTGTAAGCAAAATTTAAAAAATGTGTTGCTAAGGCAATTAACAACCTTCTAAATCAGCTTCTAATATGTAATACTTAACTTGAATTCTCCCTGAAAGGACAAAAAAAAAGTCATGAACTGTTTGTCTCATATAGTAGTGATTCAACATCGCTTTATTAAAGTGGGTAGCATGCTAGTCTCCAGGACTAAAAAGTTTCCTACATTCTATGACAACAGTTGAAATAGAGAAAACTACTTAACCAACTTGTTACTCTTTCTTTTTATCATGATGAAATCCAATAAAAAATATTTTGTTATTTATTTGGCTTACAATATCTCATTGTGACATTTGTTTGCGTATATGAATATATTTTTTGTGTGTTCCTTCCATTTTGGGGGCAAAAAGTGCATTATTCTTCAGGTGGTGGCATAACCGCCCACAGTTTCTTCTTCAGCGCTAGTTTATAAAGAATCTGATAGCCATCATCCCACGCATACAGTTGCCGTTCCTCTGGATTGTATTTGAGGCTGGAATGAGCACCGTAACGTCTGGGGAAATAAATGAGAGGTGCTTCCCCAGTGGTTACCATGTCATTGACATCGAACACACACTGCACTCGAGATCGGCTGGGTGGCTTTGTGTTATAAACCACATAGACAGTGCCACAGACAATGAAAGCAGCTTCGGCATTGTGTCTGGGACATGCTGTATCCCACATCTGCTCAAAATCCAGAGTGATGGGGTCCATCTTAGCCAGATTTATATTGTCTCCACCTGGATACAGTGCCCACAGGCCATCATCATCAGCCACCAGGTCGACCAGAGTCTCAGGATTCAGAAGATACACCGGACCACGCTGCTCCATGGGAAAAACCGCGGTGTCTGCCACCGAACTGTTTGTGAGGTCATATTTAATGACCTGAAGCTCTGAATCATCACTGGTGTAATACAGAAAACCATCATAAATTGCATGGCCGGTCCCATTCCAAGCACTAGAGACTGTGATCTGCCTGGCTTTTGAAAGACCATCTGAAGCCGAGAGCTCTCGCACAGAGCTGAACTCATACAGGGTGTTGTCAGAAGTTCCATTGAAAACATAGACTTTTGCTGACCTTGCATCCTTGGTCCATGTACCTTTTGGGCTCCCCAACCTCTTGAGGATCTTCATTGCTTTAAGACTGGACACAATGTTCACACACACTGTCAATAAAAACATGATCAATATCAAACTTCATGGAACACTTCAAATTTTTGGACACAGACTCATTCTTGATAATGAATGGTATTTTACCACTGAGTAAAAACCGAATGACTAATATTACTAGTATTTATAAAATCGTACTATTTAAACTTGTATTTGACTCCTCTATAGAGAAACTTCATTCTCCACTAGGGAGGCAATAATAAAAGTAAATATCTTTTAGGCTAATTTTGTTGGGAATCATTCTCTCATTTCGACATTATAGCTGATGTAACATCATTCAAAATATAGGGTAACTTCAAAAATGTTACTGGTCTAGTCAAGCTCAATTGTCTATGCTAAGCTAATAGTGCTTGTACCAAAACTGGAGGAAGTCTGAACAATAAAACACTACTATTTATCTCAAGGGAAGAAGACAAATGAGCATGTTGATTCTGTTCAAACCCTTTTTCAAGAGGCACACCAACAAGCCAAAAGGAGCTTAAATAGTGGAACCAGGTGTGTTGCACGAGGGTTGAAGTGATACTGTGTTGCCTTTCTTGTCACCTAATTGAAATACCCTATTCTTAAATGTTAAAAAAAGTTGTAATTATAAAAATAAAAACAGGTTTTGGATTATGTCCCTTTAAATGATCCTGAACATCAAGGTTTTTTTTTCATGTTGGAAGTAAATGATGACTCGTGATCATCTTAAACACAAACACTGGAACTAAAGAACAAATTACCATTTAGAGACTGAAAGCTTCAGAATGGAAACAATGGCAGACTTAGCAAATGAAGATGACAATTTTGACTATTCTTTCAAAAGAATAAAAAGATTTCAAAATTCTAAATTACATCACATTGAAAACACTCTGTGAACGCGCTTCTTCAGAAAAAATTCTTTGTTGGTTAATGATAACAAAACACTTCATTATATTCAAAATAACCTTTCAAATAACAAACAAACACTCTTATCAGAGGACCTGATTCCGGTTTGAATGTAGTTTGTTTTACTGGTTACTTGCCTGTGGATTATCTTTGTGACATTTTAGTTTGGACCCTAGATTGTAATTCAAAGCAGATGTTCTTTGTTTCTTCTCCCTGACTCAAACTGGAGCAACATATTCCGCCTTTTCATTTTCCTCTTCACCATGTCTAGAGAAAACTAAACTTTTCCCCAAACTCATCCATCAAATGCTGGAAGAGGAAGCTAAATTTAGCCCTTCTCTCCAACAAAACCATCTAAAGCTGAAGAAATGAGTTTCAACTTTTGAACCATCACAACTGGATTCCCCCGACTCACCAGAAAGCTCAAAGAACTCGTCCTTATTTCTCTCTTTAACAACAGGCTCCTGTTCCACCATTTTGTCTGTGGCTTTCACACAAGGTCTTGGGGGATTCTTTGTTTCGATATAGTCCATCTCTCTCTCCACACGATCCACCCGGGCCCCTGCACGTTCCATGTCTGAGCTCAGTTTGCCATGATCCTTGTACAGCTTCTCCAGCAGGTCTACAGCCTGCTGCCTGAACTCCTTCAGGTCCGAGCTGTAGCGGTTATTCTGTTCGTGCCAGACAGCAATGCGCTCCTGGAAGAAATGAGTAACTATGGAGATCGTGGCCGTCCATTCATAGACAAAGTTTCTTAATGAGATTTCTTTGCATTATTGAAGTTGGCCTCATTCTGCCAGTAAAAGTTTTAATAAGTCACTTTCATAATTCATAAAGGACCTAGATCAAAAGGAAACTTGGACTTGAAGAAAGTAAAATATAAATTTGGACGATTTCTGAGACAGTTCACTTGATATTTTATTTCATCAGCAGCTTTCTTTAGCTTGACTTTCATCATTTTCTCTGAATTAATCCAGTGCGACTATTTTAACATGAGTAGAAAATGTTGAGAACTGTGAATACACCAAAATAAATTGAAATATCTAAATATGAAATATAAGTATGTTCCAAAAATATTTAGCTTTCTGAATCAGTTTTATCATTTTAAGAGTTTGTTTTTTAAAACATTATAAATTGATTTTGATAATTTTTAAGTGCAATGTTCTTATTCTTCACCAAGAAAGGAGTTTTCAGGAAAACCAGAATTTGCATCTCAAAGCTTTACCAACTACATAAAAAAATCAATCCCAGATAGTAATATAAAAGTTTCTACATTTTTAAAATATTAATGAAATACTATCTAAGGCTAACAAATTAACATGGAAAATGTAATCACAAACAACACAGTACGTTTATCTATGGAATTCAACAGAATTTCAACTTATGGGCGACATTGTGAATAAAATAGACTTCAGATTTGGTGCCAACTCTTTTTTTAGGGGTGTTTTCTAGTGTTTTTGAACCAAACTCGTAACTCTTTTTGTAAGCTTTCACTGGATTGAGAACAAAACTGCTGATCTCGACTCTTCTGTCAGTCAGCAGTTCCCAGCTCTTAAGAGATCCTTTACTCTAACAACCACAAAAAAATAGAATCATGAGGATTTCTCATCGGCCCATAAAATAATATGTTTTTCATTAAAATATTTTTTTAAATGTGATCAAGCAGCAGTTTGCTTTATATATTTACATATAATTTTTTACTCTGATCAAAAAAACATGCTACATTTGATCAAATTTCCTACTAGCAGCATATAATTTCAGATGTAATGAATAGTTTCCCTACCATGCCTTTGAGTCTTTGCTTAAACCACCCCAGAAGCAAAATCAAACCATTCCTACCTCCATCGCAAGCATCCTGCTTTCCAAATAGTTCATCAGGCCCTGATAGTGGTATTGGCCTCTTGAGGAAGCTAAGATGGACAACAGGATAAAAAGTCTGCTGACTTTCATGATAGATTTGAATAACGGATGATTTTAGCTAATATAAAATCACACTCCAAACCAAACTTGTTGAGGCTGATGTGCTGTTAAATGGGGCGTTCTTGTGAGAGTGTGACGAGCAGGGACCAGAGGCTGAGCGGTTTCAGATTCGCTGGCACTCTCACTTTGCTGGAATGTTTTTCCTTACACTGAGGGAGGAGCCTTAGTGCTCCAGTCTCAGTCTGTGCTTCAAGAGGATCATGATGGACTTCAAAATCAATGCAATTAAGTTTTAATGGTGCTTGCAGGATTTACAAAATTTTTCAATCTGTGTTGTTGCATTTTCGGAGCAGTCTTATAGTTCATAGAGTATTTCAAGAAAAATATGTTTTTATAATACATTTTTGAGTGTGGAGGCCTCACATAGCGCTCTACAAAAGTGAATCATTTGCGTGTGTGTAAATACATTATTCCGCACTTCGTTATTGTAAATTAAAATACAAAGATACCCTGTTAAATAAAATTATAAATATATAAATAAATGAATATATGTATTGAATTTATTTCTAAATTTCTGATAAATGTATTTATTTTTATTTAGTCATTTCCTCTTCTTTTTTATTTCTACGTATTTATTTTCTCATCTTTCACATTTATCTAATTATTTCTTTGATAACATGGGCAGCCTCAATTTTAGTCCAAGTTAGATTTGTAGACAAATCAAGACAGTTTTTGCTCTTAAATCGTTGTTTTGAGTGCTCATACATGGATAATCTCAATTTTAGAGCTCATAAACCTTGATTGCCTTCCTCCATATTGTTCTTGTGGCTTAGACTCTGAATCGTGAGCCATTGAAACAACCTGGGGAACACAAAATTGGTATTTGGGTATAATTATTGATTTATTTGTATGTAAATCATGTTTTGTCCTATATAAATGTAAATACATGTTTAATAGGTTTACCTTCTTAAAGGTTTTTGTACTCTTTAAGCTTAAAAGGGGACTTTTCATGTTCTCAGCTAATTTTCGAAGTTAATCTAAGGGTTAATGACAGACTACTCGATGTACATAATGACTTATGATGTTTTTACAAAGTCAGGGTGGGAATAATAGAATAATAGAAAAATAGAATAATCTTTTTTAATTGAAGCAAACACTTTGCTTGGCCTTGAGGAGACTTGTGTTTAATACAATTTGTCTTTAAATGTTGAGCGAGAGATTCCTTTCAAATATTAAATGAATGGTGTTTTATTTATATAATATTTTGATTTAGGGAAAATTTATGAACAGATGTTTTTGTGAAGAACTAGTTGCTTTATAATTATTAACAGAGTAAAATTTTTAGAATGTAACCTCATTATTTAAATGTTCTAAATATTGAACCAACATGATAAGGTACAATGTAAATTTAAAGCATAGCCAATTCTGAGTCAAGCAAAAATCCCATTACTGACTGTCAAAGAAAAAGCTCCGTGTTAGCTTAATCTGACACTTAACACACATTGATGTGAAAATCATATTGCCCTGGTTATGTAAATACCGCTGAAAGGGCACTCGTTTCATTTCTGAAAAAGCAATTGAAGGTCCCTTGAAAGCCAAAATAAATTACACATTGCTACTGAAAATTCTCCACATATTGGAGTTTTTGACTATTTTGATTAAGTCTCTCCTTAAGCAATAAAGAACAATTTCCTCAATTCTCACAAGAATCTCTGAGCAGTGACTTGAAGAGAATTTGAGATGAGGGATGATGAGAAGGGACTGACATTGGACTGGTTTAAAACAAAGCAGTTTGAAGAGGTTCCGTTCTCAGAGGTTTAACCTTTTGTCTCTGTGCTTATCGATGTGCTCTTCAGGTGAAAGCTCTTGAAAAACTGACCTTTGTTTTTGACAGACAGTTGAGATCTATTAAGCATTCACACAGTCTGAGCTCAATACATCCAGAGCCAAACCATACAAATTCAGTGTTTCTTAGTGTAATCTACATGTATTCAAAATGTAGCGGAAAACTATTTCAATCTATATCTCTCTATCTTGCTATCTATTTCTCTATCTATCCATCTATCCATCCATAGATAGATAGATAGATAGATAGATAGATAGATAGATAGATAGATAGATAGATAGATAGATAGATAGATAGATAGATAGATAGATAGATAGATAGATAGATAGATAGATAGATAGATAGATAGATAGATAGATAGATAGATAGATAGATAGATAGATAGATATAGAACTAAATCTAAGGATTCACTTATATATTTTAATATTTGTATGTGTTTGACTTGAATACTATTTTCGTGCAACTTGTGTTGTCATGGAAACACACTAGTTGCTTGAAAATAGTGGGTCATGAACCCTTGGAGCAGTCAGACAGATTTTAGTCTGCATTAGTTGGTTTTTTAATTTAAATTAATAATTTGCATTGTAATAATAATGCATTGCACTTTTAAAACAATTAACAATTCAAAATATGTGAATCTAAGATCTATCGTTCATGAAAAATTACAGATATACTACAAATAGGCAAAATCTAAGCAAGAGTCATTCCCAAGAGGATAAATCAGGCTGAAGAGGGATTTTTGTTTTTCACAGGTTACTTCGATACTATTCATATCCACTAGATGGAAGTGTATGCACGCTGCAAAACAATACAATCTAGAGCAATGTCTAGTATCCCAACCAAATGTTCCAATTATTTTCAGGCTATTCATAGAATTTTTTTATAATGTAAAGCTGTTTTTATTGATTTAAATGAGTTTATTCAATCAATATGTTTTGTCAAGTTATCCAACATTTATTGTTTCTCTAAGATAAGCATACTTATAAATAATAAATAAATAATTAAAAGTTCAGAATGCAGCTTTAACTCACTTTATCTTTAGTGTGCTAAGTATATTCTCTCTGAAACTGCTTTAGTGTAAATCTTTGCAAAAGTTTTATCAGAATCAGATGATCAGCAATAAAATAATGTGTCTTTCTTTCGTCATCATGAATGTTATGTTATGGTGCATTCATTATGTCTGGACAACTTTTGACACCATATAATTAAAAAACCATCAGAATATGTTATTATATAACATGAGCATTTAGTTGCTTTGACTGTCTTCATAAATAATACACTTTAATTAAATACCTTTAAAAACTTTAACGGTGAAGCAATATAAAAAACATTTTCCTATCCAAGTGGTTTTTTGAAAGCAAATACGAAAAAACAATCTGTCTTTGATTTTGTCAAAAACTAAATTCTATAGGGTCCAGCCTCAATGTATAGAAAATGAATAGATTTTGTTACATTAAAATAATGACCGAGTGGGTCAGAAAGCATGACCACCTTCTGCCGGGTCATATAAAAGAACAGACTGTGCAAAAGCACCATAAATCCCTCTGCCTCTAGTAAATAGCTTTAATACACCCGAGGCGCCAAATCACTTGACCTGTGTTAGCCTCAACGTTTGGGAACTTTCTGCTTGACTGAATGTTCTGGACCCACCCCCTCTTCTCTTTTTCTCTGGCTGTCAGGCCCGCTAATAGTCAAGGCATAATTAGCAGCACGCTCACTTGACACTTATTTTGTCTGACTCCATCCTTAGCCAATAAGTCTTGCTCTCTGTTGGGACCGGAGAGTCTGAACTATCTTCTCCCGTTCTCTTTTGGCTGAGATGTTCCCATTTTACAGACAGTGTTTTTTGCTAGTGTTCAGTGCTAAACCATGACCACATAAAACATTAACTTCTATGTAGGTTTGGGTGAAACAAATGGTGTGTATTTTCATCTTAATTAAAAGTTATTCGACTTATTTATTCTACAAACGAGAACTCAACAAGACATTTTCATAAAAAACAATATGGAGTAAAAAACCAGCAAGTGTATTGCTCTGTAACGGCCCAATGCAAACAAGAAATGCAAGCAGAGATGCACAACTTTTTTTATCAATAAATAAAATCCAAGCTGTAAAACAGGGTTCCCCTAATCCAGTCCTGGAGGGTCAGAACCCTGCACATCTTTGTTCCAACCTTGCTCTAGTATACATACTACTCTAATTTCAGACATTCAGAGATGACCTTAATTAGTGTCTTAATTAGCAACATATGTGTTTAACCCTCCGGTCGTGTTCGCATTCAGCCCCCTACTTTAGTGTTCCCGGTCAAAATTGACCGGTCTGTTTTAACTGCTCTTAAATTAGCACACAAAAAAATTTCACCACCAATTTTTTTATTAAACATTCTTTAGTTGAGAACAACATTTAAAAGTAGTGTCTAACAACAATTTGTAGATGTAAACATTAAATAACATCAGTGAAAATACAATTGGGCACTGAAAATGAACTACAAAATGAACATATAATACAAAAAATAAATGGAAAACCAAACACCAAACTCAACAGGGTGTGTGTGTGTGTGTTTGTGTGTATATTCATTCCCTCAATGGACTCTGGTAAAAAGAGTTGGAAGCTGGACTTGATGTCATCCACACGAGATGCTGCATAACGCGTTGGTCCTGGTGTCATCTTTATGATGTTTTCCACTCTCGCTCTACCTCCTCGGTCCTGAGGGGATGATGACCAGAGCAAGTGTCCACTTTTGGACTGAAATGTTTCCTCAGGTGCCTGTTCTTCAGGTGCCTCTACCTCTCCATCTGTTGACTGGTCAGTCTCCTCAGAGTCTGGTTCAAAATCTGTGATGTCTTCCAATTCCGAGACATCCTCCTCTATCTCTGGTTCAATTTCAGTGCCCTCTTCATCATGCCCAAGAACCTGGACCAGAACCTCTTCCACAGAAAAACGCTTCAGTCGTCTACTCATTGTGCTCAGAGTAAAAGGAATGCAAGGCAAACATCGAGCTATATATAGTATGGGGTTGTGTAAAAATGATACATTGATTAGTCTGGAAGGTGTGGTTCACGTGTGATAGGTACAGAGCGTGGGAAAGAAATGGGTTCACATAATAGACACCTGTCTAGTCTGTGTAAACATATCATACATTGTATCATTAGGAAGTTGGTTCACGTGAGAGGATCAGCACATAAGCAGAAAGACATGTGTACCCACAAAAGACATTGTGTGTGAGTGAGTGTGAGTGTGTGTGTGTGCGTGAGTGTGTGTGTGAGTGTGTGAGTGTGTGTGTGTGAGTGAGTGTGTGTGCGTGTGTGTGTCATTGAGTGTGTGTGTGTGTGTGTGTGTGTGTGAGAGAGTGTGTGAGTGAGCTGGGGCAGTGTGTATGGGGATGTTTTCTGTATGTTGAATGAATTTACTCTGGATACCCATTCATTTCCTATGACGGTCACTTTTGACCGGGAACACCATAGGTGTAACAAGGTTGATTAAAACACTCAAAATTGAATGAAATAGGGGATCATCACTTTTATATGTTCAAGTACACAGTGTGAAGGATATCATAAGGTCTTGAGGTAATCAGATGTAAAACATAATATTTATGAGTATTATAAGTTGTAAAACGGTCAGATTTGACCCGAACACGACAGGAGGGTTAATGATAATTGAATAAAAAATGTGTAGACCTCCAGCCCTCCAGGACCGGATTTGGAGACCTCTGCTCTAAAAGATCAAATTCATCTCCTGATTCTCATTCCACTTAATGTGTGAAGGAAAAAAAATAATTGTACACTGCTAAAATGGCTGTAAGGTATCTCTATCACTTCTTCATCACTTCCTACCACTTCTTTTCATGTGTTCTTACTGAACACAAATATATACGGCTATACTGTACAGAAAGTCTGTGCAAATACAGACAAAAAAATGTCTTCTTGATTAAGTTTTCTTGATTTACAGGGTTTTATTTGTATTTTGTGATAATCTGTTGATTAAACAGGTGCCAATTATTCCTGAACACCCGCTATAGTTATCTGCTTTCAGTTGATCAGAAGTTAACGATTAAAATAAATTCATGATCAAACAACATGTTTCTGTCTAAATGGTGTCTGTGTTGAGTTGGTAAACTTGCTCAAGAAAGTCACTCTTGAATTAAAGTTGAAAGTGACTTTTAACATGATAATGAGCAGTACACAATATCCATCAAAATAATAAATTTCTATCAAATTACAAAATGTATTTATGGAAATGCCTGTTTTGAAAGAAAATATCTTTCCATGTCTTGTCATTTTTTTTACAGTGTAGTCTGACTTAATTCTAAATTCCTAAAAAGGCACTTGATGTAGCACATCTGTGCATTACCTCTAAAGAAGTCACAATAAAATAATATTTACATAAAGTTTTCAAAATGATGTACAGTACGAGTACTGTTGCATCATAGAAAATTAATCTTCAACCTGTCATCACATCTCTAATTGGCAAGTTAAACTCTGCGTGTTAGGTCAGCTTTGCAGACATCAGACAGGAGAGGACAGTTGGTACGGCTAGGAAAAGTATAAACAGAGCTGCATTCATTTCAGACAGCACACACAGTACTGGCCTCTTGTCCACAGAGCTGGCCATTGGAAATAAAGGCACAGTATCTAGACATGTCCACAGAGAGCTAAATCCAAAGCCAGCCGTCCCAGCACAGGAGCTCTTAGCTGCCTGGCGTGTGCTACCCCCCACATTGTCCCATCTACGTCAGCGTCCAGACAAGGCCACCTCACTCTGCTCACTGAGAACCAAAAACAAACTTTCTCATCAAAGACAAACCTGTTCCCTCGTACCTCACACATGTTCCTCAACAACCAAGTGGGCAGGAGTAAGTTGGGCACAAGTTGCCTTTCAAAGTCCCGCTTCAGCTGGGAACCACTTGTGAGTACATATGGCCAGCCATCACAGGCTCAGTGCCATTTTCTTGCTCTGGCTCTAAAATTCAGAAAGTGTGCAAAGCTGGAAGGTGTGCCTGAACACTAATATGTATAAATGTAAGCCCTAATTACACCAGCACTCCTATCCACACCAGCGCTCAATAGCCAAACATGTTCTCTCACGCTCTGCTCCAAACACTGCCGCTTGTAGTGATAGTACTGTAAAGTGACTAATTTAACTGGAATGTTTTAGGATAGTTCACATTTTACAATTAACTACATTACCGGGGCAGGCTGGGTTTATGATGGAGATGGCTGATCAGGAGGACCAAAATTATAGCAGAAATCTATTTCCATTTGCTTGAAAAGATCAGATGAATTCTATGACTGTTTTACCCATTATCAATCCCTTTCATTTAATTATTTTCCACCTAAATGAATCCACCCAGATTCAATATAGAGTTTGGACAAAAACAGAGTTAGCTTTTTCAGACTCTGGCACTCCTGTGTTACTAGCTAGATTTGATTTAAACATTAAAATTTTACGCTATCTAACTTTTTGCACAGTGGCTGAGTCTAAAGGGCTGGACTTTGTTGTTCGAGATATTAGCAGAACCTTCTCTTTCACTGTCCCTGGCTGGTGGAACAAACTCCCTGATCCAGTCAGGAGAGCAGCAACACTAACAGCTTTCAGAAAGCAACTAAAAACTCTTCTCTTCAGGGAACACCTACTATAAAAACCTCTTTCTTTATTTTCTTTCTGCTATGGTTTATTGATCATTTAATAAAAAATTATATTATGAGCAAGCTGAGATAGACTTTGACTGTGTAACAAATTGCATATTGTCTCTCCCCTAATGTAAGTCGCTTTGAGATAGAGTGAGGAGTAAGAGAGGAGGGGGGAAAGAGCGAGAGAGATTGAGAGGGAGAAAGAGAGAGAGAGGAGTGAGTGAGAATAGAGAGAGGGAGAGAGAGAAGTAGGAGAGAGAGAAGGAATGAGAGACAGAGGCAGAGAGAGGGATCGATCAAGGTAGAGGAATAGAGACAATAAGAGTGAGAAGCAGGGGGAGAGAGAGAATGAGAGAGAGAGGGCGGAAGAGAGGGAGAGACGGAAATCAAGCGAGAGAAGAGAGAAAGAATGAACGGGAGAAGTAGGGAATGAGAGAGAGAGAGAGAGAGGGTGAGAGACTAAGGAGGAGAGAGAGGGGAGAGAGAGGGAGGAGAAGGGATTGGAAGAGAGAGAAGAAAGGAGGAGAGAGAGAGAGAGAGATTGTGAAAGAATATTTACAAAGCAAACACACAGTGATATTGTTGAGCCTGACCAAGGAATGGGGGAGGAAGAGGAGGTTGTTTGTGGAGGTGGAGGGGAGAGAAAGATGAGGGCATGTAAGCGGGGAAGAGATGCTGCCACACAGTCAGACTGTCTGGCTACAGCAGGATCCCCAGCACTCAGCATCACATGATTCCAGAGGTCAGGGGTTATCCCTGCAGATGAATATCAGACTGAGGCCAGTAGCGCAAGAAGTAAAGACAAGGAGTTGTTTTCACTCTCAGCGCCTGGAAAGTTTATTTCAGGAATATATTCTGCCAGCATGCGACTGTAAACCTGTCCCACAATGGGAAAATTATGTGCACAAATTTTCCTCCATCCACCAATGGTATTTCTCAGCAGCTTAAGTATCTGCAGGCCTTTTTTCCCCCCTTTGGAGTTGTAAATGTAGAAGGAAAAACAAACACAACCATAAAGATATAAAACAGTTATGTTTAAAATGGTTATTGAATGAATACACATTTGCTGTTAATTTTGCAACAACAACAAAAATTCAGCTATGTAATTTATCCAAAACTAATAGGTAGTTTAGGTATTAAGACCCTACAAACAGAACTAAAATAACACTATTGCATGATTTTTTTTGTTATAATAATTTAAACTATATTTTACCTTTAAATATAATTGGCAAGTATTGCAAGTCATGTGGCGAGCAATTAAAAGGTTGTCGGTTTGTTTACTAAATTAGTACCAAGCCAAAGTGGAAAGATCTGATGAAGGGCCAATTAGAAAATAAACTCTTCTCGTCTGAATGTTAGTTGATTCATTAACCTCATTTTGTAGCTATTTATTTAGGATTTTATGTTAACATTAAAATCTCAATTTCATTTTTACAAGCTACTTAAACTCAGAAAATGTTTGAAGATTTCAACAATAGTTGAACATGGGAGAAAAATGGAGCTAAAAAGACAACCGAATCATAAGAGCATTCACTCATTTATTTTCAAATGCTGTTAGTTTTTTAATAATATTGTGAAACTTAATAATATAATGTTTCACAAGTCATGTTCAAACCGAGAATTGATAAATGCGTGGAATATTCCTCAATAGATGAAAAAAAAAAATATATATATATATAAATAAATAAAAATAGATGAATAGCTGGTTTTCCCTCACGAGACTAATCTAGGAACCTCCGGATTGGCTGGAAAACCTGCAAATATGGGGTAAAATAGTAACATTAATTTGAACTTTTTCTGTATCGATGACAACTTCCTCTTTTCCAACAATTTTAACTTAACATGTTAATCACACACAAACTATGTGAAAGGTCTTGGTGTAAACGAACAGAGTTGTCACAAGAAGCAAAATTTGCTGTATAAATATACAAACATGTACTATAAATGTATACAATAAATACTAAATAAACTTGTACTAGATATAATACTCATACTATAAACTTGCATTTATAGTATGAACACAAACACATCAAAAATGGTTGAAACTGGTTGAAAATAGAATTTAGATAAGTGCATTTTATACACTATCCAGAAATGTTTTATCAAAGTCATTGGACACTGCCTGAAAACCTTTCCACAATTGAAGTAGACTATTGTTCCTTTAATAAAAGATAACTGCCACTTCTAGTTCTAACAACAAATTTCACAAAATTTTGAAGAAGCCCCCAGCATTACTCCATCCATTGGAAGAGCAAAACCCTGTTAGGAGCAGTAAAGATGTTATAACTGTCCAAATAAGCCAAGCCAGTAATATCAGCATCGTCCTCAATAAACAATCAGCTGACTGTGGGCTCATATACAACATGGCAACTACAAATCTGATGTAACACTACAGCTAAACTAATGTTGAAAGGTCTACAAATTGGGTGGACCATTATGTGATTCATTTCTCATTTTTTACACTTTATGCTTATGACATGGGGCCAGAGAGGCTCTTGTTCCACACGACCCAGCAGACACCCCATCATCACCCTACAGAAGATCACTTTCCTAAAATGAGCCTAAACGGAGGAACTGCAGTAACAGCTCTGATATTTTTTAGGTTTATGAGTTCTGTAACAAGGAGAGGATTGAGTGATGGTGCGGTTGCTCATGAGAGGCCGAAGGGGGAGTTTGTGTGTATGGGGTCTGCACAAAGCAGTGTCAAACCACACTGCATACCATCACCACCAGGAGAATGAGAAATCCATTTGGATTGTTGACATTGAACTTTATGAAGCAGACAAGGCAATATTTCAGATGTTTCTCCTTCTGACTGTCTCCGTCTCACTTCTGTGTGACTCCTACTTTTCTCTGAAGCAACCCATAATCAACTATTTCAAACATGACAACTGTGGCAAATCACAAATTTTTAATATTAAAGCAGACGTTATCAAAAAATCTTTATGATTTTAGGACCAGCAAGGTCTCTGGGAAAGGCTGCTTAAATGTGCCTCAAAATGTAATTTATTGGAGTTTAAAGAAATATGTCACCATTCCCCATATCAAAATAATCATGCTATGTAAATAAACAAACAAAGAAAACAAAACGTCTTTGTTTTATCTAGTTTTTTTTGTTTGTTTAGTTTTTTTGCAAATCATATGTCGAAAGGAAAAAAATAAATACTAATGGTTAACAAAGAAATGAATGCAAAATAATGTTCTGAAAACCTACACTGGAATCTTTTTTACCACAATCATGCTAGAAATAAGTTTATATGGTTGGTATATTTGAGCAGAAATCTTCTTTCATGGATTTGTTGATGCCGTCATTCAGGCCAGTTTTCCCATCAGTCTGTCTGAGGTACCACAGCGCCTCCACTTGCCTTATCACTCAAGGCTCAGATAATAGGGGCAGATTTACTCTGATTAGTGCTATTAGTTCTCTCCCTGTCTCCTCATCACAGATGCTTGACATGTTTCTCATAACGACGCAGCAATGTGGCGCTGAGCAGAGAGGAGAACTGATGGCTGCACTTAGACACTGCAAGTCTGTGGGAAATATAGGACTTGTGTATCACTGACATAGTTTGAAGTGAGAGGTTTTTTTGTGGCTTAAAAAACCTTCAGATTTTTGTCTTTGAAACAATTCATCAATTATTATTTTCAGAATAAAAAAAATGTGGCTTTTGTTTTAATAGAAACATGTTTTATAAATGTTTTAATAGAAAACATCCTAGTTATAAGACCACTAGTGACTAGATACAAGTTGTAATATTTTACAGTTTTTCTCAATTGCTTTGGCACATTTCTCGAAACAGTCTTAACATTCTCTAAACTCTGAGTGCAAATGTCACAACTGTTTGCAGGAACTTCAAAACTTTAGCATGTCTGCAAAATGTTGTTACTCACTCAAAACATTTAATTCATGCTTCAAAACCTAGTTATTGTGTCAATAATTTGGCCAAGACCACCAAAAATTAAAGTATTTTTGTCATTGTGTGAGCAACACTGGTCAAAATGTTTAGTTGTTTTTTCACCACAACAGTCAACCATGAAAATTAAGGGTTTAAACAAAAATCTCATATTTGTTGAGAAAAGTCAATAGTATGTAGAAAAAAAAGTCTGTGAACATTTGTATTTGTACAGTGTTTATTTTTGTACTTCATGTGTATATACACAATATAAGTGTATCACTGTACATGTAAAGTAACTGACAAGAGTTGCAATTAGATTGTTATTGCAATTAGAGGTCATGTGCCAATTTAGCAGACATTACAAACAATGTCAATGTCAGATATATTTTAGAATATAGATTCATGTATGCTAATTATGATAATTAAATAGATCGTTTTGAATGGCGTATTGTGATGGCTTACACAATAAAAGATGTCTGAGAAGTTCTGAAGTGTTTGACAGTGTAAGTGAGAATCGAGTTATGAGTTTTGAGTAAGCTGCAGACAGTTGTATGTACTCTTTGTGCCAAAGCATTTGCAATTTGCTCAAATCAATAAGAAATTTCAATCTGATGTGAAAAAGAAGCGAATTGTTCAGAGATCTGAACTTTTTGGGAAGTAAAAAAGTAATTTGAGAACTGAGTCAAAGCAATTGAGAAAAACTGTAGTTTCAGAGCAGTTTCACAGTTTGGAAAGATTTGTTTTGAGAGTTTTTGTCTACTTTTAAGATCAAAGATTTAAGATTTGTTATCAGCTAGACAATTTTACTAATTTTAAGAATTCTTGCCAAGTCAAATTTGCTTACCCCCTTGGCAGATTGTTTTTTCCTGATCTTGGTAGAGTTTATCTATGTTTGAGTTATTTTTTTGAAGAGCAGATCATCAAAGTTAGTACACAACTGGATGACAGTCTAATATTATTGATTATAAATTTAAATGTGACTTTTGTGGTGGTATGTCTTGTGTTGTGTGTAAGTCGTTCCATTAAGATTTGGGGATTGGTGATTTATTTACTGAGTAGATTATTTTTTTCCTGTTTTCTTTTCACAAGCATTTATTTCAAGAATTAAAAGTCTTACCCCATTGTCAGATATTTTACTAAATCTAAGAAGATTAGAACAGATTTTAATATATATTTTTTATTGTTCCAAGATGAGTGCTTTTATCCGTATTTAACTTCTTAAAATAAGATGTCATTAACATTCATGATATAACAAACTGTTGAGTCAAAACTTCTTGTTTTAAGATTCTTGTTTTAAGATCAGTAACAACATCAACAGCAAAGTTTCTTAATTCAAGAAAATAATTGACTGGAATAAGCTTTTTTTATCCTTAAAATAATGTGAATGATTGTAATAATAATGTAATAAGTGAAAATTTCTCAAAATAAGCTAAATAATCTACACCCTAAAAAGATTCTTTAAACTAGAAAATTATTTTTTGTAGTGTGCACACTACTAATCCTTTATTAAGCATTATCAAATATAAAATATTTTATAAAAATTAATTCAATCAATCATGAATTACGGTAGGAAAATTATTTATTATCACATTTAGTAACAGTTACTATATATCTGAATAATAAGATGATTGAATGTGCTTTTAAATAGTTGAATAACCATTTATTAACATGATATAAATTACTTAATAACTATTTGTTAATGCTTAATAAATGATTAGTAGTGTGTAGTTATTATAAAGTGGTACCAAAAATGACTTGAAAATACATTTATATAATCAGCAACGGTAATCCTTGTTCAGCTTTAGTGTTAGTTTAGTACTACTGTAGTGATCTTAACTCTCATGCCAAGAACACCTACTATCTTTGTATGCAGTTACTTTCTAAGGCTAATGAGTATGAATAGAAGTCTGTCTGCAATTGGTGATTGTAGTCTTCACGAACTTAAGACAAATAAGATAATCAATGCAGTTATTAGACCAACTTGGGGAAGTTCTTAACATTTTTATGACACTTAAAGTATTGTGTCATGTTCAATACGATTCACTGTTTGACGAGAGATGCAACCTTATTGGAGACTCCTGGGACCTTTTGCTTAGGGCCCTTGGAGTGAATAGAATCCCCTCTGAATTTACTGCCACAATATTGAACTAAAAGGAACTGAAATATATTTATAACTTAGACTTTCTTATTTACAGCTAAGGTTGATCTGTGAATGTCGAATTGTATTTGTATCGAACATCGATTTGGAAATTGTGATTTTACCCAAAACATAACCCTTTAATTTAATGTAAAATCCCAATACCTGTACAATTAAACCTACTTGAACAGTACAAAGCAACTAAATCAGATCATGACCCCTGCAAATATATATTTGAGTAAGATGCTGCCATGTGATACAGAATAAAATATATAACAATTGTATTAGTCTTTGATTAAATGGGAAAAACAGTTGCTTGTTATGGCCATGACTATGAAGAGACATGCATCACTAGAAGGGTCTCGTTCCAACAGGTACATTGCTTCCCCAATGCCTACTCAAATCTGTACTTGCAATTGTCTCTAATTGTGACACTGATTCAGGCAGATCTGCATTCTTCAGCCTCTTACGTTTCTCTAGTGTGGCTATGCGAGTCTCTGGAACCATTAACACGATACCAATCTAAACCAATGGCTCCAGTTTGGGCCTCCCACAGTCTCTGAGGGGCAACCTGTCCAAACCAAGAGGAGCAAAATACCCCTTCCCCCTGGGTTTTTGAGGACAGAAGGCCATTTAGGAGAGCGGTGTGTCACTGACAGATCCATGTCAGAAACGGGGCAATTATAAGGGCGCTCTCACAGACAGCCTGTGTCATCGCGTCTTGCAGTCGCCGTTCGGGAGCAAACATGCCTAGCCAGCATGTGTGTGTGAGGTAATTAAGCCAATGATGCAGTCAAGAGATTTATAATATATCTTCATCAGTCTTTCCTCAGAGCTGGTGGAGGATTTCATCACCTCTATGGCTAATAAGGCAATATAAGCATTCAAAAATGTGTGTGTTTGGAATAAAAACAAATGAGGTATTGATGCACGCTTCTCTCATTCACTTTCACCTGCAAATAAAAACTATTTAGGGACAAGTGTTTGCTGATCTCTAGGTACACAAGTTGCCAGTCCAACATAGTCACACATATTTGCACTCATGTCCAGCTTGTTTTGGGACTTGAGGACCACCTTCAAAGGAATATTCTGGAAGAGAAAAATAGCTACAAGAATTGTGCAACTAGTGTTACTTGTCCAATTAAAGATGTTACTTTTTCAGTGAGAGAGTGAAAATGAAGTTCACATTTGAGATCAGGAGCAGAATATATAAAGGTGAGACATTCTCAAAGCCCCTAAAGGAAATTTTATTATAAATTTATCCAGTCTGTCTCTCCCTTTGCGTGCAGAGAGAAAAGAGGTTGAGATGGGAGCATCGTTCTCATTCCTGGCAAGGCCTTCCGTGTCTTACCGGAGCCTCCTTGTCTGAGCAACAGCTCCCGCTAACAATTTATTGGAAAATCGGCTGTTGCTCACTGTCTGTGTACTTTTCTCATTCCAAAGCTTTACAGCGCTGCACAATGTAACATAAGCTTGGAGAGACTTGTCAGGCTCATTTATAATCCCGAAAACCACAAATATAGGAGGTGTTAAAAAGAGAGGGATCAAAGAAAACAGAGGTGGAAACTGTTGCCAGGTGGAGCAGTCAATAACAGTGCTAATAAAGACAATAAACACAACGCATGCCTTTTAAACAAATAGTTAAAACATAGCTTCAAATACCTTCCAAAAATGTCTGGGACATTGTTAGGCATTTTACGCAGAGCCTCATCCAATCTTTCAACCAATAGACTGAAACGAGACAGGATCAAGCCGCTGCTATGGCGACCGGTATGTTTGGTGGTGACTGGTATCAGTGGGGCTTGGGTTGTGAAGAGCTGTTTAGAGTAACTCGGGTTGCCATGAAAAAATCTGAAGCATGCACAAAACATAATATACATGGACTCGCCGTCGCCCAGGGAGAGAGTCTCTCAGTCTGCATCGCTCGCTACAGGTGGCCTTGTTTGGAAACGCTGACAATTAGGAAATTTAGCGCAATAGGAGAGATCTAGGGGTCAGCTTCCATTGGGTTAGACGTGATCGTTTTTTCTATTTGAAGACTGTAATGGCTGTGATTTCATGGTTTCATCACTCGTCACATTTATAAAAGTAAATTTGAGGTGAAAAAAGTGTAGAAAGTCTGGAATCATTTCTTGTCTCCGAGGAGTTATTTTCTCAAGAATATTAAATATTTTTTTGTGAATCCAATACTCCCAAAAGAAATGTTAGAAATGGTGTTCGAGAAAATAAATGAACACTTCATGGAAGAATCTCATTTCATGGTGGTTTAACTATAATCCAAAAGTATATTTTTGCTGGAATGTGTATCATTATAGCAAGAGACTTCAAGTTACCAGATTGAAAAATATATCAAGTTGGACCACCTCGGCATAACGTAAAGTACACAACCAATCAAATGTTTGAAAACACTTTCGCATCAGACAAATTTCATGCCGTATTCTCCAAGGAAACAAAACTTAAATAGGCTTAAATCATACATATTACAAGAGAGAAGGGCTGTTGGAGTAAGGAAATATTTGACGAGAAAGACACGTTTTTAAACTTTACACACAAAAAATACTATTTATCGAAGATATTTGATGACATTTAACCTCTATTCAGTCAAGCCCACAAGTGTTCAATCCGAGTGAGGTCACACACTGCTTCCAGGGCCAGCCGCTCTACTCACCTAAATGCATTCAATTGTAGAAGACACTTCAACTTTGATCATTATTACATAAAAAAAAATCAAGCAGAAAATGAGGTGTAGATTACCAATAACTTTCCATAATAAAGGTTAGAGTCAATGTGTCCTAAAAATGTGCTGTTTTGTAGCAACAATAAAAAACAATTATTTTATAAACATAATTTATTTTAGAACAGCTTGACTATCATTATGGCACATTATTGGTAATCAAAACATAATATTCCACTTGAATTAAAATGGATTTAAAGTGTTGTTGATGTACTAATGATTAAAGTTTTGAGCAGAAGGGCATTGAGCTCATAATAACATTCAATTTTATTCATACAGAACTCAGATGGGACATAACACCTTTAAAACAAATCTCTTGTAAGTGACTGAGTAATTACGTTTACGTAAGATGCTGTAACTGGAAAATTCCACTGAGTGATAATTATCTTAGGTGAACTTGATGTTAATTGTTAACTCATTGTTAACTGATTTGCATTGCTCAAATGATCTACCCTGGCAGTGCTCAATTAAAAACGTCCATAAACTTAAACTGAACACCAACAGTAAATAAAGGAGAAAAAAATCTAATGCTGCATAAAAACTAAAAAAGGATGAAAGCCAATGTTGTAACAAATCTTTCACATTACCAAGACAATGCTAAAGGTAAAACAAATCCAGTTAATAATTACTATTATAATAATTATAGTTATTTTGTTTGGAGGGGTCCCCCAAGTCAATGACATCATTGCTAAATCAATTATCCAACATTCTTAGTGTGGTCAAGTGTAAAAACCGGAAAGGAAATAAATTTAAATTTCTTGAGCAAGACAACAACAAAATTAAAACATATTTATCTATAAAAAAAATTAAGCAGTTTATGTTAGTGGACATGTTTTTATCTAAAAAAAGAATCCCCAAATGTGTGCAAAAATAAGCACAAATAATTTCCCTTCCCAACAAGCAGCGAAAACCATTTACACCAGAGTGGACATAAGGATTAATTATAACAACAACTATTCTAAAATTGAGCAATATTTGGCATTTTCAAATGGATTAAGAAGCTATGCTGTTATTTTCACAGGTGAACTTTTTTTATCCAGTACAACAAGGAAAGCATAGATGTTAAGCATCTTGCAGTGCCTCATGTTATCTCTGGTGCCAATCCCAGCGAGCATGTGCTGTTATCTCGTACCTGTCCTCTTGTTGAGGATGAGGAATCTATTAATTAAAAACCATAGGCAACAGTGTACTGTGATTGTTTATCCAGTGCTCAGCGAGCAATGAAACTTCACCTTCACAATGAAACCATTCATTGGCCTTCACTCTTGTTTCTGAAAAAAGGTGCTCTTAGCATTTGGGCAAGAGGTAATTGGGATCACTCAGCTTGTCTGATGCTGATAATGGGGCAATGGGAAATTCCTGTCAGAGAGGTTGTGGCAAGGTGGTTTCGCAACTGCCTTGGCAGACTGTAAGCACTCCATGCTAGAACGGCGTATGAGTTGAAGCATGTTCGCATAGCAGTCATTAAATATTTAAAACAACGAGGTCACAGCGACAGAAAATAAAAAACACTCAGCAGACTGTGATCTACTTTTGACAGATTTTTCACTATGCTTAACTCTTGTTTGTCATCGTTGTTGTAAACACCACTTTTAACCCTGCGTAAACATTTTTACTTTTGTCATATTAATGTGAAGAAAGCTCTACATGATAACCAGTGTTTAGAAATTTTTTAATTATGTACACTTGAAGTTGCAATTCTAGGTCAGTCTTTCACAGTATTTAAAGGTTTCATTCACAATTTCATAAAAAACAGTCAGTACCAGCTTTCTCCCAGGTACGGGTAAAAGGAAAACATTTTCAGTGGAATTTAAAACACTTTTTGCTACATCATGTTTTCAAGCATTCTATGAAAATGTTTGTTGCTTAAAGTTTTTTTTTTTTACTTAAAATGTAGTCAAAAGTCTTCATATGAACATGTAAAAGTTGCAGCAATCTCAAACACTAGGTAATTCTTAAGATATCTCTGACTATTTGCTCTGACGATCATCACACATACTAACAAAAAAAGGCTTTAATGATGACTTTTTGCTAACAACCTTTGTTTGCGACCTGTCAGGGTGTCTCTCACCAAAGTTAAACTCAAAGAAATAAGACAACAGAAGACCCTACTGTGACCACCTCAGATCAGAATCCATCTCCAAGCCCCTCTCATTGGCTTCATTTCTCTTATTGTTTTATGAAAATATCCTTATCCCTCAGCCAGAATGTTTCTGCCAGGCACAGCGTGGAAAGCTTTTCAAACCACGTGTTTCATCAACCACAATGCAAGTTTAACCGATCAAGTGACACTGTTTAAAACATATCAAAAATCATTTCATTTCATGCTGTTCAGAACATTCACTGTCTAAAACATTATTTATGGGTTACAGTGTCAAAGCAGCATTGTTAGCAAATTGTGGTCCCTTTAACACGGGATGGTTAGGGTTTGGTCATACTCTTCTAAAACGTTTGCAATTTTGACATGATGTTAAACATACCTCAAATTACATTTAAGTCACATACAAGAACATAAAGTCAGGTTAATGTTTGATATGATTTTTTTTAAACGTAAAAAAACCTTCTTCCTCGTTGCAGCTTTTAATAAATTTATATACAGAAAACAAAATAAAGCAAAGACATACAATTTGTAGAATACTAAAAAAAATTGCAGATAGGCATATAGAATTATTCGCAATTCAAATGAGACCATAGGAGGGAAAAATAATCCAAATATAAAAACATCAAGAGGAAAAATAGAGGAAAGAGTTACACTTGAGGAATACAGAAAACCAATACCAATGTTGTCACTAGCGTATTTTCATTACAAAATAAGAATTTTCCAAATGTGAAGGATACCAACCGTCCTTCGAAATAAGGCGATGGTTGTCATTTTAAACATTTTTGCTTATGGATATGAAACTTTGCCTGTAATAGCAAATAATTTGCCACATGTTCTTGAGATTTGCATGTAAGGTTAACCTTAAATGTCTTTTCACAATCAAAGAAGAGTTTCTCTTCTTTGCAACTCAGCAGCAGATTGTGTGTTTTATTTTAGGTATCATGGTGTATGTGTACGTCTGAACCTCAGCAAAAAAACATCCACACAGCATTTTTGGAAAAGCATCAGAACATATTATAAATGTTTTAATCGCTTTGGTAAAGTATCACATTCTGAAGAAGAAAAGTAAACACATTGTTCACATTTTCTAAATGATTTTCAAAATATATGTCCATCTCCATTGAAACCAAAACAAGAAATGCCTAAAGACATGGAGGGCATTAAAGGGACATGATTTATGATACTTGCCATTCATTTTTTTATAATTGTGATGTTGTAGTTGTCTAGTAATTCATTTATTTAACTTTTAAATTTTTTGTTTTTATTTTATGCTTATTTAATATGTTTCACATTGTTTTCCAAAAAACAGTTTGTCTATAACCTTTTAGCGTGAATAATCCATGTTAGTTCACAATTGGAATTTTTTAAATGCCTTACTGATTTAGTAATTAAAATTGGAAATTAGAAAACCAACGTTACAGAGTGCAGATATGTGTCTTCACATTTAACACAGCACCTAATTTTTATTTCACCACCAAAAACATAATCAAATATGTTTAATAAAACAGCACAAAATTTAAAGTTAAGCAATCATGTTCCAATCTCTCCCGCAATCTCTGCCTTGCCTCTATACACTGCATTAAAAAATCTGTACAGTATAAAGAAACAATAGATAATTGCAGAATTATATATTTTTTATTTAATTGCTAGAAACAATTGCCAACATGTTAAAAGTTTTATTGTGATTCTATGAAAATTCTTTATAGATCACCCATCAAAAAAATCTTTTTTGAAGACAATCTAGAGTAACGAACAGTTATAAAAGCTGATTTAGCTTCAAAGAGTGCAGAAAATTCATCAAATGCGCGGTCATTTTATCTTCCAACTTTGAAAGTGATTCCTTTTTGTGAATCGAATATAAGATGGTTCAAAGGAGAAGCGGCTACTGTGTGTCCACATGGATCAAACAGCAGCTGTAAGAGATTACCTGCAGACACTGTGTAACCAGCGTTCAGCTTTCAATTATTACCTCAAAGTGAAAAGAAAAGTGGTGCAAAATTGTCACAAGTGTTGAGAGGCTTTTATGTGTAAATTTTTCACATAATTAGGCCTTAATTTGGTCAAGATGGTGCAAACTTGTGACAGACCTGAACACAGAAATAAAATCATCATCACTTGCATGGCGCTTTTCTTTTCTGTTGGCCCAGCATCATGGAAAATCTGTTGTTTATCAGCTCAGCAGACAATAAAACTGGCTTTTGAAGCAGCATTATAAAATTTATGATTACAAAGATTTGGAATGGCAAGGAAGCAAGGAACAGTTTGATTTCCATTTCAATTTGAAATGGTCACAAAGCCTTCAAATTGAACATAAAAATGTACATTGTGTATTAATTGTAAACTAGTGTGGTTTTTATGTTGTATCTTAATGTAAACCTTTTTAAATATTACATTTTTAAATGTAAAATAAACAAACTGAAATCAGCAAGCTAAATTAAAAGAGACTAAAATAAATAAATGATAACACTGAATATTAAAATTAAACTTTAATCTCAATATTACCATGAAAATTAAGTTGCGTAGATGAATTGTGTGATAATAGAGATTTTTTTTTTGTTGAAGTCCATTATCTATTTAAAACATTTTTAATTGTGGAGTGAAAGATAGCTTTCAAATAAAGCCAATTTTAAGAAATACAATTTAATAAAATAAATTTAAACTGATCTAAATACACATGTTCATTGTAAAAATCTAAATATCTATATTCATGAATCTGTGAGAACATTAGACAAATTGTTTAATTTTATCCTGTGAAACAATAAGTCCACAGTAAGTAAATGGCATTGTTTAATTAGTCTTTAAATGTTTTGGGGAGTCCACTGTGGCTATGCAGGTACCATGCCACATTGCACTGTCAGACAGTCTCTTGTCTGCCGAGGTATTTGAACTATCCTGGATTATTTACATTACAGCTGATGCAAAGAGAAGTTTTCCACAGTGCAGCCCCAAAGAATCTTTTCCACGAGCCTCACCAGCCAACGGCAGGAGTAAAGCATGAACTGTCTGACATACGGTTAAACACCGATTCAGGAAAAGTGACTGTCCTGGTTCTACTTGATCTGAGCGCTGCCTTCGACACAGTTGACCACAAAATTCTTCTAGATAGACTAGAAAACTATGTTGGACTTTCAGGAACTGTGATAAAATGGTTCATATCATACTTAGAAGGAAGGAGGTTCAGTGTAAACATAGATGCATAAGTGTCATAAGGAGTCCCTCAAGGCTCAATCCTTGCTCCTCTACTATTTAACCTGTAAAAGCTTCCACTGAGTCCAATTATGAGAAGGAACCGAATATCATACCACAGTTATGCTAATGATACACAAATTTATCTAGCTATCTTTTAAAATAACAGACATGATCAGTGAATACACACCAAACAGGAAGCTGAGATCCATCAATCCATTCATTCATTTTCTTGTCAGGTTTCTTCACTTTCGGCCCTTCAAGCCGCAGCCGGGAAACATCCACATACACTCATACAATGAGTGTGAATCGTTTTTACCCAATTCACTTATACCGCATGTCTTTGGACTTGTGGGGGAAACCAGAGCACTTGGAGTTAACCCATGCGACTATGGGGAAAACATTCAAACTCCACACAGAAATGCCAACCGACCCAGCCGAGGCTCGAACCAGCACCCTTCATGCTACCCACTGTGCCACCGTGACGGCCGGAGCTGAGATCCCTCAGATCAAATAACTTAGATCTACCTCGGGTTTATTCCAAACAGGGTAAATACTCGTTTAGCTACCAGACAGGCTACAGATGGAACCAGCTTCCAGAGGAGATCAAGGGTGCTAACATTTTAGTCACGTTTAAATCCAGGCTTATTTAAGACACACCTGTATAGATACGTTTTTGTCGACTGAGCACCAATGTCCGAACAACTATTTTATCTCTGCACTTTATTATCTTAATTTTCAGCTTTTAATCAGTATGCTTTCATATGACTTGTTCAATGCTTGATTTTATTAAATCTACTTTTTTTTCATTCTTTGTTTCCAATATAAAGCACTTTGAATTACACTGTGTACGAAATGTGCTATACAATAAAATTGCCTTGCCTTCTCTGCTTTATGGAGTAGAGAATGATCAATGTTTGCACCATTTCAAAGCTCATAAAAGGGATTTTCAGACAACCACAAACATGCTAAGGTGATAGATATATTTTACATTTATTAGATATGCTTTAATCTCCATTACACCAAAATACAAGCAAATACTAGACGTTCGCTTACATTCATTTACTTGTATCAAGATCTACTGGAAGGCTAGAAGCCTGTTATAAAAATATATTCTATTGAATTGGCAGATCCACTTAAACATAAAAATTCAGGGCAATTCTAACACTTTTCAATATGTATATACCTGTAAGTAATTTTCTGGGAGTAAAAGAAAGAGCAACAAATGTTATGGTAACCAAGAATGAAGTTCCATCGAGAACTGGTGAAAACAGAATTGATGAAGTAACTGGCATTGCCTTAAACAAAAAAGCAAGTAGAACTCAGCAGGACACTAATCAATCATGAGGAGAGGGTTCCAAACACACACACGCACACGCACGCAAACACACGCGCGCACACCCACACACACACACACACACACAGTGCTGGATAAACAACGTTGTTGGATGTTGGCTACAAAAATCTAATTGTGTACGTTAGCTTTTTTCATTTATTTTATCAATAATCAGAAGTTGCTTAATACCAAATAAACTAAATTACTTTCTATAGTAAAACAGACGTAGCTTTATGTGTAAGTGTTTTTAAAATGCTAATCCTTTTCTTACTAATATTTTTCCCCTATGCTTTATTATTATGCAATGTACTGCTAGCCACTGTGATTGTATGTAGCGTTTGTGCCAGAAACGTACAATCATAATAAAACAATCTTAAGTACTTGTGTTGAGATGATAGTGGCTATAGTGTTTAATGAAACAAAAGCATCCTAAATAATTTTATACCTCACTTAAGTTATAGTGAAAGGGGTTAAGTTGAGCTTCACAAGCTTTTTTAGATAAAACTGAGAAATACACTCTCTTAAATGAACAATACAGATATGAAGCTCAAACGTTTGAATGAGATTTTGGAGTTGCACAAAAGTTATATTTTTCCTAAAAAGAAAAGCTTGAATTCCTGTTGATCAGCCATTAGTCAATCAATGAGCTGATTGATTAGCCAGAAAAAAAACTTTTTGGAAGGTTCTTCATCTCGCTGTCATCATTTGTCTTTAATACAAAGCTTTCTGTTTGAGCGTTATCCCCACATACAAATAATTAATAGCATCGCTCTTTTGATGGCCTCCATTGTTCTGTGTTTTGTGAGACCCATATTTGTTTTACACTCATTATTCACCAAGCAGAACTAGACTAATGCAGACGCACATTGACTTTCTTGCCTAAAACAAATCAGAACTCAGAACTGATTCTGAAAACCATTGGAAAAACCAATCCAAACCATGGTAATTCGAGTGAAGCCATACCAAGCCAACATTTAGATGCTTTTGGACTGTGTATGGGAAACAGCTTCATTCAAAATTATTTTGGAGTATGAACTTTTAAGCGATACTGAGCTCCTTGTAATTATGCACCTTTCCATTATGCAGTATGTTGTCTACTCAACATCAGCTAAATGTTGGGAGTTATATTATACATTTCCTCCTATTCCTTTCCATCCATTTGGGAGAAATAGCAGATTTATCCACCCTAAATGATGACTGAGGAAAGTTCAAGCAAGTTAAAAAGGTTCCATAAAAAGCCAATGACAGGTTTGCAAGATTTGTGATGTTATTAATAAAGCAATCTGAGCACTGTTTGTTTTAGAGGACTTTGTGGTGATTAATAAAACAATTTTGATCAAAACAGGGTAGTTGTGTGACCACATTAATAAATTTTAGCACATAGAAAATGAGTGATTTTTATCAGAAGTCCCCGTAAAGGTCAAAATCTGGACAGAATCAGCAACTTCTTGCCAGATGTGTAGGAAGTATTAAAGTTTTAGTTCAAATCTTTTATGATCTTTGGCATTTAAAAAAGCATTATATGAATACATCTTTGTTTAGAGGAGAACATAAAAATAGAAATACAGTCCATAAATTGTTTTCAACCTCCCAAGGAAATGGTAAAACTTTGTAGAAAACCTATTACTGGAGAGGGAAAACATACATAAAATCACTTTGTATACATCTACAAATATCACAAAATAGCTCATGGTTTAAAAAGGGAGCAATGATCTTTCTGTAGAGATGAGAACTTTTCTGCGAGTCAAAAAGGCAGATGCACTGTCCTCAATAAAGTAGTTGAGTTTCGGCATCCAACTTTCAAGTTTGTGTATCTTCCATGAAAAGCTGGAAAAGCTTTGTGGCAGACAGATACTGTCTGGTGAGGATTTTATGGTGCTGGTTGATCATTCTGTAGAGTCTTAGAAGGCCTGCCAGAGCCACTCTGGCTTTAAAGCGAGGCTATAGTCCCAACAACATGCCCATGAAATCTGAGCCGTTCTGTATTGTGATTGATGCTCCAGCTGCATTGTCCACAAAAATCGATGTGTACTGACCAGCCTGTCAGAAACAAAACATCCCATTATTCACTTTCAGTATCAACTGCCACTTGGTATTTTAATATATTCAAGTCTTACCTGAAGCTCTAATAGTCCATGAACAGATACTGTAAATATCTTGCTGTTGCTCTCGAAGCCAACAATCATTTCCAATGATCTGCACATGAAGGAAAACTAAACTTAAACACAAAAATAGCTGGCAAGAATAAGACAGGACAATAATGCACTAGTCTGGACAGAATAGGACAAAACAGGAAAGGAGTATTTTTTTAAAGGACAGGACAAGACCGGCCAATACAGGACAAAACAGAACATGGCAGATTATGACAGGACTGGAAGTTTAGGAAATGGCAGGGAAGTGTAAAACAAGACCATGGAGATTTTTGGTGGTGGTTATTGTCTTGCTCTTTTCAATGATTTGTGCATGTTTATATTTTAGACTCTAGGCTCATGTCAGTCTTGTGTCAGGTCTTACTGAAACATTACCTATAACATTACCCCTAAAACCCCAGCAGTCATTTGTTTTCACTCTGGCATGTCAACAGGTTTCAAAAAAGATTTTATTAATTGCAAAAAGAAGATGTTAACTGTAAAAATGTGGAAAATGTGTAAAAAAAACAGTAACTTACTGTTGAGAATATTTTTAAACTAATTGCAATTATTTGGGGCATTTTTAAGGTATTGTTTGCTCTCAATAATCTTTGTGAAAAAAACTTATGTTTGTAAATTATAAAGCATGACTCAATGTCATTAGAATATTTAGGAATCCAGTTTTTAGAAATAATCCATTTCCTGAGAGCAACAAGGACTCCACGAGTCAAAGGTGGCAATGAAGGTTTGTAGGGTGACAGGGACCAGACCGAAGGTGAGAGGAGAATTTTTTAATGGCGTGCTCAACTTTAAGACAGGAAATGCCTCACTTGAACCGACAGCATAGTTTACAGCTCATACGCTACTTACGGAGAGTGCTAGCAATCAACCCAACAGACTCTGTGAGAGGGATTCTACAATCCCGTCCCAAACTCATATACCTTTTGTGGTGTTTTTTTCTTTCTTTAAGGCTAATTCATTCAGTCTTTGATTTGTGAGCACTTTTATGACTTGCTCTCACAAGCTTAAGCTAGTGAAATCAGAACCGTGTGTATATCATGAGGTTGCCAGGCGACAGTATAATAGGCATGAAAACAGAGCCACAATAAAATAAGAATAGAACAAAATTGTTAATTTTTCAAAGTCGTCAATGAAGCTTATCATGGTTGTTACAAATGTACAGAATCATTTTTATACTCTATAATAACTATATCCAAATAGTCTTGCAAGGACTTGGCTGTGAAAGTCAGAGCTGAAAGATATTGTTCGACCAACTACTCAACTAAAAAAATTAAACCATTTTGAGGACATTTCAAAGTAATGCTTCATAGTAAACATTTGAATGTAGATGTTGCAGGTCAAATTCAATTTCAATTTTACATTCACCAAGCGAAATAAAATGATGTAGCTAACAGTACATACGTGTATCTGTGGCAGAGGGAGTCGATGCAGATTAGAACTCGGACATTGTCTCGTGCTCTCAGCTGGTTTTTACTTCTCTTCACCTCAGTGTGGTCTAAAGAAACACAATAGTTTTTCATGACAACATGCAAAACACACTCTTTCATGGAAAGGAAATGCTGCTGACATCTTGTTTGACAGAGCTGTGTATCTGAAGCAGATGATGCCAGAGCTTGTCCTGTTTGACCTCCAGTTGCGTCTAAACATTGGTCTTTTCTTGACTGTAAGCCTGCAGTGGATTTGTGAATTTGTTTGGGGATGTTGATTTTTTGCCACAGTCTACAGCAGAGAGCCAACTTCTGCATGGTGGCGCCACAGCTTAAAGAGTCCCTGGGGCATATTTCAGTGCAACTGCACATGCACAAGCAAAGATGAATGAAGTCAAAGGGATCACAGGACACTTTCTAGAGTATCAAAAACAAGCAAAAACAACCCGGAGCCGGAGTCCTCTCAGAAACAGCATCATACTAAGCTTTTTAAACATGGAAGATTGTGCAAGACGCCCTAAATCTCTGCAAACAAATGCGACGCAGATGGAATGTGCGTTACCTGGCAAAGTAATCCATCTGTTGAGATGGTGCCAAGAATCAAACATTACACGATGGGACCTTCTGGTTTACATTGGATTGAAAAATGCATTCGTACCAAATAACTTTGTGTTTAAACCAAACTTTCAAACATAAATGAGTTTAATGAAATTTAATGAAAATGTAATCAGCTTTTTATCTCTTTGGATAAATTTGTATTTTAGTGTAGTAAAATTGATTCAATGCTTCTAAATTGCTTAAGCAAATCAATCATTCAAAATAATTGTTAATGCATTTGATTTGTTACACCTGTTTCTACTGTTCTGACCTCACACCTTTGACAGGTTGCCAGTTCATAATCAGTGAATCAGCATAAGAACATATATATTAGTTACAGTATTTTTTTTTGGGGGGGGGGGATAATCAACTATTTACAATTTAACGTTCACACTAATTTCATTTACAGTTTATTTAATAAGTAATTACTTTCTGAAGGACACAGCTCCACTCTTTTCCAGGGTTAATTTTCAAATCAAATATAGTGGTGGGGAAATGGGTTGCAGTACTTCCTCTTTGTTTATGGAATTGACTCAAAACATGTTTAGGTCCAGCATTTACATAGTCAGTCCAGAAGAGCCAGATAAGCTGCAACCTGTGATGAAGTTTTTAAAGCCCAAGGCAAGTAAACGCTCCAGGGGCTCGCTTTTAAATTAAATAATGTATTTAAATGAAATTAATTAAATTAATAAAAAATATATTTATGTAACAAATTACTTTTCAGGCGTAGCTTGCAGAGGAAATGTAATATGTTGTATGCTTATTTTTTATACTAACCAGTTTGCTTTTGTATGCCTACATTTTTATACTTTCAGGGAACATTATCAGTCTTGGAATCTCCAGAGATGTGTTGGTCATTTTTTTAAATTAAAAGCATAAATTAGTAAAAGATTACATTAGAGTAAAAGGTGCCTCCTGGAGCTTGGTTACATCAACACTATAATCATTAAATCATATATTTTAATATTGAAAAAGTAATAAACAAAAAGGACTTTCCTTCCCCTGGAAATTATTTCTATTTTCAGGTAAATGCTATATTTTGTGTATTTTATTGTCAAGTAATTTAGATTTGTCTGAACATGTAAAACTGATAAAGCTTGCTTGATAGGACTCAAGACCAAATGGTTAAATACCAAGCAATTCAATTGTTTACTTAATTTGTTACTGTGCTGTACATTTATTTCTTTTAGTGCCCCATAAAAGACCTTGGGCTCCAGGCAGTCGCCTTTCACTAGTTTTAGCTAAACCATGAACATAATCAACATGAGGCATAGAAAAAAAATGTATGTATATGTATTTGACTCAAAACTTCAAAAATAAATGATTCAAGGTTCTCAATCTGTATCATTCGACATTTAATTCCCATTGAAACATTTTTTTTACCAAAACAAAGGAAAACAACTGTTAGTTTTAGATGTTTTATTTGTTTGTTTCTTTGTTTTTACAAATTACAAGCTTGTGTCATGTTTGTTTCTCCCTTAATCATGCTATCACTGTTCTGAATTTTTAAGGTAATCTATTTTAATGTAGTCTATGTTTAGAGTTTAGATTCAGGAGAACAGCATGTTCATTTAGAGCGATGCATTTACGTGAATTCAGTGGAAGACATCATTTGACAGTGATGTCTTTGTAATTTTAAGCTCATACTACAAAAAACACAAGTGGTCACATTTGTTTATTAAGAAGAATTGGTTCTACAGTTATAAACTGCTAATGCTTCTACCCTCTTTACTTTATTTCTGTGTTTGTCACATGTTTTAATGAAACCAAAGTCTTCTCTCGATGATCATTTGCTCCAAGGTCTTAGAAACAGAGAGTTGAGTTTGTCCAAAGTGGGATTAATTTTAAAGGTAAGTTCCTCTTTAGTTCAAGCACTGAAGCTTTATAGCAATCACTTTATCACCCTCATGATCCCAACACAAACTTCAAAAACTAAGACTTCTGACTTGTTTTGAATTTGTTTTGAGAAAATAGTAAACTATTGAAAAGCAGGTCTTTTTCTATTTTGTTTTTGGACAAAAAACATGCACTTTTTAAATATGGTTGAAATTGAAATTCCTCAAATCCTTATGCACTGTACTCCTAACAAAGGAGTCAGAAAGTATATTACCCGTGTGTTCCTTACCAATATGAACGTTGGCAGAGAACTGATAAATTCCAGTTACTGGAGCTGTAAATCGGCCAGTGGACTGATCCATCCCCGTGCCCCTGAGGAAGGCTCCTTTGGCAGGAGGCTGCAGGTAAGAAGCACAGAGGATTAGAGAGGGCTTACAGTAAACACATCGAGCAACCACTGCACACCACTCGCTCTCGACATCATAAAATCATACTCTCTAAGTCACTGACTAACATTTCTAAAGCCAAGAGAATATGTTTTTAAGTAGAATTCCTGCTCTCCAAACTCCAATAAACCCTCATGCAAATGGAAGCACCCCGCGTACAGCCTTTGAAAATATACCAGGCTCATATTGAGCACACATAACCATTAAATGGCTAGGAATACGTAGAGATCTGCCAGGAGTCCTCTGATTCTGTTTTTGATCATAACTGCACACTGCATCTATGCCAGACCACATTATTCTGCATCATGCCTCAGCACCCAGGAAGACGTTCATAAGTATATGCTACCAAAGCGAGATTGTAGCGATATGTTTGAACACAGACAGTCCAATGACTTCCTTTCACATACATGTCACATTTAAAGAGATTCAATAGATTCCAATAGATTCAAAAGATCATCCTCCCTGGAAAAAAGGAATATGCTAATCATTCATCTTCAACAATCGACAGGTTTATTACAGCTCAAAGCGATTCTAGTCAACATTATCCAATAAGAGCTTTTCCCGCACTGTGTCATTTTCCGTCTGTGTCCTTGAATGATCAGAATGCCACAGCACACAGTTCCCCCTTAAAACTGCGCACTGTTTAAAACGGTGTCTATTTTTACACACACCACTTATGGTCCAAGGCCTCAGACAGAGCAGCTTTTGTACACTGCCAAGAAAGCAATTTAGCACATTTGCAAAGGGATCTTTTTATTGAGAGGAGGGCAGCTAAGACCCTTCTTCATTGGCTGAGTAAATATTCGGCCAATTCAGTGTCTGATTTTTTTTTTTTTCTATTTTGAAATTGATTCTTTTAAAGCTGATTGAACATAGATTAGCTGATTATAAATGAAACTTTGGCCATTTCATTTCATTATGTAGAACGCACTAACGACACTTCAATCTGAACTCACAAAGCATTTCAAAACCGTGCTTAACTTACGGGAGAACAGTCACCGTGAGCCAACTGGAACAAAAACAAAATAAGCCGATTTTAAATGACTTTGAACAGATTGTAATTGTTTACGCTCTGGCAAATTTTGCATTCCAAACACACAGTCACATGTGCACTTTGGAAACAGTATCATTTGATGTAAGTGGCCATGTTTCTAAACGGCTGCAGAACTCATTTGAGTTGACTTTAATGTGAATTTGCAGCTCCCAAGTTGGAAGGGGTTTTATACTGTTTTATTGCTGGGCTGTCAGCAACAATGTGCTTTACTTGCAGTGCAAGTGGAACAGACATAAAGGTGTTTGTTCAGTCTGTTCTTCTAGATTTGATCCGCTGTATGGATCCACATTAATCAAGACGTAATTGCTCAGTACTCACAGTCTGAAAGTTCTGTAGCTCAGCCAGGGTCTTCTTGTCCACCACCAAAGGGCCTTTGAGTTTGCAGTGGAAGGCTTCCTCGATCCTCCGGTATGAGCTCATGTTGTCCAGGGTGATCAGAGCTGTTGGAAGCTGCTCGTGCTCACCATCCGGCCTGTCCTCTCCAGCTCGCCTCTCTGCAGCTTCTGATCAGGTAAGGAACACTCATGTCAGGTTAGCTTTACCATGACGATGGAAAAACATAAATTTGCTTCTAATTTACCTTTAATCATTTCCTTAAACTCTCGCAGCAAGACCTCTTGAGTGACCTCTGCTCCAGGGGCTCCAGGGGGTCCCTGAGGGCCTGGGGGACCAGGAGGGCCTGGTGGCCCAGGCTAAGAAAAAATACCATAGTAGATTGAAGTGAACTAAATGAAGGCTCGAATTTTTTTGTAAAAAATAAAGAAGACATTTTTAGGTAATCATGCGCTACAACTAAATGAAGAAATAGCAATAACAAAATAACAAAATGTTAAATATATATAAGATGTAAAGAGAAATAGGCAAATACTGTAAGTACACTCAAACCTGTAACATCACTTTGAAAAGAGAATTGTCCATTAATTGTGCATTTTCACTTTTTTTTGTAAAATGATAAACATTTTTGATTATAATTCAAGTGTTCCAAATCTAACGTCACGGTGGCGCAGTGGGTAGCACGGTCGTCTCACAGCAAGAAGGTCGCTGGTTCTAGGCTCGGCTGGGGCAGGTGGCATTTCTGTGTGGAGTTTGCATGTTCTCCTCATGATCGCGTGGGTTTACTTCGAGTGCTCCGATTTCCCCACAAGTCCAAAGACATGCGTAATAAGTGAATTGAATAAGAACAATTGCCCATAGTGTTAAAGTGTGAATGAGTGTGTGAATGTTTCCCAGCGATGGGTTGCGGCAGGGAAGGGCATCCGCTGCGTAAAACATAAGCCAGAGAGTTGGAGGTTCATTCCGCTGTGGCGACCCCGAAAGGGAATAAAGCCAAGATGAATGAATGAATGAATGTTCCAAATCTAAAGTAGAATAGTAATGGGAGGGACTCCAATTTTTTAAATAAGTTAATATGATTATGATCATCTCATCTAAACTGTTTAAATGTTCACATTTTTTAATGTTTGCTCAAATGTAACTATTACTTTAAATAAATTCAGTGAGACTTTTTCAAATTCTTCTTTTTTAAGCAAACACTCCTCTTCATTCCACAAAATCAGTTTTTTTCAAGTGCTGCTGTTAATCATTTCTGTGGCGTTTTATTCGAGATTCTACTGATTTTCCCTCACCAGTGGGCGCTTTCGTTTTCTGCATTTTCCAGGAAAGTTGCCCACTGGTCTCTTCACAAAATCCATCCATGATCCAAGAGGGTCCACTCTCTGGTTCTCACCCACCTGTCAAACAAGGCAAACAATTGTTTTTTAAGAACCTTTTGAATTTCGTACATTAATTTGTAGTCATTAAGTGATGATAGTCACTTTTATTCATAAAAGTCAACTGTCTTCATTAGAACGGACACCACAATTTAACACTTGTTTTTACTTCTGGAAAAATTTGCATAAATTATAGCCTGTTTTTCCTAGTATCAAATGTTTATTTGGACAGTTAAATGTCAACAAAGCTCAAAATGTAATCTGGGTCAAACAAATCTCAGTGAAAATGCGATGCCAGTGCTGTTTCTAAACAAAAAAATAACATTTGAATAGGTTTTTACAACAAGAATAGTGTCCATGGAATTTCTGATACCTATTGAATGTAATTCAGGTCTGAAAGGGTTAACACTGTTTTTATCAGCTATTACCACAAATCATTCCTCAGTTGAGTAATGGCTCAATAAGTAAATTCTATGACTCATGGTTTCTGCTTACAAACCTTCAGAGAAAATGGAGCCTTAAGAGGCTATCAATAAGTGAAAAAAATCAAGGCAGGTTGAGGCACTAGAGCAAAGGAATGACTCTTTGTGTGGCATGCAGCACTACATCATGCCAAACACTCAGTCCGACTTTCTCTTGGATTTGCTCTTCTCAGTAGCTCTCTCAGCAAGGGTCTGTGAAAAATAAACATGCTTTCTAAACAGATCCCTCTCTCTGCAGGTTTCCATGAGCTAAACATTACATTACAGCTCAAATCGAGAGCTCTAGTACATGCTTGGTTTCTTGGGTTCCATTTGCAACTGCTGAGACACTGGGACTCTCGGATGAAATATGCAGACTTTTTCCATAAAGCAATCCAATAACTATTGTTTGTCTCAACACAAACTGTTCATGTAAATTCCTTGACTGATAGCAGTATATAGAGACATCAACTCTAAGCCAAAGCTTAAGAGGAACTATTTTTTTATAAACTATAAAACTAATTATACAGTGGTTTGTCTGAACACTCTATTCTTATTGGCTGACAGGTGTTGCATAATTCTAAATAACCGCATCAGTGGTCCAGATCGGTTTGTTCACTCTATGTGCGCAGCTTTAGCAAACATTAAAACAAATATTAGCTAATCTCTGAATGCGACTACCAGGCCACAGGTCACAGATTTGCTCTCAGATTGTTTTAGCGATATTGTATTTTTAATTTTTTTTTTACACCAACTGTCGTTTGAGGAGCTCTGCTAAACTGGATTGGAGAGATATTTGATCGAGTCAGCTGTCAGCACAAGGACTGATGACGTAGAACAAGAGAGCATGTTGTGTGTTATTGTCCGCTTTTCTTAAATAATTCCACATTAAAACAAAACAAGGACCTTTAAATTGGCCTTTGCCTATTTCCATTTATGTTGACACCTTACAATGAAGGGATTGTTATGAGGACTTTCTTTATTTGCTTGTTTTGAAAGTTAATGTTGTGTTATTAGCTACAGAGCAACATATTTCTCACTACTTGCTCAACTTGAGCTCGTCCAGCAAAGAAGAAGGTTGAATTTGTTTAGTAAAGATGAGTTGTTGAAGATAAATGTACTTGTTTCTAGTCACTAACTTCACTCAGATAAATGTCCACCTTCAACAAATAAAAGCTGAGCCTATTTCATAAAGGGAATTGTGAGATATGAGTAAATGTTACCCATTTTTTTCCACAGTGGATTTAGAAATCATGACTAAACTACAATTATCTTTAAAAATGTTGTTCAGTGTTAGAAGTATGCTACACCATATGCTACAGTGTCAAAAAATAAAATGTCTCGTCGATAAAAACTAAATGATCAGAACAGTGGTCAGTTATTGCCTAATGTTTGTCCCAGATCTCTTTTACACATTATAGATTTTATCACCAAACTGTTTATTAATGAGTGGAGCATAATCTAGATCAATTTTACATAACATGATTTTTCCCGATTAGGAGCAAGAAACGTTCAAACAAATACAATTAACCACCTGTTTCATTTCGATTATGAACTGCAGAGCAAACATTAATAATATATTTAATACGTTAATGTTGGCCTAATATAAAGATATAAACAGCATAGTCCACGTCAAATGTTATGACATCTCAACATCAAACTTTACAACTCTTTAAACCGCGTAGTCAAAGTAAGATTAACGAGAAAAACCTTCAGTTATATTGTTCTACTCATTTTTTTAACCCTGCATCATTTACAAAATCATTTATCACACTTGGGTAAAAAAATAATTTTATATCTTTCACCATATTCAGGCCCATAAAGGTTCTTATTAATGGCAGAATGGTGGAGTAGTGGGTAGCACTGATGATGACTGATTTGACAGTCATTGGTTCAAACCTGGTCAGATTTCTTCCACTGACATGAATGAAAAATGTGTATTAGTAAGTCATAAAGTAAAATCTTATATTTTAAGTACTATAAAAACAATCCTATACACTTGTGAAAAACAACCTTATGCAAAAAATATGAAATATAATGATTAAAATACACATAATTGTTACTTTATGATCAACAAACTATTAAGTAACAGCCCCAAAGCCTGATTGTGACTTGGCTTTGTTGAAACCAACAGCTTTATAAATCCAGCAACCACAAAAATGAACAGACACTTCCTGAGCCCTTCCCTTCAAGGGACTGCAGTTTAGATAAAAACAGAGATAGAGACGAGTTGTGGAGGTGAGCTGTCTGAAATGGAATTTGTTTAGGTTTGGCTTTAAGACCTGGATCACTTATCTGTTAAACTAACATGCAGCATCTCTTCACAAGAAGTCTTGCCTCACATAAAGCTGTAACAAAGAAACCGCTTGTTTTCATACAGAGACTGGAAAGAGAGCAGCTCATATTTTAGCTTGGGTGCAATTTCTTTTCTCACTCCATCATTTCTTGTGACAGCAGACAAAATAAACTATTTAACAAGCTCATACTCCTCTCGCATGTAGGATGTCTGAGGGTTATTGTAGTGAATTAGGCGCCTGGAGACAGTCGGGAGACAGATTGGAGCAGATACTGTTACAGTAGAAGGCAATATCTCAGACTTTCCCTAAACATTAGAAGATTTGATTTGTTTTTTTTTTTCATTGTCTTTTATGGAATGCCTTAAATACACACTACACCATCAGTAGCTGTGTCTAAGCAAACCAGGGGAGCCAAAAAATGATGGATTCTAATGTTACCAAAAGGAACAACAGCTTAAGTCAAGAAGTCCCAAAATGCTGTTGATTCAACACGTTGTGTTAAGGATCAATATCAACTTTGGCAGGTCCACTCAGTTATTTAATTTCCTGTGCGAAGCAGTAGTATATGCCACAGATACGAGAACAGAAGCTAACTTAGAGCTTAAGGGGAACTGATTGCCTCTTAAAAAGAGTAACAGCCCGTTTCCGCAATGTGGACGGGTCAACACCTTCACTGTTATTTTATAAATAAACCTTCATTAAAAGGTCAGTTCCCCTAGGTTATTTGTAATGATTTTACAAATTTGTGAAAAAAATTCAGTTTCTTCAGAGTTTTGTCTGGAACCAAATATAATGGTGAATAAATGATGAAGGATTCCTAAACCAGCAAATAACTCAAGGGGGCCAAAAAACAAACTGCTTCTCCAAGTTTCTGTCGTCAAATGAAGATGTTTTTCATCAATTCTGTCTCTATTAGATGCCTCTTAAGACAAGTTGTTTGTGCTTTATACAGATGAGAAAAAACTACATGTTGAAAAAAATTCAAGTACTTTAGTATTCAATAGCCAAAAATTACTAAATGTTTTCCATTTGATCTTCTCCAAAGTCTTTTAGTCATTTACTAATGGTACAATGAAGTCGGACCACCCAATCATTGCCATGTGTGAATGGAGTGTAACCATTTCTACTCAAAATGCCCAATTTCTTCCCAATGTTTTCCCCGTTTCAGGAACATACTTATATTGCAAATGGTTAGCTACTCACCCAATGATCACACCAACCCATCACTCCCCCAAACAAAAGAAACTGATTAAACCAACAGACTTAAAAGAAAACGTCTGCTCATCCAACCAATATATTTATTAAAATCTATAAGGTCAACAACTCAGCACATTTGCTTCAAACTGTATTTGAAACTTTCATTAACACAGAAAGATCACGGTCAGATGAGTAAGTGTGGGTCAGGATCCAAACATCTGTCAAGACGCGGATTAACTTGCCTGAATTTGCTGCTTGTAAATGTTATAGACGTTTGTGGAGACACATCTATATCCACGCAATCTAATTTTATCCTGTTGCTTCATGTTCTCAACTGCACAAAGCATAAACAATCCTTGGACTGTCAGGAAACAATGGTTCTGCAATGTGACCAGAACTCCTAAAGGATTCCGCTATTTTTCTTGTGGCGACAAGGAAACGTTTTCACAGAGACTTAGGCTGATATGGAATGTGCAGTGATTTGCGCAAAGCGATAAACTTTCCAATATTTCAGGGCGCTGTGTACACAGTCGATCCGCTTGACAGTAGTAGCATGGCTTGCATGAAAAGCCGTATATACTGAAGTATTTCAGATCATGACAGATCGTGGCATGCTGTTATTATCAGCATTCCATTGAGGTGGATTTTTCTCTGATGAGTTTGTTTTGGGGCTATTAAATCAGCAGAGCTTTGTGGAGCAAACCTGCCAAATGCTCCATTAGAGAGTGGAAAAAAGTCAAGCAGAGATTTGGTGAATTTTAGAACATATCTAGATGGAGGCTTTTAAGATTCAATTAGTAAACACAAACCGTGTTTTAACTTCTTAATTATCTGGACAAAAACTGGATGTTTTTTTCTTCTTCTTCTTCTTGAATACGCTAACCCATTTTAAATTCGCCCCTGGATTAGAGTCTTAGAAAACCTTAGAAAAAACTTACCCTGAAAATATTTTTTTAAAGCAGCCCCAGACCTTTATGTTTCTACCACAATTCTAATCTACTTCTCTCTGATGCTCTCAGATGTCTTCCTCAACAATACCAAACAATAACCAAAAGGGCCATCTTTCCTGGTAAAAATCTCAAATGTTTATCACTTTTAAAGTGTATTATGGGAATTTTGTAACTTAACAATATGTTTATTTAATTTATATAAATTATGGATTCATTCAGAAAATAATCTCTTGTCATCTTCAGGTCATTACTGTTATTATTGAGAGATTGTATCATTTCGGGAAAGCAGAAGTTCCGGCTTCCGCAGTGCCATTTTGGACTAAAATTTAACTATGGCCTGATTTACTACATCAAGTGGTACTACAAGAACCAGATTGGAGAGAATGTGATAGATTAATGTAACCTTGTAAGATTTTTAGGACTTTTGTGCTTATTTAAAGTAGATTAGAGTGAGCTTTGCTACCATAGCGATTATTCAGATTTAGACATTGGTATTTTTAAAAACATGTTACCTGGTGGATGCATCTTACCTCCTGCACTGCCATAAAATGGTCGTTGGAAGTCTCAACAACTAGAGTGACCAGCCCATTATACCCCATGGTATAATGGGCCCATTATATGTGGTTCGGAGCTGCATCATTTTGGTTTAATCGATCTAAGTACTCTAAGTCTGTTTGAAAAAGGTATTAGTCATTTTAACCTCTTCTAAATGTTTTCCTCCATCGACACTTTCGGTTTCTTATTACTTCTAGTTTACCAGGAGTTCCTTTCATTTAGTACGTTAATGTTAAAAAGTCACTACAAAAAGGTGATGACATAGAAGAATTATAAAAAAAAAACACACAGAACTTGAAGTTTTCACAAACATTCAAGCATCAATTTTTGCTAAATCTATGCATGAACTGTCCACAGAAACCTAGCTTGCATGACAATCGAACATTTTTAAGTCTTATACCTCACAATTTACCTACATTTCAGATGAAACATGTAATCATATAAGTTTTATAGATATGTGTAAGAAACTATATTATGGGGGTGTTCCACAGCAAGCAAATACTGTCATGAAAACGTGCCTTGAGGTCACAAATACAGCAGCAGGGATTGTGAAACATACTGCAGTTTTACCATATACCATATCTAGGTTGCTCTGTAAATACATAAATTGGAGTTGAAAAGAAAACAGTAATACATTTTGTTGTAAAGAGTTTCAGCCAAGATTCAATTTAAGCTTGAATCAAACCTAGGCAATAGGTTTTGTTAGTCAATTGTCAAATCAATATTCTTTATTAAAAGGCTTTTAACTTTTAAATCTTACATTGTTGACATTTGAAATAACAAGACCAAAATCACTGGAAACTTATTGCTTAACAAATTGTGACATAAAACGCTAAGAAACATTTGGTACAAACACTAAAGATTATTGGCAGCAAGACTTTTTTGGCGAATTAAAATATTCTGTTTCAGATTTATTATAGTTTATGGCCTGGGTGCAATTTTTAGCACCCCAATGCAAGTCCCTCTGGATAAAAGAATTGACAAAAATCGTAAATGTCTTTGTAGGCATCCCAATCAGTGTCTGGTGCCATTGCTTCCTGCCTGTGCCATTATTACTAGTCTCCTGAAACCTATTCTTGGTTTACTGTTCGTTTTAAAGGTGCAGAAAGCGTTCTGTGCAAGCCATTGTTATCATTTGAAATCACTAAAACAAACACAATCTAGATCAATACTATCTCATCAATATTTTGACAGCTCCTCCTGATTGGCTACAAGATTGTTCTGTTTACCCAAAAAACTCCTGCAACCATGTCAATAATGAGAAATGTACTTTGTATTATATCAAAGCTTGTCAACAGAAATGTTCTTGTATTCTATGTACTAGGCATACCTCAAGAACATGTTGGCTGTGAGAGAGAACAAACACTGCTTTATGGGTTGGCACACAGATTTATGCGTTTGATTATATGGATGCATTCACACCACGCCTCAGATTCTTACCAGCAATTATGTTTTCTTTTGGTACCAACTCATTACAGCATTGGATCTCAGAACATAGAGATACGAAAGAGAAATGATTATTTGGCGAGATGTCAAGCAGCGAAAGCTTCAAAGCCCATCATTTAACAGGTAACAGGCCCAGCACCACTGTATTTTTCATTACCAAGGGCTCATTATGCTGTAATTCTTTCCCTGTGGACAAAGTCTGATTATTAATACACCCCAAGTGGTCGAGAAACTGATTTTTTTTCTTTTGCATGTATGTTGAATATTTGTTTGGCATCGACCATAAAGCTCCTTTCATCACATTGTTACGTGAGCAGTGAAATAGGCAGTTAACCGCTTTGTTATTACGGGTAAGAGGGGGTCCTGGAAACATCCCCATTATAGCCCCACAGGTCATTAAACAGTGACATCAAAGACGCCTGAATCCAATTTAAGTTCTTCTTTATTTATCCTGAGCACAAAAACATGTTGGAAAACACTTGTAACTTCACAAACGCGACACATCCATGTGGTGATGAGGCTTTGTGTTGGTTTAATGATACTCTCAGGCTATAATCGCTGGGTAAACATTGTTTCGATATTTATATGTATATCAAGTGTACATTCCTGACTAGTGAAGACTTGTGAGGGGAGCTAGTCACAAGACCTATTATGAGATCTACCAAAGAATTATCTTGGCCTCCTCTCACCATAAAAAGTCAGAGTTGACGAGTTTGATTGCAGCGTCACACCTGCTTTGTGTGCAAATTACAATGTAGAGCTAGTTTGCGCTCTAGTGCTCATTTCCTTCTGTGTCTGTGGTAGGTCAATTGGACTGCTGAAAAAACATGCTTCAGGTGAGCAGAAAACACCTACATCTCTTGAATTATTGGTTAAAAAGGACAACATTTAAAAATTTATCACATCGAAATAAATCTCAAACAGTTTGGCCCTTTATAATTTTTATGGGGTTTGTTTCAAAGTGCACCTGTTGGGTTATTGTTATTGAGCAGACTGTTGCATTGAATGCTGCATTGTTTGTCGAGTTTAGCTACTTCTTGCAATAACCAGGATTTCCTTGGATGGAATCTTATCATCCTAGCATAAATCATGGTATTGTAATTGACAAGTAGGATTGTCTAACCAGCCGTAGAACTGCAAGAAAAATCTATATGTATTTCTGTTTTTCTTTTAAATTTTAGTATTAGGATCAATAGAAATTCCCAGGTTAGTGTTGTAAGGAAGTGTGCTCACTTTCCTGCATTATTAACATTGTCACATATGATTTAGCAGAAAGAAAATGAGGCTCAGAAATGGGGTAATCACATATTTTCTTCTTAGCAAAGCATCACTACTTAGAGTCAAAAATGAGCAAAAAGAGGAACTTTGGTAGATCGGAAATGACAAGAATAAAACCTCATAGCTTGGTGAGTGATTCTCAATTGAGTAGCCCTGCCTAGCTTTGCCCCCCACGCCCTTAATTCTATACAGTTTTCCATTTTAATATAACTTAAACAGATGAGTAATAAAATACATATAAACATAAAACAAAATAACATAAAAATGTGTAGAAATATGCGTTTATCTGTATAGTTGGACATTTTTAGAGTTACTGTTAACTGCTCACCTCTGAGGTTAGCCTCAAGAAATCAGAAGACACATCAAGCGGTGAAGCCAGAGGTAATAATCTAGGAGCATTGCTGCTTTAACATGACTGCAGGAAACACGGGGGTATCACGCCGCACCAGAGACTACAGCAACATTAAACCTGACACTTGTCTGTGTTACAACAAAATGCTATTGGTATGATCTGATTTATTCATCTATGCTAAGCTCTTCTAAAACCGGGAAAACTGGGAAATGGCTGAGCAGATTCCAAAGTAAAAATGCAGATCGTATCTTGTATCTTGTTAAAAGTAAGCTTGTTCTGCTTTTACGAAATATAGGTTTAAATTAAAAAATAACTCAGTCTGTTAAACACACACACACATCACAAAACCTTACTTTTAACAACAAAATCTAATTAAGTTTCTCTGTCAATTAAACACTAAACAGACTTGCTAACATAAAAAATGGTTTGCTGTCAAAAATAATAATATTTATTTCCATGATATTAGTAATGAAAGATGGAAGCTAAAATATAACTAAGATGTGATTAGGAAATGTATGTGTAACTAAGTAAATGTACAGAAATTTCACAAAAAATGTACTAGAGTAAAAGTACACATTTTTAAAAGTACTCAAACAATACTAGTTACTCTAATATGTACTCATGTAAATGTAACTAGTTGCTACCCAAATTTATATTTAATTGAATTACAGTGCTGTTGTGTTTTCAGTTCCCTCTTTAGTATATAAGTGATATTCATTCATTCATTTATGGATGTTTATTTGATCGCCTATTATATTTATCTCAATGTTTTTGTTGCCCTTCCACCATACTGAAATCCCTAGATTTCCCTAGGATCCCTAGACTCCCACTTTAATTATGGCTCATGACTGGTAATCCACATCTAAATTTACATCTGGATTTTTTTTACTAAAAACAATTAATAGATAATAGTTATCTGTGAGTCAGAAGCCCCCAAAGAGGCGTACACCCCTAAACATCCAAAAAAAATTATAATTGGGAATATTTCTTTTGATTTTAGCGTTCAAATATTTTGTTATATTTGTGAACATTAACGCAGATCTCACTTCAATTTCGCATAAATGAATATTTATCCTCAAATCTACAATTTCGAATTTACAAGCTACATTTATATGAATCCAATAAACTGGCTGTACATCCTATCTATGCTATTATTCTTTTAAAGAGAACCAACTCATACCTATTCTTAAATGTTCTCATCAGTATCCAGATCCACAGCTCCAGCGTTTCATAATAAACGAGGTATTTGCAAGCAGTTGCACTTTGACAGACTTGATAAGAAATATGATTTATCTTGAATCATTTAAGCATATCTACATCTCCAAGCCCTACTTGATCCTCCACTTTGTGAATGTAAACCAGGTACCCCATCCCAGGTGAGACATTTTTTAGCAGTATCAATCCATGTGTTTTACAGTGATTATGTCATTATTCCCTGATTGTACAGGACGAGATGAAAAGAATAAGGGCAAGGGAAGAGAGAGTGACTAATCTTTCTGGAGGTGTCCTCTTTCAGGACCCGTTCTGTGAGGCTTTGTGAGGGGCTTAAGCGGCCTGCTGCCCCACTTTTTTCAGGGGGCCGCACCGCCCCTATCGGATGTCCCAGACACAGCGGAGTCAGCCTGGCCTGTGAATGACAGAATCAATAGGCTGGGAAAGATCTCTGCCAAGGGTCTTTAAATATCTCCCCACCTAACCTTCCCAGGAATTACATCATGGCAGACTGCCTCCGTTGGGTAAGAGGATGAAGAAGAAGAGGAAGCAAATGAAATATTAGATTGAAGAACGCACTTCAGCAGAGTTAACACAATGCACAGGCCCATGAACATTTGTGGGTTTTTTTTCTAATTTTATGGCCGATGTTTAAACAAGGAGCGCACTGCTTTAGAAAATTGGATGTACTAACAAATGACCTCTTGCTCATTTTGTTTTAGTTGGGTTACAAACAGGTCACACACTGAGACAAGGAGTATGATGAATTCAGATGATTCAATGCATGTTTTCATCAAGTTCAAACACTTTGTCTTACTTTTCTTCTTTGTCCAGAAGCATGTGACAGAAAGAAACTGAGTAACGCGTTGTAACTGATGGCACATTAAAACGTATTATGCGTGATGCTATGACACTGAGAAGCACATTGAGTGAGCATTAATAGCCTTGTGATAAACGAGTTTAATCATTCAATTAACATACGGTCAGGAGGAGCTTGGCTGATAAGTGATCATGTAATCATATGGGCCCACCTACCTATAATATTCCAGTATGTAAGACATGCATCATAAAGGAAAATATAAAGTTGTTTTCCTAAGGGACAAGATCAACGTTTGCCAAGCAATCCCCCCTTCCATCCCTTCGCCAGCCCGGGATTCTGGGCCCAGGTCACTTCCTCCCTGGTCCCGGGCTCCTCATTCGGACAGCTCACCTATAATGCTTTTCCATTGTGAAACTGATAAAGATATGTCTGCTGGCCTTTTACCGACTTTTTTGTCAGTGTTCAACTGTTATCCAATAAAGTCAATAATTCGAAGACAAGAGTTCTGGTCAATTATGGTCAAAAAACTATTTGAAATCTGGTACATTGCATGGATTAAAAAAAGAAATTCAGAGAAAAAGCACAGTGCATGAAAGAGTCTGCATTATTTTAACTGAAGTGAGAACACAAGGCTCCTTGATTAAAGTGTATTGAAGCATTGCTCAGACATAACTAAAACATACGTATTTGTTTTACATCGTATTTCTGACGTCACAATAAACACATCTCTGAGACATAGCTAAACCGAACCGCTCCAACTGAAATCTCAATAAGACTAAACCTCTTGTCAACAAGATCACTGAGGCACAGAGGTTGTAGTGACGGTGGTTGGCACAAGGGTAGATAGGAGTTATTTGAGAATGCCAACTCTATGGGTGGGCTAAGGCATGAGCTCATTTTCTATTGGAAATTGTGAACTCTAAACAAGACAGAAACAATAATCAAAGCAGAGGTTGAATTCGCATTGGGGAAGCAAGAAAACCCATTTATACTTAAATTCACTGCTTCTAAATGGGCATTTTTCTCATAAGTCTCAGCACAATCTTCCATCTCACACATTGCAGCCTATTCCATACATCCTAAAAGCAACACACCTACCACCGCTCTATTAATCATAGAGATTATCACGTCCAAACTGCAATAGTTGGGAAAATTAGACCTGCCCAGGCCTCTAACTCTTCAGAAACATACATGTTTGAATCTGTGCCAGGCTAATTAGGAACGGTTGTACAATCCCCATCAAGGGATTGGGATGAGCGTGTGCTAAGCTTGTTCAAATAGGCGAAGTTTGCAGAGCAGTTGGAGACTTCTGCTTGGGCACATAGTGTAGTTAATGTATGATGAGAGACAACTGTGACTGCCAAAAGCTGTGAGCTTTCTTTCTGATGAGTTTGCTGACATATTTAACAGAGCATTTAAAGCTGAATTATGAGCTGTTTTCACTGTCTAGCTGTTACAGAAGGGCTTCTGACACACAGTGAGGAATGATTGATGATACAAACAATTAATCTTACCCAAATAAATGACAAAAATAATAGTGCACTATTCAGATTTTTTTTCAAAGTTAACTTGCATAGATATTGAGACATAATGAATGCATCATATCCAGCTTCTGAAGTCTTCCATATCCTATTACATCAATATTTTCTCCGAAAATTTATTTCTTAACCTTTTTTTTGTAAATAGTTTTTGTAAAATTTGGCCAAATCCCGATCCATAATTTTTCTATATTTTAATCCGGTGCAATTAAAAACTTTCTATGACCGCAACCACTCAAGCCACTTCTTAATTAAGTCCTGTACATTCATGTAAAATAAATACCTTGAACATTTACCGTGCAGTCAGTACCATGCATTAACGTGAGTTTCTCAGTAAAACAGAGCCCCAGGATGTGTAAAAGATGTCAAAGTCTTGTAAGGGTGGCGTCAGCTGTCTGTGTATTTAACAGTCATGGGAATCACTGATCGCTGGAACATCATAAAAGCATTAACACAAAACAGGTTAAACAGTGAAATGTTATCATACTATAGTAACCACCAAAGCAGAATCTGTTTAATGACCTCAAATAGATTTAGAGTTACAATTATGGAATTACAGAATCGATGAACATCTACCTTTGCACTGCCGTCCAGCTCCTCGCTGTTGGAAAGAGTGGTGTTGAAGGCTTCGGTGTGTTGTGGAGCAGGCTCCTTCGGCCTCTTCCGCACCTTCCTACCATCAGTCCCGAGGAGGATGCACTGGCTCCAGAGCACAGCCATCACCACAGCCAGCACCCAGCAACGCATCTTCAGCCCTCCAGCCAGGAGACCGTCGGTGGGTCAGAAAGAGCACTCTCTCACAATTCTTCTCTCTGTGGGAAGCTTTGGATTCAGGAAGTACAAAGGACCACCAGACGTCCCACACGCTTGACCTCACTGGAAGAAAAGTACTGTAACAGGCAGGCAATGTGATTAAGGAGCTTGTCCACTCCACCTGATACCTCAGCCTTGTCTTGATCTTCGGTACCGCTAGCAGATTGAGGCTCAAGCCGTTTTGGCAAAAACAAAGCAGAGCTTACTCAACTATGAAATGTGTCAAGTGTGGAGCCTTCCTGGGAAATGACAGCTCGTCGCCGAGCTGACAGCAAATAAACCCATTAGTGAGATTTTTCACGCTTCCTGCACCATGGGGGGTGGCAGAGGGCAACTGAAGAAAGTCCTGGAGTGGGAAGGGGGAGTGGATGGAAATTACTCAGATTCCCTCTCACTTTCTGCTTCTTCACCTCCGTCTCGCTCCTACTGGCATGTGGAGTCTCTGTGGGGATGCAGCTGAGCCGAGTATTTAGTGAGCAACGCTAAGCTCTTCCCCATCAGCCTTCACATATGTGTCTTTCGTGGGAAAAATGATCCAGAGGGAGTTGGAATTGATTCCGTTCCTTGCCAGAAAAAATCTGCCCCCTCAGAATATGGGACAATCACACCCAAATGCATCAGCTTGCAGGTGACAAAATAATATGAACTCTCAATCCCAAAAGTAAGCTCTTTTGGTAGGTCTTGCTCAGAGTTCTCTTCAGGTCTTCTGCTCTAGCTCCTTTACTCAGTCTCTCTCTCTCTCCATTTCTCTCTCTCACTCTCCCCTTAGGAGGGCTTGTGACAGAGTTTATCACAGCCCCCCCCTCTCTCTCTCTCTCTCTCTCTCTCCTCTTTTCCTCATCAGAGAAACAGGCACCCTCGCTGGGCTCAGCCCTGTTTTATCTCACTAATGAAATACTCAAGTCTTGAGGGAGAGTTCTTTGGCAGGCACACTCAAGGGAATGTGTGTTGATGTGCGTAGGTGTAAAAGTGCAGGTCTGTGTGTGTGTGGGTGTGAGTGTGTGTGTCCTACTTTGCAGTAACTCTCTACAAGTGACATTCAGACTCTGAAAATTCAAAGAACTCGAATTATTGTCATTATTATAATTCAATAAAGCTAATAGAAGATTCTAGAACTTTTGGTGTGAAAAAACATTATCCAACAGAATACAACTATGACAAATCAAATCATCAACAGAGCACAATTCATCTTTCAACTTTTTCTGATTAACATGCCTGCAAGGCAATGAACCCCACATATAATGGAAATAATTGTTGAAAATGAACACAGACCAAAACCAACATTACACTAAAAAATTCCTCAATTTTGTATCATTTTTTATTATACTTTAATTAATCTAGACAGGTTTTCCAAACCAAGTTTCCTTATGGTTGCACATTGTTCACTTCTAATTGAAAGATCAGAGGGATGTTCAGCTGAAATGTTATGGAATCGTTTTATGCAAAAAAGGAAGCGTATAGAATTGATAATGTTGAATGAATGTTGATTAAATTAGAGGAAAATCACTCTCATATCGTTTACATTTGTTACTGTGGTTAAAGCTTCAGAGCTGAGGCTGTGTGGTCCAGTACTTGTGAAATGTGCTTCCATCTTTGACCCTCTTCTGCCCTCTGGAGTCAATAAATAGATTTTCTGAGAAGCAGTAAGGTATTTTTGTCTTTAATTTAAATTATTTCAGCCCACAGCCATTTTAAATCGTTGATCTAGCACCAGGCATGGAATGACCATCGGGCGTACCTGGCAAGTGCCAGTACCGGTGGGCCGACACACAATTTTGGGCCGAACTGTCATATATATAAACATTGTCGGCTGTGTAAGTGTGCAGCTGACACACAAGTTGCGGCCCATTGGTTGATATTTTAACAGACACTGGGCTAGTCCAATGAAATCTCAAGCCCCTCCCTCCAGCCGCTGATCAAGTTTATAAATATTCCGTTTGCCTCGGACTTTGAACGGCGAAACAAGTTAAGTTATCTTTTTTTAAGCAGGCGAAATAGTAGGGCTTGCAGTCAATTAATAAAAATGCTAAAGTCAAAATGCTACACGTTTATAAGTATGTCTGGAATATTCCTGCACAGGTAAAAAAAAAAAACGTTTGTTGAGGTTACTTAAAAGTGAAGACAGTCACGCGCATGCGCACTCTCCCCTCTCTGCGCTAGACTAGAAGGCTCGCGTCAGTTGTGATGACAGGAAGATGATCCAAAGTGAATAAAAAGTGAACATATCGCTAATGTCAGCAGTTGGAAAGAAGAATTATGTTATGGTTTGTTTGTTAATAGTTTTAACCCAAAACGAACCGTTTTTAACCAGATATTCAGAATTGAAATAAGATTCATGCAATGTACAGCACGAGTTATGCTAACGTTACTCTATTCTAACGTTACTATTGTTAATACAATTAAAACTAATAAGGACCTTGTATTTTATTGTTATATCATGTCATGAGTAAATGTATAGTTTGAAATAGCGACTAATTATCATCAAATCAGAAAGATGTAAAAAAAAACCTGCATGTTATACATGTATACGTGTAACAAATTGCATGTATAACGTTGATTACTGATGTAAAACAATGAACTACTGTGTGTTTTGTGCACGTACCCTAAAAAAGGAAATAAAATGCATGTCTGCAAGCCCTGTCTAGCACGAATTAGTATTTCTGAAATGTTAGGAATTTACCGTTAGCAAGTTAAATAATTTGGGCGAATTTGTTATGTTTAAAATATGTTCCGATTCTTACTGAGTGATGGACCCCTTGGTGGACAAAATCCATCCAAGTGTATGCTACGCTTGACAAAAGTGGTCATAAACGGAGCCGTATGCATTTTATAATTTGAACGCAAGGTGGCGACGTGTGTGCTGTGCATCAAAGTCATGTCATAGAAGAAGAAGCACATCCCGACAGAGTAGCAACCGTAGCAATATTTCGTTTTTGTAAAGGTGTCAGACCTTATGAACCCTTGAGGTTTTCAGTTTGTTATATTTGCGTGTGTTATCTCGGTCCTTTAAAGTAATTCGTCGCTGACAGGACTCTACCCTGCTCCATCGGTCCGAGTTACGTCTCAGGTGGCGACGTGTACAGGAACTGCGCGATGAACAGAACATAAACATACCGCAGATAGATCACTGGCCTTTAGTCATTCTACTTATATTCAAGAGAAGACCTTTCAAACTCACGGGTAAGTATTTTAGAACCGCCGTAACCTTTGCACTTCAAGTCTAATATAAAATCTAGTTACTGTATTCATCACGTAACCTTACTCAATGCAAATGAAACAATCCAGCATGCACTGCGTTTTGCTCCTATGATGCTGGCTTCGGCAAGTCGGAGCTCAACTCAAAAAGATAAATTTAAAAATGTGATGAATCACAAACTAGGCAACTATGTTATTTAAACCCAATTAAAATGTTGTTACAATATAGTCTTTCTGTTTAAACAAATTATAGCTTCTACAGCTTTTCTGAACATTCAAGCTGGATGACCATGGCTTTTTGGAGAAGATCCCAGCTTGGTCACCTGAGGGCATCAACTTTGGCAGTATTTGTGATCCTGGCTTTCGATGTCATGGCAAGACCAGCAAATATATCAGCGTTAAAAGCCAAGCAGCCCAACAGTAAGGAGGACAATGAGATCCTTCCACCTGACCATCTCAATGGTGTGAAGATGGAAATGGACGGTCACCTCAATAAAGACTTTCATCAGGAGGTGTTTCTTGGGAAAGAAATGGAAGAGTTTGAAGAGGATTCAGAACCCAGAAGGAATAGGAAGAAACTGATTGAAATTTTTACTAAGTATGTGCAACAAAACAATCATTGGATTGAGTGTCAAACTATATTAGAAAACTTATAATATAACAATAATAATAATCAATCCTGTGTTTCTAGGGTGGATATCAATAAAGACAGAAGCGTCAGTGCTAAAGAAATGCAGCGCTGGATCATGGAGAAAACAGAAGAACACTTTCAAGAAGCAGTTCAAGAAAACAAGCTCAGTTTCCAAGCAGTAGACCCTGATGGTGATGGTAAGGGATTATTAGACTTGTGAGACACATTGTATATTCCTAATGTCATTATTATTTTAAAGGAATTGCAGTCATATTAGTTTACTCTTTTCTAAACTCTCTCTTCAGGACTTGTTACATGGGATGAATACCGTGTCAAATTTTTGGCCAGCAAAGGTTTCAATGAAAAGGAAGTTGCTGAGAAGATCAAAAAGAATGAAGAATTGAAAGTTGATGAAGAAAGTAAGCAGGCCTATATATTATGTCGTAGTACATGAAATGAATCTGTTTTGTGATGAGAACTGTACTCACACAGCTCAGGAGGTTCTGGAGAGCTTAAAAGACCGCTGGTTTCAGGCTGACAATCCTCCTGCTGACCAGCTGCTGAATGAGGATGAGTTCCTCTCCTTCCTGCACCCAGAGCACAGCAGAGGCATGCTCAGATACATGGTTAAGGAGATTGTTCGCGATCTCGGTAAGCAGAAATTAAATACTTATAATGTAGACTACTCAAAGTAACCATTTTAAAAGTATTTGTTTGAATAAAGAAATTAAGATTTACACAAATGGGACTTAAACATTTTAAATAGGCTCGTTCTACTTCTCACAAGAGTAAAGCAAAATATTTTTACCAGTATGGAATCTATTCCCTTTTCTAGCTGGACATTTTTGTTATACCCACATAACTTCTAGATTATTACACCGAAAATAAGTAAAGTTAATTCCAGTAATATCTGGCTTGAAGAGATCAATATTTTCCAACAGTTTTACTACGCAGTGTAATTATATAGGTGTCAAATTTTAAATATAGGAAAAACATTGAAAACTCTTTAATTATTGTTACAGGTGTAATAATTGTACTAGTCAGCTGAATCAGATTCAGCAATCAATGCTAAGCTATTCCAAAGCCTAAACGGTAGGCGTGTGTCAAGCCTGCAAACGGCACACAGCAGAGGCTCTGCACATACACAAACCCTCTATAGTTCTGTGCTCTGTCACACGCTGTCTATGCACTAGGGCTGCCCTCAACTAAAGATTTTTCTGGTCGACTATTAGTTGAACATCAAAGCTAATAGTTGACATATGGTTATTACCGTATTTTGCGCACTAAACATCCTTTCATTTTTTTTAAAAAGTGTCAGTGCATCTAAAATCCAGTGTGCCTTATGTATGAATGCTGGATGCTAAAAATGCAAAATCAGAATGTTTTATAACGACTTTGTTACTCTACTAAGCTGCACAGCTGAATGGATCGTCGCGGTATCACTGCGGGTACCTTGCGGAGGAATACATAACACACTTCGGCACGTGTGGAATAATACAGACTGTGCCTCAACATGCAAGTAATACAAACTGTGCCTCAACACGCAGCCTAACCGTTAACTTTATCCTTAAATGCAACCTGCAAAGAGTAACGTGTATGCGCTGAATATCAGTCAAGTGTTATCTGAGCCTTCACAAATATCACCAAAGCAGGAATCATCACTGAGTTTGAATCGAAACATGTTGATATTTGACATTATTATTTTATTAACGTTTCAATATCTGTTTATCTGTTTTGTGTTGCTAAATGCTTTATCTTTAGTGCTTTAGTACTTATTGCACAGCTTGCAGACAAATGTTTTGGGGGGCGTTTTCTTTTCGAGATGATGACTGGTGTTTTTTCCTCGTCCGCTGGGTTAACGACCTTGTTGTGACTGTGTAATATCCTGTGGAGTTTTTTCCCCGACTAATCAACTAATGAAAAGTCAGTTGAATAAAGCTTGCTTTGCTCTTTCGTGACCAATCACAAGCCTTTACGTGAGGTTAGAAGATTTTAGAGGTCCGGGCAGGTTTCTCAACAGGGTCAGCATAAGGGTATGTGAATGCACAGCCTTCGTAAAGGGTAATTCATAGGCGTGACGAGCAAGTAAAAATTGGTCTTGAAGGTGCTACCCACAGATCAGGAGATGTAAAATTCTAATTGAGCCTAAAGGGTGAGTGTCATTTCAGCTCTGGGGCCCACATATAGCAAAGTTTCTGTTGTGTGGGACATATTAAAGAAATCATATTTTTCAAAAAAAATTATCTTAAAAAGCTGCCAAATATGTAATTATCAGAAAGTTTTTAACATTATATTTGAGTCTGCTTTATTTGAAAACTTTTTTTTTTTTTTTTTGCGCATACGGATCTGCTTTTCTCATACATAAATAGCATGTTCACTTTGGCAGCATACCTTTCGGCTACGAGCAAAAACGGTTTGCTGTTTCCTCAAACTTTTGAACAATTCATTCAAAATCTTTTGTCCGAGTTGTCCTTGCAAACTAGATTGATAAATATATATTCTCAATGGGAAGAAACAAAGTTAGTTTGTCGTGATGACGGGCACATAATTCAAGAACAACTAAAATGTTGTGTCTAAGAGCTAAAATAGCTGTGCACATATAACATACACAGCTTTCCCACTAACCAAATGAATGAGTTTCAACTTTTTTGAAGGACTGTATTCACTTTTATTTGTGTTTATGAGAATTAAGAAAGCCACCATGTCTTTGACATTTGACATGTCGGTTTTAAACAAACCTTGTTTTAAATCCCTCAACAGATCAAGATGGAGATGGGAAGTTGACTATTGCTGAATTCATTTCCCTGCCCATGGGAACTGTGGAGAATCAGCAGGCTCAAGACATCGACGACGACTGGGTGCGTGAAAGGAAGAAGGAGTTTGAAGAAGTCATAGACGCGAACCATGATTCGATCGTTACCATGGAAGAGCTGGAGGTCGGTTTTCTTTGAGTGTGGTTAACAGATAAGAACATGTGTTTAGCATCCCATTTGAATTTTTGCTTGATATTCTCTGGGTCCGCAGGAATACATGGACCCAATGAACGAACACAACGCACTGAATGAAGCCAAGCAGATGATTGCAGTGGCCGATGAAAACCAAAATCATAATTTGGAACTAGAGGAGATCTTGAAATACAGCGAATACTTCACTGGCAGCAAACTCATGGACTATGCACGGAACGTACACGAGGAGTTCTGAGAGTTCCTGAGTCATTTATAGATAAGAGATGCATGTATATTTCCCTAAAGTGTCAAAAGTGATGTTGGACTTTGACTGCTTGTCCAAAAGGAGGTCATGTGAATTCGGACTGATGTAAATGTAGCGCTACAAAACCGCTGAGCTATAGCATTATTGACAGGTGTGTAACATCCCTATGAGTCCTGTAGATCCCCCTTTGGTTGTTCATCTTTTTATCACTTTGTCACTTTTGAAGAGGTGAAATTTAAGAGAGATGTCTGTGTATCAGAGATTTTCTATATGAAGGTGGAATAATGTAAATAAAGTTGTAATTTGGAATGTTCTAAATGTAAATCAAATTTTTGTTGGGTTGATTTCAGATAAATTGTCAGGGTTGTGGCACAAATACTTAATCTTACGACATCATTAAATGCAAAGCCATTTAATAGTCTGTTTACTTAAATTGATGAATTATCCGTCCAAATTTTGGCGCCCCAATTTTTCCATTTTGAAGTTAAAGTTAGGTTAAAAACCTAAATGCTGTAATTCACTCATTTTAATATGTTTCCGGTCTTTAAGTTCTTGTGTTACATGTGAGCGAATTAACTTCAATGAGTAATGGTTTTATTCTTTGCAACTATAATTTACCACTTTAATTGAGACTATAAATTGAAGGAGATTGAAAATATATAATTTTATTTGAAATTCATGTTTAACTCAGGAAATTCAGCTAAGTTCCAGAGTTTTGGGGGAGGGTGGCTTACTTTGTGGATTTAGAATGGTTAGTGAATCAAACTGTGGCCTTGTGGGTTTTTTTTTTTTTTTTTTTTTACATGTTCTTTGGATGTAAAATATAAGCTGGTAATCTGTTCATCAGTTTCATTCGACATTTGGTGATTGTTTTAAAAGTAAAACTGAAATGTATATAATTTTGATGAACGCCTACTACGTATCATTGGATTATATAGGAAATAAAATGAGTTATATATGTTCAAATACATGCTGCTGTTGTTCTGCATTTGTGAATTTGATCTATGGTCTATGAAGAAAAACACTACATGTAGGGACTTAATATTTCTCCTCAAATGGCAATGAGTGATCACAGGTGATTTAAGATGAATTGTAAAAATTGAGTTTTTCTGATTAATTTAATAAAATTATGCTCTGTTTGAAATGGTGGCCTTCAGTAGAATTTACTTGACAAGTCGCGCAGCACATTCCTATTCTTTATAACATGCCTTTCTGACTGAATTGTGATCACACATTGTGTTTTTTCTGTTTATTTCTCATCATTGTATGGTTGTTTTTAAATGACAGAAAAAAGTGACATTGACATGTAAAACAGTGAAAAACAACATTTACCATCCTGCCCTTTTATAATGTAATAGTGAGCGGTGAGGAAGTGGTAGTGCATGTGGCTTTGGTAAATCTGCTCAGGCTCAAATCCACAAGACTTTCAAACCCAACACAATTTTTTCAAGTTCTTTAATATGTTGTTTAATATCTATGGTAATTTACAAAAACAAGGGTAGGCTAACATGCTGTGAAGAGTTAAAAATATAATACAGATATAGTGTCAAATGCAGAAACCTTGGGTTGCTCTTGTGGTCTTGACAAATTTGAAAAGTGAGAGGTAGCTGTAACTTATATGACATTAAAATACTGGTAAAGGGTGATTACAAAAGGATAGCGAAACTTTGAAAACCTATATTTAATCAAAAAAACACGATGGAACCTTGGGTAATAAATCAACATTTTTTTTAAACAAATCTGCTACTGAGTAACACAACTAATTCATAAGAAAATTACAAAACAGCAATGCTTTATTTGTCAAGGCATAGAGCATTTGTGTTGTCCTAAAATATAGTTGTTTTCCCTGTTAAATTGTTTTCTTAACAGTTTTTATAAATACTCATAGAACGAGTATACAGTTATAAATTGAATCTAAAAGCACAGTCATAATATTGAATGTGATTTTAAACACGCTGAAGTTTGTAGCTTAACCAAAAGGTGGCAGAAACGAGCTAGAATGCTGTTTGCATGAGAATCATAATAGAATTTGTAGTGTCTGCTAAATGTGATTACATGTTCTTTCTATTTAGTCTTTGCACTGCAAAATCTACTTTAGTACCAGCTATAAGGCTGTGACAGGCTCTTTAAATCCATCTAGCACTTGTACAACTAAGATTTTAGCAACATTTTTACATGTAATTTCAGCTGACGCTCAAGGACTCTTGTAGCGAACAACATGCATTATTGAAAGCAGTATGTGTCCCTTGTTTCTCCGACAAATAAAACCTTACAGAGTGATCAGGTTCAAGCGGAGCGCCATATTTTTGGGTGTGGTGTGGTACAGAGGCAGACAGACAGGTTTCAAGTGCACAGTGGTGGTAGAAAGCATATTTCTCTCTCTCTCTCTCTCTCTCTCTCTCTCTCTGCTATAGAACATGTTATGTAAGGAGGGAGAGTCCACCACCTCCCCTCTCTATTTTTGTTTTTCTCAATGAGCAAGGCTCTGCCTGATGCAGGCCCCTGCGCCTGTCCATAGGCCTCTTTCCTGGAAACAGAGCCTGGCAGGGGCCATGCAGGGGCAGGTTTGTAGTGGGTGGGGGTTCTCCTTCCCCTTCCTGCAAATCACATGGCTCCAAATTTAAGTCTGAGCTTTACAGAAATCTCAGATTTGGTCAGGAATCAGTCTATGTTGAGGAAACGCATTCAGGTCACTAAGGCTAGCATATATATATATACTGTAAGTCAATCAGAACGGGTATTTGGGGGGTACTTATATCCTGAACACTGAATGACTCCTCAAGATCTGGGCAAGTAAACAGAAAAACCAGTCAAAAGCAAAAGGAAAATGAATTAATGACTATGCACGATGAAAAAATCTAACTAGTGTTTGAGGTTACGAATTTAGCTGTTTAAGTTGCAAACTTCTTTTAAAAAAGCTAATTTTAGTCGAACATCAACATAAAGAAATTCTACAGAATTTTTCTTGAAGATTGTGCCACAGATTGTAATACAATGTAAGTTTTCTCTCAGGACGATTTTTTGTTACCTTAAAACCTTTATCTTGATTAGAATACATATTTTTGTTTATTTAAAAACATTTCCTTGCTTATTTTGTGTGTAATTTATGATTGTGAGTTAAATAAATGTTTTTATGATTGTGTTAAAGGAAAATAATGAAATATTTTGTGCAAGCTTTGATTATTATTATTTTTTTTTTTTTTACCGTGAATCAATCTTTCATATGTATGTATTGTTTAAATCTGTCTATTGCTACCAACAATAAATTGAAATGTGTGGATTGACTTTTCAGAGACAGGGTGGAAATTTCACCAAACAAAAACACCACTAGACCAATGGTGCATTATCCTAACTTTGATACTTCCTGCTGATTGGCTAAAAGTACAATTTCCTCTCTGGGATAACAGAAAATAATGACTCATAAAAATCATTTCGCATATTTGACGAAAATTGTTGAAAGAATCATCTGTTGACATGTTAACACATGAGTTTACACTGGATGAGTTTAACAAATCTACTATCATATAAAATGTAAGATCTTTAGGGTTCTCCTGTTCATTTGTTTGTTTGTCTGCTTGCCTGTTCTATGGTTACCCTTTTATGCTAATCAACTTTGTGAAGACAGGCGATGGAGCTTGTGATTGAACAAGAAAGAAAAAAATTTAAAAGAAAGGAAAATTCTGCTCAGAGCGATTAAACCATTCATTCATGTTTCACTGCGTCCATTAATCACAGCAAAAAAACATGGGAGTTAATTTAACACTCATGTTCTGGTCAAAATGAACATTGTGAGTTTTACTGCGTAGTTCTACACAGTTGGTTCTACGTACCTTAGACTTCTGTTAAAGGTATTGTTCTATTTTTTCTTTGTTTTCTACCTGTATTTCATCATACCTTTTTTATTCTAACTTAGCTATTTTTTAGTCTGTGTTTACTGTTCAATGTTACTTGTATGCCATTGCGTGCTTTTATGTTGTGTAATTTAATGTTACTTACACTGGAGAGCACTGGAGAGTACCCTTGTACCAAAACAAATTAAAACAAACACTCGAACTTACATTATACTGAAATTAGTACTAAAACTATAAGAATGTCCTTAAACGATTTTTAAACCACATTTAAGTATACATAGCAAAATTCCAAGTGGTAATTGCTGCAAGAGTTAATGAACACTGAATGGTGTTTTAATTTAGCTCCAGTAGTGTTACATTTAATATGACGCAGTGCTTAGTTTCATAGCAGCAGTTGTCATTAAACATTGTGATTTTTCCTGTGATCATAGTACCTTCTGGACAAAAACACGACTTTAACTCGAATACTAACATTTTTAAACAGCTTCGTGGTATTTTTTTAAATGTCTTGAAAAGCTATTATAAGGTTCATGGTTTATGAACAAATACTCATGAAATAAACATACACACAAAAAATAAATGAAGAACAACAATGAATTCTACGTTAAAGAGCAAGGATGCTGCTGGACGTTTAGTTAAATAAAATCAATAATGAGAACTTGTTAATACCTAATCACCTTTAAAGGGTGATTTATTAAGAAAGCGGTTTGCTATTGTGATACTGGAAAAATTTTTAGACTTGCCTAATTGTGCAGAAATTTAAATGTGGTTTGTAAACTTAAAATAGACTTTATTAAATAAACAGTCTGAAAAAGTATGAATGTCATCATAATACTAACGATCTGATAAATAGCAGAACATGTTTTCGAAATCAAGATTATTTTAGTCACGTAACTGTAACATCTGCCCATGTACATTTCTACAGTGAGGAATGTAAACTCAGATACCTTTCGTGTTCATGTGGTGGCTTTGTGGTACACAATTGGTCCTGTTTGAAAATAGTCAGGGATAGGCTCCCAACACAGCTCAAGGCTTACACACTAGCAGCTTTATAATGTGGAGAATAGGGTTATCTAAATGAATGATAACATAACAACAGTATAATAACAAAGGGACAACTTTTTGTCTCTGTTTAAATTTTACGTTTATTAAATAGTAAATGCATCTATTCATTAAATTCCCATTTAAATCTCAACAGTACTAATATTATCGCGTGAAATTAAGATATTGAGAAACTATGATTTAAAATTTAAAAAAATTGTATATTTTTGTAAAGGTTTTACATGCCTTTGAAAAATATATATAGCATTCTGCAGGACAATTGTATAGAAATTACATATTCATATTTATAGTCTGTTATGTAAGCAATTCATTTCAAGAAATCTCAATTATGTAGGAAAATCTCCAGATCATTCTACCTAAAATTGATCAACAAATTAATTAAAATATTTGATTACAGATTAGTTCTGTTTTGTCTACTATTGTTACTTAGCAAGATATAATAACCATTTCACAGAACCTTAAGTGGAGTGCCCACATTGACTGACAAAGTCGGAACTTCCTGCGCCAGCTGAAGAAGTTCCACCTCCCACAGATGTTGCTGACCCAGTTCTACTCAGCGCTCATCGAGTCTGTTCTGTGCTCCTCCATCACTGCTTGGTTTAGCTCAGCATCCAAATCAGACATCCGGAGACTTCAGAGGACAGTCGAACAGCTGAAAAGACCACTGGAGCCCCCCTACCCTCCCTTCCAGATCTGTACACCTCCAGAATGAAAACGAGGACTCTCAAAATCACTCTGGATGCTGATCACCCAGGCCCCCGTCTCTTACCCTCCAGCCGGTGCTTCAGAGCCCCAAACACCAGGACAGCCCGCACAAACTCAGCTTCTTCCCTCAGGCCATTCATCTCCTGAACCCATAACTTTCCCCAGAAACACTCTCATAAATTTAATCTAAATTTGCACTAAGCAACAGGACTCTGATGTGGACTCTTACACATTTCCAGTCGCTCCACATTCTGTTGTTCTGTTGCTGCACTTTATTTTTACTTTGATCTGCACATCACCTCCAAAGCACATCTCTTAAGCACCTTGGACTTCTATAGTTACAGTTATATCACCTTATTTCTTTTACTACCTCGATTTCTAGAATATTACTATATTCTATTTACTTTTAACTTGATCAATTTACTTATATAACCTGTATTACTGTGCCATGTCATTGTGTCTTTTTTGCACCAACACTGGAGAGGACCCCTGTACCACAAACAAACTCCTTGTGTGTGTGCTCCACGTTTGGCAATAAAGATTCTGATTCTGAATAACCCCAAAGTTGTTTTATTGACACTCACAAACACCAAGCTATTTCTGCAATAGATTTTCATGATTAAATTGTGGTACCATCGTTATTTTCAACATTATTTGGAAACGATCCGGGTAAGACCTTATTAAATGAATCATCACAGCTGCATGGGATCACGAGGAACATTAAAGAAAACGTGGCTTTGCTTTGAATTTACGCTATATTCTGAGCCATTTTCGAGCGCAGAGCAGGTTTTTCCTCCTGTAAAAGTGGCATCGTTGTTAGAGTAATCTGGATTGAACCGGACTCCGGCTCCTGTCAGCTCGTGTGTCAGTTCGCAGGGGCCAGCAGTGGAATGTTTTCTGCGTTCGGAGCGCAGAGCAGAAGAATGCCTCAGCTACTCCCACTTCACAGAGACCCAATCAGAAAACAGCAGCTGTTTCAAGGCGCCCTTCAGAATCCCTCCAAAGCAAAACAAAACGCGTAAAAATATTAAAGCGACAGTTTTTCGATCAATATCACGTCTTATCGTTATAAATAAAGCACATGAGGCGTTTGCGCACTTCTTTTTGAAAAATAGATTTTTGAATCTGGCCCAACTAGACGGTTGTTTATCTGTAGTAAGGGGAACTTGAAACCGTCACTGCCCCATGTCCTCGGTTGTTTTTCTTCTTTCGCCTGGATTCTCCATGTTGTTGGAGAAAAAGTGAGGGCTTTACCTAGACTAGAGGGGGCTATGGTTTTTATGCGCGTGATAACGTAAACCGAGACGCGAAGCGTAGAAAATAGCAGATAAGATAAAACAAATCAAAGTGCCATGCCCCTCCCATATGGAAGAGAATAGAAGGCGGGAATAAATAAATAGCAAAATAATTTGTCGCCGTAGGTTTGGGATATTTTTACGCCAGCGGAAACGATTCATTTCAAGCATCGCTAGCTTTTAATGCCACTAAATGCGGACCGACTGTTCGTCGCTGGAAAAGGTTGGCTGGACGTTGAGGGCTGCGCGTTTGTTAGATGGAAAGTTCGATCATCACTCAAGTGCAGAGAGAAGATTCTCGGTGGTCTTCGAAAACAGGTAGGCATCGCGCTGTCAGATCGCTCTCTGTTTGATCGCCATTATGACTCTGATCCGAGCGGACCGGGATCGATGCCCGCGCTTTGACAGATTGTCACGTCGAGGTCGAGCGACAACTCACGGATTCGATCGGTTTCGGCCGCTGGAGCGTTCAATGCAGACGCAAACGTTACGTAACGACAATAACGCTCGGCGTAACGTGTTGTTGATGTTATTAAAACGCTTTGCAAAAGCAGCGAAGTGTTTGTGGATTTTAAATGATTGTGAACAGTATCTAGTGATTTGATATACGATACACGACATAAACACGTTTTCAAACGGTGTTGATTTTATTATGGAATTGTAAACCGTTTAAATTAAATATTTATTTGTTTCTTAAAATGTATTGCTTCTGACATTAACCTATTTATTTATTTCCAGCGTCCATCTCAATGAAATGGAGTTACACGGTTTTGTAACGAATCCCAACCGTTGTTTCCTCTTTTGTTGCAGTCTTGTGTCGTCACTTGGTTAATGTAACTTGCGATTGGAGCGACATTTTGTTTGTGTGTACATCACGCAGACAACGTGAAACAGTTTCTGGTTTGTCGCTTCAGTTACGTTTTCGTTTCGGGAACTCTTTCTCGAGTAAAAATGTAAAAGGAACAAAGTGAAATATGCGGGGAAACACGGGCTTAATGGAGAGCGCAAGGTGCTCCGCAGGAATGCACAACACACCCCTCAGCACACGCCCTCCATCTGCCGCACGAGCCCGCGAACCACGGCCTGGTCAAACGCATAAGAGCCATGTTGTAACTTGTAATCTTTCACATAGTTCTCTCGTATCACTTAACTGCTCGATGCGCTGGAGTGCTTGTCTTCTCCGAGCTTGTCGTGTATTTAGTTTTTTAGAAATGACGCAAGCGCCATGTAAACACACTGGTGCCCTTTTTGTGCCAGTAGAATTAGTGTCCATTAGGCTACCATTACAATGGTTTGAGGTCTCATGTTTGGGAATTAAGTTATTATATTATTTTAAAATAATATAATAACTTAATTCTCAAACATGAGACCTCAAACCATTGTAATGGTAGCCTAATGAAATATATATATATATATATATATATATATATATATATATATATATATATATATATATATATATATATATATATATATATATATAAATATAATTAAGTTAATATATTTAGCCATTAATAAAACATAAAAGTCTTTTCAAAGACAATGAAATGAATATGTTGACATAAAAAATTATTTGAATAATAAAACAAATCAGTTACTGTTATTATTTACTTTTTAATAGTGTTTTGGAAGTTTTTGATTTGGTGATTAATGTATTGTGTATTGTAAAAATACATTTATTTAATTTAATAACATATTTGTTATATATATTATAAGACCAAATATATGTTATCTTATTAGTTTTTTTACTTTTGTATTCAGTTCTGTGACGGGACAACAAAGTGGCATCAAACACAAACTTTGATGCTACTTTTAAAATTTTTGCCATAGATTGTAACAATGATACTTAATAAATTATTTTTATTATTTTTATTTTGCTATATAGCTTAAACGCTACTTGTTATAACACTACATATTTGTCCCAAACAACCAGAATACGAAAACACGTCTTTGTTGAGAAATCTGCATTAACTGCATTTTTTAAATAGTTTTTTGTTTGTATAATGTACACAAATTTGTATTGACCCTCAACTTGATGACACATGTCTTTAGCTATGTAGATAGTAAATAAGTAAGGCAATACATTTAAAAGGTCAATTATGGACTTAAGTAGAAATGCGTTTTGTTCTGATACAACTCTTGTTACAAAATAAATGATGTTTAGTAAAGCTTATCTTTTTCATTATAGGAACTTCACATCAGGGAAGAATATCTTTCTATTTGTCAAACTGTAGGAGTGAATGCAATTGTCTTCTGTTGGAATCTTTAGTTACTTGGAACTCAAATAAACGCAAGCAAATGACTACATGACTTTGCATTGATCTTGATTATCTTAAGAACCTGTGAACTGGTGCATTAGTTCCAACTACTCATTTTCACTTTTGTGAAATTGATTTTCAAATGCACTCGGTTGATTAGAAAAGGTTCGGGCTGTGATAGCTGCAAACCTGAGTGCTCAAAACCTTTGAGGCTCTTAAAAAAACCCCACTACACCCATCAAAACCACTTTAATTGTGCATGAAAAAAGTGCATGTGGATTCATGAATACATTTTTCTTCTGCACCATTTCCTGAGTGTTTTTGTTAAGCAGGGCGTTATCAGCCGGAGTACAGATGGGCAAATACAGCCTAGCGTTAATGATGAGGAGGGAGGCCATTTTCTCTCATCCTCCCTCCGCTGTACATGCTGCTTGCATGTTACATAAGATCATTCTATAAGCCTCCATAGGGAACGAAAGGGAAAGACGGTGCCTGGGATCAGATACCAATCATACCAAATGATAAAAAGCCATTCATGGTGCATTATCTGTAATGTTCTTTTTGAGGGGAATTTGAAATCTTATCAGGCACGTCTGAACAAAATCATGTTTTTTGTACATGCTGTTTTTTGCAAGCTAAAGCATGCAAAAAAACTTAATATGCCCCTGAGTGATGCACATGAATTAGATGTTTGTTACTAAACAGATTTTTCTGCCGCCAGAAGGAATATCTGTGGCATGCACCCTGCAAAGGGTTTATTCCTGCCAGAGCCTCGTGTAATAAATGGCCAGAGTGCATTTGTGTGAGTGTGTGTGTTTTGCTCTGAAGGTACGGCTGAAATGAGTGGGCTTTCCCGCCCTATGAGATTATATAACGAAGCAGTGGTGGCCAGCAGTTTCATTTAAAACAGATTTTCTCTTTTTCTTCAACGTGTGCCATCTTTGGAGAAGGGTGCTTGAGCAGTTGCTCATGCTTGATGTTATGGGGACAGTCATACTGGATGAAAAAACAACCTTTTTCACCAGTTCTCTTATTTTTAAAGCCGCAGTGCGATTTGATGCAGAGCCTGTTAAATTTTGATGTTGTTTTTTTTAGATTAAGGGGTTTACTGATTTTATATTAACATGAACAAATGTGGTTTGTGTGGAGCTTTGATTGTAGCGTTTAGTGAAGTTCAAGTGCAAGTGTTGGTAGCCTCCCCAACATGAGCCTTTTAAGCCATACTTACACAATCCAATTATCAGCAGCACTAACATATGCTAATGAAGCGTTTGCTCTCTTTTTTCGAACAGATCAGGTGAATAAGAGTTCCCCTCAGAAACCTGGGAGTCGGAACATCTTCAAAAAGCTCATCTGTTGCCTGCGCGCTCAAGATGCCCAGCTGCCAACATCACCTACCCATGATCCCTTGCTAGAGCCGGAGGACAATGGGACGATTGCCAAAGTACTGTAGAAGCCATTAATCAACACTGTCACTGTTTATATACTTTATAATAGATGGGTGACAATCGCTGTTTAGAACAATCAAAACACCTTTTGTTATGTGAATGCTTCTAAAAGACGGATGTAATTACACAAGTTGTTCTCGGTAATGTGAAAATAAAACAACAGCGAATATAAAGTGAAAAATCATTATAGATCGAGAATGCTTGTTATACATTCAGATCACATACATACACAGTTGTATAGTGTTGATGTTACAAAAAAACAAAAGTACATGTATTTTGTATTATTATGATTTAGTTTAATTTATCAAGGTGTTTGAGTCGTAAAATGAATAATCATTTTTATATAGTTGTATTATTTCAGTTAATATCGATTCGTTGATTTGGAATGAGTTTCTTATATGATTTGTGGTGTAACTTGTAGTTTGATGTAGAGAAATGAAGTTTGGACCTGCTCCTCCCTTTTGAACAGATCCCTGGTGAGAGTCTGCTGCCGGCAGTGACCTCTCAGGACCAGGGGAAGATCTGTGTAGTCATAGATCTGGATGAAACACTGGTGCACAGCTCCTTTAAGGTGGGCTCATACATTATCATACAGTTGGGCTCAGTGGAATGAAAATATTTAGCTTGCAAAAACTTTTGTAATTGTTGTAATTTTTAATCGTCTCCACATTGTGTTTTTGTAGCCAATAAGCAATGCTGATTTCATCGTGCCTGTGGAGATTGAGGGGACCACACACCAGGTGAGTCCTGACCAATGTTTGTGAGAAACAAGCTGCAGCAAACCTCTGCTAGGAGAGCTTTCACTTGAGTGTGGTTCAAATGTGAACGATGAGCACCATCTGCTGGATTGCTTGAGAATGGCGTTCATCAATGCAGGAGTGTGACGTTACAAGTCATTCTAAACTAAGATGAATTCACTTTACAGGTCTGTTCACAGGATTTCTACATCTGGCCTTTCCCTGGTTCAAGTAATCCAGGATAGGTTAGTTCCCACAAGTACGGCCTATTCTTGATTACTTGTTTCAGGAGGAGACTACAATCATCACCTCTTGAAGCGCTTAGAATTACTCGAACACAACGAATATAATGTGATTGCTGTTGAATTTGTTTGATGAGGCCTGGAGAAGCAGACGAATCAAACTGTAAATTTTGGTAATGGATTTACTGTTGTTCAGCAGTGATAAACATAATTTATAATAGATGATTTTTGTACAACCGGGGCTTGGAGGCTCTTAAATGATCTCTGGTGTTATTGGTTAGTTTTTCAAATATATAGGTAAATGCAAAGAAACTGCAGCATTGATGAATGCACAACCCTAAATGCATGTCTTTTTGCTGGGGGAGGGTCTTAAAAGTTTTGGTTGGCATGTTTTGGACCGATAGTTGGCTATTTGTTCCAATGTCCAGATTGTGGTGAATGCTCTCGGTGTTCCCGAGAGGTACTCTCAGAACCTTTAAAAAGTTATATAAAATTGTTACTTTAAATATGTACGTAATATTACAAGACCCATTTACACATTTTCTCATGAGAACATTGCTTTAAGGGCCATGATTTTGTTATAAACCAATAAGGAAAATATTAAGGTAAGGACAGGCAAAAATTATGGTAAAAACAATGTAGTTCATCTTAACCGTTCTGTCAAAAAAATCCTCCTCATATCGTGACTGATTTGCACTCCAAACTTTGTTTGATAGCTCTATAGAAACATCAAAACTTTTCTGATGCTTTTCTGAAGGAAGAGAGGGAGTAACGTAAACATAAAATTAAACGTGTTCCTTAACCTAGAGGAATGTAATATTAAAAATAATTACCAAATGTCAACACTGTGCTGTCCAAAGTTTATTTAGCCAGTCTATATACCTGGCCTCTGTAAATTTGGCCCACATTCTATCCAGTCTACTGTAGTACATTCCACAAAATCAACTTATTAAAACAGCATTCATGATCTTTGGTGAATAATCTGCTTGCGTAGCTTGATGAGCTACTGATTACAGATATACTTCTATTGCTAAAATATGTGCTGCAAAGTCACCAGTGTGTACAAGCAGTAAAATGAGAACAGAATGCTTGTGTTCATTTAGCCTCTGCTGTAATAACTCTTAATCGTGTGGTTCAGTTAAAATTAAGCAGCAAAAATAAGAAATGATATCTCAAAATAGTTAAGATGTTTAAATGTTTTTTTTTTTTTTTTGGAAACAATGGCATAATTGAAGTAAAGGTTCACAATACCAGTAAAAAAATGTTTACAAGGCTAATGTTATGAAGATAGAAATTGTATTACTTTCTTGGAGTGAAGTAGAATCGTGTTTGTTAAATAAGTCAGTTGAAGAATTATGAAGTGCATTATACTGCACCTTAATTAAAAAATAGCCTGCACTCATGTCTGCCTGCACGTAGAAAGGCCTGTCAAGACATGCAAAAGGGAAGTCCTTGTCTATGATGCACTTTCGGAAGACTTCTGTATTGAATTAAAAAGCAGAACGCTAAGTTACTGATGAAGAAAGTGTACAACTCTGTTAGCTGATCCGGAATTTGCCTGAAAGAAATTTGCAAACCAGTTTCTCAAGTTAACCCGTTGGTTTATGGGAACTGTACTGATTTGCAGGTAATCTAATTTCTGACAGTTATCTGCTAAGTTTGTGCAGTTCAACAACACACACTGGTTACTGGCGCACAGATAAAGCCAGACTCAAGTTAAACACAATGCATGCCTGTTAATCCTTATTGATGGACGTTTGAATTGCTACCCCATACACAGATTTACCTCAAAACAGCTCAGAATTTGGATCCTATGTTACAAATGTACAAAAATGGTTTGATTGGATTAAATCGAGCTTATTACATTTCCAATCACAGGAAGCTCTTTAAAGCCATAATATGTGATTTCTTTTGTTAGTCAAGGTTGACTTTTGAAATCACAAAAAACGCACCCCTTTACCAAAAACACCTGTCTCTACTTTTTAAAGTGCTGCCCAATGCTTCAGTGACTCGAAACCATAGCTACCATTATCAAATGCAGGTTTTTCTTTTCTCTGCAGACATATAAAATAGCATTATTGTCATAGAGGTAATAGGCCTCGACACAACACCACAGCTCACGTTCAGATCAGATGTTATCACTGAGAGGTCCAGGTTTTTAACCAGACTAGTTTGAGTCTTTCCTGGCCGCAACCTATTCTCTGTTTCACTTTGCTGCCGTTCTGATTTCTATTTTTTAAATAAAGATCAGAAATAATTGTCCTTTTAAAAGTTACCGGTAAGTAAAAACCCTTTTTTTTTAGTTGGTCGGTGTAGAGATTAAAGTTACTTGCTAAAATACATGATTGAATTACATGTTGCCATTTATATGTGAGCGTTTATGTGAGTCTAACACTTTGTATCAACATCCTAAATAGTTATGAATATAAAATTACACTTTTAAACTACAGTTAATGTCTCATTGTATAATGGGTCGTCTAATTAGGTCCGGAGGCTAGTGATTTTTACTTTAGTTTGTTCTTTGTTTAAACAAAAACATTACAGAAATATCCATAAAATTTAAAAATGTTCTGTAAAATAATCAAAAGGTCTGTGTTAAAATATACAAAAATGTTTTGTTTTACTCTATAGAACAAACAAAAATCTAAATGAAAAAGTCTGAGTAATTTTCCGCCAGTACTTTTGCCTTGAGTAAGGACTTTCAAAATTTCACGGTGCATAGACGCCCCCTTGTGTTTAATGACTGCTTCTGTTACTCCACATAATCAGATTGTGCCTATAGTCCATTTTCATAGCATTTAAATGGAATAATGTAACAGCATCAAGTAAAACTTGGTCTAAATGTTAAATGTAGACCAAACAAGCAATGCAACTGTTCATCAGTTCACTTGGTCTAACAGCAGGGGGTGACATGTAACCTTTAAAATACACCAATGTAATCTACGAAGCTTTCATTCAGACATCATTAATTTAAGTTTTAAATGTGAAAGAACAATTGGTCTTCTTTACCAATTGTCTAAAGAAACCAGGAGACAAAGGTGATCCAATTGAAACCATTTCAAATCTTTTATGTAGATGAACAGAAGCAAACGTTTGTGTGTTCCAGGTGTATGTTCTGAAGAGGCCGTATGTGGATGAGTTTCTCCAGAGGATGGGGGAGCTCTTTGAATGTGTGCTATTCACTGCCAGCCTTGCAAAGGTATCACGCCACGTTGCTTTAGGAAGGAACAGCTCACCATTCCCCAATAGATGCTGCTTAGTTGTAGTGTTTGAAAGTGCTTGTAGTAGTAGTGTTAGTTGTCCTGAGGTGCTGTGTGTCTGTGTGTGCTAGTATGCAGACCCGGTGACTGACCTGCTGGATCAGTGTGGTGTGTTCCGTACGCGGCTCTTCCGTGAATCCTGTGTTTTCTATCAAGGCTGCTACGTCAAAGACTTGAGTCGCCTCGGACGCGAGCTTCACAAAACCCTGATCCTGGATAACTCGCCGGCCTCATACATCTTCCACCCGGAGAACGCTGTAGGTTTGATTCTCCTGCTGTTCTTCGTACTCTGCATATCAGTGAAAATAAACATTCAGTTTCTGAAAAAAAATTGTTGTAATGCACTATATGCAATGGTCTATTTCACTTCAGGAAGTTGTCAATGTCTGTTAACTCCAGATCAAAAGAGTGACATGCAGAACTGATTTCTCCAACAGGTTCCTGTGCTTTCCTGGTTCGATGACTCAGAAGACGCAGAGCTGCTGCACCTCATCCCAGTGTTCGAGGAGTTGAGTCAGGCCGACGATGTCTACAGCCACCTCCAACAACTCAGGGCTCCATGATCCCCGCAGCCAATCAGACAGCAGCAGCATCAGACTCCGCCTCCTGACCTCAAAGCACACACCAGAGCTTGTGATGCGGAAAAGTGCTTCTGTGGCACGGTTTGATGGAGCATTAACACTCGCAGATGATAGAAAGTATGATCAGAGGTCAGCTTTTTCACTCAGTGAGCTCGCCTTTCGCAATAACAACTTTGATACTGCTTTTTTACTTTTCTATTTTTGTTATTACCTTTTTAAGACATCTTTTGGGAGATTTTACGAGTTCACAGGGTCTTTCACATCCAAAAATCTAGACAAGCTGAACTCCTTTTTTAGTTTGACAGCTCTCCATTATAAACTTTGAGGACAATCTCACTATGCAACTCAACCTCACACTTTTATTACAATCATTCTTTCGAGTAATATCGATGTATTCCAGGTCTGAGTTGAGTCTTCAGATGTTGAGAATGCATACATCTTATAATGACACACTATGCATAGTTTCTTTATAAATCTTTGTTTCTGATAAGTCTTATTGCTTTAATCAAGGCCTTGTATAAGCAGTACAGCTTACTGCTGCTCTGCGGTGCATTGACACTTGCCATTAAACAAGCGATCTGTTTTAACACTGTTTTACAAGACTACATACGTACCTTGAGGCGTCCTGTTTGGGCCTCAAAGTGGCCTTATCTCTGCTTCGGCTGGTTTTACCATCCATGAGCAGAATTAACTCCACAAAAATGAACCAAAGAGATTCATTTATTCAATCTTCTGCTGTACTTTTGCAGACAATTACTTTTATCATCTGTATATTTGTTTGAACTTGAAATGTCCATCTTTGTATGTTTATCAATACAGATCTATCTCTTTACATCACACTTTATTATTTAAACCTTTTTAATGTTGATGTTGAAAGTTGTTTTTACCGCAGCACACATTTTCAAAACATCCCTCATTTTTTATATATATATATACAAGAAAGTGTTTGAAGAGCAAGTTATTGCCTTTTGGTTCAAAATGTGCCCTGAAAAGCTCTGTTTTGTCAAATTTTTTGACTTTTGTATTGAGGAAAATAAATTTTTCTTTGAAAAGTATGCTTGTTGTTTGTCTTGTGTATTATGTCAATAAAAGTAATTCCCAGTGGACTTCACATGACTGTAGAGTATTCAAATAACATAAAAATAACATTAAAAATATTTCCTAATTTATAGGGTTAATTGAGGAAGGTACAAATCATCCACTGCTCTATTTTACTTCCTCCGACTAATTTGGGACATTTTTGAGCCCAGGTGTAATTAAACTGATGTACTATCCTGGTCATATGCCATGCAGCCACTAGAGGCACCAATGCATGCCAACATAGGGTTGTTTTTAATTTAAAAAAAAAGGGTCAAACAAGAACATTGTTCATAGGTTAAAAGCATGCAGCTGTAATTTTATTTTTAATTCAGATAGTTAATGGGGAAAAGGTTTCATTAGTTTAATAGAACACAGCTAAGACCAAAAATGTATTGACTTAAAATTAGTTTATTTTTGGGTTTGGCTGGAGATCCAAAATTCAAGTAAAGTGGATGTTGTTACATTCAAATCTATTAGCTCATACCTTAAAACAAGAACACTGTTATACTTAAAAAGGTTTTTATTGAGTTGATGAATGATGACGATTGCTTAGAAAGGAGATTATGAAAACACATTTATGGCTTTTGCAGGACAGAGAGAAGAAAGAGAGAACAAAATCAGATAGCACCTTATATAAACATTTACAGATATATTAACAACTTCATCATAAATTCTTCTGTAAACATACCAAACTAATATAAAATATTCCTGACAACAACAAAGATTATAACGACAGGCAAATCAAGGAACTACGATAATAAGACAAACTATTATTTAAAAAAATACAAATTTTGTGACAAATCAAGAAAGTGACATGCATATAAGACTGAGAATGACTACAAAGTCTTTGAACTCTAAACTGCAGGATGACATTAAACATACGCTTGGGAATGTTTGCTTCTAGTTGTGTAGTCATTTGACAAAAACAAAACATAAAAACAGTTACTGAGGTCAGTACAGATTGAAAAAGACTCTGGTTGTGCTAGTAATCAATAGCTCAACCACTTGAGTTGAACCAAAAAATCTTTAGCTTGAATAAATCTGAGGGTTTTGTAAGAAAAATGCAGTGAACCTGAAACCTGTTCTAACAGCTGTAGACAGATGTGTAAGGCAGAGTTAGCTTATTACGGCAACATAAAGAGTTCAGAAATCATCAGCATACCTTTTTTCTTTCATGCGTGATGGAGCTCTATGAAAGATTTAGTATGTTAGTTTCTTAAGGCTGTGTTCACACTTGTGGTACCAGTCTTGTATCTTTTTTTTAATGGTAAATGTATTTTGGTTATTTTTAGATCAAATCTACAAATAGAAGATTTTTCAAAATAATGTTTGTGCAATCTTATATCGGTGTTAAGGAGATAAAATCCTGATTGCTCCTCTCTTGTATGATGTGTCTTCTGATTATACTATTGTGTGATCGTAGAGAACCACATGGCAGTGACCCAATAAATATCACATAACTGCTGCAAAGTAAAAACACAAAATACCAGTCATGTGATCCCAGAAAACCACATGGCATCTGACTATAAGCACATGACTTCTGAAAAGTAAAAACACCAGTCATGTGATCTTAAAGAACCACATGGCAGGTGATGAGACTGAGGCACCAGGAAACTGAATCTGCAGAACTTAATAGAAAATATAAAACACAACGAACAAGAGAAAGACAATCAGGATTCAATATGTGAACATATTTTAAGTAACCTTTAAAAAATGTGTACAAGACCCAGACAAGTGGGGGTGTTATGTTGTCATTGTCATTGGTCACTGCACCCACATTTCAGTAGAACTTGGAAAAGGACCAAACTACATGGTCGCATCACAAAAAACTAACAAGTCTGACCACAGTCTTAATGAAATAGTCAAAGTCAGAACTGGAGGAAAAGCTAAACAAATAATGCCACAGCAAGACAAGAACGAACACAAAATAAAAACAAAATTAGGCACAGTACACATGTGAACAAAAGGAGTAACCAGCAAACGGTGGTCTTGTCTTACCACATTATTCAAAGAAAATTAATAAATAAAGGAAAATAACAATTCAGCACGGAACACTGTCGCTCTGTCTCATGTATACGGTAGCTACTGATTTTTATTTCTATAAACACAACGAATGAAAATCTACTGCAGTTGAGCATTGAACACAGATACCTTTTCTTCTTTTATGAAATGTGCATATTAAATAACATATATTAACATTCACTTTCCATTCACTTTACACAATTGTTACTAAAGAAGTGTGAGAACCAGAACATTCAGAGAGATTTTAGAACTGGAAGACTGAGCTGGGATTTCATTCTTGAGAAAGTAATGCAAGGAGAGGATGTTTCTACTTTAGCTACCACAGGAAACAGAGAACACCAATGAGATGATAGAATGGGTGACACCAGCACAAACACACTGGAAAAAAAAGTCTGCCTTCGCTCATCGGGATAGAAATGTGGGTATTTTGTGAAAGCAGGGTTTTTCTCTGTCAAAAAAGCGGGTTTTCCTGAAAGTGTCCCCCTGGGGCTGTTAGGTGGAGCGATCATCCCTGACTTCCACAGGAGGATAGGCTGTCATACAGGGAATCACTCAGAGACTCCGGCGTCTCCAGGACCTGAGGTTGGCTCGGGGACAGTCCGTCATCAGGGCGCTCTCGCACCAGCTCCAGAGCGCTGTCTCTCACCAGCTCTGGGTTTCCAGGGATCCGGCTCCTGGTCCTCCGAGATTGAGCGACCTGAGGAAGACTTCTGGGGTCTGTCTCACGACTGCTGCCTACTGGCTCACTGGCCTTGATCCGCTACAAACACAAATAAATTAATAAAAAAGGCAACATACAATCAAATTTAAACACAAAAACATTTAGTTTAAATGTTTAGTCAAATTGATGCACAAATTTAAGAAGTATTCACACCTGCCTTAATTCGAACACCAAATGTTTGAGCAAAAACAGACTTAAAAAGTGATTCCAAACAAACACTAGATCATCACCATGGTCTTTTATGCACATTGGGACATTCCTTACTAAGGAGTTGGTAACACTGCTTTATCAGAAAATATTTTGTTAAAAGTAAAAAACAGCATGACCTTCTTCTCAAATGACAAATAAAAGAAGTCCCCAATCCCAAATTTTCAATCTTCTAATCAAACAGATGCTTGTTCTGCTACGGATCTGGAGTGACGCTCACCCTCTTAAATGAACTCTTGTGACTCACTGGCTCCACACTGTCTCCAGAAGCCAGATAAACCTCAGACGACTCTGCAGATGCTTTGAGGTTTGGGAAAGTCCAGTTCTTCGTGGAGCCTAACTTCAGAGGAGCTCCACAGATCTCAGAGCCTTCAAAAAACAACCATTGTAAGCTGAAATACAGAGGGGAAAGACTCAATCAGTCTTAAAGTAATTATTTTTTTATATCTACCATCGTGAACGATGTTTGCAATCTGGCTGGCTGGGATTTTGGTTTCCATGGTGCTGGTGTGATGCTCCATGTCCTGAGTGCTCATGTAATCCTCCTCTAAAGAAGAGAGCTCTCTCTCCAGAGTCCAGGCCTTGCTGGCGAGTTTCATGGCTGAGCTGTGTTTGGCCTGAAGAAGAGAGGGCTCAGTCTCCCCGAGGCTCTTTCCTTTGGGGATGCTCTTACAGCCAGTGTTCGCACTGTAGTCAGGGAGTGGGAAGGTGCCGATGCCACTGTCTAGAGTGTGTGTTGAGATCCCAGAGCCTGAACAAAAGCCATTTCAATATTTTATGTACATGACACATTTATAACACATTCATCCATTCAATCATCAACAAACTATTAGATTGAATACATTTTTGTTTAGGCCACTCGGAGGGGCTTGAGACCTCTATTTGTGATGTGGTGTAAACAGAGATGTTTATATATTACATTTTAATATTTAGGTCTAGTCAACAAAGTAAACACATAACATACACTGTGCATAGTTCATTCGCCCTCAATCAAAAATTCAACCGTTTTCAAGTTCCTTTTTGAGCTTTTCAAGCAGTCGTACTGTAAAAGCAACAGAAAAGATTAAATTGCTGTATAAACAGGAAACTTTTATTATTTTATAATTATATTAATAATAATAAAATATTTGTAATTGAGTTAAATACAAAGAAATACAACTATTTTAAATTAACTTTTGAACACGTTCAGATTTTTTTATAATGTGTTAAACAAATACAGCAAATTAAAATACAAGGAAAATAATCTACAAAGAACAATGCCAGACAAAACCAATTTAAATTAATTTAACAAAAGATAAATGTCAATGATTTAATACAATTTCAATCAAATTCACATTCCATTTACATACAATGAAATTAAAGTAACAGACGGTAATTTAAATAGCAAACAAATATAACAAATATTTACAAAAAAATTACATTAATTGTTTTGAAATTAGATTTAATGAAAAACAGTATTTGCTCAAACTAAAAAAAAATTATTTCTTTTTTGAAGCAATTTTAAACTTTAATTTTAAACTTTAAAAATATATTGAAATCCTCAAAAATGCTTTAATTTGTAGGCCAACAACACTCAAATGGCATTATAAATGTAATCAAAATAAAATAATTAATTGATTGTTTTCAAACCCCACACTTGGTAAAATAAAATAAATTTAAAAACTACATATTCTGTACCGCTAACAAAAAAAGGCATCACACTAAGCATTATAGTAATCTAATGATTTCACAAAAATCTTCCTGACTCACTTTTTAGAGCCTCAGAATTTCAGACACACCTAGATTACTCATCATCCATGACAGGTTACAACCTGTTTTTGCTGCTAAATGCAAATCATTCAAAATTTCTGCTTCTGAACTAAAGACCATGATGTCACACATTCTACTCATGCCTCACCTGCAAAGTGTTCATGATGGATAGTCTCAGCCAGGTTCTCATCTGACGTTACATCTTTACTAAGTAATGCTACAACCTGTGAGGAAAAAATGACAAGGTATCATTCATTCATTCATTCATCTTCATGTCGGCTTTATTCCCTTTCGGGGTCGCCACAGCGGAATGAACCGCCAACTCTCTGGCATATGTTTTACGCAGCGGATGCCCTTCCCTGCCGCAACCCATCGCTGGGAAACATTCACACACACATTCACACTTTAACACTATGGGCAATCGTTCTTATTCAATTCACTTATTCCGCATGTCTTTGGACTTGTGGGGAAACCGGAGCACCCGGAGTAAACCCACGCGATCACGAGGAGAACATGCAAACTCCACACAGAAATGCCACCTGCCCCAGCCGAGCCTAGAACCAGCGACCTTCTTGCTGTGAGACGACCGTGCTACCCACTGACGCCTACAAGGTATCATTAAAAGTCAAATTTAATGCTTTCAAAATAACATGCCTTACATTTAAGAAACAAACTGTACCTTCTCCATGTCGTCACTGCTTCTGGTCTGAGTCGGAATGCCAGTGGACTGGTGGCTGAACACCGGTCTCGATTTGTAGTCAAACGACAGGCGTCTATGTGCCAGACTGATCCCACCAGTGTCCTTCCCATCAACCCTTGAAAACAAGATGTAGGGTATCAAATCAATCAATTTATGGATGGGATAAAATACTTGTATAGGATTTTTCAATCTTAAGCAAAACCCAATGGCATTATTTGTTTCTTACGGGTAGACATGGCCTGATGACATGTAGTATGCATTTGAAGAAAACAACAGACATACCCTAAAAAGGTTTTTGGGTTTTTAAAAAGGTTAGTTTGAGTTTACTAAAAAATTATGTAATTTTTTTTTTCCCCAGATGTCCTTCAGACATGACTTTTACCAATGGATAAGTGGGTTTGTTGTATGCCGATATTTAAAAATATATTTCAAGAAACTGGTAACATCCTCACAACTCTCAAAACAAATGTTATATATTTCATCATCTTCAAGTCATTTAAAACTTGGGACACTAACTTGTTTTGCACTGACCGGTTGAGCAGTTGCTGCATGAAGTTGTCAGATGGGACTCCTCTGTACATCACAGACAGCTGGCCTTGGGCTTGGTCCATCACCACCTCACAGGAATGTCCCTTTCCTTGGCGGTCCAAGGCCACTCCATTCACATAGGCCCGTTCTTCTTCCAGAGCTTTGTGCAAGCCCTCTGCCTTCTCAATCAACATTGAAATGTTTAGGCTCTCACTCTCTGCTTTCTTCGCTGGGCCTTTGGTTTCCTTGCCTCCTGAGGATATATTAAGTTTCCAATCTCTTTTGTCATCTTTTCCTTTAGGTGTTTCTGGTTTCCGGCTAAGAGCTGGAAGTTTGCTTTTTCTCAGACCAAACCAGTTTGCAATTCCATTGGAAGCCTTTTGTTTGACCTCAACCACCTGACCTTTATCTTGCTCTTGGAGCTTCAGCACATTTTCTTCGATGCCCTTCATGACCTTTTGCTCGATAGCAGACTGTGGACTGGGAGCTGAATGCCTTTTTTCTTCAACAGTTTCTACCGGCCTTGGGGGTGGAGGAGGAAGACTCTCTCCAAATGACGAAGCCTTCTTTTTATTGGCCCTGAGATGGCTTCTGTCTTCCGATTTCGACATGTACCTCTGAAACTCTGGTGCAGGTTTTGGATCCCTGCTCATGGAGGGTGGCACCGTTTTAGTTGGCGACTTGAGCGGGATTTTATTGGGGCTGCTACTGTTGGGACCAGTGATATTTTTCCCACTATACGAGAGACTATGGGGTGTTGTGCTCTTAGCATAGCTTCGTAAAGCCTGCGCTGCCTCCAGGTTAGCAGATGGCGGATGCATTTTTGATTTCGGGCTCTCTTGCTTGGCTATGAAAGTTCTCGAGGATTCATGCTCAAGTTTGGAGATTGCCGTGCTTGAGGGTAAAGATCTAACGGATGGCTCAACAATCTGGAACGCTCCATGATGTTTTAAAACAACACCATCAACAGGAACCAATTGGCATGGTTTTTCCTCAATGGGGTCAGTGTTTTTAGGAGTTCTATGCTCTACTAACTTACAACCTGAATTTCTGTCTGCAGTTTTGCTTTTTTCTTGGCGTGTTGGCATGCTTGCAGCAGACTGGATTTCTTTCTTCTCAGCAATTTGAGGACATGCAAAAGCCTCGTCTGGGTTTCTCAGCTTGCCAAGTGCAGCTAGTCGTTCTTTAAAAGAATGACTTGATTCACCCGAATGTCTTCCAATCCCTGATTTCTTAGGAACAGGTGGGGGGTCATGCTTTTTAAAAGATGATTCAGAGATCTGTGAATCATTATCTACAATTTCAGTTTTCTCTTGGCTCCTAGACCTCATGCTAATACCACTCTGTGCCTTCTGGGATGACGACTGACTAGGCAGACTACGATGACTGACGTGCTTGTGCCACACTGGGCTCTCAGAGCTGTCCTCTTGGTCTGAAGAATCAGATTCTGGTGAGACTTCCTTGTGCCTGAGACTCACTGGTCTCTCTATACCTAATTTTCTCTGCTTTTCTTTGGCACTTTCATTAGCCAAGCTAGAATTCTGAAGAGATGTGCTCACTTCTAGCACCTGAGATACATCAGCACTACATGCTTTAGAGACATCTAAGACATTTTCGTAAAGGGGAATTTTCTGAGGTGTCTTCTGAACATGAGAACTTTGGGTAGTCTTGACAACACGACTTGTTTTAGGAATACCACAGCTAATTTCCTTAAGCAATGGTGTTGGGACATCCTCAGGTTGAGGTGGAGAGGTTGGAGCCGACTGCGATTCTGGTTTAGAAGGGGGCAACTGTCTTTGCCGTTCAGTTGTAGTGGCCTTTCGCATGGCAACAGGTGAATTGTTCACCTCGTAGTTGTTGCTTCGGCAAGGAATCTTTGAGCTACGCGTCAGCTGAGGACTGAGACGTGTTGGTGGAGCAGGTGGTACAGTTCGTTCTCCGAGACTGGGGATCTTAAGGAACTTGAGCAGTTTGGAAGGTGAGGCCTTGACCTCTCTAAGGCAGGACACTTGATTAGGGCTAGGCGCTACGTTCGATCTGATGGACTGGGGGTCCGATGGTGTGTCTTTCACAGGTACAGAGATATCATCCAGCACTTTTGAGGCAGTGTGATTTTCATTGGGTGAAAATAACAGACCTTTGTGGACTGATTCATTGCTCTCTATCTCACAGTGCATGTTGTCTTTGAGTCCAAGAGTAGGAAGAATTGAAGAAGCTATGCTGGTTTTACAGATGAAATCAGAGCTATCTTTTGTAGCAAAATCCTCTTTCTCAAGCCTCTGAGGCGCTATTGCAGCTAAGTGCTTCAAGTCCGAGTCCAACTGCACCACATCAATAATGCTATCTTCACATATAGTCTCATTGCAGGTACTGCCACTAGACCTGTTGGAATGAGACTCAAGCAAAAGATCAGACAACCTATTCCTTTCTCGTGTTTCTACCAACACATGCTCAGGGACTATCCGTGGCTGATCTCTTTCTGAAACAGTCAATCTTGAGTACATTTCAGGGACATCTATAACATGAGGATCTGTCAATGGGTGAAGATCTTGTTCTGCAAACAGTTCACTTGTGCCAGCAGCGGGCTTTACAAGGCTCTGCATGTCCATAGTTTCTTGAACATCCGAGCGACTCAAATTGAGGTTATCAATGGTAAGGGAGGCTGAAGTGCAACAGTGGCTACTCTTGGCTAAGTTGACAGAATCTTTATTGGAAAGCATCAGACAGGTGCTACAGCTCCCACACTTTACATTGCTGTGCTCTGCTCCATTCAAATGCTGGTGTGTGCAAACATCTGGACAGGAATGGGAACAATGTGCTTTGGGTGCAGAGCACCTAGATGTATTGTCTCTGCAGGCCAACACAGCCTCCTTAGATGCAAGTGCTTGGCTGTAGTCGCAGATCGATGGAATCCCAGAGGAACGATGGTACCGAAGTGGATCTGTTTCTTCAAGCTTTCGGAGGACCTCCAAAATGTGTGCTTTCTTCTTCAAGAACGGGGACATGGCCTCCATGGATGTAGATGAGCCTTGAGTTTCAGATGTGTAACTTTGTGCACATTCGCTATTGCCCTGTGGAATGGGATAATGGTTAGGAAATGCTGAATTTAAAATAGATTTGACCACAGTTTGCCTATGGCACCTACCTTGGCCTGAGCATTTCTCTGTGCTTTAATCAGCTTGCTTGAATCACTGTGTTGCAGCTCTCCGATGAGCTCCAGACAGGGTCCCGGCTGCTTTGATGAGAAACATAAAGCACACTTGTGGATTATATATTTTCCTGTCTCAACCCAAATCTTCTTGAAGTCCCAAGAAAACAGGAAGCCGTTAATTGAGCAATTTTCTGTAGTTCGCAAACAAGCTTACAAGCTTAACAACTTGTCCCAATGGAGATTGAGGAATGTTTTGTGAACTTTAAAAACATGAACTCTGCTTTTAACCCCATTGTACATAGAAGGATTCTCTGATTACCTGCTGATGCACACATGACTGACTGTGCAGTTTCTCTTGCAGGAGCTCACACAGTGTTCTGTTTTGCCTTTCCAAGTCGAAGACTCGCATTTTAAGCTTAATGCATTCCTCCCGGAGATCCTACAGGAGTAATACACAACATTAAAAGGACATTTGACAGAACACCATGGGTCCCACAATTTACTTTGAAAGCCATTAGCTGAGTTGAAGTGTTGGGAGTATTTTTGGCATTGGTCTGAAATAGGGATAGTGGTGATGCATTGGGCTATATATGTTAAGTTTATTTTATGTTGCAAACATTTAGCCAACATGACCAAAAGATAAAATGACTAGTCATCTTTAAGTAAACAATACATACGCACTCAAAAATACATAAATAAAACTACAAATGCAAATGAATTACTTATTGACGCACACGCACACACACACACACGCACACACACAACTATATTAATAAGTATTGTACAATAAACAAAATTTCTTACCTTTTGATTGAGCAAGGCTTGGACAACATGGTTGGCAACCTGAAAAGCACATAAATTAAACCGAAAGCAAAACCAAAATATAGATTCATCTCTAACAGTAAATTAATGGTTTGGTTTAAAACCATTATCTACTCACCTCATCCAAGCAGCGTTCATATGCTTCTCTCTGACTCTCATTTGCTAATGAAAGGGCAGAGTTCTCAGCCTATGCAGAAATAAACAGTAAGCCACAGAAGAAAGAAAACCAAACAGTATTCTTGATGCAAGTATAGAGCACTTACTTGAAGTTCTCTCACTCGCTCCAAAAGCTCACTGCTACTTTCTTCCTCCAAATAGGACTCTAAATCACCCTCTTCAGACTCAAAGTCTTCATCCACTCTATTTTGGGCCTCTTCTGACATTGTCTCAACCTACAAAGAGCAAAAAGATTTAAACTGTTACACTTCTTTACAGCTCCCCCACTTTCTTTGTTAAGCACATTTAGACTGTTAAAGGTGCAGAATGCAAACTTTTGGAAGAATTGTTAATCTTTGAAATCCCCAAAACAAACCTGAGCCCCAACCAATCACTATTTTGACAGCTTCTGCTCTGCTGACTGGCTACAAGTTTGTTTTGGTGCTGAACCAGATATCCACAAACATTTTTGGAAAAATCTAATGCAACACATAGTGGTTAGAGGTTATCTACACCTAAACAAACACCAGCACACTTGTCATACAATGGTTTCTTTTACACATTTCCCTGATGTATGTTAATGAGAACTAAAAATAATCATCTACACAGAATGTTCTGGCCGCACCTTTCCAAACATTTTTGTTTTGGAACAAAGCACAAAAATCCTGATGAGTAGGTGTTGGTGTGATCATCAAGCCTTTCAGACAGCTGGGAGAATGCAAGAAAGACTCAAGTCCCTGGAAAGACATGTCTTCACCGTAATAGTATCATTCGAGAGGATTAGACACAAGAGGACTGAAAACACCAGAGGATTCCACTCATCACACTTCCTCTTGACCTACTGACTGACTGACTGACTGGAGAACAGAAAAGGCTCTTCATGGTGACCCATATTTAGATGACAAATGCTATCATAATTTTCATGTTTATTATAAAGTCTACAATGTACCAGTAATCAGTTGTGCAGTAAACTGATATAGTCAGTCACAAAGTTATCTTATTTGATCACAGAAAGGATTTAGCTAGTCTATAATAAGTCTTGGAAAGTCCTTGGAAGTCAACATTTTTGCTGATGTTACAAACTTGGCAATATATGATGATATTTATTTGCCTATAAAAAGCCTAGAAAAAGAGAAAGTAGTCATGCCAAAGCTGTTGATAAAGTAGTCATGTTTATGCATTGCTTGACTTATTCATAATAAAGGTTTTCAACCCAATGTTACCAAAAAAAAATTATTATACTGGAATATATTTTCTAAAATGTGAAATAATTCTATAACCTTACTTCTCTAATTGTACAAAAGTTATTGTTTCCCATAGCAGCTGTTCCCAAATCTTTTCATGCTCTCAATTGATGTTTAGGTTAAAAATAAACCTAATTCTAAACTAACCTAAACCTTTTCAAAAGAAATCATATACACCTTCTCATGAAATTTAGCTTCTCTCTTCCTTGTGATCTGATGTACTGCAACGTATTTGAATTCCATGTTCCAACTAGATTACATTAAACCTAATTTAAATATGCTTCAAGTGTGTAGAGTTTTCGATCTGCAATTATGCTGATTTTCATCCCCGTCAGGCTTTTTGTTGATGTACATGTCTACAATGTTTAACTTCAGCACAGTAGCAGCAAGTAGCCTCCAGTCACCTTCATCCACCCATTCCCACAACGCACTATAACATAAATTTGACCTTCAACATGAACACCGGATGCCAGTAGATGGACTATCATTACACAATTGAATCTAAAAATCAATATGTCCATGGGACTCATACATAATTGATCCTCTAAGCATTTTGTGAGCTCATCAAAGCTTATCTATAGACGTCTGACTTCTTTGCGAGTGAACGGCTTAAATGGAAACTCCATATCTGGAAATGAATACAAAGCCTTTTGGGGTCAGAGGGTTACAAGGGTGCAGTGGGTCAGAGAATATTGCTCTGTTTGAACAGTGAAGGGCAGCATTAGAACCAGCTCCAGGCTACACGCTATAAAACTGGTAGTTCCTGCCGTGCCAGGAGGCTCCTTTCACATGACAGCCTCCTTTCAGAAAGACACAAGAACTTCCGATAGACCCAGATCTATTTGTGGCATGGCTAGACACACAGGCCTTGCAGAAAACACAGGAAATCTTCATACATATCACCATCTTTTCCAAAATGTCATTCACAAAGTCTTGAGTCTGTTCGTAAAAACTAATTTAAAAAAAGAGAACCTATTTCCGACCCATATAACTTTTTTTTAAGTGAAATCTTTGAGTCCTTAGTTAAATATTTAGAAAGGTAAAAAATATTTCAAATTGAATGGTAATAATTACTTTGATTTAAAAATGTCTTGAGATCACACGTCATAACAGGATAAAAATAAAGCATATCATATAAAAGCACTAAGCATTTTAGTTAGAATGCTGAACTAGCTTAAGTAGAATAGGTAAAGTAAAGATGGACTGAATTTTACAATTAAAAAATAAGAAATCATGTCTTAAAACTCAAAACAGTTTTAAACAGTTCTGCGCAAGAAGATGGCAAGTTTATTTCAAAACGTATAGACTTTGTCAGTAAATGCTCAAAACTCATGGTTGTTTTTGATGGCAGAGAAGGAATAAAAGCAGTGGAATTATTAGACCATGGTATCCAATCTTGATGATAGAGTTCATGTATCCTGATGCCAGGTTATACAAGGCTTTGTAGGTTATCAGACAAATTTATGCAATTCAAAGTTCGATAGGTAGCCATGGTGGATAATATAGTAAAGGAGTGTGTGATGATCCTAGCATAAGGAGAGGTTTGAAAGGCAGACTAAAATAAAGTTGCAAAATCCCAAACATGATGTTACAAGGCTGACAAGAGGGTTTAGAAGGAAGATGAGAAATATTCAATGGAAAGGAGATCGGGTGAAATAGCTGATGTGTTCATCAAGAGAAAGGATTTAATCAAGGATGACACTTAAAATTTGAAACCACAAAAAAAGAAATAAGGTAGATTATAGAATTAACATGTAAATTCATGTAATATAAAATAAACATCCATCTAAATGTTTTATATGACAGGATTTCTGATAAAATAATAATATGAATACACCAATTCAGGACAAGAAAGAATTTCATCTGAATTTCAAGTCTGCAGAGTTCTCTGCATCCCTGTGATGATAATCTTGGGGAACAGGAAGTTATACCTGTATATTATGCAGAGATGAGGAAATGCTGCTTTCACAAACTTTGCATTGCTGGATTAGCTAGAACAGTTTTACCAGCTCTCTTGTACACAGTGTTGCAAATCAATACTTGAACTTCCTGAGCTTTCTTTTTCAGTTGTGAAACAATAAACAGTTACTGAGAAAAAAAAGGTTCTAGGATTCAGATTTGTTTTGACATTATTCACAGTATTCATTAGAAAGTCTTGCAAACAGGGTGTGGAAACCTACGCAAGGACATTTTTGGCACCTTGATCCTTGAGTATGACCACTATAGAAATAGAAATCCCCATGCAAGTCAACTATTTAAAACATATTCCTTCCTAATGATATTACTAAAAAAGTTGGATTGCTTGCAATGGTTATCTGTTATAATTAATTGAGCCATTTATGATCCCAAAATATGTATGGCCATCCCAATGATTGCCAGCTTGTTTGGAGTTCTGAGTGGAGCAAACTACCTTCTGAAAGACCACCCCCTTTGGAAACCCTTCCGGTGAATGCCCAAATTGTTCTCGTTTTTACTTCAGATGGTCCAGTGGACTTTATACAAGTTAGCTTGTAATTTTGTGTTGTATGAAAAGTCTTTAGAACCAGTCATACCTGTCTGAACTCATGGAGGTTCTTTTCCCACTGCTTGAAAAAGCAGGCATGCAAAATAAGGCACTTTTTTTCACAGTTTTGTCAATGTCTTTTACATCGATATTGTTACTCCTAAATAACACTGGGGCTGATTTTATAAGTTTATGGGAATTGTTAATTTTCCCTTTTGTGGTTTACTCACAAACATTTTCCCCGCACAGACACTGATACTGTCTCATGGCTGATGTAATGACGTGTCCTATCTAGCTTGTTTATGACTCAAATTCTCTGTGCCTTGAGCTTTCCTATTCAATTCCATTGAAGTGGTGCTATTGTCCTTTGCTTCTTAATAATAATAATAATAATAATAATAATAATAATAATAATAATACAATTAATACTACCTTCAATTTATATAGTGATTTTCCAGACGTTCAAAAAGGCTTTACATTTGTTTGAGCATTATTCATTTATTTCACATTCATACACTGCTGGTGATAACCTTGGTAACCTCAGCTGCTCTGGAGCAGTCTGTCAGGACGTGGCTGCCATTTGTGCCTACAGCCTCCTGCCCACCACCAAACACAAACCACCAGTCACACACATTCATACAGGGCATTGTGGGTGAAGTGGCTTGCCCAGGGCCACAACAGCAGAATGGACCTGACAGGGATCAAACCCCCAACCCTCCGTTTATAGAATGAGAATGACAGTTGATGAGAAAAGACTTATGCATAAGCTATATCATAAGTGACACCATTTTACAGCCTTACTTGTTAACAGTGATTTTTACACAAGTAAATACATAAAAATATGATATCTATCTATCTATCTATCCATATATATATATATATATATATATATATATATATATATATATATATACACACACACACACACACACACACACATATATATATCAATGTATTAACGTATTTACGGTCTTAATACAGTCTTTATCACTGGATTGGTAAATGGTGGACCCAAGGGCCCTATTTAACTGCCCAACACTGCTAGAAAAACAAATTAGGTCCTTTTTAAGCAGAATTTTGCACAATTTAAAATTTTCTGTTTTATTTTCATTTAATGTTTCATAAGCACTCTCTATGTTGATGGAAATCCATTGTTAAAGAGGCAACAGTATAAGCTAGTTTCCCTGGAAACACACAAAAATATACTTATTACAAAACTGTGATAAAGATTCCCCTACCGCAAAGTGAAGAACTGTGTTGATAGGACAAGGCTAATCCTCTGTGCTCTTGTAAGGATTTAAGCAGATTTGTGTTAGTTTGCATCTGATCCTAAAGTTAAGGTATCTCTATACACATGCATGCTGCTCTTTGCTGGGCACTCCAACCTAGTTTACTACTGGAATCTTTTGTTTATTAAATAGAGCAGATGAAATCGGTGAAGCTATTTACTCAACCTAATAAAGTTCAAACCCTTAAAGAACAAAAAACAGGAAACAATCAAGGTCATGATCACACTTCACAACATTAAAAAAAAGTCTATTAAAATGTCAAAATATAATACAATTCACTTTTAAGGGACAATAAAAAAAATTTGTTAAAACACTGTTTTACCAAATAATGATGTGATGAACAAATATAAATTAAAAAGTTTACAATGAATTAGAAATTACATTTATTAGTATTTTACACTACTATAGAAGTAGATCATTTACCCATACCTTATTAATAAAAGAGAACTCAAGTAGTATGAAGATACAGCTTAAATGTAGTCTCAAGTTTACATTTTGACAGGCATCCTTTTAAGTATTTGCTTATGATTTTACATAACTTGTTTACAGTTTCAATTCCTAAAGTTGTTCAATAGCTCTGTGTATCAGCCGGACCAAAAGCACATTTTTCCACACTAATTATCCTCCCCAGAGAGTGGTTAAAAGCTTTAATCGGATCAGTGAATCACCGAGTAGAACTTGAGAACAGGATTAGTTAGGATCGAGAAAATCATTTTGAGATTGTTGTGTTTCAACATAATGGCATGATTCATTCACATTCAGATCTGCTCATAATACTTTATGTAAACTATTGGTTTAAAAATAATTGTGATTATTAACGAAATATGTTGTAGTTAAAATGATTACAAGATGAAATTCATGGTCTGTTTATTGCTTTATGGCAGCGAATGGTACATCCATTCATCATTCACACAGTCACTTCAGTGGCCAATTTACTGTCACCAAATTAGTTGACATAATTTTTTTTGACTGCATAAATGCAATTATCTGGCTGAAAGGAGTTTACCATGCTGACCTATTACACATGCATCAACACTAAACATTGACATTCCCACCAATGAATGACATTTGACAGCTTCATAGTTCACACCTAGGTATTTCTATTTGGGTTTTGCACCCTACTAAAAAAAGGGCGCCAATGCAAACATTCACACTAGCATTGCAAATCCCATCAGATTTCGTGAAATGACTCTTCACATTATTATTCTGTTTTATTCAATTTTTCCCAAACAGTTTGAAGAATAGATTAAGTGATAATTGGCATTCTGTTGGCTACTTAGAACACTGTGGACTATAAGTAGTTCAAAGACCAGAGGAAACATTTGGCAGGAAGTTACACCCCCCACACTTTTCGAATAAACATTCAACCTCAGTTTAATATCTCATCTGAAGGATGGGGCATTTTTACAGTATGGCACTGCACTGGGCTACCAGGACCCACAAAGTTAACATAATGAGCACCCTGGTTTTCTCATGAGGTCTCCCATCCTGATTGCCAGTACTAACCATGCTCAGCTTTGCTAAGCTTTGATGGGAAACTGGTCTTTGTTTGCATGGTGAGTCGGGGCATGTTTGGTCATGGTCTCATTAGGTTTTGTTTTAATCTATACTTGTGAGCCTACAAATTTAATTTTGCGAAGGCTGTACATTCACATAAACCCACAGTGACTCTATTGCGGAGCCTGCCACGCATCTCTTAAAATTTTCTACCTTCATGTCAAAGTTTCGCAGAGCATTAGCTGTGTGATTGGTCGGGTAGAGTAGAGCAATCGCTTCACATTCTTTCTTGGCTTGCGCTCTATGCTAAACACTGAATGACTCAAAATTTGGTGATGAATAACTAACCTTCCTTTGTTAACTGAGCTTTGTTTTGGCTAGCTAGAAGTTAGCATTCTTATCACGTCACATTGGAATATTGATGCAAAGATAGAGTTTTTCAGCATCAATGGATGTATGTATGAAGTCAATTTTATATGATGCATGTTGAGGTGAATAAAACAGTACTTTGTTCAGAATGCTAACCAAAAAGCAAAACAGATCCTATCATTCCAATATTGATCAGTGCACAGACAGCGTGGCGATGGAGCGGAGAACTATAGATGTGTTTGTTGAAAGATGGGTTTACTATTACTGTTTTCAATAGCGGCCTACTGTGATTGCAAAAGTGGATGAGGTCAAGATGTGCCTATTTTTGTTGCCGCTTGAGGAGAAAATAACGGCACAATAATCAGAGCGAACAGCAGAGAGAGGGGATGCAAGTAATTTGTTTGATCACTTGAAATCGAAGCATGTTTTGGAATATGATGAAAACTCTTCTCTTCAGGGAACACCTATTATATAAAAAACTTTTTTATATAACTATATTATCTTTATATAACTTAACCTCTGTCTTTTTTCCCTCCTCTGTCTTTATCTTCTTCCTTTATTTCCTCTCTGCTATGGTTTATTGATCAGTTGATACAATTTCTGTTATGAGCACGCTGAGATAGACTTTGATTGTGTAACAAATTGCATATGGTCTCTTCCCTAATATAAGTCGCTTTGGACAAAAGCGTCTGCCAAATGCATAAATGTAAATGAATGAATGATTTAAACCAATATTATGTGATCCAAATAATGTCAGGTCAAAGTGAACTAGATAAAAATATGATCACATAACATTTATTTTGGAACAGGAAATGGACTACTATTGTTTAGGTAAGTTTAAAGATTGTAGTTTTTTCATTGGATATATCTATTTAAATAGCAAGGGAATTTTATATGCAATTGCATTAAATATTTTTTTGGTAAAGCATACATTTTGTGTTGTTTGGTAAAGAATTCAAAAAGTACCCTAAAATTATTTGAAAGGTTTTGGATGATTTCAAAGTGTTCTAGCCTTTAATTATTCTCAAAATAAGTGTATTTTTAGAAACGTGATTCGGATTACACATCAATATAAAAGCTCAGCAAAATTAAACTATATCGCCCCTAGACATATTCTTAAGGAATATAAAAGCAGGAATATAAAAGCAAGCATGCTTCTGACAATTGCAAAAGAAGCATGCTTGAGGACCAATTCACTGTTTCTTCCACTCACACAATGTAAATGCAATAACAATAGCTTCAATAGAGCAATGTTGTTGACTCAAGACAACAACTTCACATTGTTAGCCATTTTATTAATTAAATAGAGAACTGAGTTTTTTCTCTCAATTTTATGTTAGAATAAAGCTAGTATACTTTGCATAGGGTTGAGAAAGCTATTGTTGTTTCAACTGAAATGAACCATTCGAAAAATCTGTAAAAGCTACTGCTTAACAACTGTTCAGAATACCAGAAGTTGGCCAAGACATTGGAAATGTTTATAGCCCTACTGTACAAACCCGAGTTTATTGGAGTGATTTTAGCAACTGGCAAAAAAGAGACAAATAATCACCCTAGCCAACAGGATTCTTGGCAGTGCTACGGCACATTGCAAGCTCCTTAATCCACTGATATGGTATATAGCAAACATAGCAATAAAGCAGTGGTATATCCAAAGCAGGGCCTCAAAGTCATTTGTCTGTAAAACAGAACATTTATTGAGGCTAAGCTTCTGAGAGACTAATGTTAATGTAGGTTGGACTTAAATTCTCCCATACTTCTGAGTCACTGGCTTGGGTTTATGCCCAGAGGAGTGGAGTCTGAATATGACCAAGACAAGCAATCAAAGCTCTGGCTGAGACAAGACTCCAACGAAGAATGGCGGAGACAGACACCAGAGGCTGGTATCTCTTCTAGCAGATAAAAAGACTCACCCTTATCTGATGATGTAGAAAACACAGCTCCTGAAGAGGTTGCTAGACTTCATGTAGTAGAAAGTTTGCTTAATCAGTTTCAAGAACAATGGAGAAAAGAGTGAAATTTGCAGATAGAACCACAAGTCACTCGTTTCAGAGCTGTCTACATAAAGTACTCGAAAAAACTATTTAGTAAATCAAAGCAACATGCCCTCTAATAAAACATATTTTAGTGATTCCAAAAGCTAAATGGTTTGCTGAAAATAATATAGTAAGCATGGTTCCTGTAGACCATTGCTCTTTTAAAGAAATTTATTTCAAGGTCTATTTAATTTCACACAACTCTTTGTGTTGATGTCTGTTTCGTCTACCAGCTTCAATAACAAACCATGAATGAATCCACTTGTCACTTTATATTATTTGAAAGAGGAACTGATTGGAACTATATCTCAAGTAATGCAAATGAGGATTTGAAGGAGAGTCAATAAAAAAGGGAAAGTGAATGTTGGGGGAGGCCTTGGATGGCTCGGAGGGGTGGAATAAAGCCAGTGTGAAGGCAATCAAACAGAAGTAGGGCTCTCTGGGATCCCAAAATGTGCATGGAGCTCCGCCTCCATCCCCCACACTGCAAGAGTTATTAAGCAGCAGCCAATCGGCATCTGCAGAGACAATCTCTGATTATTCACACCCTGCACAATGGGCATAGAGCCCTCAGACACCTTCATAACCCAATTATTGATCCTCTCGCATGATATACGAGCTGATAAAATGATCAATCACAGCAGGAGAGGAAACAGACAGTCAGTAAAAGCTCTATACGAATAGAGATACAACATTCTATGGAAAAGGAAACAAACAGACTGTCAAGTCCCTAAGGCCATTATTATTCTCTTTGATGTAAATTATTCTGGGGATAAAGAGTCTCAGAAGGCAAGCAAGCCAGATTCTATTTCTAGGTCTAGCATTAAATCTATAAAATATTTAATAATGCAGGTTTATGCAGATGTCCTTATTATAAGTAGGTTTTTAAAAACTATTTAATTTGGAACAATGATAGCCCACCAAACTATTTAATAGTTTACTGATGTCTTCGCTTTAGACAGGAAAGCTGAGCCACAATAGCTTTTAGCAAAGTGACCATGCTGGCTTGTGCAGACTTGTGCACTATTGTTGTTCTGATGCGGCACTGCCGCTGGAGGACGTTACCTCTGTCTGTACGGCCTTGACTGCAGCATGAGATGACTGAGCAATAGTTCGCCTTCTTCAAAGACCACTTGGACTCCTGTACTAACTGTGAATGGCCTTCAAACTAATTCTCAGTTACTTAAAGTAGTCTTTGAGTTAAATAAGGTAAATCACTCACAACTAAGACCTTCAAGGATGTTAGCCATGAATTCCCTGAACCAGTGCTAAAACATGTGTGTTTTTAAACACTTAGTCCACGACTGCCTTTCTAAACAATGAAAGAATGTGACTTTTAATAGTCATCAGCTGTTTGTCTTGTGTTTGAAATAACAAACACTTGCAGCGGTTGTTTAGTCATTCTTCAACTGGCATTAGCAAAACGTCTGACAAGCAAAACAATCAGCCTTGTGACATTTCTGCTTTGCCCTAAACCACGTGAAATGTGGAACACAGCAAAGACATGCAAATACATAGAAATAGTGTTAACCAAAAGAATAAATGGAAGGTTATTGAATGCCTTGACACACATCTCAGAAAGCACACTCCTGACACTGACTGTGACTACTAACACAAGATCCTGTGATGCACTGAAATACACAAACATGAAAAGCCACACTGCAAACAGTTACGGCTGAAATTACCTTTAATTCCAGTCAGAGCATCCCAGACATCTTAGTACAGCCCATCCGAGGCAAATTCAAGACACAGCACGAGGGCAAAGAACACAGCAAAGACACTCTTTGCAATTTCTAGCACTCGTCCACGAAGTACGTGCTCGCATTACTGTTGAAGTAGAGTGCCTGTCTTTAGGCTAGACTAGAGCAAAAAAACTGTCTCTGTCGTCTGCAGCAGCCTCCATGTCCTCCCATTGTTCAAAGGAGTGTAAGGCAGGCATCCTAGCCCAATAGACCCAGCCTACTACAACAGCTGTGGGCCAGCCCCTCACTGCTCCCTCCTCCAACGGTTGCAGCTAAACATTAACCCCGCAACTGCTGGACAGGCAATAAAAAGAGAGAGGGGGATCTGTTTCAAAAGGGACCCTGAACAAAGATGAAGACAAGGACGGATATCCGAACAAGCGCTAGAAAGAAATTAGAGTTACTGGGGCAACTCGGCATCAACTCAGAGCAGAGGCTTCTTTATAAGAGGATTGTGACCACTTTATCAGACTTGCACTGATTGGATTGGGACTGGAGACAGTGAGGAAGTCACTCCAGGGAAGCATGACCAAAACCTGACTTGAATATACAGTACAACTGTCAAAAGTGTGAATGTCAAGATGAGAAAAGTTAAAAATAATGCAACACTAACTACATGTGTTCTGGTTATCAATCTAACAGTGTAAATTGGAAGAAATTGCATAGATCAATAATATTTTAATATTTAGCTGCAAAATTTACTATTTATTGAAAAAAAAATCAGATATTACAAGTTTAACAAAGATAAACTACTAAGTTCATAGTTCAATTTAAAACCATCGACAGAAACATTGAAAGGCAAGAAAACTAAAGATTATAAGTTCTTTTATTATAAGTTTAAGATTATATGCTTACACAGTGTATCATGTGTACAGGCAGGCGCCTGCCACTTTGCTCACAATTGTAATTATAGACGCAGTATAACTACCAGTAACCAGAGAAGAGATTTTGAGACTTTAGAAAAAACCTCTCTGTTAGAACAAAAGTCTCTGACACTACACCCTCATATATGTATCTTGGAGTTATGGCTGCGGGGCTGAGTTCAAAAAGGCCAGAGGTCTGAAAAAGCTAATCTCTGTGAAAGAGGCATTCCACCTCGGCCGGTGTCAGTACTCTCACATGAGGTTACCAAATTGGACCAAGGGACCCAATTGCAAGTCACATGTTGTCTTGGGAGTCGGCAGGCAAAGGGTGAGAGTCTTCTGGACAAAGGCCCATTGTGATACTTTAAACTCCACTTTCACGTTCTAGACACCCATGAGAGATAGTCTTACGGTATTACATACGATGATCCCGATTCATAATGAGGCGTATTGTGACAAGATGGTCTTAAATGTCAGGAATTCAGTGCAGAGTCTTATTGGGAGGTCGTCTCTGCTTTCCAATGTGTTACCAATTCACTAGTCAGCAGTGACATGCAAAGTGGAGCACACTTGAAAGCGTCTGTAAGCCCCAGGTGCCAAGTGACATTAACATGCTTGTAACAGTTCTGCTGAACTATATCTCCTTAAACACAGCTGGACATCTGCCCTAATTAGAGAATCTCAAAGGTAGTCAAGCGGCCAATTACATTTCAAGCCTGCTGATTGAGCCTAACTGAGCAATATCAGGAGCTATTACATAATTTCAATAATACTGTGATTTGATGGAGCTTATTAGGGGACAACTTGGATTGTGTTGGAGAGAGAGCGGGGGAAAAGAAAGAGAGAGAAACTGATTTCTTCCAAACAAAGACACATCACAGAGTAAGAAATGGGTCCAAAAACATTTTTTTTTCTTTTATAATAATGCATTTATTAGTCTTTGTGCTGAAAACCACTCCTTTATGAGATAAATCTGCAGTGATTGGTAGTTAGGCCTAGTTTTCTTTGATAAGATGGGTATGTATGTATCCAGTAAAAAAAGAAGGAGGATTGATTCAAAATAAGTCAACTCTTTCCTTTAATACACATTTCACTTTCATATTGCATAAAATTCTAAATATTAATATAAATACCTTACTATTTATTAAAATGCTATTTTAATAAATATGTATTGAAAAAGTTAAAACGGCCCTTAAAATCTTGTAAAGAGTATGTCTATGCAATGGCAGTCAATTCTAAGCCTGAGGTTCCAATGTAGTTACCATTATAGTTTTCTATTAATTTCACTGTTGTTTGCTTCTCTTCAATGTCGAAACGATCAAATAAATGTCCATAAAAGTATTAAATAAATGCAGTCTAGTTCCGCTGTTCTGCTGTTCTGGTTAAATACAGTACAGTGAACAGCAAAACAATGGTCACTGTACATTGTCTAATAAACTTGGGTCATTGTAAACCAAAGATTTTTAAAATCATACTCCTCTTCTAGCCCACTGAAGTCTTCGGGCAATGCAATCTACATGACAACGATGTTACCATCAATTTAAAACAAAACATCACCTCGGCCGCCCTTTTCAAAAACATTTATTTAAATGTAGACAAACGATGTAGCTGTGTACAAAGCAAAAAAACTATTTTTCCAAAAAAATATAGATACATGTGGATAGGTCCTAAGGGTCCAGATTGGTACCTTTCCAAACTCTATTAGTTTGCCATTCACTGACTCTATAGCCAAAAGAGTAAAACGTTATGACTAGTAAAACAAACAAATAATTACTATAATAACAAAAGAATACAATAACAGAATAAATAATCGCAGTTTTATTTCATCATTAAGTAAAAACTATAAATGGTAATATTACATTTAGTTTACAATTTTGAAATTCTTGTTAAAACAGTACATTTCACCTTAATTTTTACTAAATGTTCATCGAATTTTCACGACACTCATTTGGCAGTGTCTGCTCCTTTTGCAATTTGCCAGCAGTTGCTCAATGACAAAGCATTTGGGCAGCTCAGGATTAAAGGAATAAATCAGGCTCATGGCAAAAAAGCCCCCATTGAGAGTGAGACAGCTTAATGACCAGTAATGTGCTGAACTCCATGTGAGGTGGAGGCGCTGATCCACCTTTTAGAAATGTGACACTGGTCTGGGTGGGGTTGTGGGAGGGTTCCTTCTGTCTCAGGGGAAAAACGTCTTCTGCACCACAACAATTACATAGCAGTAAACACCAAAAAATGAGTTCTATTACACAACGCCTTTGACCACTGCATTTAAAGCCATTAACTGAACGTAGGGTGAGTTCAAGAATCAGTGTGAACACTCACCATCCGCAAATAAACCACACAAACATGCAGAGACTAAATAAACTGGCTGACAAAGCAAATTTGACTTGGAGGTCACAAACACATGAGCAAACGCTATATCTACTGGACAAGGACATCTGGTGAAGCCATAGCAGAATAATCTTGTAGTCATGGTTACCACCTTGACTAAATGTCATGGGGGCTACTGTATTGGCTACACTCCAGACAGATTGAGTTCCATTGATAAACAAAGGAGAAAAATGTGGAACAAACTGGAGAAACGGCCTCCCATTGTAAAATAAACAGCTCAGCATAATAAAGCAATGGGTAGTACGCTTAGTTTAAAAGCAGGCATGTGAACCTGTGTCCCTGTTGCTGGCCCAGCTCTGCTGTAAAGCGCACTGAAGCCTGGCTTTCAGTAGACTGCAAAGTCAGTGAACATGGACACAACTACTGAACATCTGGACAGCAGGCGTCCTGGCTCAAAGGGAATGCCCTTCGGCACCGTCCAGCTGGGACACCTCACCTTGCCTCTTTTGTTGAGCTGCATGTGACCGCAGTGCATTTAAAACCACAAGAATGCATATTTAATCCGTATTAATGTTGTCTGCAAGTACTGTTTAATCCTCTCTAGAACACAGAAATGAAGACATCTCTATTCAAATTGACGGTCAAATTGAAGCCTCACAGCAATCAGGCAATAAAATATTACTATAAATAACTGGTTTTGTTTTAAGAAGCTGAATTCAATGTTTTGTCACATTTTTGTTAATATTTGAGTTTGATCAAAGAATGAAAATACAACATTTTTGAGACACTATTTTTGCATCACATTTTTTTTTTAAGTCTGGCAGAGCAAAAATAACAAATTGTAATAGTAAAAAATAATATTTTTCTATAAACATTCTCTTCCTGTGTAATTTTTCCTAAATGTTTAAGAAAAAAATGGAAACCTAATATGTTTTCAACTGCTCAAAAACACTACCCTATAAAATTGATTCTCATTATGTAAAATGAAAAACTTAATATGTTTACCAGACAGTGGTAAATGTTTGTAAAATAATAGATAAGCTGAAAACAGTTTTAGATGGAAAAAAAGTTCTAAAAAAACAACGCTTTAACATACTGAAAAAAGTTCACGTAATGTAATGTAATTTCATAGAGAGAACATGCATGTCTGAACATTCATGCACTTTGGTCAGAGCTGTAATAATGCGCTTAAGGTGTTTACATCCTTGTTAATTGCTATTCAACTAGGAACTTGAACCACATTTTAATAGGATTATGCTTTCTGTTAGCTGTTAGTGTTATCTTAACTCAATTAGTTTGAAAAAAAAGTAAATACCCTAATAATGATCAAGCACTAGTTTAACAGTAATTTGGTTGCAAGCTGAACTTTTGGTATAACTTGTAAAAAATGTAATGTTCTTTTTTAATGAATTACACACCAATATACAGAGTTCTTTTTAGCAGAATATTTCCCATTTTAGGGTGAGAAAAAAACACACAAATTTTAGGTCTACTGGATGTACACAGAGCTTATTCATGATTTTGTCTTCTATTGTTGATACTCCGTTCTATCTAATAATAAATTACCTAATAGCCACATTAAAGTATTACATTACAGTAAAAAGCAATAAACCGGTTACATGATGTTTATTATTTAATCCAAATATTTAAAGAGCACCAATTATGCAAAATCAATGCAGATGTTCCTATGTTGTGAATCTTTTACAGTACTTGCCAATGCAGCTACATTTGATTTCGATTATTTATACATCGACTTTATGAACCAGCTCTATTTTGAATGTTTTCACAATGAAAAATCCAGCGGAGTGGCCTTATTGTTGTTATGTGTAAAAGCTTCCTCAAAGACAACAATAACTAATTCGGCAATGAAATATGATAGTTCCCCACTCATGTAACTCATGTCATGTAAGCATTTCTGAAGACGTGAGGATTTCACAGCTGCTGTTGTTAAAGGTAACGTACGAAACACACCCTCTTAAAATGCGGCTGATTTTTTTTTTTAACTGAAACTTAAAATGGCATCTTCATAAAACCCATAGATTAATGTCATGTCATTAACAAATGTCATAAAAGGTTCCATTTAAAATAATTAGCTCTGGTGTATGTCATTTAAATTTCCTCCAAAGCTGTTGGTCTAGGGTTAGGTCATTATGCTTATGATGCATCAATGCCTTACCAAATTATTTGTTGGATTTTTCAAAAATTCCATATTTCAGATAAGCTTCAAATGCATAATGTATCTGAAGCAGGTGTCTACTTAAATGGAAACCCAGACATTTTTCCATTTAAAAGTCCTTAATTCCCAGCTATGGTTATCCTAATTCCTTGTTGTACATAAGGCAATGTGTGATGGCAATAGTATAGAATCGATGTCTGACTTACTATGTAAACAACAGCTCCTTTCAAAATGGCAGAGTTGCTTTTAACTAAATTCAAACTTGTGAGGTTTACAAGTACATATTCTATTTATCAAGACTATTGTTATCAACACAATTCATAATACAGGGCTTGATCCATGTAGAATATAGAAATAAACATAGAACTCCCCATGTAATCTTTTCCACGAGGCCATGGGTCAGTCTGAAACACAAGACTGCATTTTAATCCTTGTTAATGTGTACAGCGACTTCTTTCGTTGGCTGTTAATCCTCTGTGCTTCACAAATACAACTCCGTCAAGCAAAAAAGATTGTGATGATAGTATATGCCTTTTAAGGGCAAACATTGATCATATGGGTGTTTTAAAAAGAAATGACCCCATCGCGGGGCAGGATGCATATTTAACATAAACATAACATACATCAGCTTTGGTTCGCCCCCCAAGGGAATAGTCAGTGTAATTAACAGGCTAAAGGTCACAGGACCCTAAACCGACACTGCTTTCATTTGGAAAGAAAAAAAGAAGGGAAATGAAAGCATTTTTCCTGCCTTTCAAACAGGGTGGTGGTGGAGGTAATGGTGGTGGTGGTGGTGTGGTTTTTCAAAGGGGGTTGGTGACTGTAACCTCTTTGTGCCAGTGCAAAGGAACTCCAGCCGTATCAGATGCAGGGTGCTGTTCAAACGTATAAACGCCCTCTCCGCACCACAGACCGTGAAGTTTGTTTGACTCTCACCACTGCCCCACCAAATCGTGGACATTTATCCCCTCTCTGCCCAAACAGGATGTGCCATTGACCTGGTTTGCTTGAATTGATTAAGGCCACATTCCAAAGAATATTTCCTCTGAGTAAAACTATGAATTGAATGTTTGTTGCAGCTAAAGACTGGCGCACTGTGAAAAACCTAAGCAAATGTTTGCTTCACTTTTTTTTTCTTGCCGTGTGAATGTAAAGCAAAACAGATCCATATATTTTAGCAGCGGTGCATTACTTGTGCCGGGTCAGCACTGATCAGTCCTCTAAGCAGCACTGTTCAGAGAAGAAGATAATGTTACTGGCTAGGTATACAGAAGAGTAATAGGAATGTAAGCGTGACAAACCAATCATAATATACTTGGGGTGTGTGGGTCAGAGAGTAGAGCTGGGTAAGGAAAGGCAAAAATATGATTTCAAAAACAGATTTTACGTCTAATTTTCATTAATACACTAAACAACAAAGCAGAGATGCTGCTAGCCATTACACAACACAAATCACCTTCTTAAAATGCCATTGAGGAGGCATTTTAAAATGAACATTTTACTGATGACTAAATGTTACTTGTATTGGGAGCATCCAATAATATAATATCCTGTAATTAGTTATGTTTTACTAATGCTGCATTGGATGTTACAATCGGTCCATCATTTTTAAAGCCTGCTGAGTGGAATTTAGAATGAACGGCATTTTACCGATGACTAAAAATAACTTGTATTTGGGGCATCCCAAAATATTATGCAAGTAATATTATGTTTTATTAATATGTTTTTCTAATATGTCATACTAATATTATAATATAATAAGCCTTAACACCAAAGCTGCTAGTCCTCAATATATACCAAGAGAATGGCATAAAATGGCCAAGAGAAGAATAAAAAGTGTTAATTAATTTTAGTAATGAATGTTATTGGTTTACTCTTTCCACTTTGATTTAAACTGACAGAGTGTGTCATGACTGCTCATGGATACCCCACAGCTCAGAAGTCACTAGTACATGAAAGCTTGCAGTTGACAGATAACCTAAAATGGTGAAACTGAATTTTTATCATTAACATTGCCTACAAATAGACGCTGCAAAACTAGTGTAAAATAAAGTAAAAGTATATAAGCCTTCTAATCATTAGCAAAACATAATTAAATCTAATAAATGACTGAATTAATTTGTTCATTTTCTGACAATGCATATTAGCCCAGTATGTCCACCAATGAAACAGAAATACAATCTCACACATCCTCCACACTTATACCGCTATTCTTTTCAATAGCACATTTTCTAGGTGGGGATTACAATCCAAACAAATAAATAAATATGCATATCACCCGTAGATAAGTCTCTATATAAAAATCATAAATGCACGGGCAAGAAAGCCTTCAAAACAACAAAACCCAGAGGAGGGGAATGCGAGAATGTTGCATTGGCGTGTTTGTGAAAACAGTACTAATGTCTTGGGGAGAAATCAGCCCACCCCCTGCTGAGTAAACTGCATATCATTCCAGCATCCCAGAGTAATTGTTTAGTTTTCCACATTTATATGATCCCCTCATCCATAACCATGGAAACTGTTTGCCGGGGAGCATTTTAAGGCTAAACTGATAATGCACAGCCGTCCTATCTCAGTGTGGGTAAGATGAGAGCCTGTATGTCTGGAGGGAGTTTCAACATGCTTTTGTGCCAATGCTTTGCCCATCAGTATACTTCCTAACCCTTTTGTTGTCAAGAAAGATTCTGCTGTAATGAATGACTCTATTTTCTCACAGAAATACACCACTGGGCCCCAATCAGACTTTCCGATTTTACAGAGGCTATTAGAGCCAGAGAGCCACTGCCAAAGGTCCAATTTCATGCCTCAGCCCTAATTGTCCAAAGAGCCATGTTTAGAAGAGCTAACACAGCATGAAGATGAAACTCTTTGAGCAAGAAACTATACTGTTGTACTTCTGTTAAAGGAACTGTTCACTTCTGCATTTTTCATGTTGGTTCCTCATAGAAAAACACTGAAGGCCAAAATAAACTACTAATCTGTTTCAAGGTTTTTGTATAAGGTGACATCAGATGCCAAGTTAATAAAATGTATTTATAAAGTCTTTCACAATTTCAAACAGTTTATGTCTAAGTTGTTTTCTTTGTTTTTCGTTTGTTAAACATAAATTCAATCTCTAACTAAGGTTGACCTGTTCACTTCACGAACATTTGGAATTCCATGAGTTTGGTACATCTATGATACTAGGATGTCTAACAGGGTTACGTCCAGTTCACAAATCCTCAAAGCAGAACCTAGTCAGTAATTTTATTGTTAATCCCATTTGCAAGAGCTCTATTTTATTCTTTAATAAGCAGATATTTGAGACAAAAGGCCATGTAAACAGCATTTATTATGAAATAAACTTTTAGCAGTAACAATCACCACAAATGACTTTTTACCTTGGATTGCTCAACTCAACTTGATCCTCACACGCTTGTATTGCTAGGAAAGACCAAGTAAGCCAAACAGCTAGTAAGCCCTTTGGGGTTAACTGGTGTAATTGTTCTTTAAGGTGTTTTGAAGCCTGTAAAAGACTAACATTACACCTAGGAAGAGACAGAGGTGATGACACCCATTAGCCAGTTAATGGTGGTTGAATGGATCATGTGGCATCACAAAGGAGAGATTTTAGAATTGCTCATTTCCAGGGGGCATTAAAGATTTTATATTATTATTTTAAAACACTAGATTGATTTGGTGGGTTTAGGGGAGATTTCCACAGAAATACTAAGCCCCGTTACAGTTAAAACGCCTGGAAAAGTGAGATTTTCATCTGAGGCTCCTTTTAAATAGTTGGGTTTTGTCTATTAAGGTCTCTTCATGAGTAACAAAAGAAGGATTTTTGAGAAAAAAAACATCAGCATGTGTTTGGCCTTTAGGCATGTAAGCATGAAGTAGACATCCAAAACTGTTAGACAAGAAGTTTTAAAATGTCTTTGTCCTGGAAATAAATAGAAAAAAGCATTTTGATTTAATGGAGCTCTTTAGAGCAAAAAATATCATCAATAATCTTGGGATCCAAATCATGACATCCAAAACCTTTTTGCAATTAATATCAAACAACTGAGAAGGTCTGTAGATGTCTTTGAGCTATTTTTACTCAGTTATGTCTTGCCTTAAATCTTTCAACACACATTAAACCAGAGGGGTTGGGTGAAATCTGCAAGCTATTCAATTCTAAATGTTCCCACAGCAGCCAGTGTGATTCCAGGGCTTTATCGGATGTTTCACAGGAGCTCTGTGTGTATGTGGATCATGTGGCTCTGTTTTGTGATGGAAGCTGATCAGCGGCCATATATCGCACACTATAGGATCAGGTGGCCAAGCACAATCTCTCCCCCTGAATCCTTCTGGGCTCTGCTCCATGTAATAGCATCATGATCCACAACCTGGAAAAACAACGCAGCGCACTGTTCGCTGGCTACAACATGGCAGAGTAGCAACTTCAAGCCATGTGGGAGTTGTAATGTGTTGAAATACATAGCTTGGCATTGACTGATAGCATCTTATTTCCATATCTCAGCAAGAGAACAATAGTTCCGTGACTACATTGGCAAAGTAGTGTTCATACAGGAATGCAAACAAAGCTGCTTTAAAGTGAGTCAGGAATTTTCCACAGAATTTTGTTAGAATAGGTATCTGTTGATTAAGAATATATATATATATATATATATATATATATATATATATATATATATATATATATATATATATATATATATATATATATATATATATATAATAGGTAACAGGGTTGACCTTAACAGTTATAAATATTGTCAATCTCTAGAGCTGTTTTAGGAACCGCTTAAGGGTATCAATTAAGGCAAACTTCAAGATAACTTTTCCAAATTGAAACAAAAACAAGACTGCCAGTTACTGATGGATTGGTTGCTACTGTCTATTCCGCCTTCTAGTTGCTATGCAATGGCTTTTACATATAAACCAACAAGCTGAGCGATCATGCTAGTAGGGCTTCGCTCTGTGCTCATGAAAGTCATTTCCTGTTTGTGTTCACTTAAAACCTTTCTCAACTTTAATTGCTTGTCTTTTGATACTGGACACGCCAAAATGCAGTCACTGTTGCTGGAAGTCACTCTCCGTTCAAGCTGTGTGGGGTAGCATCTAAATGTCGCTGCTTTTGCGTGTTGATTTTTGTTACGCCTGACTGGAGGAATCAACATCTTTTTCATTAAAAGCAATCTTTACTTCAGTCATTTCCATTATTCCTTTGATAATAATAATAATAATAATAACAATAATAATAACCATAATAATAACAATAATAACATTAGTATTTGTTTGACGCCAAATAATTTCCAGGCTGATGAACACAGTATACAATGGCATACCCATACACACTAATTTGGTAAAACAAACAAAAAACGTACACCTTCTAATGCAGAGTTTGCATTTTCGAATCAAAGCTGATCATTGTTTAAACAACAACCTCTAGATAGAGCATCAGACATCAGAAATTTGAAAGGTGTACAATTAATTAGATTGAAATATATTTACCTGGGCATTTTGAACATGTAGCTAATGTAAGTGTGAATTGGATGTAACTAACTATGAAAGACAGAGACATAGAAGAAAATAAAAAGCACATAAAACTGCACAGCTTTCCTCTGGTACGAAATGTTAATTATGCTGTAAAATACATGTTACATCATGTGAACAGCTCCATTGAACACTTTCACTCCAGTAGATCATCTATCGACTAGGAGTTGATAAATTTAGCAGAAATACATTTTATTCAACACCTATCATGCATCCTCTTCAAACATATGTATTATAGTTTTGATTTCATATGAAACTGTATTTGTTGTTGTTTCTAAATATTATGGCAGAGGCTAAATCCCTTTTATTGTAGCCTGGTAAGGAAATCAGTCTAATTGCTATGTATTTAGGTCAGCTTTTCTCTTTTATAATGCAAAGAAATTCAGATGAAAATAGGAAAGAAAATCATTTGCACCCAAAATTGCATTGCTGATAGAAAAGGACCTATAATTGCATTGCTGAGTGAGGACGTCCAACCAGAATATCTGCTTCACACAAACTGCCTCAGGCAAGCTAACATGTGTGTAAGGATGGAAATCACATTGGCATGTCTTAAAAATATACAAAAATACCCCAAAACAACACAAATGTTTGCAATAAAATTAGACACTGTGGCTATGGAAACATTTCTCACTTCTGCACATCACATAAATGACTTCACAAAGAAAAACATTCAGAATTCCGTGGTAAGTGTGTTGGAATCTTTAATAATGTGATCTTGCCTATGTCATCTGACTCCCATTAAAGACAATGCATGTCTGCCGGCGATGCAAAAAAGATCAAACGCTACAACAAGATAATTTCAGGATCATGGGAGTTGTTCTCAAAATTACCATACGACCATGACTATCAGCAAACTGGGAGCACGGCCCCCTGCTGCCTCTAATGTCCTTTGTGGCCATTTGGTTTACTGAGCAATTTGGACTTTATCTCACCGTCGATTGCTCTCAGCTATTTTGAGGTATTATTTACTTCATCGGCTGAGCAACAGTCTGTCTGGGAATCAAAATTCCAAGGGCACTGGGTAAGAACGAGTGGATGACTCTTCAATTAGATGCTCTTCAGACTGTGTGAAACTTGGAAAGTATAACTTCTTCAAAGTTTTCTTAATGGCTCAAACCATTTAGAACACAATTATATTTGGATATATCAAGTTACTTTTACAAGAAGAGTGTTTGTGTGTTTTATTCTACTTAACTACTAAAAAGAGTCATCTCTGATTAAAAAACAAAACAAAAATAAGTAACTCAACTTTTGAGACAATTTTTGCATTTTTACAAACATTCCCCCGAGCATGCTTCGAGTTATATTCAGACGGGTTCATGCATGGGTGTGTAATTGTATTTTCTTTTTCTGGGAGATCAAAATGGCTTGATGGCCATAGCCACACAGATTGGCCAGAGTTGACCAGCCACTAACAACTAACCAATCAGATAAACTGCTAATGCATCTCAACAAAGAACGCTAACGAACCCAGAAGGGTAACCATAATAAAATCGTTTTGGAAAAACAATAAAAAAAGTGTGTTTTTGGATGTCCCGAGCCAAAAGAGTTTTTGGCTTATCGAAAGATGAATGTATTCGTGGGAAATGGGTGGATTTTCAGTGTGCAAACAAGCCAAAACCATTTGAGATGATTCAAAGACATATGTTTACATGAAATAATGCTTTTGGACAGTTATTTAGGGTGCAGTTATGGTCAGAGGGGTCAAATATTTATCACAAATGATTTATAAGGGGCATGAAATTGAATGAGGCATGGATAATGTGTGCTTGCCACAAAACTGTATTAATTGTAATAAGCTTCAAAAACTAATTAGCTGAGAAACATTAGTGGTATATAGATGACACAATCACTAACAATGTCTTTTTGCAAGAACTTACATTTCGTTATTTGTTTAAATTGTTAACCGGTAAAGACACACAAAACCCCGTTACACTGTTTTGTTTTTTTTTTTTAATAATCCTTGTAAACCTGAGAACATAAAATGTACAAAGGGAGGGGGTCAATCAGTGAAATTAAATTACATTCTAACATAGTGCGTGTAATTAAATAGAAGCTTCAGGAGGTGACCTTTTAAACTTTATTGATTGCTTAAAAATCTTTAAACTCAATCTAACGGCCAGAAAATGTCCTCAAACCAATCTAGGAGTTAACAGACTATTAAATGCAGAAGAAGTAGAACTGTAGACAGAGCCATGAAGTCTTAACATGGTTTTGGACATGAGACTTGCAGATGTGAAAAACATCTGTAAAATATTAAAGGGGAGGGGCTGGGGCAAGCTTTTACCCTCAATTACTCTTGAATTAGTTGCTGTTTTAAGGGCTCAAGCAGAATGAACTGCCAAAATTAGAAATTTTACAATGCAGGCTGCGTTCTCATTACATACATGTAAACACAAAAGTTGTGGGTTGCCAGTGTGTCCCCATAAACAGGCTGAATGTATAAAAATGAAGGGCTATTGATTACAAACCACATAAAACACAGGCATCCTGATGAAAAGGCTTTAAGTTAAGAAGATTATTGTTTTTTTTTTTTCAGTGCACAGCGATCAACAAGACAAGCTCCATATCTATAAACCCAGTTCGAATTGGTTAAATGTGTTATTTTAAGAGAGAAGCGAATTTATTTGAGTCAAACAGGATATGAGCATCCTCGCAGTCTGCAAGCCCACCGGTGTCCCACATAGCCGGATGGCTAATGCCCCACATTTCTTTTCCCAGTCTCACACCACAAAAGTCAATGTTTAACACAACGCTACACATATAACACTCTACATTTGTGCAAAATCACCATCATTTAGGCACGTAAACGTCAAATTGTTCGCGCGATAGAATGAAAAATGCATCTCTTTACCTCAGGCGATCCTTGTCTTGCTTCAGAAGATGAGAAAACGAACCCCAAGACTATTGCTATGAAATACCCTGAAGTGTAATTTTAAATTGACAGCTCGTGGACATTGTTATCTGTTTCCCCAGCCGCAGATCAGAGGTTTTATCGTCGTCTCTTCTAAACGCTCCCATCCGTCTCTCTCTCTTCTCTTCCCGTGTTTAGGTTAAAGCACTCGCAGGAAAAGTGATGTCATGGCTTGGAATTGTATTGCCCGCCCCACTTTTAGTAAAAGGGCCAATGTTTTACTCCACGTAGTATTTTTAAAGTCAACTGTACGTCTACTGTTTTGGCTCACGTATGTATTTTCTTAGGTAGCTAGTATTTATTTGCTAAGGCAGTTTATTGATTATGGGCAGCTGTCATCGCGATATTTCGCATCGCTCCTGCTGAGATTTCATTAATCATGACTCGTGACTTTTCGAGTTTTTATCCCTCGGAGTCAGTCATGAAGATTAAGAAAAAGAATAAAACATTAAACATACATAAAAGCATTGCGTTGTAAACTATACATTTATAACAAAACTTCGTTATTTTAATGTAATATTCAACTAATTTAAGCACAATGTAAAAAAAAGTGTATATTCTTTTCTAGTAGGGACTGGTTGCAATAATTCAAGATATGTTCTCTATATTGTTTGAATTTGAGAAAATTTAGATAACATTTTTTTTTATTAGAATACCCCACAAAGGTTAAGTGACAAGAAAACCACCTCCAAATAAAATATATTATTATTATAACTTTTCCTACATTTTACTCCAAACATTTCATCGACCTTTGCAACTTAGACTAAGTTATGGAAGTTTTATTTTATGGACAGGACATTCTAAAACATAGATATGGTCATAATTGCTTACAAGAATATAGCAAAGAATTTCTCAAATATGTAAGATAAAAAAATTTTACCATTTGTGAAGACTCAATTTTGCTGTAAATGTGTTTTCGTGTTTATTGTGTCTTCTTTCCTCATTTTTGGCTGGTCTTGTTGCCATCAGGTTCTTTATGAACAAACATTTAGTTTTTAAGTACTTGGGTGCTTTTCTGCTTTAGGCAAAAAATCTCAAGTGTGTTTATGATGTGGAGGAAATTTTGCGACATGAATTTTTTGTCACATGATGATGTCACTATCGCTAACAGTAAATCAAAACTTGATTCATTCAGTAAGTATGTTCTAAATGTTGTTGATTATAATCAACAACAATGTTTGATTAAAATGTAGTTCCTAGCTTTTAAAACTCTGTTTCGAATGCAAAGTATACGTCAGCCACAGTTAATAAATAAAAAAGGTGTGCATTAAATAAAACAAAATATAGAAAATGCTGCTAAATGATACAATCCCATTGATCTTTCTGTCTTAACCACACATACACAAGTTTTTGTTTGGTTTTCATTCATCTCAGTTCCAATGACTAGTCCCAAAACCATTCTGCAACAAATAGTCTTATAAACATCTACTAAATGTTTTTATCAGCAACTATTTGCTAACAAATGGAGCTTGAAAAAAAAATTCCATCATATATCTAGGTATTGGGTTTCTATAAAGAATTGTTTGTTGTGTAAACCTAGTTCAATAACTCATCAACTACTCAAAACTATGCATATCACTTTAGAGTCTTCCACTACTTAGCTCAAAATAAACATTCCCTGATATTTCTAGGTTTTTCAGTAGCGTGGGAATGTCATCTTTCCCAGAGGAGCGCCGTTCTTGAGTGAAATGTTATAATTAACAAGACCTAGATGAGATGAAAAGGTTTAATTTAGTGAGTGAGGATATCCCAATTTTTATCATAAAACCAATCGGAACAAAACATACTGAGCAGAGAAATTGAAGACTTTCAACAATGAAACATATTCTACCAATTGAGCATTAGTTACTCCTGTGTAGGTTCCATTAGGCACTCTCAATCCTTATCAGAATGTCTGCTATTTTAAGTAGTGAGAATGTTAGCTTAAGAATGTCTGAGCAGACATCCAGAAGCATGGCTTTTAAATAGATATTAAAACTGCTAAAAACAATCAACAGCACGACAGCTGAGAAAAGCAGGCCAAGAGGTGCTCATGATAAGGCATCTGTTGTTTTCATGTCAGAGTCTTTCGATGAATTCTGCACTGGAACTGCTTGTCCAACTGCTTCAAGTATTTCTGCATTAACCTGAAAAACATAGCAAGAGTTTTTGATCCTTTGGTGCCCTTTTGAATTATGCGAACAAACCATAAAGGATTCAGTGAATGTCATGTACCGGATCGTCCACTGAAACATCTTCCACCTCAGCATCTTGGGCAGAGGTATCCAGTTCATCCTGCTCGGCCTCTGTTAAGATGTCCATAGGGGCCTCTGCGATCTCTCGGATGGTTTGGTCCTCTAACGCCAACGCAGTGTCAAAGAGCAGAGGAGACGGGGGGCACTGCAAACCCTCATCCTCAACATCAAGGTCCTGAACATGAACGACAATATTGAGATCATTTCCATGTGTAATGTCTATTCATTCACTATTACATGTATAATAACATGCCATTTCCTGCTAGGGTTTCATAAGAGTTTTCAGTATGCTTGGCATTGGTTTAAAGGAATACTCCACCCTAATGTTAAGATTTTGTCAATCCTTTTCCTGCATCTCATTCCAGAACTGTTAAGGCTTCGTTCCTCCTCTGAACACATTTTGAGACATGTTGGATATAATTCTGGAGGCATGTGACTTTCCTGTTGACACTTTTTAAGGTTTAAAAACAGCCATTTGGTGCTTGATAGTAATGTTATTACTGTTAAAGTAACGCTTTCTGGTAAATTAAAACTTAAATCTACATTATCGCCTCCTCTGTCAGAAAGCTTGTGATCATTACAGCATTCATTCACATCTCGACCTATCGAACACACAACACGATGAACTGTGACATGATGACGAAGGTTTAAAAATGCACGACAATACAAAAGTTACAAGTCTCCAGGGTAATAAGAAAAAAACATGGAGGTAAGTGTTTCGTTTGGATGCAATATCCCTTTTACATTAGACAAACGTAAAACATTTAGTTATGATCAAAGCATTTACTCTTTGGGTATACATTTTACATTCACAAAAAAATGCTGTACGGTTTGTTATTGTAGGGGGTTTGAGTGAAAAAGTTTTAGTTGCTGGTTTTAATAAACCATAACCGTACACGTGAAGTTCTAAATGAGTTTTGATCACAAGATTAGTTTAAAAAAGTGCTGAGACTGATTGGTATCAATTAAAACCATACAGTCAAAACAACCTTCAGAAAAACACGTCTTTCAATTAGTTAATTTTATCTACCAGAACTCGAAGTACAATATGATCAACACATGAGTTATGACCTTATATTTTAATCACTTCCCTAATTTGAACTGACATGCTAAAAAAAACATCAGATCTCAGAAATACATTTATGCAAGAAAAATTGTCATTTTGTCAGTTCTTGAAAACAGGAAAAGATCAAATTGTGGAAAAGTACAAAAATAGTGTTTTCTGCATACCAGGAAAATGAGATTAAATGAGAGGTTTTACTGCGGGCAGACACTGAAAATGTCAGACACCAGATTAAAGAAAGATGGCGGAACTGCATTCAGATTAATGTGTTTTTGGTTCATGTGGTGAAATGGGATATGATTTACTCAGCAGGGAACAGGTTTGAGCGGCACCGTTTTATCAGCATGCAGAAACTTGAAGGAAAGCCACAGCAAACTACACAGGGCGCACTGATCAGGAGAAATCATTAATTTCAGATTGTTTATTATTCTTCTGTTAAAGGATGTGTCAAACACATCTGGAAAGCAAATGGAGAATGATTTGGGTTTAATGAGAGATAGCAGCACAAATCATACATCACTGAATTCCAGAGGAAGGTTTTCTGTTGGCTGGAGCTCAGCGGCACTGAGGTACATATCCGTGGGGGCAGACGCCAGTTGCTCTGGGGCAAGAGGCTCCTGCTCAGGCTGGTACATGGGTGGAGGTAGGGACAGATGCAGAGGACACCGTGGCTCTTCTGACTGCCCCATGTGCACTGGACGGTCACATGGAACGTCCTTTAGACCAGGGCACAGTCTGAATAATACTTGGCCGCTATCTTGATGAATGTCTGAATTGAAGGGTTAAGGAGATTAAGATACCGGAGTTGAAGAAAATCGTAAACACCAAAGACAGGAAAATGTTGAGACCTTCAATTGTTTCTTCAAACTGAACTGACTCACAATTTATTTGAGAGTCAAAAAAACCATAAGAAGAGCTTTGTTTCAGCCACTGTTTGAAACCAACAGCTACAGAAAGCTGTGGGCCTTGATTCAGGGCTAGAATCTACACATTTTGGCTTGGGGGAAAAAAAAACACACACAATAGAGTTGCCCAATAAACCACATTTGCCATAAAAAAAACTTATCTAACACACCACATATTATGATAAACAGTAATAAATAAGGATACGAGACACACAATGTCGTGTCATTGGCAGACAGGGATTTGCACAGCGCGTCCCTTCCACAAAGGAAATACATTTCTGAACCAACCGTATCGTCTGTCCCTGGGCCTGTACAATGTGGAGGAAAAAAAAAACACTTAATCTTTCGCTAGTCAGTAGAGAAAGCCAGGTAACACAACTAATTGCCATGATTGTGCAATGTTTTCGTTTTGACAATGCACTGCAAAAAAGGAAATGCTAGTACTGACAAACAAGAACCCAAAATCCGATAAGCTGCAAGCTCTCAGATCATTTCTGTATGAGATTCTTTTCATGATGTGAGTTTATCTGGAATTATAGGTGCTCACAACTGTTATGCATAAGCATAGCAGACATTTGCAGATAAGATTTCACTATGGAACAAAAAAAAAACCTATGCGAGTTAATGGAGGAGATCTGGAGGAAGAAAGCATTTATGTGCTTGCAATGACATGGGGTTAAGCGCAAACTGCTCTTATGTCTCCATATTTCTTGTTTCTGACGCACTGTTACTAGGTAGCTACGTGTGTGTTTACATGAAGAACCTTATCCCTTGAGTTAAAAGGAAGTGCCTAATTTCAATGTTAAATATTTTCAGCTGCTGTTCTGATATGGTCATAGGACATTCTAGCATAGATCGTTGATTCCAGATGGCACCAGTGGCATTAAAGTTCCATAAATAGCATCAGAATGTCATTATTTTATTCCATTTTAAATGTTGACTCTTCTTCACTCGCATTGTCTAGTGAGAACAATAGAAAAATGAAATGTCCAACTTTTCTGAGCCGATACTGGATGGGGTTATATACATCCCATATAACATACAGAACAAGAAGGTCACAGGGCTATGACATAGCATCTTTCTTCCTTAAATAGAACCAGTGTAATCAGACAACTTCCAGGCTTCTATCAGCTAAAACAGTAGTTTAAAAAGTGCTGGTCACAAGAAATTAAAATGCTGGGGACATCATTCAAGCACTACATCGTAGTGACAACTGTGACATTCTACTCTGGACCGTGCTGTAGTTAGACATTTCATTTTCTCATAGTCTTTCTACACGGTCCAGCTACAGAAGAGTCAAGGTTTAATTAGGCAACATTCACAGCACTTAGATCCTTCGTCTACTATCTCTGGAACTACAATGCTATAGATCCCATCTGGAATCAACTCTCTATGTTAAGCTATGCTTAATCATCCATTTGGCCAAATCTGTAGAATGACAAAGCAAAATAGTTATACACTACTTAATAACTTGAAGAGAGATGTAAAACAAGCCAATGTGAAGTGTTCCTTTAAGGGCATGTTTTAGAAAGTTTTTGCAAGAAACATAATTTTGCTGATAATCACACAACATCAGTGTGATTACACTTCGCAGTTAGGCACTGTGATCTGGTGGAAAAGGAGATCAACTAGAGACCAGAAGGTCGCTGGTTTGATCTGCAGATCAGAGGTTTGATCTTGAGCAAGGCACCAGTTTCCTCGACTGCTCCCCAGGCACTGCAACCCTGACTGCCCACTGCTCCGGGTGTGTGTTCAGGATGTGTTTGTTCACTGCTGTGTGTGTACACTTAGATGGGTTAAATGCAGAGCACAAATTCCGGTTATGGTCAGATGTGGCCAAATGGTCACTTTCACTTCACTTGATCACAAATCAAGTTTGGCTCTTCAGAATCAACTGAAACTTAACATGGTCAAACTATCAAGTACTGCATCAATGATTCGGTGGGTCATTCTTAACTTGTTAAAAGACAGTCAATCCATACCTGGGTCGTTCCTCCTTCTGTGATTGCCTGTCTCCGCTCTCTGAGCTGGCGATGTAGCAAAGCCTCCACACCATAACGACGACGATATCTACGTAAAGCCTTTAACTTTTTCAGGTTCTCTCGTTCCTTCATAGAAAGCCCCTCCTGACCTGTTAACAGGCTACTCCCTTTTTAAAAACAAAAAACAAACAAGGGTATGCAATTTAACTAAAGACGTAAAGACACAATGTATAGCAGCTGTAGACTTACCAATAGTCTCGTGTTCCATTTTACGGCTATGCAGATAGCGCCGCTTCTTTTCTTTGAGCAAGTGTTGCAAACGTTTAAACTGGTCAATGTAGAGGGATTGAAGTCTGATTAGCTTTTCACGTGTGATAAGTGCCACTTCTCACCTTTCGTTTGCATATTTATTAGTTCATAGTTTGAAATCTCTGAATGTTGAGGGAAATATCCATAAAAGTGCTTAAATTAGCTTTTCACAGTGATGTATTAACATTCATGTGAAACAGGAAGCACTATATTCTACATTCTACTTGATATAGTTGTGCGGGGTTAAGAGCACAACAGTGTTCTGACTCACGCTAAAGAATCTATGTGTCTGTGTGATGTTCGCAAAAACGTTTATACATTTTATTTTTCCTTTCGTTAATTTTTGATAATATTTAATGCTTGAGATGTAACAGCGTATGAAAAAGTCTTATTAGGAATGGTTTTATTTTGCAATAGATATTGTATATTTAAATTAAGGGTTCATTTTAATAATTCATCTTTTGTATTTTTATGAATAAATAATACAATTTAAATAAAATGATTAATCGATTCAAAGCTTTGTATCTGTTATATGACTTAATAATATGTAAATACCGTATTACTAAGTTATTTAAATATATATGACATCTTATTACATATTACATGTTATATAACAAATTTCATACTGAAACGTTTTAAGTTATGCTATGTAATAATATCACACTTAACATACTCATGTTTCATTAGTCATTAAATAATTAGCTATGTATTCACATTATTTAAATGCCGGTTTTGTAACCAAAAAAAAATGTATCGTTTACAATAGCAGCATTTATAAGGGCTAATGTAGATTGGACTTAAAATGTTTTCATAATTAAACATTAGATTATGTCAAATCAACTAAAATTCTAACTTTCTTCATTTTAGGACATACATTTCTCTTCAATGGCAAAGAAATAATCTATTTTTATGAAAATGGAAAGAAAACACATTCAAACCACCATACTTTTGTTTTAATCTATCGTAAAAATATATAAATAAAGAATAAAGCTAATAAATAAAAAGCTTAGAGTTATATTTTTAGCCTAACGAGACGTCCCAGATAATTGTTCTAACTGACTCCACTTGCATCTTCTCTTAATTATTTGAGAAGGTTGGCGTGGATGTAACCAGTGGCCAAGCTGAGGGTCTCGCTGTTAAAATCCACAATGTTCTTTTCCGCTACCGGTTCACCAAGAACATGATTCACACCATGAGAGTAAGTTTGATCTCTGCTCTGGTTGTGCTTTGAGAACCTGACAGTAGTTCACATAATTTGTGATGCCTATAAATCTAAAATTGCTTTCTTGTTTTCTCCTGAGGTTATCAATCAAGTAGACAGAAAGTTTCTTGCTTGTTTGATAAATACGTCGGAGCAGGATGCCTCAGAGAGCTGCACAAATAAAGGTAGTGACTGTGAGCTTAAAATACAGATTTGTGCAGTGACGTCAGAATCTGCCTTTGCCCTCCCACCCTGCAGAGAATCTTCTCGTGTTGGTGGATCAACATGCTGCTCATGAAAGAGTTCGATTGGAGGGTTTGATAGCAGGTATGGCTATTTAAACCATTTATATGAATTTGTAATTGTTTGTGTTTTGACATTTTTATTTTTGTTCAGGAATAATGCACAGATTGCTTAACCTACACGAAAGTGTGTCCACTTTTTAACATTTTCTTAAATGAGAATGCTAATATTCAGTGGTTTCCACATGAACGTAAACATAATAATTTGTAAAAATAATAATTAGTTGTGTAGCAAATTATATTGAAATAGGTTCTCTGTAAAATTTGCTTCCTAAATTGCAATGCCAAAACAAAGAGTTGAAACTTCTAAACAAAATCTTGTATTCTTCCTTCAGTAGACTAAAGTACAATCTTCATCTTTTTCAACACAGACTCCTTTGAGGAAGACCCAGAGATGCCTGGAAAACAGAGGTTATGTTCTTCAAGTGTGACGCCACCTTTGGAGATTAATGTAACGGAGGAGGACCTGAGACTTCTGAGGTCAGTGGACTTTCAGTTTGTGTTAGCATTCCAGATTCCTCCCTCATCTTCTCTTTGAAATCTACATGTGTGTTCCATTAGTTCTGCTCATTCTGTTGAGATTCGTGACCATAAATCTCTGTTTTCTTGAAGGGTTTGCCAGGATGTCTTGAGAGGTCTTGCTTTAGGTGTAAAGTTCACAAAATGTGAGTCCTTAAGTGTGTTGTTGGACTGTCTACCAAGATGTTTCATTGAGAAGGAAAGCACTGAGCTTCGCCGAGGACGGCAGTCAGTGATCAAAGCCATTGCTGAGGTAATATCTAATTCTGCTCAATTCTACTTGAATTTATTAAATTCTTAAAATTCCACACATTTTAATGCTGTAGGACTACCTGCGCGAACACATTGAGGTGAGTTTGCATTTAGAAATTACCATTCTGAATTACATATATGTATTATTACCTAATATATCTTTTTTTAACTCGCATCTGCAGCTTCTCCGCTCAACAGGAAGAGTAAGTGGAACACTGCCCCGGACAGTCCAGAATGTGCTCGCCTCACAAGCTTGTCATGGTTAGGATTTAATTTTAAATGTTTTTTTTAACTGCCAAACACCAAATGAAAATGTACTAAAGTGTACCTTCCATGTGCAATTATAGTAATAATCCTACAAATGAGTAATGCTTAAGTCTTATTTTTCCAGGAGCAATCAAATTCAATGATTTTTTGAGTAAAGAGGAGTGCTGCAGTCTGGTGAGCTCGCTCTCCTCTTGTCAGCTTCCCTTCCAGTGTGCTCATGGAAGACCTTCTATTGTCCCTCTTGCGGATCTTTTCCACTTGGAAAATCATCAGGTACATTTAAGCTAAAATTTAACAAAGCAGGTGTTTTTTATGTTTTCACCAAATGTGGTTCTTCAATTATATGTTTAAATGGCAACTTAATTTTTTTTTTTACAGGAACTTCCCAGACCAAATTTGAAGAAATTAAGAAGAATGTACAAGTCATGGCAGCTATATGGAAAAGATCAAACTCATGCACTGAACAAAACATGAACTTATTTAAATTATTTATATGTATATATGTAAATGTACATAAACTTATATTTCCCCCCCACAAAGTTTAGTGTTACTGAATGCTTTTATTTTGTCACTAACTTTTGCCGCATTCAGCCAATACGAGATAAGTACATCTTGGCGTAGAATATATTTTTACCCAATCAAGCTGAGCCCTCAAATGTAGCGGTCAAATCAGCGTAAACGTAGGCGGGAATACGCCAGATGACAAAATGGATGAGGTTCCTCCCTAGATTGTTGTGCTATGCGTAAAAGAGTGAAAGAAACAGCGGAGGAACGAGATTAGATTAGAACCTTAAATAATTTCCCCTAAGGTGAGTTTACGGGCAAATGTTGTGATTTACAAAGTATGATTTTGTTATTTTAACGACATACAGATTTTAGCTTGATCTGTGTCCATGAAATAAAATGGGTCTCTTATCGTCCCAGTTTAAAGATGGCGGGGTAACGATAAGTTAACGTTAGCAGCGCTGACGTTTGAAAGAAGCGCTTTTCACGCAATTAAAAAAAATTGTGATCTTTTAGTCTTTGGAGTGGAAGCTATTTGTATATTAACGAGATTAGGTGTTTGCGATAAATTACTTAAGACATAACAAAACAATAACTGTCCTTGAAGACAACAGTGTGGCCACATGTTTGGGTAAGTTATGCAGCGTAAAACAGACTTACACTAAAGCCATGTGATAATAATCGATTTGATTTCTGTCCAAATGAAATGGAAACCATTGTTTGCATTTATAATAAATGTTGATTGGCTTATTCATTTCTTTGTTCTGTAAAAAATTTGCCCGTGGCTTGTAAAGGACTTGCAACTGTTCAAATTCAATGTTTAATTTAAGTAACTTAAACTCAGTCATTTCCGTTAACACCTTGTTTTCTGTCATTTTATATTTTACTGTCTAATTTTTATAATATATTTTTAATTTAGATTACTTTAAAATGTGAGTGTTCACAAATCTATGAAAACCATAACAATGATTGTTTAAAATAAAATATATAATTTTTTTATTTAGGTATAAAATACTCAGAGCTCACTGATGATGAATCAAGATTTTTGTAATGGTTAATTTTTATTTTCTCATCATCACATTAGTGATGAACAGGATTCGAATCCATGTGTTGCCGTCCAGCAGAGGCCGAGTGACTCAAACGGCTCGTGCTCAAGAACAGCAAAGCTGTTCATTCACCCAGAGACCCTGCTCCCAACCTCGACTGGAAGGCCTGGAGTTCTGCATCAAGCATGTTCTTGAAGATAAAAATGCTCCCTTTAGGCAGTGCAGCTATGTATCGAACAAGAATGGCAAGCGATGCCCCAATGCAGCCCCAAAACCAGAGAAAAAAGACGGGTGGGTTTAGTTATCGTTTGTAAAATAGAAACTCCATCTGCTTATTTATTTTTGACTTACGATGGGTTTGTTGTGTTTTTAGAGTATCATTGTGTACAGAACACGCCCGCAGAAATGCATTGGTTCAACAATCTCAAATGAGAAAAGCATCAGCTTTGGGGCCGTCACCTGAAGTCCTGCTGTCTCAACTCAGTGGCTACAATCGGCCTGATTCTGGAGCTCATAATCAGGAGGGTCTCTGTGAAGCTAGCCGCATGCTTGGTGAGATTATGATTCACTGTTGATCATAAGCATTAGATAATAATCCAAGAATGTTTCAGACTATTTAGAAATCCCTTAAAACTGGTTGTGACGCTATTATGAAACAAAATCTGTTAAGAGGCTTTTGGCTATTTAATAGTAAATCAACAGTTATGAAATCAAAAGAACGGAATGTGGTTTAAAGAAATATTGTACATAGTAGAGAAAACCTCACTTTAACACGGACTGCACACTATTTAGGTAGATAGTTAAGTAATTGTAAAAATAATATGTTTAGCAGGGGTGTAATTTCTCCTATTTTGAAAGTATATTACTCAGTTTATTCATTTAGTTTTCATCCTTGTTTATTCTTGGCAGAAAAAAATATTTAAGATCATAACAATATAATACAGATGAGAGAATTTCTGAAATTGGGTAATATATCTTTTCTTGTGTAGATGATGACAGCTGGAGTGAGGATGAAGAAGATCCTATTGTTTTGGATCAGACGTGGAGAGGAGATCCAGACAGTGAAGCTGAAAGTCTCGACAGTGACCATGAAGACCCTTTGAAGTAAGACCATCCTCTGTTAATTTCGTTTTACTTGATCTTACCAGGCTTTTAGACTGAACGCAAACAAAACCAACAAAGTAGCTCTATTCTATGCATGGATGGCCTCGACCATCTCAGTTTCACTCGCCTCATTCCAAACTGAAATTCTGCTAAAGTCGCTTGGAGGTGCAGCCCTTCTTGATGCAAATTGCGAGAGTTGTGCTTTATTTACACTACTTTGGGAAGCTGAAAACAATTTTGACATTGTCAGTGTAGTTCTACCAGAGCCTTCAGAGATGCACACGACATGGTGAGCTTATTTGAATTGAGTAGAAAACCTTTTTAACCCTTTTAAGGTTTTCTGGTGTCTTCACTCACTGACTTGCAAAAAACATCCTTTTTGTCCCTGCCATTCTAAAAATAGCCAGTAGAGTCATAAATGAGTCATCCATGTTTCTTTTAAAAAAAATTCCCTTTGAAGAAACAAACCTGTCACTGCAAGAGAGAATTTCTGATTGGTTTACGCGGTGCGAATTTTAAATAAAGTTAAAATATTTCCACTTTTTTTGACAAGCAGTCTAAAATCTTGGGCCATCAAACTCTGTTTGCGTGAGATTACGCCTCCTGCATTCAGTCTAAATCCACTGTTATAGACAACATTTAAGAGTTTAACTTGTTTCAACAGACACGCAGGTGTTTACACAGCAGAA